>JAJGMV010000372.1:1200000-1875273 GCA_021527685.1 Aphanomyces euteiches | reverse complement strand
TTGGATCTCGCTCGGCCTTGATGCATCCGCTGTAGCTTCTGAAGAACTCTCCAGTGAGTACATACAGTACTTCGAAGTATATTCCAGTTACAAACGCATGAAAAGACTTGCGGGCACGAGAAATATATCGTCACATCGTCACGTAAATAAAGTAGACGACAGAAACCTACTGCGTATGTTTTGATCTCTCTCGTGCTTGCCGAACCCACCATCGGAGTGTTCAGCCAACATTCGTCAGTCAACTGACCAAACGAACCCACGACGACGTACTGGAAGACGTACTGAGCCCGAATATTCTATCACACCTGTGATGCTTGATAAAGTACATGGGGAAAGAAGGCGGCGTAAGAGGCAAGCGAACTACTCGGGGTCTCTCTCCCCGCCGTGTTCGTGAAGAGAGCTATCACATTAATAAATATTATGACGGTTGAGCCTCGATCGATGCCAATCAACGCTGGATCATCCCTCTCAAACTATTAATATCCCTTTCACACCACTAAGATTCTAGTTCGATTCGACCTAGTGTCGTCGAACTCAAGCTCCTTCGATATTAGATGTTTAGATTCTTAGATAGCTATGCATCTCACTTCTCATTCTGCTCCTAACTCGGTTAATCTATTGTTAGTCTCCTTCCCCTTCCGATTCTGATCCAGAGTCCTTGCTAAAGTCGAGGATATTCATTTCCTGTGAAGTCCAAACGTCTGGACCTTCTATTCTTTTTGTGTGTCATCACTATCCCCGCGACCGTCACAATATTGCAATCACAAGTGTTTCTCGCGCACATAACATTTGTATCATGCGCTATTATTCTGGCTATGTGTGTTTGAACTGTGCAATATGAGCTTTACAAGATGCAGACCAAGCTCAACATGTAGTCGAAGGACAATCTAAGAGGTCATTCATTGGAGCCGTATCGTTTTAAGGAACATTGACGGAGATTGGGCCAAATGAATCGCCTACAAGGAAAGGACTCTTAGACGGAAATTGTGGGACAATCGTGGGAACAAAACTATGTATTGAAGGGCTAAGTTAGGTTGCTTGACTCTCGAGTGATAGCGAAGCTTCACCATCAGGTCAAAATAACCTTCTAAAATTTTGATATATATGACGCTAGTGATGCGCGAGGTACCATTGCTGCATCTTACCATAGCTTTGAGCTAACGTGTAGGCACTTTTAAGCGGGCTTGTAGACATCATCACTCGAGAGTCAAAGCAACCTAAGTGTTTTACTTAGCCCTTCAATACATAAGTTTTGTTCCCACGATTGTCCCACAATTTCCGTCTAAGAGTCCTTTCCTTGTAGGCGATTCATTTGGCCCAATCTCCGTCAATGTTCCTTAAAACGATACGGCTCCAATGAATGACCTCTTAGATTGTCCTTCGACTACATGTTGAGCTTGGTCTGCATCTTGTAAAGCTCATATTGCACAGTTCAAACACACATAGCCAGAATAATAGCGCATGATACAAATGTTATGTGCGCGAGAAACACTTGTGATTGCAATATTGTGACGGTCGCGGGGATAGTGATGACACACAAAAAGAATAGAAGGTCCAGACGTTTGGACTTCACAGGAAATGAATATCCTCGACTTTAGCCAAGGACTCTGGATCAGAATCGGAAGGGGAAGGAGACTAACAATAGATTAACCGAGTTAGGAGCAGAATGAGAAGTGAGATGCATAGCTATCTAAGAATCTAAACATCTAATATCGAAGGAGCTTGAGTTCGACGACACTAGGTCGAATCGAACTAGAATCTTAGTGGTGTGAAAGGGATATTAATAGTTTGAGAGGGATGATCCAGCGTTGATTGGCATCGATCGAGGCTCAACCGTCATAATATTTATTAATGTGATAGCTCTACGGCGGGGAGAGAGACCCCGAGTAGTTCGCTTGCCTCTTACGCCGCCTTCTTTCCCCATGTACTTTATCAAGCATCACAGGTGTGATAGAATATTCGGGCTCAGTACGTCTTCCAGTACGTCGTCGTGGGTTCGTTTGGTCAGTTGACTGACGAATGTTGGCTGAACACTCCGATGGTGGGTTCGGCAAGCACGAGAGAGATCAAAACATACGCAGTAGGTTTCTGTCGTCTACTTTATTTACGTGACGATGTGACGATATATTTCTCGTGCCCGCAAGTCTTTTCATGCGTTTGTAACTGGAATATACTTCGAAGTATTGTATGTACTCACTGGAGAGTTCTTCAGAAGCTACAGCGGATGCATCAAGGCCGAGCGAGATCCAAGCACGCACGAGAGGAAATGCTTGGTTTCATCGTAAAGTTTGCAAAACAACAACCGACGTTGTTCGCCGAAAGGCGAAGAACAACACGTTGTGTGATTTAGAATTAACCAGAGCCAACAAGGTGTTTTAAACTCCAAATCGTGCACGTGGGGGGTCCATGCTACCCCAAAGAGCCCTTAAAACGCACGGCGCCTATCCTGGCGACCGTCATACCTGTATTTGCATACCATTCAGGACAATATCGCATCGTTAAAGCGGGATTGACCACGCGAAAGCAAGCTGTAGTCGCTGTGGTTCTCCTGATTAAGCTGAGCAGTATGGTAGTTGCTGTACGCAAGAAGGCTTCTATCGAGTTCTCTCAACATCTCCTGATGGATGCGCTGCTCGTCCGTTCGTCGGCATTCGACGCTTTTCTAGATATGGCCGCCAAGTCTTCAACAATCCGACGGGAGATGTGTGAGCAGAGAGAGCGCCACGTGAAACCGCTGCGTTACTCTCAACCTCAGACATTCGCAAATTGCACCGGAGGTCGAGTATAAAATGTTGTGCAGGCGGATGACTCGGAGGAACGAGCCCGAAACGTGTACCATAAGGGGATTTCTTTACTTATCTCAAGTCGGTAAGGCTTCAGGTAGGCCGTAAGGCCGTACCGTCACCCAGACGATACAACTGCTCGCCAGTTGAGCCAGTCTATTGCCACGTTAACTTCATTACTGTAGCGTGGCCGCGTCGGGCACCCTCCAAGTTTTTCGTCCATATGGGAATCGCTTGGCGAACACAGGACTTGAATTTGACCCTGTATTCGTATATTTCTAACACGACTAGACGATGAATGCCGCTTGGAACCATTCATGTCAGGAGCCAGAAACCCACAAGTGACCCAAAAATGTCTGCTCTTGATGACAAGGGCTATTGCCAAACAGATCCAAATTTGCACAAATATATGTGTAAACACGGAAAAGTATAAAATTTCAACATGTGTGAGCCTCCACGTTAAAAGGACCGTTACTAGTAGTCGTTTTTTTCTCGCACTTGTTGCACTTTGCAGGCGAGAACCTTTGCATCCTGCAGCCAGCGAAAAGCTCGTGTAGCCTGCGCTGCAGCTATGGCTGGTTGTACAATAAGAAATCATTTTGTAGAACAACGCACCAAATTGTTTGTTCAACGTGTTGTTCATCGCTACCTTAAAACTTTATATCGGGATATAATGAATAAAGATATATCATTTCCAAGGTCTCATATATTTATATTTGTTACTGTCACAATTAATACTCGTTACAAGAATAATATTACACACGATATAAGTTTTAATTGAGGTAAACTGGGGACTGTTTGCAACCAAGAGGTGCGAGCATGACCGAAGCTCTATCGAAATTTACCTCTTTGCCAAGCACTGAGCCGACATCTCTTCGCTTCACCTAAACGTCACGAGTCAATGTGCCAATGAAAAGTGTTCGTCGTAATCATCAAATCAACTTGTTATGTGAATATACTTGCGCCACTGTTCTGCTGTGCAGAGCAGCCAGAGTCGCGCCCCGCTGCCTTTTATGAACCGTCGAGTGGTTGCTATGCATCGTAGTTTACTTAGTAGGGTGGTTTACTTTAGTAGTAGTTACTTTAGTAGTAGTTACTTTAGTGAACGTTAGTCAGTAGGAGTGAGGGGAACGAAGTCGTTTTCCCCCTTGCTAGCTAACCAGTGTCAAATATACTTGCCTTGTCGAAGGTATCTGTGGCCGGAAGTCGCGGGAGACAGTACAAAGATATCTTTAGCTCAGTCTAGCTAAGACACATGCGACGTGAAGAATCGACCGAAGACGGTTCTACTGAAGTGGATCAAAGCCGCTCGCGGTCGCGTGATCGCGATGAGCAACCTCGTGGACGCCAGGACCGGCGTGAGGTGCGCAATCCCTTCAGGTCGCCAAGACGACGGCAACCTCGTCCGATGGACGAATGGTTACCGCGCAGTGGGTATGTGTTTACCCCTGCAACATATGGCGAAAGTTCGCCTGGGCCAGCGGCCGCTCCTGTCGAGCCCGCTGCTGCTCCAACTGAAGGCGTGCCTGCCTCACGAGAGGCGCACGAGACCCCTCTTCCCGAGGATACGGATATGGGGAGTGATGCCGGATACGGTCGCGCACAAGTTTGGCATGCGCCGGCTATCCCGCGCCGACCTTCAAAGGATCAACGAAGGCCGAGCGGCGACAATTTATGCGCGAGTACCAGCGGTACTTGTCACAGATCAATGCGTTACAGAGCGAGGGCTCACGCCCGTTCGCTATGCCTGTTAGTGCCTGTATGGACCCGTCGTCCAAGCGGCGCATCGCATTGTTTGACTTCAACAGAGATCACCACGAGGTGACCGAAGATGAATGGATCGCGTGGTTCAACGCGGCTATTGAAGAAGAACCGCTAGATTTAGATGTGCTGAAAAGGCGCCTAACTAGTGTTGTGCGTTTCGACACGAAGATCCTCGACGCAGAGTCCAGAATTGGACGTATGCTCGACGAGCTTATGCGTGCGTTAGAGCAGGACCATCAGGAATGGGTCCTGACTCAAGAAGGAAAAGTCGTCGTCGATGTTATGGCGAAGGCTATCAAGCCGGACGCGCTGAGAATAGCGGTCCAGAAACAACTACAGCTCCAGAAGGACAAGGCGCTGAAAAGCGATGTATATCGCTTCGTGAACTGGTTGCGGCAGTATGCTGCTGGCTTCCAGATGTACGTCGGTCTCGACGAGACTCCTACGCCTGCAGTTTCTCCGAAAGGAGAAGCGCAGCGCGCTGGCAGAGGCGGCGGCGGCAGTCGGGTGACGGCCGGGCTAAGCCAGATGCTGGTGCGAAAGGCGACGGAAAAGGCGGCGCGGTTGCCAAGCCAGCTGCCGAGAAGTCGAAGGAAGACGCGAAGCCGAAGAAGAAACTCGGCTGCCTGAAGTGCGGCGATGCTAGTCATCGCGTCGCCGATTGTCCTAAGGCCGCGCCCGGCGAGGCGCAGAAGCTGCTAGATGCGCAGCTGAAGAAATGGCGTGACGCTGTTCAAGTTCTCGGCGACATGCCGGAGCGACGCCGCACAGACCGCGGTGCGATGGTAGAGGCGCTTGTCCGTGTGGACAACGTGCTTCTTGACACGGGCGCTGACGTGAATGTCGTTTCACGCGGCGTCATGGACGCGCTGGCCGCGAAAGGCGCCAGTGTTGCAGTCGCGACTCACGACAAGCCGCGACAGATCTATCCTTACGGCGCAGATGCGGCGCCTTTGGAGATGCGACGGAGTGTGAAGTTCACCTCTGTTACATTAGAAACGGCCTGTGGACCGCTTACGCTACGTGGTCTACAAGCCTGGGTCGACGACACGTCGTCGTTGATCGAGCTGATCATCAGCCGACCCGTCATGGAGGTCCTGGGATTCTCCGTGGACGATCTGCTCGTCGGAGCACGACAGCAGAATGCCGAGTGGGATGTTTCCCCAGAGGCAGGCCAGAGTCAGACCGGCGCTAGAATTCAGCGACTCATGGCGGACGGCCGCGAGTCGGACGAGCCTCAGCTCGATGAGAGCGACGGCATGGAGTGCGCCACGCCCGCTGTGGAGCGCCCAACAGGCGACGGAAGAGATGAAGAACGTCGCAAGAAGAAAGAAGAAGCTGTATTAGGCATCCTTATGTCGAAGGTTGCTGACGCGCAGGCGCGCGGACTCACGGCTGAAGAAACAACGCGGCTGGAAAGCCTGCTGTCGAAACACGTGGATGTGTTTCGTGAAGACTTGGGCAACGATCCGCCTGTGAAGGTGGAGCCCTTGAAGGTTAGAGTCAAGCCTGACTCGAAGCCTGTAAAGTGTGGCATGCGGCGATATCCGCCAGCCCACTTGGAATATATGCGCGAGCATGTCGCTGCGCTGGAGGCCAACGGCATGGTCTACAAGAACAACAGGGCCACGTGGGTCGCTGCTCCTCGTATCGTTCCAAAACGGGACGCCGGTGCGTTGCGGATGACGATCGACAGTCGTCCTATCAATGCGTGCACTGAGCCAATGCCATGGCCAATGCCCAATCTCGATAGCGCCATGGCGTGCCTTGTCGGCACGAAGGCGTATTTCACCTTGGACTGGACCAAGGGATACTGGCAGCTGCCGCTGCATGCGGACTCGCAAGAGTTCTTTTCGTTTATGACGCCGTTTGGCGTGTACACGCCGACGCGCGTGCTCATGGGACAGACTGACGCAGTGGCGTACTGCCAGTCTGCAAATGTTTGGCGAGCTTCTATTCCGCGGGTTACTCGCGTGGCTCGACGATCTATTAGGCTCCGCCAAGTCTGTGGCGAGCTTACTCGATCTACTCGATCAAGTTCTAGCTACGTGTGCCGAGTTCGGCCTGAAGCTAAGTCCCAAAAAGTGCCATTTCTACTTGGCCGAAGCCGCGTGGTGCGGCAAGATCATCTCTGCCGCCGGCGTGACGCATTCGCCACGCCGAACCCAAGGTCTGATCGACCTGGCGCTTCCTACGACTGCAGCAGACCTGCAGCAGTTTGTATGTGCGACGAACTGGATGCGTGCAAGCATTCCAGATTACAACAAGTTGATCGATCCACTCCGACGTCTGCTCGACGTCGCGGTGAAAGCTGCCGGAAGCAGCAAGAAGAAAGCGCTAGCGCGTGTCGCGCTTAGTCTAGTCGGATGGTCGCAAGACAATGCCGCATGTTTCGAGGACGTGAAGTCCGCCCTCGCAAACGTCGTTCCGTTGTCGCATCCGAGAAGCGACATGGAAGTCTGCGTCTTTACTGACGCTAGTGACAAGTTTTGAGGCGCAGTTGCGACTCAAATCCCATCGGAAGATCTGTCCCTACCGCTCGAGGATCAGCGCCATGAACCACTGGCATTCCTCAGCGGGACATTTACCGGCGCTAGTCAGCGCTGGCCGATCGTGGAGAAGGAAGCGTACGCAGTGGTCGAGTCATGCAAACGCTTGATTATTTAGTGGTACGTCCCGGTGGTTTCCGTTTGTTCACGGACCACCGGAACCTAGTCTACATGTTCAACCCACGTGGGTCGAACAGCGGCATGGCCAAGTATCAGGCCGACAAGCTGCAACGATGGGCTTTGGTCATGTCGACCTTCCCATACACTATTGAGTGTCTGCCCGGCGATACGAATGTGTGGGGCGACCTACTAAGTCGCTGGGGTAGCGCACAGTCCAGTCGGACAATTGCGCGTGTGCGCAAATTGCTGCATGTTGTGTCGCCACTGCAGCAGAATGACTTCGAATGGCCCACGGCCAAGTCAATTCTCGAGGCCCAGAAGTTGGCTATTGAAAGGGGAGGGTCCACCCGGTGTGGCTTGGAGCAGCGAAGACTCCTTCCACATGGTTGACCAAGGCTGAATTTGGGTGCCTGATGATGCTGTAGACCTACAGCAGAGATTGAGTGATCGCCCATCAGGGCGCTGCTGGTCATCGTCGCGTTGCCGCGACTGTCAAGTCCGTGTCGGACAAGTTTTGGTGGGCTACGTTAGCCCAAGACGTTGAAACATTCGTCAAAGCATGTCTACATTGCATGCAAGTCGACGGAGACGTCGTACCTCGACCATTGGGTTCGGCTCTGCACGCCGAGAAACCCAACGAGTTGATTCATTTCGACTGGCTGTCTATGCCTATGTCGACAAGTGGTTTGAAGCACGTCCAGGTCATTAAGGACGATATGAGTGGCTTTGTACAATTATTTCCAGCCGAGTCGGCTGATGCTACCTCTACTGCTACTGCCCTGATGGGCTGGTTCACACTTTATGGTTGTGTGGAAACATGGGTGACCGACGGTGGTTCCCACTTCAAGAACGAGGTTGTGGAAAAGATCCGCAAAATGGTGGGTGCACACCATCACATCACGACTGCGTACAGCCCGTGGGCGAACGGGATTGTTGAAGTCGTCAATCGACTGATCCTGAGGGCGGTCAGAGCCCTATTGAGTGAGATGAAGCTCAAGACAAACGAGTGGCCACATGTACTACTGTTAGTACAAGGCGCTCTAAACCACCAGCCGTCTCCTCGGCTTGGTGGCGTTGCACCGGTGACGGCCTTTACGGGACTCCCGGCGAAGACTCCTATGTCTGGATTTGTACATCCGACTACAAAGGAGGTCTATGTTATCGATTGGCTCGATGATGTCCGCCAAAGACATATGGCGGAACTAGCGGTTGCTCTGAACGAGCTACACCGCGATGTTGTTGCGAAGAGCGATAAACTGCGCAAGCAGGCTCGCAAATGGCGCGATGAAAAAGCGTCTGTGAAGCTTACAAACTTCTCTGTAGGAGATTTTGTATTAGTGGGATCTGTTGTTAAACAGCCTACGAAGCTATCACTAGTATGGCGAGGGCCTGAACAGGTCACTCGCGTGGTCACTGATTACGTCATGGAGACCCAGCAGCTTGTACCGCCGTATGGCGTGTCGCTGCATCATGCATGTCGCATGAAAATGTATGCCGAAGCTGGCCGTGAGGTCACTGAGGATTTGTTGGAGCACATCGCGTTTGGCGATGGTGGCTTCCACGTCAAGCGTCTCGACGGTGTACGCGTCCAGGACGGACACTATGAGGTTTTAGTCAAGTGGCTTGGACTCGAGGACGAGGAATCGTCGTGGGAGCCAGCCCAAAACCTCTTGGACGACATCCCAGTCGTCTTTGTGAAGTGGTGCGAAAGCCACAGGCATGACGAGGCCGTGTCCGACATGATGGACAGCCTAGGTTTGCCGTAGAAAGGGAAGTGTTCTGCTGTGCAGAGCAGCCAGGGTCGCGCGTTAGTTTGACCCGCTGCCTTTTCTGAACCGTCGTGTGGTTGCTATGCATCGTAGTTTACTTAGTAGGGTGGTTTACTTTAGTAGTAGTTACTTTAGTAGTAGTTACTTTAGTGAACGTTAGTCAGTAGGAGTGAGGGGAACGAAGTCGTTTTCCCCCTTGCTAGCTAACCAGTGTCAAATAGACTTGCCTTGTCGAAGGTATCTGTGGCCGGAAGCCGCGGGAGACAGTACAGCCACATTGTATTGTGAGCGATGGATGAATGAAGCGGGTCCGATGCTATGTTTTTATAGACACACGCCAATCAACTCTGTGAACAATTTTAGCCATAGCCACCGACTTAGCTACAACTTTTATCACACTCACATGATCGGCTTCCGCAGACACAGACACTCATCCGGACAGCTATGGCTTGAGAGCTCGAGCATCTTGAAATGCTCATACATCTGGGCCATCATGCGCACAAATCATTAGATTCTCCAAGTGTTTAATGGAGAGTTGGTTGCGGAACTTGCTCTTGATAAGATTCTGAAGGGAAAACGCACGTTCACAGTCAACAGATCCGTGAGGAAGTGTGAGGGCAATTTGAAGCAATACAACAACCTCAGGATATGCAGAAAAATGACTCTCATGTCATCTTCGATTTTGCAAGAAAATATGCGCAACGCATTGCATGGAGAGCCCAATGTCGATATGTACTTTGTTGAAGTTGTGTCTGATCGGTCAAGATATGTTGGGCTTGGTTTTCGACTGCAGTAACAAACGCTGCTTGTAGTGTTGACACATTTGCTGCTTCTACAACAGCTTCTGTTTGTCCTGGACTTCTCGCGTGGTCTTTGATTGTGTCTAATCGAAGTCTTTTGGAGGGACCACCTCCGTAACCGACTGTTGCGAATACGGAACTCTTCTTGGCTATGCGGCACACAGTGCAGAAGACCAACTTCTTTGCAGAATCGTACATGAGCCAAGGACGTTCCATCTTCCATTGGTCGCGTAAAGCCATTTTGCGGAATGGGTAGACCAGATTTCCGCATTTTGCGGAAATAGCTTGCGGTTCAGTGGTTTCAGATTTCCGCAAATTTACTCAAAATTACCGCAAATTTGAGACATTTTAGCGGTAATTACAACAACCTGCAAGTTGCAGGTTGGTTGCCAAAAGTCGTCCAAGTGTATTGATCAAACAGTTCACGACGATGATCAACTGGAAGCCCACGTTTGGAACCACAAACGACCTCGGTTCTCCATCACCGTCTTGGGCTATGACTGCACCAACTTGTAAAATAGTATCATCGACAAGGAAAAATCGATAAAGTTCCCGAGACCCCCTTCCTCGCATCGATGTTGGGCTCGTCCGTCCAGGCATCGTATAGCGATCAATTGTATTCCAGGATGCTTTTCATTGTGTTGGACTATTCAAACACGACGGAAAAAGGCTGGGAAATAGCTTTCAAAACACGTGGTGGCTTTGATTTTGAAGAGCAAACTCAACGTCAAACTTTAGCATGCTTGGTGACCTCAGATACATGAATGTACACTTGAATATACCCTCGTGTGTTTATGCCTGTAATGTCCAGCCACAGCTTGTGCACTCGTTTTTCCTCCATTCCTCGTAGAAGTCATCAAACATATCTACTCATATACGTGACGCGAGATTCGAGCGAACAGTCCACCCCAACGTACGTGGTCGATGCGATATTGTCCTGAATGGTACACTCTGGCAACTCCTATAGAATAGCAGTTGCCAGAATGTAGTGCATGCAAATATTGATTTGACGTGATGAAATATGGTGGTTGGGCACGCTCTTGAAAGTGTAGAAGGAGCACTCATGAGACTCCAGCTCAATGCCAATCCAAGGACTTGTCAACCTGCAAAACGAAACTTCCAGATCCGAAAGTGTCTTGTTCCCCACCGGGTCATGACGTCTCCTGCTAAAGAATTTGCCTCCACAAATTTGGCCATTGATTTGCGTACTACCCGAGAGTTAGAGACAAAATTGTCAAGTCCTGCCGTGAAGATACTTTCAAAGTCCTAAGAAGTGTAGCTTGGTAGATTTCCTTTCCATGGAGATTGTAAACGACGAAAGCTGTAGAGTTATTCGAGACAAGAAGGCTTCTGTCGTCAAGTTTATCTCACAGCGCGCGTGCGACTGGGATATATTCACTTCGGAGGCTTTGTGACGGCAAACGAGAAGGAAAACGTACAGCTGTACTCAGGCTTACGGCTGACATGCCGTTAAAAAACGAAATGCACTGTGGAGCAAACGTAATTGCATTTCATTACTCGTCTGATGGCCACATCCGACTCTACTTGGGAACTTTGGTCGTTTACGCTAGGCTAGATTCCGAGGTGCCCTTCCGCACCTTACGCTTCGCTCGCATCGTATCTAATCGAGCATGACCCGCCTCCGAATGATCGATTTTAAAGCTAGATCCAGAAGAGGCGCCTTTGAGACGCTGGATAGTATTGAATCTCGAGGATAATCGGCACCATGCAGCCCCGATACAACCAGGTTGTTTGTTCGGTTGTTTGTTCGGTTGTTTGACCGACAGACGTCTCGAACGCACGTTGTACGCAGCACCCAGCGCTTCTCCTTGCAGGAGGCGAAGGCCATCGCCTTGAGAGTCCACAGCGGCTTGTTCATGCGTCAGCTCGACTGGAGACCTTGGCTGTAAACCACGACGGCGGATGCGGCAAGTACGAGCGAGATCGAAACATGCATGAGAGAAAGGCCTTGAGGGTAATTTGCACAATGCAAAGCATTGTCGGTTGTTCGTCGAGAAAGAACACACTACAACAACCGACGTTGTTCGCTGTGAGAATTTTCCAAGAACGCTGCAGATTTGAACAAGGATGAACTTTTGTACGAAAGAACGTACTGTAAAACCGGTGAAAATTGAATGTTTAGTCGTGAGCACTGCTTGGGTCATTAAAGGTGTCAACAGGGCAGACATGATTCAGCTTCAGATCGTGCACTCAACTCAGATGACTCATACAATATTCTATACTAGTATAAAACAATGTTACATGTATACAATTGAAAACCGGCCACATGCATGTCATTGAAAGTCAGCCAGTTGGCTGCAGCTATGGCATTTTGAACAACAATCGTCGTTGCACTAAGTGTTGTGCTATCGTTGTTGAACAACGGCATTGTTGTTCAATCTTTGTCTAACACATGTTATATTATAAATGTATTCTGTTCATTATGCTCTAGATTATGTTATTATTGTTATAACTCTTGGAAGGCCTTTCATGAAGCTCGTTTGAGGTTTGTAGGCGTCACATCCTTGGAGCATCTCCACAGGATACATTGTTCTGTATAATCCAAGCGAAAGGGGGTGCTTGGAAGGCACCAACCACTGACGAGTGGTTGCTTGTGAGAACCTGACAGTTTGAGCAAGGGCCAGACTTTCACTTTCCATTTCCTGGCGTTTTGCCAAAGTTCTGTTCTTGTTTGTGTTGTGCCTCTGCCGTCCATCGACCTTTTCATAGGTTATGAGCCCAACAGCGGCACAAACAAAGTGCACTAGTCGCGTTGTAAAAAGAAAAAGCGAGTCTACAGGAGAAAAGACACGGTTCTTGCTCGTCCCGAGGGTTACAGCACAGAACTCAAACGAAGAATCCTCGGAGCATGAGCCGAATGTATATTATTCAGATGGAATGAATGCCAAGTCTGGAGATGACTTGAGATTTGAAAGAGGTCCCCGGGGGTCAGAAACAATTCTCAGTGAACCCGACTTGGATGAAGAAAAGACTGATTTAAACCAACTTGACCCACGGGAAGTCAGTATTCAGCAAGCAGAAGAAGTTTGCGATCACATGAGAGGCCTTGGAATGGAGGTTATACCTGGCCTTGAAAACTATATTCGAAATCAATTATTGAAGTCAAAAACAGGCTGGTACGTGACACGAGATTCGAGAGAACTTCGCTTCACTGCTAGAAAACAACCTGAAAGTAAAGACTTACTGCAAATTATTCGGTAAAACCGTTGTGGTTCACCCAGTCGTTGCATGGTCACATCGCTGGTTGCTGCAGATTACCCTCAAAATATACTCTCATTATTACACAATCTCTTTTGAACATTGTAAGCATCCAAGCATCGATTGATCTCTTCTCCGCGGATGTTCTAAAGGTGATTCCCAAAAGGACTGAGCTAAGACCACCCCAACGAACGTGGTCGGTGCGATATTGTCGTCAATTGTACACAAGTATTGGAGTTGCCAGAATGTAGCGCATGCAAATATTGATTTGACGCAGTGTGATGAAATATTGTGGTTGGGCACGCTCTTTAAAGTGTAGAACGAGCTCTCATGAGACTCCAGCTCAATGCCAATCCAAGGACTTTTCAACCTGCGAAACGAAACTTCCAGATCCGTGAGAGTCTTGTTCCCCACCGGGTCATGACGTCTCCTGCTAAAGAATTCGCCTCCACAAATTTGACCATTGATTTGCGTACTACCTGAGAGTCAGACACGAAATTGTCTAGCGGCTTGCGTCTTGATTGTTCGATCAATAGTCCTGCCTTGACGATACTTTCAAAGTCCCTTTTTCAACAAGAAGTGTAACGTTAGCTTGGGGGATTTCCTTTCCATGGAGATTGTAAACGACGAAAGCTTTAGAATTATTCGAGACAAGAAGGCTTCTGTGGTCAAGTTTATCTCGCAGGCGCGTGCGACTGGAATATATTCACTTCGGACCTTTGTGATGGCAAACAAGAAGGAAAACGTACAGCATTACTCTGGCTTAGGGCTGACACGCCGTTAAAAAAGAAATGCACTGTGGAGCAAACGTGGTTGCATTAGTTACTCGTCTGATGGCATCATCCGGGAACTTTGATCTTTTACGCTGGGCTAGAAGCTCGAGCCACCCTTCCGCTCGCGACGCCGCGCTTGCATCGCTTGTAATCTCTGATTCGCTCCAGGTGAATAATCAAGGGTAAAGCTAGATCCAGAGCTAGATGAAGAGCGAGATAGAGGGGCAGATGCAGAGTCGGCTTTGATGCGCTTGTTAGAGCTGAAACGCGAGGATAGTCCGCACATTGCACCACCGAAACAACCAAGTTGTTTGCTCGATTGTTTGCCCGCCAGACGTCTCGAAGGCAGGTTGTACGCGGCACCTGGCGCTTCTTCTTGGAGAGGCGCAGGCTATCGCCTTCAGAGTCCATAGCGGCTTGTTCATGCGTCAGCCCGACAGTTGAATCTCGAAGACCTCGGCTGTCAACCACGACGGCGGATGGGGCAAGTGCGAGCGAGATCGAAACACGCATGAGAGAAATGCCTGGAGGGTAATTTGCACAATGCAAAGCATTGTCGGTTGTTCCTCAGTTGTACTGTAGAACACACTACAACAACCGACGTTGTTCGCTGTGAGAATTTTCCAAGAACGCTCTAGGATTGGACAAGGACTTTTGCACCCAAGACGTACAGAGTCCGCCTCCGTCTTCAAACTTATATCTTGTACTTCCTCTGTATTGGAATACTGTGTACATATCAAAAAACCACTTTGTTTGAAATACTGTGTGCATATTGATGTGATTGGTCGAATTCAAAAATATCCGAATTTTATTGGCTAAAATGTATATTGTGATTCCATGCCAACATGGTCGAGCAACGACGTTGGGCAAGTAAGATTCGTCATGAGTGACCCGACTCGACGTAAGGCCCCCACATTCGAATTATAAAAAACTTAATTTGTATTTTTATTCCGTTGGTGATAAGGTGATGTCGATTTTCACCGCCAATTTGGCTTCTTCCCGCGAACCCTCGACGGACGCGCCCTCTACCTCTTTATGTACTTTCGAATATGATATGAATTATCGATTTTGGATAAATATTGAATTTTTGGGGTCACTCCGAAGTCAAATGCACACAGTATTCCAATACAGAGGAAGTACAATATTATTCAAATTGAAATATTTATTTTGACAATTTGTAATATTAATAGTAAACACCTTTGAAATATTATATTTCCTATCCTAATACCCTGATATACATTTTGGAAACTGCATGACGGACGTGGACAAAATCTGTCCCAGTTGAATATTCAGTCGTGAGTAAGGAGGTGCTCAGGTCACAAGAGTTGTCAACAGAGCAGATGACGCAGACCTGCACCCACGATTCAGCTCTATTAATAGATCGAGCACCCAACTCAGATGATTCATACAATATTCTATATAAAAATATTTTTGTATAGAATATAATATATTCTATACAAAAATTAACGTTATCAGTATAATATATTCAATACATTATACTGATAACGTTAATTGTGCACCCGCCAAATATTGATAAATACCACTCCGTGCGGAAAGTTAAGGCTAATTGTGAAAAATCCCGCCAATTATGGCGATCGTTGGAAAATTGGAGGGTTTCAATTGGTGAATCGAAAGAGGTGGTTGTTGTACATGCGATAAAGCAAGCAGCATCGTAAACTGCCTTTAAATGACAAAGATATGAGCATTTATCATTTCCCTTCCTAGTTGGCATACGGTTTGTAAGTGGTACTATGCATATTTGTAAGTAGTACTGTGGATATCAGATGTCTTTTGAAGTCCGTTATGAAATGTGATTGGCTGAAACAGTTTGAAGCATGGATAATTTGCTGAATGGCCTTATTTTCGCACGTCAAATTCGTTGATTTAGCTTTAACTTTCCGCACGGAGTGGTACATTTTAAATTGTGTGGCTGGGGTAGAAAATATATCTATTTTTCCAAATATAAATTTTGCGGTCATGACCAAGAAAATAAATATCAGAGATATATTTTCCAAATTGGCTCTTTCTGCATAAATATTCGAGATATATTTAGCTCTGGTCATCATACTAATTTTAAGTTAATACAAACACTCGTTTTCATCACTCCTGCCAAGGTCAAGACTATGATGCTCCATGATAAGAGCCATGTCGACTGCTAGAGAGGTCATGACAAAGTTTACATGTCTTGTGATGCCTGATTTAAGCTTTAAAACAAGATTTTCGGTGTCATGGTTGTGGAAGAAAATGAAAAAACAGAATATTTTATCCTGGTCATAAAAAGACCAAAAATGAACTATGACCGCAGTCATGACCGAGAAAACTCCATAGAGTTCCGAAAAATATATCTGCAAAACATATTTGGAATCTATAGCCAAGCAGAATCGAGTACTACTCCGTCCGGCTTCAATTGTCCATCTATTACTTAAAACTCTAAGAAAAAAACCCAGATAGGTGCGAGAGTAAAATGGACATACAAACCTCAAGGCAACCAGGGGGGGAAATGGACATACTTCATCCAAGTACAACCATGACTAATCTCCACATACTTTATCCAAGTACAACAAGGAGTAATCTTTCAACCTATATTAAACCTACAGCCTGTATTAAACCTTAATTCGGATAATTATCTGGAAGGTTTAATACCATCCATGGATATTCCGATCCGATAGATATTTCCTTGGACAAAGTGAACACTGTCATGTCACCGAGACCAAGGAAAGAATCGGACATTTCTCTAGGCTTAATGTTGGTTCCATGAAAGGGCATCATTGAATGCACACTCAATAAGGCATCGTGTTCGAACACATATTTCAACCGTGCAAGTACGTTCATGCACCCATGATGGTGGACGTGGCAGTTAATTTAAGAGATAAAATATCGATAATAACAGGTATTCAGTTTAACAATATGTTGAGTGTCACTTCACTACAACCGTGTGATTCAAAACTGTGATAATTTATTTTTATACTTACAATAGTTTATGCAGTACACTAAATTTGGCAGTGTTTACTGTATAGTCAGCACTACCCGATGCCAGTTGTCGACAATATTAATAATAAGGGCCCGTCTGGGTGCACATTAAAAATATTGTGATAATTCGTTATTGAGTATTCTGCATTTTGGGAAAATAATACAAACCATGGATTATATTATCACAATAATTTTATTGTTGGACTGTCTGGATTCCCATGAAAATAAAGTGAAATTTGAGAATTTGACCGAGTTATACAATATTGGTCATAATATACGACTTTGAGTAGTATATTTTTTATTGCGATAATCGACCGATTTTGGAATATTTTTTGCAATAAAATTTATTGAATATGTGGATCCAGACAGCGAATTATACAATATTTAAAATTATACCATAATGGTCAAATTATTGCGATTTATCATGATAATGAGGGGTATCCAGACGGGCCCCAAAACAATTCCACATACAAAAAGAAAATATTTTCCTACTATTTAAAATAATACTTTCCAAACACATTTGAATGGCAGTTGGGTTTTTCTTGGACGATGCAAGGTGAGATGCATGTGCAGAAAAAGCCGCTGCATTATCCTTCCAGATAATTATCCGGAAATCCATGGATATGTCCTTGGACGGAACAAAGTGACATGGAATGCAATGAACAGTGTCATGTCTTAGATGTAGGTTTTCGAATAGCTATCAATAAGCCATTAAAATACATACTATCTGTTGCCGTTTCAGGACATGAAATGATCAAGGTAATATTGAACGTCGTCAGTTTGAACAACCTTGGCCTTCATATCCTATTTCACACGTACCTCCCACACACTTTCCATTCAATGTTTTCATTCAACAGGAGTTTCAAATATCAACAGCGGCTGACTTGCTGACTGTTTCTTTCATAAACCTGTCGAACGTGTAGTCCGAGACATCGGCCAAGTAATATAGACTGTCAATTGCAAATATCAAGACAAGTAAATCACTCTTATTGTATATATTTAGCGGGGATCAACTGGAGTGGTATTCTTTTTCTAAAGATAAGGATTTAGTAGTTCTCCTTCAATGACGCGCAATATGGGGTTGATACTGTATCTGGATAATATATTCTTTAATGAAGGCACACACACAGTTCGTCATTTGTCAGATACTACAGGTTGAAAGAGTCCAGTATAGTTCCTTTGTGAGATGAAAGATTACTGGGGTTTTTTCAGGCGATGCAAGGTGAATGCATGTCTTAGGACAGGTTCACTCGGGCCGAAAAGGCCGCTGAATAAGTGGTCAACAAACTTTGCAGTAAAGTGACGAGCACTTTCTGCCACTTTAAGCCATACCCTGGCCAGAGGCTTGGGCCCCAAAAGGCAAATTCAGACGAGATATGCGACAGTAACGAATGTGGGCCTCTTTGGCTCAAAGGGACAAGTGTGACGTATGTTTTATGATGCATCAGTACGCTGTTGAGGCCGTAGACCACATGGTACAAGATTAGATGGACAACGCATTTTGTTTTGTTGGAAAGGTCATCATATTCTCGGGCGGTTTCAAGGAAATGCATCCTGTTATTTTAGGTGCAAACGAGGGCTAATTCTCGAAGCATGCATGAGGAACCGCTACGTTTGGAGAAAGGTCGCAAATTTCCATTTGACGGTAAACATGAGCTTGACCAACAACAAATCAGATAGTGTTCAAGACTTTGCTGCATTGCTCAAGTCTATTGGTCATGGAACATACCATACATGTACCGAACTCGGTGTCGATATTATTCTACTCACTGATGATTCCAGAACCTGTCTTCTGGCATGGTTAGCTTTACGTTGCCATGTCAAGAACCCAAGCAAAAGGGAACATTAAGGTTTTGGTCGCAAATGGACAGTACGATGGACTGCCCGGAATGTAAACAAAAAAATATTGTGTATCAAGAAGCATAAGTGAAATTATGGAGGCCAATTCGAAGTAAAATATAAAAGAAGTGAATAAGAATGCCAGGTAAATGCCGTCTCCTTAGTTTCAAAATAATATGATCTCTGATTGGATAATTGACCATGGAAACATCCAACGAAAACCGGCAGATCTTCCGCTGCACAGACGTCTTTACTTTGCTAATGTTGGACACATGCTCTTCCACCGAGAAGCGCTTAAACATGTTGGTTCTCCAAACTCACCTCATCTCCACTCCATATGTCCGGATAAGTTATCCGGGGTATCACTTTGGACTTCTGCAGGTCTGAAAGCCGGATAATTATCCGATAATCCATGTATTTCCTTGGACGGAACGAAGTGACATGGAACACTGTCGTGTAAACTGAGTGTACTGTACAAAAAAAGGAATTTGAGACAAGATCGTTCATGCACCCATGATGGTGGACGTGGCAGTTGACAAACAAATTTAAGAGATAAAATATCGATCAATAGAGGTATTCAATTAAACAGGATCCTGAGCGTCACCTCATCCTAGGCATCTGGCTCATTACTATGATAATTTATATTTATTATTCCATAAGTTTATAAAGTATATTAAGATGTATTAATTTCGAGGACTTCACGATGCACCCATCATGCTGGACATGCCAGTGGTTGATAATATTAATAATCAAACAATTCCACATACAAAAAGAAAATATTTTCCTACTATTTAAAATAATACCTGCTAAAGTCAATTGAATGGCAGTTGGGTTTTTCTTGGACGATGCAAGGTAAGATGCATGTCTTAGGATAGCTTCACTCGGGCTGAAAAGGCCGCTGAATAAGCGGTCAACACACTGTGCAGTATGGTGACGAGCCCTTTCTGCCACTTTAAGCCATACCCTGGCCAGAGGCTTGGACTCCGAAAGGCGAATTCCGACGCAATATGTGATAGTAACGAAGTAGGGCCTGCTGGGCTCGAAATACCGGACTTTCTCATAGAGCAGCCAGGGACAGCTATAACGTGTGATTTTACTGGATTTTCATATTGACTTTGGACGAGTAAATCCTCTCCCCATAGTTCAACTTTTTACAGTAAGGGGACAATGTGTAACGTTGGTTACCACTATTGTATCTGGTGGTGCTACTTTTTTTGACGGAGTACCACTGTTGATAGTGGGACCTACGGCGAGTAGATTGAAACACTTCAGGGGTGTTTCATGATACTTAGCAGGTGTATTACCCAGTATCAAAGTTTCGACTCATTGGATGTACGAGTTCAAAACGCAATTTAAACAAAGTGATGTTTAATACATACCGCGAACTCTGTACGATTTATGAAAGGAATGAGTAGTATTTTTCTGGCAAACCACATACTGTTGAGCTTAAGTGGCGGGACACATATCCACAGTATTTTTACGATCCAATCACATTATTATTTTTGTGTTGATGTTTTTGTATGAACATTTGTCTGACGCAGTTTCTGCGTAGAAAATAACAACTACTCGGCCTCTAAGAAAGGCAAAGGCAATGGCAATCATGACAATGACAATCAAGGACATGCGATCGATAACTCCGAATCTGGCAAGCAAGCAGAGCGGAATGCAGTGCAAGAGTCTGCATCAACTGGAGCTTAAGGCATGGCTGTGGATGACGATGCCTTGAATAAGGGCAATATTAACGACGAGGGGGCTATGAGAAAGGCCAAGAAGGCGGAGTACAGCAAACGTGCTCGCGAAAAGAATCGGCAGGCTATCCTGGATAAAGCGAACGAAGAGTTGGCAATGGAAAAAACTAAAAAGGCGGCGTACAACAAACGTGCTCGCGAAAAGAAACGGGAAGCTCTCCTGAAAGAGGTCGACAAATCCAAAAAGGCGGAGTACAACAAACGTGCCCGCGAAAAGAAACGGGAAGCTCCCTGAAAGAGGTCGACAAATCCAAAAAGGCGGAGTACAACAAACGTGCCCGCGAAAAGAAACGGGAAGCTCCCCTGAAAGAGGTCGACAAATCCAAAAAGGCGGAGTACAACAAACGTGCCCGCGAAAAGAAACGGGGAGCTCCCCCGAAAGAGGTCGACAAATCCAAAAAGGCGGAGTACAACAAACGTGCTTACGGAAAGAAACGGCATGCTATCGTGGATACAGTTGACGAAGAGGTGGCTATGAAAAGATCCAAGAAGGCGGAAGACAACAAACGTGCTCGCGAAAAAAAGCGCAACTCTGAGGTTGGGAATCAAGGGCGGGGTGCAAGCATTTTGCACCATATGGACATGGATCAGAGCAACGAAGAGGAGTCCAAGGAGGGAGAAGACGGAATCCATTACCACGCTCAAAGTGACCATCATCTCAAGCTTCTGGCAGCTCAGGAGCAAGAAGATCACGAGCGCAGAGTTGACAATCGAAGGATCTATGCGCTACAACCTAACCGTATGAATGAAGGAGGTGAAGAAGAAACCAAGCAAGAAGATATTTCAGATGGAAATGTGGATTGCAACAATGACAATCAATTGCTTGCCTTGGCAAATGCTGATCCTCCGCTAATCGTGGATGTGGATTTGATTGCTGTACCTCCTCGCGAGCAAGGATTAAGTCTCCGGAATAAACCCAAGGGTCGCCCGAAGAAGAAGAGTACTCACAACAGTGGGCGCGTCAGTTTCGATGACTTCGATGAATCATTGGTGCCTCTTCATATTATTGCGCAGCGTTCGATTTGCCCCCATTGCGAAGCGAAGATTTGGCCAGGCGAAGAAAAGGACTGCTGCGATAGTGGCGCTCGAGTGCTGCCTGTTGCTACCTGGCCTGACACACCCGAGTTTCGCGAATACATTGATTTGTTCAAAACCAGAGGGTTTATCAATAACACTCGCCGGTACAACGCCCTCTTTGCCTTTACATCTATTGGTACCAAAGAAATTATTCACGGCAACGGTGGGCCGAGATCTTATACAATCCAAGGCGAATTGCATCATAGTATTGGACCACTGTTGCCTGCGGACGAAGAACAAGCCAGTTACGCCCAGATCTACATTACGGATCCTGAAACGCAGGCAAGCATACGACGAAGAATGCTTGGGGGAAATCTTAATCAGTCAACTGTGACAAAAATCCAGCATCTACTACTACAGCACAACGCGTTCACCCAGCTGTACAAGTATGCCAAGGATATTCCAAAGGATGACGACATGAGATTAGTGCTCACTGCTCAGCCTCGAAGCATTGGAAGGTGAACAAGTTGTATGCATTCCTACCGACCTCCCGATGAGCCCTCAGGAATTGGCAAGGAGGAACCAGACTAAACTCACCGCGTTTTTTGAACTGTGCCGTGAAAACAGTGATTCAACCTTCCTACGTGTCTTACACGGGTGGACCACGGTACATGAGACAACGTTACCTTGACGCCATGGCAATCGTTCGCAAGTACGGTCGACCAGACCTTTTTATCACTGTGACATGCAATCCAAAGTGGGTTGAAATCGACAGGGAGCTGGAATTGGCGAAAGAGGACTATGGATTTAAACGACCTCCATCTGATCGACCTGACTTATTGACGCGCATGTTCCGCCTCAAGCTATTAGCCATTGAAGCCATGCTCACGAAGGGAATTTTGGGTCGACAAGGTGCGCATATTCGTTCTGTCGAATTCCAAAAGCGTGGTCTGCCTCATGCCCATATATTGGTCATATTCTCTGGGGACGACAAAATCAAGACAACTGCCGATATTGACAGTATTATCAGTGCAGAAATCCCCGACAAGGAAAAGAATCCAAGACTGCACAAAATTGTTACAACCTGAATGATTCACAAATGCAGTGACCGATGCCTGGAAAACGGGAAGTGCAAGAAAAACTTTCCAAAAGCATACTGCGACGAAACATCAATAGGCAGTGATGGATATCCACTCTACCGTCGTCGCCGCTCTTCGGCAGAGCGGCACGGGCGCGTGAATGTCTGTACCATGATATCCCCGAGCATTTCGTATGGAACTCAAATCTCCGCAAGTGGACTTCACGTAAAAGGGGTGGTAAACGTATGATCGGGAGGATGCTGACGGTGTCACCCCGCTCGGGAGATTGTTTTTATATGCGAATGCTCTTATGCTATCGACGAGGTCCGACATCGCACGAAGACTTGCGAACCGTCAACGGCGTGGTTCATCCGAAGTTCTAGTCAGCCGCACTTGCCCTTGGCTTTCTTGAGAATGACGAGGAATGGCTAACCTGCATGCGAGAAGCAACTGAAACAGCAACTCCCTATGAGCTCCGAACACTTTTTGTCAGTATTCTGATTCACTGTGAACCTGCGCATGCACGAGGGCTATGGAACAAATTCGAAGATGAAATGAGCCAAGATTTCCACCGCATGTACCCCGACGACTCTCAAAAATCCACAGCTTTCGCAATTCAGGCTTTATCAAGATGCCTCGAGTCGAATGGATCAAGCTTGGATCGTTTTCAGGAGCTTCCACAGCTTGCACAATTCGAACAATATTTTGCTCTTGAGGAAACAAACAGGGGCCGTCAATCCAACCGATTAGTGGCTATGGAATCTTCGCACAACCAAGAACAAATCCAAGGCATTTTGGAAGGCAAGTCTACGATGACCGAAGAGCACGAGGTCTTCTACAACGACGTTATGAGCGAGATTACGAAGGAAAGCAATGTTCGAAGAGGCAAAGTATATTTTCTCGAAGGTGAGGGTGGCTCTGGGAAGACGTTCATCTCAAACATTTTACTGGCTCAAGTGCGCTTCATGAACAAAATTGCCTTGGCTGTTGCTTCGTCCGGACTTGCTGCTCTGAATTTGATCGGGGGGACAACTGCGCATTCGCGATTCTGTCTCCCAAGATCGTTGCACGAGCTCAGCCGATGCGATGTTCGGAAACAGTCACATCTTGCGGAACTTTTACGTCTCACAGAACTTATCATTTGGGACGAGTGTTCGATGATGCACAAGTATGCTGTGGAGGCCGTTGATCACATGCTACAAGATTTGATGGACAACGCGCTTCCTTTTGGTGGAAAAGTCGTCATATTCTCGGGTGATTTCAAGCAAATGCTTCCAGTCATTTTGAAGGGCACACCTGGGCTAATCCTCGAAGCATGCTTGAAGAACAGCTACCTTTGGAGCAATGTCGCAAAGTTTCATCTGACGGTGAACATGAGGTTGACCAACAACAACTCAGAGAGTGTTCGAAAATTTGCTGGATTGCTCAAGTCTATTGGGCATGGAACATACCCCACATGTACCGAACTCGGTGCCGATTACATTCGACTACCTGATGATTTGGCGATTCCATACAATTCGCCTGATGATTTGGGGTCATTTTTACACAGCGTCTATCAAGACATGAACAACCTGCGCATCAATGAACTTAGATCGTACTTTGGATGTCGAGATATCCTTGCACCCAAACACAGTGTTGTTGCTGACATCAACACAACACTTCTTGAGCGACTCACTTCGGACGGCGAAATGACATATCTGTCCGCCGATTCTGTTGCTGAGAAACGCGACTCAGACGCCGATGCATGCGAGTTCCCCATCGAGTTTCTGAATTCTATAGACATCAACAACTTCCCCAGCCACAAGTTGCATTTGAAAGTTGGTTGCCCCATTATTCTGCTTCGTAATTTATGTACTTCGGAAGGCATGTGCAACGGAACACGCTTAATTGTTCTTGAGCTGAAAACACGATGTATCAAGGCTCAAATTATGAACGGCTCCCACAAGAACAAGATCGTTTACATTCCCCGAACTACTACAATTCACGATGGTGAGCAAAACAATTACCCATTTGAGCTACGTAGAAGACAATTTCCTGTTCAAGTTGCCTTTGCAATGACGATTCACAAGGCTCAGGGTCAAACGATTTCTCACGTGGGCGTCTACCTTCCAGAACCCGTCTTCTCGCATGGACAGCTTTACGTCGCCATGTCAAGAGCCCAAGCAAAAGGCAATATTAAATTTTTGGTTGCAAATGGACAGTACGAAGGCCTGCCTGGAATCTACACGAAAAACGTTGTGTATCAAGAAGCATTAGAATAGTCCGGACTCCATAAAACTTCATCCATTACTATCATGTTCGTACAAATATATACACTGTGTTGTTGTGGAATTGCCGAGACTTCCTGGATCAAGTCGAATTGCATCGTACCGATGAATTGGACGATAAATCCTCGAGATTAGCCAACTCGAAATTACGCACCACAGTCTTAGATTCACCGTTACAGTACTACAAGATGAAGAAGTAGGTGGTTGTCAACCAACGAGGACCTCCATCTACTAATCGATGTCACAGATTGTGCAATCTGAACTTGGGCACATTCTGCTTAGATTCAACCTCAGCATTAAAATGGGAGAAGCATATCGAACAGCGGAAAGCTATAAAATTGTCAAAGAGTCTGCTTCTTGGAAACAGTCTTTTCGCCGTTCACATCGTGCGCAAAGTTGCCGCAACGGGAAAGATATCTATACCAGCAGTACAACCAGCTGCTGAAACTTCGGCTTCTAAACTGACCTGCTTGACCGTGCTCCTAGAACCTCCACCCGCCATATGTCACGCTCACATTGGACGCAACTGTAGATTACCATCTAAGGTTCGCCTTTCTCCACCTAGATATACTATGACTACGACATGTCAGTAGTCGCCTTGCGGATCATCTAAGTGCATAGTCGCCTTGAGCATTATCTAAGCGCATGGTCATCATTATCTTCCTGTCAAATGCGCCGTGAATAGGGCTGGGTCCCTCGACCGTCTGTGTTATCACTGACAAGTCGTTCGTTTTATCTGAGCAAGAACTGGCATTTTGCACGACAAAACTGGGAAACTATGGAGGCCAAATCGAAGTAAAATAAGAAATAAGTGAATAAGCAGTGCGAAGTAAATGCCGTCTCCTTAGTTTCAAAATAGTATGATCTTTGATTGGATGATTTTCTTTCCGAACGAGTCGACGGTTCTTTGGTCAGGTAGGACATGATCTATCTCCTGATGGAAAAACAAATATTCGTCACTCACTCAACAGTAGCCAATCAGAATACTTCTTTTACACCCCACCCAGGGGCGTAGCCCTGGCCTCACCCTAGTATTGACTTTGGGAGGACCGCAAAAATCAGAGAAATTTTTTATGACGCTATGATTGGTTCTAAATGATTGCTACTACAAACTGATTGGATAACGCAAAGAATTTCGAAGATTTATGTCGAATTCGACGAGATATCCATGTTCAAAAAGTTGACTTGATAAATGTATGCAATTAACCCCCAAACCCCTTATGCATAACCACTGCACCCCCGACCTCAACCACCGTTCAGCCTGAGATCGCCTTGTGCATAGCCTTGTATTAGCAGAAATCATCAAGACTGTATTCAAACACACATGCATGATGCATACTTCGCACCATGGTAGCGGCATCGATTCAAGTTCTGATGTGGCATCTCTGTGAATACCAAGAGGTGCTGTCACAGGCAAACGTCGACAGGACTTCGAGTAATCTACAGAGTTTTCAAGCGCATGGTTAGGCAAAATAGATGGTTTTGAGTAAAGTACTCATGCTACAGACAGAGAGTCGAGAGGATAGACCTGTAGACCCGTCTATGATAGTGTTCACCCTGACGAGGCTCTGTCGTCCCATGAACCACACCACTGAATCATCACAAGGAGGACTTCAATACCAACCAAAAAAAGATCAAGCAGAGTTGATTTTCATCCAATCACATCTAAAGTGGACAAGTTTGCCCAGACAAGTCCAAAGTGGACAATTTTCGCCGGACGGAGTAGTATTTGGAGCAATTCCACAATATCGAATGTATTTCACAATTTGTCCACAAGATCGTATGCCCGGCCAATTTCATGCTTGATTTTCCTCAAAATCAAATGCCAAAGGGGTTCGTCTCGGAGGCGGCACGGCCTTATGGGCTAGTTCCGTCGAGTCATTCGCCTGCAGAAAATTTCACGAAAGGTATTGAGGAAAATCAAGCATGATATTGGGCTGGCATACGATCTGTGGACAAATTGTGAAATACATTCGATATTGTGGAATTGCTCTAGTATTTGCCTTCGTCACAAAAACACACACAAACATTCAAAAAAAATTTACTTTATTGAATGTACTTTCATGTTACACTTTAACTCACGATATCTGAAAAGTATTTGAGAATATTTCAATTTTTAGTCAAAAAGACAATACATGGGCAAAAAAATTTTTTCCCCCCATGACCAGGGAGGGTGAGCGTTGACTCACAGGGGTGCATCCAGCATCCAGCACAGTGGGCAAATGAAAACAAACCCTTTTTCCCACGTCCAGGAAGGGGGCGCGTTGACTCACAGCCTGTGAGTCAACGTAAGCTGGCATGATTCAAGAAAGAAAGTGAACAGGCTCATTGAATTCATACTTTCTCTTGCAATGGTACAGCGACATGGTAAAGTAAGCCCCGTCCTCTTACTTTACCGTTTTTCACGGTATAGTTTCTTTACTGTAAGTGAAGACATAAAGTGCCAGGGCTACTCACAGGGGTGCATCCATCATCCACAAGTGATGAGAGCGTCTCGAGAAGTCCTAAGTAATACTTCCTCTGTTCCACAATACTCTGCCAAAAGAAAAATCTACTTTTTCCACATTACTCAGACCAAACTCATATGATTGGTTGATCAACAAAATACAATGCACTCATTGGTTATAAATCCCATGAGGCGACACCGGGCAGGACACGTTCGTCATGAGCAGACCAGCCTCATCTCACCTGGAGAAGGCAGGAACGCCTTCTTCAGGTGAGGCAGGGCAAAGTAGTTGTCGCCATTATGCTCCAGTACCAGCCGCATGACCGCTTAAAAGGTAAGAAAGACACTCCCGGCTTCTCATAACTCAACTCATCAAACGCAGCAAGAGTGTATCGGATCACTTCATTGACCTTTTGAAAAGGTTTTGATTTGTATATGTGGTATTATTATTCAGGTGGTGGATATTGGACGTTGATTTTGAGCGCGAGACTTCAGTTTTCGCTCGTGGCAGCCAACGGCCGACTCCTTTAGTTTTTTATGCACTTTATTTAATGATATCAAACATCAAATTTGGTAAAGAAACGAATTTTTTGGGTTGAAGAGAATCGTTTGGTAGCAGTAATGTGGAACAGAGGAAGTAGCTTAGGCTTATCCGGTAGATCAAATTCTCTAGAGCCTCAACGGGAAAAGCTTGGACAGATTGCGGTTGTTGTGTCGTTGTTCAACTTGATACACATCGTGGATGGATATTCACTTCAATCTTGGCGAAGACGGGAGCGTGTAACCAAAACGTTTCATGAGACACATATCCCAAAAGCTACAGCACATGAGAGTTACAATCAATTGAAGTGGAAATCTTTCTCTGGGCCAAAAAATACCAGGAAATTCGAAAGCTCTCGCAATACATGTATCTAGGATATTTTGGAAATAGTACTGTAGCCCTTTTCGTCAAGTGCAGGCATTTTGGGGTCACTTATGGGTTTCTGACTCATGCCATGAATGGCTCTAAGTGGCATCAATCGGCTGGTGTAAGAAAATACGAAAAACGGGTCTAATTCAAGAACTCTGATCTCTTCTCCAGCGCGGTTGCTCGGTCGGTGATTCCCAAAGGGACCACCCCAACGAACGTGGTCGATGCGATATTGTCCTGAACGGTACACTCTGGCAACTCCAAAAGAATAGCACTTGCTAGAATGTAGTGCATGCAAATATTGATTTGACGCAGCGTGCTGAAATATCGTGGTTGGTCAAGCTCTTGAAAGTGTAGAACGAGCACTCATGAGACTCCAGCTCAATGCCAATCCAAGGACTTGTCAACCTGCGAAACGAAACTTCCAGATCCGAAAGTGTCTTGTTCCCCACCGGGTCATGACGTCTCCTGTAAAGAATTCGCCTCCACAAATTTGACCATTGATTATTGGTCCATTTTTCGGCACAATATCGGTCTGTTTTTGTGTCGAATGGTCCAAATTTACTGTCGACGGCATCCTGTTTTGTGTATACAGTCGACTGGTGTAGCAACTGTATAATTTAGTTATTAATTTTGACAGAAATTTTTGTGTGTACCGTCGTCTGGTGGAGATGCCCTTAGGATAGGAAATATTATATTTCAATGGTGTTTACAATTAATTTAAGATAGTGTCAAAATAAATATTTCAATTTGAATAATATTGTACAAGATATAAGTTTGGAGGGGGCCGCAATCTTGGGTGCAAAAGTCCTTGTCCAAGCCTACAGCGTTCTTGGAAAATTCTCACAGCGAACGACGTCGGTTGTTGTAGTGTGTTCTACAGTACAACTGAGGAACAACCGACAATGCTTTGCATTGGGCAAATTACCCTCAAGGCCTTTCTCTCATGCGTGTTTCGATCTCGCTCGCACTTGCCGCATCCTCCGTCGTGGTTTACAGCCGAGGTCTTCGAGATTCAACTATCGGGCTGACGCATGAACAAGCCGCTGTGGACTCTGAAGGCGATAGCCTTCGCCTCTTGCAAGGAGAAGCGCCAGGTGCCGCGTACAACGTGCCTTCGAGACGTCTGACGGCCAAACAATCTGGTTGTTTCGGTGGTGCATTGTGCCGACTATCCTCGCGTTTCAAATCTAAACAGCGCACCAAAGTTGCCTCTTCAACTGGCTCCCTTCCTGTTGTTAAAAGGCAACACAGCGGTGCGGTGGAGCCTTTTCCCCTACGTCCACAAAGGCCGCCCGGCTTCTACTCGTAGTACCTAGTACGTACGGTATGCGAAAACCTTAAAAAGTTACTAGTAATGCAAAACGTACAGTATCATCATCATCAAGACGGGTGAGCGTTGTGTCGCGAGGGTGCATCCAGCAGGGTGGGCAATTCATGAGAGAAATTTTGGAGCATACGTAACGTCACGAGAAGTCCTAAAAATAATATTTTAGGTACCCGGTAGCTTAAATTCTCCAGAGCCTCACCGGGAAATCTTGGACAAATTGCGGTTGTTTTGTCGTTGCTCAATTTGATTCACATCGTGGATGGATATTCACTTCAATCTCGGCAAGGACGGAAGCGTGTAACCAAAACGTTTTATTAGACACAAATACAAAAAGCTTCAGCAAAGTAACGATCAATTGAAGTGGAAATCTTTATCTGGGCCAAAAAAAACCAGGCAAATTAGAAAGCTCTCGCAATATCTAGGATATTATGGAAATAGTATTGTATGTACAACTATAACAAACCAACTGCAAGCTAGAAACAAATATTCTAGTATTTCTTTCGCCTACCAACAAGCTCTTCAAACTCCAGCCGGGTAGCTCAGCTACATTAGTTGTACTGAAATCTTGTCGAACGAAGGTCGGTCACATGCATGTCCTGGAAAGTCAGCCAGTTGGCCGCAGCTAGGCCTCTCGACGGCAGGCTGCACGAGGCAGCCGGCGCCTTTCGCTGCAGACCTCGCCTGCAAAGTGCAAGAAATGCGAAAGAGAATCAACCAACGGTCCCTTTAACGTGGCGGTTCACACATCTTTGTATTTTATACTTTCCCGTGTTTGCACACATGTTTGTGCAAATGATTTCAGGCGCCGGACAAGGTGGACTTGCATTGCAACTTGGATCTGTTTGACAATAGCCCTTTTCATCAAGTGCAGACACTTTGGGGCCACTTGTGGATTTCTGGCTCATGACATCAATGGCTCTAAGTGGCATTGATCGGCTGGTCGTGTAAGAAAATACGAAAAAAGGGTCTGAGACTCTCTGTGTTCCGCTGACCTGGAAGATACAACTGCTCCCCAGTTGAGCAAGTCTATTGCCACGCCAACTTAATTAGCGTGGCCGCGTTGCCTAAGCTTCGTCCATGTCGGAATCGTGGCACCTTCTTGACCGACTTATAAACAGTCGAGGCAGAGCAAGCAGATAGGGTGGATGAGGGCATCAAGTACATATTAATATATTAAGGGCGCGTCTGGAAGCCGCCAAATATCATGATATTTCGTGATATTTCTCGAAATATTGAGATATTTCGGATTATGCAATAATGACATGTCTGGAAGCCATTTATTGCATATAATTTATCACAATATTTTGTCAAAACTATCCTGAAAAACGCAATAAAAAATATTCTACTTCAAGTCGTATATTTTGGCAGATATGGAGATATTATGTCAAATTTCAACGGCTACTTGATATTTTACGTGGTTGCCACACACCAAAATATAAAATATCACATTTTTGAATTATGTTGTTGTCTGCATTTTTCTCAAATGCAGATATTGTGATATTGACAATATTGTCAGTTCGATTCGAAATTGGAGTGGGGGAGCGAATCGAATTGATCGGAGAAATCGCTCGCGAAATCGACCGACCAATCACTGATCGTAAATTCAGATTAAATTGGCCAATCAAACGAGTCGTACGATTCAAAGCTGCTGCATTCTTCATCCACCAGCGATGCAACACACCCCGTCACCACGCCGGTATATCACGCGTTCATCCCCGATTGTGGAGCAGCCGCATGCTCCTGAGGTGTCTCGGGCCGGTCCCATTCAAATGAGAGCGGAGATATTCGTGAAACTTTCACGAATATCTCCGCTCTGTGTCTTTCACGGTGAAAGACACTGTCTGCTCCCGCGATCACAGTGGAAAGCGTTTGCAGCCGCAAATTTTTTAGAGTGCATCATGGAATGATATCAAGCATCAAATCTTCACATTCTGCTCGGGACACATGAGCCACAAAGCTGCGTATACAGACGAGCCAAGAGTTTGGACCATTAACTTCGACTTTGTATGAACATACAAATATCAAGTATAATGATGGGTGGTCGATTGTCGGGCAATTTTCCCAATCGACTGTTCAGTCCAATTTTACCCCAAAAGGACAATATCACGATATTTTTTAATGGGCATCCAGACGAACCCTAATAATATTTCTTTGGAAAAGAGAGCAAAAACGTTTTCAGCTTGCCGCCCATAAAATGATCCTAAGGCTCATGGTAGAGCTACGGTGACATCAGCGAGATGTTGACGAACTCGCTTGCCCCTGGGGCGACCCCCTAACTGAACAAATGATCCCACACGTAGCTCCTAACCAGGAAAAAGTATTGTAGAGTCTCTGCATATCGATGTAGTCTTTCTATGACAATGCATGGGTGTGGCTTGTTCTTCACCTTCTACTACAGCAGGCGCATGACAGACGGCATTGTGACTGCCATGACTACAGGTCATGCACTGTAAATGAGATATGTACGGCTGAACATTTCTCATGTGCTTTCGTCGTCGCACTGCTTTTGCATCGCATGCTCTTACTCACAGTTGTCTAGGATCTTTGGAGGATTCTACCGCGGACGATGGTTCATGACACTCCGTCTGCTACGCTTGTTTTTAATACTCAACCAATACTTTGATGGTGGAGCTCGTATAAGGCCTAGCCCCCGGGAATGATCTCAAGTAAGACTCAATGGGAGATTCATGGCGGCAACACGGCTGCTGTTTGAAATCATACTACTATAAATATCTTGCCTGACGTTGCGTCTTGATTTGATCTTTGACATGTGCTCGTAACTGGAACAAGGTAATGCTGTTAGCACAACACATTGTGCAGCAGGAGCATTACATGTTCGAAGTCTCGGGAAGTTGTCCCGTGTCTGTCCCTTTCAGTTAATTAAACTTAAAATGTACTTTATCAAGTATTTTCAAGATAAAATTGTTAACTTAATCGAAATTAGTGTTACTAGGCTATAAAATTTACTTTATCGAAGGATAGTCGGACTAAATAGCTATTGAACTAATTTTTGAAATAGTTATGTTTTTGAGCAGGAATATCTGATGAAAATATTAAGTTTAAGCGTTCAATTCTGGAATGGGAAATAATAAATATACAATATATATTTATTTTAGCAGTATATAAATATCTACTTCTCGACCCTAGTGAGGACGACGACCACATTGACACATGAGACCAAGACCATTTGAACCTTTTCGACTGCGCGCCAGCAACGTCTGAGTTCAAACTAGGGTCGAGAAGTAGATATTTATATACTGCTAAAATAAATATATATTGTATATTTATTATTTCCCATTCCAGAATTGAACGCTTAAACTTAATATTTTCATCAGATATTCCTGCTCAAAAACATAACTATTTCAAAAATTAGTTCAATAGCTATTTAGTCCGACTATCCTTCGATAAAGTAAATTTTATAGCCTAGTAACACTAATTTCGATTAAGTTAACAATTTTATCTTGAAAATACTTGATAAAGTACATTTTAAGTTTAATTAACTGAAAGGGACAGACACGGGACAACTTCCCGAGACTTCGAACATGTAATGCTCCTGCTGCACAATGTGTTGTGCTAACAGCATTACCTTGTTCCAGTTACGAGCACATGTCAAAGATCAAATCAAGACGCAACGTCAGGCAAGATATTTATAGTAGTATGATTTCAAACAGCAGCCGTGTTGCCGCCATGAATCTCCCATTGAGTCTTACTTGAGATCATTCCCGGGGGCTAGGCCTTATACGAGCTCCACCATCAAAGTATTGGTTGAGTATTAAAAACAAGCGTAGCAGACGGAGTGTCATGAACCATCGTCCGCGGTAGAATCCTCCAAAGATCCTAGACAACTGTGAGTAAGAGCATGCGATGCAAAAGCAGTGCGACGACGAAAGCACATGAGAAATGTTCAGCCGTACATATCTCATTTACAGTGCATGACCTGTAGTCATGGCAGTCACAATGCCGTCTGTCATGCGCCTGCTGTAGTAGAAGGTGAAGAACAAGCCACACCCATGCATTGTCATAGAAAGACTACATCGATATGCAGAGACTCTACAATACTTTTTCCTGGTTAGGAGCTACGTGTGGGATTATTTGTTCAGTTAGGGGGTCGCCCCAGGGGCAAGCGAGTTCGTCAACATCTCGCTGATGTCACCGTAGCTCTACCATGAGCCTTAGGATCATTTTATGGGCGGCAAGCTGAAAACGTTTTTGCTCTCTTTTCCAAAGAAATATTATTAGGGTTCGTCTGGATGCCCATTAAAAAATATCGTGATATTGTCCTTTTGGGGTAAAATTGGACTGAACAGTCGATTGGGAAAATTGCCCGACAATCGACCACCCATCATTATACTTGATATTTGTATGTTCATACAAAGTCGAAGTTAATGGTCCAAACTCTTGGCTCGTCTGTATACGCAGCTTTGTGGCTCATGTGTCCCGAGCAGAATGTGAAGATTTGATGCTTGATATCATTCCATGATGCACTCTAAAAAATTTGCGGCTGCAAACGCTTTCCACTGTGATCGCGGGAGCAGACAGTGTCTTTCACCGTGAAAGACACAGAGCGGAGATATTCGTGAAAGTTTCACGAATATCTCCGCTCTCATTTGAATGGGACCGGCCCGAGACACCTCAGGAGCATGCGGCTGCTCCACAATCGGGGATGAACGCGTGATATACCGGCGTGGTGACGGGGTGTGTTGCATCGCTGGTGGATGAAGAATGATCTGTAGCGTCGTTGCATGTTAAACGATAACTCGAATGTGTTTTTCCAAGGCTTTTGAACTCAAAAGAGTTGATGAAACCTAGTGGAAACACCACCAAGTGGATGGACGGTGGGCTCATCAACCATTCATTTCCCAAAAGGACAATCCACGTGACTGCATCGTAGATTCGAAGAGTCTCATGGTCTCGTAGCATCCAGAGAACCGTCAGCGATGGCTGGTAGTTGACACCACGTGAGACTTGAGTTGTCCGCGACTGATGTTGCTGTCAGTGGCAACGATTGCCTTCTTCGCCGGCACCACCATCCATTCTACACCCAACACCGCCGTGGGATCAAAGTCGTCATCGTCAATGAGGTCACTCCAAGATGGCCAGACGTGGGATGGAGCTGTACAGTAGACCAGCACGACGGGCGACAACTATCTTCGCTCTCTTCCTCCTCCTGTACTTTGGTCAACGTCATCGCTCCATGTAATTCCACGTGGTCGTTGTTGCAATCCACGATCTCGCATACTAGCATGGAGCGAGCGTCGGTTGTATCAATGGATGATACAAAACCAGCTTCCAGATCCAGTGGATGAGCCAGAGTGGTTCCTCTACATGGCGTTCCCACTCTTGTGTGGATCATCTCTGCAAAATGGCTGCACAGACCACTCAAACGCACTCCACACGAGCTACAGCAAAGGCCAGCATGGAACCATCGTCCGCTATGAGCTACAGCTGCAGCAAAGGCCAACGCCATGTGGCCAAGTTGTCCTTTATCCATCGTTCGTTGGGATAACGTTACAGAAAGATGCATTTTAAGCTGCGTCACTACCGACATGGAGCGAGGCGATGAGCGCCGCTAGGAAGACAGAGAGATGGAGAACGCTGGACATCTCCATCAGCATTGCATCGAAGCGTCTCTTTCCAGATTCTCTCCATCACGTTCCTTTCCTTGGACCAGAACTTCTTTCGTCATCCATGAAGAGAGTCGGATGCGTTGAGTCGGTGCAACGAATTCTTGGCAACGTTGCTCTTCTACGTCCTCTTGGACATGTTCATTTCCGAATAAGCGGCCATGCGATTGCCACTGCCGCACGACTACTTTGTCTGCACGCCGCTGCCGCGCCATGAGATCGACAGGATTAAAAAGATCGCTCGCGACTCGATCGTCCAAGTCGTAAGTGGTTGTGTCGCTCCGTCGTCGAGATGAACGTGGTGACTTTGTAGGTGGAATACACGCGACAAGGAGCCAAGTCGCGTATCGAGTGGACGCTAGAACTGGAGGAAAGCTACGTCAAAGTGTTCAAAGGCCATGACCCGATGGCGCCGCCAGGAGTCTCGACGTGGCTGGCGCAGTCGACGATCCGCGCAACGATCAACGACGTCGCGGCCATGTTTTACTGCGACTCGACGGACGCCTACAAGACGTACATCCGAACGTTCTACGACGAGCTCAAGGACGGCCTCAAACTCTACTCGGTCGTGACGCCGACGCCGGAAGCGCCGCGCCATTTCATCGGCGTCAATTGGGTCGCCCAGGAACTTCCAACGAACGGCCTCGTCTTGAAAAACCGCGACTGGTGCTTCGTCGAGGTACGTTCCAGCTCCAAGAGCGTCCTCACGGCCATTGTAGTGCCAGCACGACTATGTAATTGACGGCAGACGCGTGGGTCTGTGCGTTTCGCTCGATAGAACTGCTGTGTTGTCCAAGTCTCCAGCAAGCGATGGGCTTTGTCCGCGCCGAGCATTACCGCAGCGGCATGGTTTACATGGAAACCGACGAGCCTGGCGTGCTCCAAGTCGTCCAGCTCAACCAGGTTTCGCTCCACGGCGGGCTTAAAGTCGACCATATCTTTGGCGACTTTGGCCATCATTACGGCTTCAAGCGGCGGTACAAGACGATGGCGCTCAAAATTGAACGGGCGCTACGTGTGCGGCGTCTGGGAGCAGCAGCGTCGGACGCCACGGATGCCGCCTCAACGCATTGCAAGCTCTGCCTCAAACGCTTTGGACTTCTTTCAAAGCGGGCAGCCTGCTCTCGATGCGGTGAAGTCATTTGCCGCCGGCCAAAGTGCAGCACAGCGTCGACGAACGACGAAGCGCAGCGTGCTTGCGCCGTCTGTTTGATCTCCCCCGGGCCGGCCAACATACGCTCCACGGCGTCGCTGCTCCTCCTCGACGACGACAACTCGAGTTTCCTCTCGCAGCATTCCAAAGTGAGCTCCGACGTCGAGCAGGTGCCCGTCCAGGAGCCCGTGCTTTCCTACAGTCAATTCGATCTCAAATTGACAAGCGACGACGACGGCAACATCTTCAACAGCTCTCGACAACTGTTTGTGTGATTGTATCCAGTGTGGCGTTTATTATTTACAAGACTTGTTTTCCATCTTTGCAGTGCTTGCAGTGTCCTCGTGGCATCGTCCGTGGGTCGAAATGGCTTGAAACTGCTCCGTGCACTTGGCATTCTAGCGTCGCGACGCTCAGAATCATGCTTGTGAGAATGTTGGAGCCTTCTTCGAGGCGATTCTACAGCGCAGATACGCAGAGAATGACGAAAACTTGACGTCATGTAGCTTTCTCATCGGACGAGCACCAGTGCGATGCCATTGACGATGGAGCTACCGTCCAAGTTGAAAAATTTTCGCCACCATTGAAGCTACCAAACACCTTCAGGGTCCATGCAAAGGATTCCACTGGCATTTGAGCATTTCTGTTGCGTCGTTGATGACTTCAATCGCTTCTAGCTCGTAAAGTTGGCATCACACTATTGCCTTGGACTCAGCGGGTTCCAACACTTCGACGGAAGGCATTTTTTTGTCGTTTCTGCTGCCAAGGTGGAAAGCAACCATTCCATCGCCCATTCTTTGATCTAGCTAGAGAGTAGGCTTCCATTCTCGTGCTGTTCTTCGTCACGAAAGCAAGAGAGGCTCTCGGCATGCTCCAGCGTCGTTGTCAGGTGGTGGCAAAGTTGTTTCTTCGAGTTGATTGGCTGAAACGACTGAAACGGTTCTAAAAATAGATTTTTTTGAATGTGAAACCGCCAGAAAGACAATCATGTCGGCGGAAGAGGAGGACGTGAGTCTTGGCAAAGGCGGCGTGGATGAGCCCAACATGGAAGCGACGTCGCTCGAAGCGCTTGAGAAAGATTTCCAAGAGGTCTTGACCGAGCTGGTCGGCGACAAAAGTCTCGAACGATTCCGTCTCGAGTATGAAAAACTCCACCGCGCGCTCAAGAAGAGCAACATGCAGGAGAAGAAGTTGATCAAAAAGTGCCGCGAATTGAACGGCGAGATCGTCAACAATGCTGCCAAAGTCCAAACGGCGTTGAAACTGAGCCAGGAAGACCAGACGACGATCGCGTCGTTGAAAAAAGAGATGGAAAAGGCGTGGAAGATGGTCGATGCGTCGCATGAAAAGGAAATCCGCGCCAAGGAAACAATCACACAGCTCAAGGATGAAATCGTCAACTTGAGTCGTCTCGTCGAGCAAGGGTACGGCCATTCTTGTTCTTCTAGATCGTCGTGATGGCATGCAGGGCGGGATTGAGCATCGGCCAGGAAAACGCGATGAAAGAACTGGTCAAAGTCAAGGAAGAGCTCAGTCGCGCCAACGAAGAGCACGAAAACAATTCGCGGAAAGACCACCAACGCATTCAGGAGCTTCATGTCAAGATCTCCGAAATGGAAGAAGGCAAACGCCAGCAACAGCTCGAAGTCCAAGGCCTGAAAGATCAACTTCAGCTCAAAGCGGTACAATTCCATAAGGGGGACAATGACGTTTGACGGCTGTAGGCGGAGCAAGAGCGTGAAAATCGCCGCAAGGAACGTCTCGATAAGGAAATCAAAGATGTCAAGGTGAAACTCGAGCGCAAGAGCGTTGAAAACACCGCGTTGACGACAGACATGGGACGTTCGCAAGCCCAAGTCCAAGCGCTCGAGAAACAGCTCGCCGATGCACAAGGTAGAGAGAGACTTTGAGGGAACTCAAGGCGCGGAATGTCATAGCGACGATGGAGAAGTACGTCCGCGACTACGAAACGCTCTACAACCGCACGCAAAAGTTGACCGAATTGCTGAATGACCAAGTTGGTGGATTTCCACCGCACATCTCATTTTTGGAATGATGGTAGAATGACAAGAACATGCAGCTGGAAGTCGAGCGGCGCGAATTCGAGGCGGAAATCAAGGCCAAGCAGGAAGAAATCGTGAAGCTCACGCTCGAGAAGAACATGGCGGAGCGCAAGATCGACAAGGAGAAGCGCAACACGCAAAAAGTCGAAGACAAACTCGAGGAAGAACGCACCAACAAACTCGTGCTCCAGACGCAGATCAAGTCAATGCAGAAAGATTTGGACGCTGACAAACGCGTGGAAGATGCGCAAAAAGCGGAGCTGGAAGCGTTGGAGCGAGAACGTGCGATTCAAATCAAGAATGCACAGAAATCGGACGACCGCGCGCGCAAAATCCTCGATGAAGTCAAGACGAACGAGCGCATTGCCAAGAATCTCGAGGCAGAATTGAACGGCTACAAACAGGAGGCTGCGAAACAGCGCAAGTTGATCTACCAGCTCGAGAAAGAGCGCGAAAAGTATGGTATTGAAGCGTCGGAGCAGCGCAACTTGGTCGTGCAAGCGCAGGAAGAGATCAAATTGAAGGACATGCGCATCAACGAGATGCAAAAGAAAGTCACGGACGGCGAGGCCAAGCTCAAGCAGCAGCAGCAGTTATACGAAGCCGTGCGGAGCGATCGCAACTTGTACAGCAAGAACCTCATCGAGTCGCAAGACGAGATCGCCGAGATGAAGCGCAAATTCAAAATCATCAACCACCAAATTGAACAGCTCAAGGAAGAAGTGAGCGCGAAAGATCACGCGCTCGTGAAGGAGCATTTCGACCATCAAAAGGTGGAGAAACAGCGCGAGCAGCACAAGAACGAACTGGCGAGACTGCGGTAGACGGACGTTCCTCGTCCGTGGAATTTTGATGGATGTTGTAGGACGTTGCTGGCGTCAAATGAAGAGACGATCAACAACCAGGATGCTGAAATCCGCAAGTTGACCACGATGATTCGCCGCATGGACGACGAAGCGCTGGAACAAAAGAAGGAGTACGATCAAGTGATCAACGAGCGCGATATTCTCGGCACGCAGCTCATCCGCCGCAACGACGAGTTGGCGCTCTTGTATGAAAAGTTGAAGATCCAGCAGTCGACATTGAGCAAAGGTACGCTCGCCCTCTGCCGCGGAATGCGGAATCGCGGCCCCTGGATCACCATGTTGACGATTCTGTCTAGGGGAAACGCAGTACCAGGAGCGCATGGCGGATATCCGCGTCCTCAAGTTGAAAATCACCGACATGAAGCGCGAATTGCACATCGCCAAGCATCAAGTGGGTCAATTGGACGACTTGAAGCGGGAAGTCTACCATCTCCAGCGCGAACTTCTCGAGGAGAAGACCAAAGTGAAAGCGCTCAGCGAGGAACTGGAGAACCCGATGAATGTCCATCGATGGCGCAAACTCGAAGGCTCCGACCCCGCGACGTACGAAATGATCCAGAAGATCCAAACGCTCCAGAAACGATTGATCCAAAAGACCGAGCAGGTCGTCGAGAAGGAGCTGATTATCCACGAGAAGGACAAGCTGTACGTGGAGCTCAAGAACATTTTAGCGCGCCAGCCAGGTCCAGAAGTCGCCGAGCAGCTCAGTGTGTACCAACAGACGCTCCGCGACAAGGACAAGCAGCTCAAGTCGCTCTTGAGCGAGCAAAACATGTTCCAGTCCAAGGAGAACGAGCTCAAGTTTGAAATCGAACGACTCGCGCGCGAACTCCATGACGTCAAGCGCAAATACTACAAGAAGAAACTCGAAGACAAGCTCGCCGACGTCCCGCATGTCCTCCCAACGCTCATGAAGACCGACAAGACCAAACAATTGGGCGACCAACAGAAGCAACTCGCCGTTCTCGCGTCGAAACGATACATCGGCGGCGGCTTTAGCTTGAACCAGTAGCACGAATCGCGACGTCAGTCTTTATTGATTGATGTCCCAAATGTCGACGTACAGCTCGACAATGTCGCCGAGGTTCATGGGCTGCGGCAGTTCAAAGGTCCGCTTCATGGACGAAAGACCTTCAAAGATGGATTCGCTCGGAACGGGAGGGCGTTTCGGCGGCCTACGACAAGGATAAACATCAACGGGCTGGAAAAGATAGGAGAGAGACCGTGGAAGCACTGAAGTCGTCCATTCTAAGCGCTGAGCTTGCCATCGACTGAGACCAACATTGAAGAATGGGCCATTCTTTCCTTGCGGCCACCAGGGATCACCTACAACTTGATCGTCGCTTGGGAATGGAGAAGATATCAACAAACCGTCGCTCGTGCATAACGCGGGTCGAAAACGATGCAAATGGACGACAAACCAATCGAGAATCGTTGCAATCGCCAGAGTCGCAGCATCTTCATCGGCAATGCGGCTCCACGCAAATCCATGACGCTGACCTGCGATCACCTACGAGTTCCCATGATTTAGATAGGCATGGAGGGCGGGACACATACTCGAACTCGCGTCGGAATATCTGGTTGGATCCATTCGGTGAAGGATTTGATCTAGGGCAAGCAGCGGCATGAGGAACGTGCGGCTGGGAATCGTTCATACCTGGCTCGAGTTAATATATTCGTTGCGGTCGCCGGTGACGACAAGCGTTGGTGTCGTTAATGGGACGTCCATGGAGAGCAGAGTGGGGCTAAGAAGCGCAACAGCGTCAAAGGACGCCGCAACTCGCAAGGCGATCTCAGTGCCGTAGCCTAAGCCGAGCACACCCACACGTTGGATTTCGTATGCGGTCTTGAGGAGTTCCAAGCACCGATCGACACGGGCAATTGTCTGAGCCTCCTGCGCTTTGGCGGCATCTTTCCACTTGCGAAACATACCCGTGTGGCTCCATTCGTCGCTTGTTGCAGTCGTCGTCGGCAATTCAGGCACGATAACTTTGTAGCCTTGCTCGCTCAATTTGTCTGCAAATACGCGCACGTACGGCGTGCTAAAGCCAGCACAATCGGGGACGATGATGATCCCAGTCATGATACGTCCGACGTGGCTGTCTGGATAGACCAGGTAGCCTTGGACAACTTTGTCTTGGTCGTCGCGCCATTCAATGATGCTCCCCGCCCCGACGAGACTCATGTCGAATGATGCAACTCGGCGAGAAGCATCTGGCGGGTTCCTGGAGGTGAATTTTAATAAAATCTTGAATTTATCTTGCCATTTGTATGGACAAAAAAATAGGATTTAATTAATCCAATAAATTGTTCGAAAAAAAGCAGAAAATTTCGGAAATATTTCTCGATTTATTCAGATTTTCGTTCAATTCATTGAAATATTCCGGATAAAGAATTATCATCCGGATTTTGGTCAAGGAGGAAGATGTGATGACCGGTGAATGAGTCGAGTTAGAACAAGGGATCCACAAAAGACGTCGCCTGGGTCTAAATATGTTAGTACATCAAATTTATCTTTCGAGGGGGAGTTTTGTTGACCAGGCGAAGTATAAGTGGCGTGAAAAAGGAAGAAGTCCACACAGAGGAAAAAGCAGAATAATTCGTGAAAAATCTACTTTTATTATTGTGGTTTTCGTCCAAAACTGGAAATTTGATATGTTTTGAAAATGTTTCAATTTATTGACGCATACACTATTTAATATTTTCACATGCATTTTCTCGACCATGAACATTAAATAGTGTAATTTCAAACGTTCAAAATGTTTGAAAAACATGTTCGAATCATTCAATTCCTTTTCACTTGAAATTTGTATGCGTCAATTGTTGCGTCAGTTTGCTTGGGTCAAAATTAATTCCACACGACTCCAGTTTTTCATTAAAACCACAATATCGATTGGATATATATTTAGGTCATCCGGATATAAGTGAGGTCTGTATCCGGACAATTTGCAACCCTGCACCAACAACACTGCGGTTGACTGTATCGCCCAGCACTCCAGCTCGGTAAGCCCCAAAAGGACGCCAGATATCTCGAAGTATGTAAGCTCCAGGAGAGATCTCGACGATTTTTAGCCTGGAAATCTAGCCCTGGGTATAAAAACAACGGAAATAAAGGGCACAAACATGCTATTGCAATTTATTCATTCTCGCCAATGTTGACGAGTCTACCGATACATTTCTTCCATCCATCGGTGTGTTGGCAAACGATTGCCGTGGTCGTCGATCTGGCAATCTTTGTTTAGGCAGATCCAAATCAACGCGAGCGTCGATTGCTTTACACCATCGTGGGATCGGATAAACGCAGCACCTTGTCCTCCACAGACAGGACACGTGACATCGTAATCGCGCTGAAGCGTGGGGTCGTCAATAATGTCGTCTGGAAGGATATCCATTTGATTTCTTGCGTCCTTGACGAGTTTGTTGACATAAATGCAGCTTTCTGGAACTTCTTCGTTGTGACCACAATTACGACACGTAAACGTCAATCGCTTAAGCTCACGATCCTGACTCGGGTAGAGCATATTGTTGCTAGAAGAAATCGTCAGAAAAGCCATCACTATCGACGCACCATTCACGGCAAAAGCGCATTCCCGCGGTCGACATGTTGCTGCTTCGGCACCACCGTCCACGACGAAATTCCAATAAAATGCATCAAAGAAATATTTTAATTCAGAAATTCCAGAATATCTTGATTTTATTATCGATTTAAACTGGCAGATATAAAAATCAATTGGATGAAATAAAAATAAATATGATTTTGTTGATTAACTTACAGCCAATCAAAATTATCTATTTGTTTCTTTCTAACCAATCAAAATGCATCTTCTCTATCCTTGTCTTTCATTTTTCTTTTTTCTATCGACAGGGCAGCGCACAGTCTAGCCGGTGATGACGCGGACACCACCGAGGGATGCAATTGTATGCGCGCAGTCGTGGCTGGGCTGCTTGGTGAACATGAGATTCTTGGGCGTCTCGTACTTTTGACTGACCCATTCGACCACGGCAGGACCAAACAACGAGCCTTGAATGTGGACAAAATCAATCCGGAGCTTGGGGTAGATGCGATCGAACAGCGCGACGACGTTGGCAAAAGCCGACTCATCCTGCGTTGGTGACACATGGATAATGTACAAATGCGATGTCTGTTCATTCTGTCGGACGTACAAGATCGCTTTGTTGAGCGTCGGGAGATGGGGTCGTTTGCAGAAAAAGATGATGGGCGGCATGTTGATCGCATTGATCACACGAGCAATCGAAGATCTACAATGGACACCGTAAGAAAATGACAGATTTCAGAGTATACCCAGGCGAAGATAATGCGCGAAATGGCGTGGCGAGCGGTGCATCGTCTGACAACGAGTCTTTTCGACTGCGGCGTCCAGGGAAGGCAAATTGGACAAACGCCAAGAGGAGACGTAGGAGAAACACACGCTCAAACATGAGTCCGACAATGACCATGACGGCAATGAAATACACGAGCGAGTACGTCAAGACAGTTGGATCGCCCAAAATGTTGCCCACAAACGCGCAGACCATTGCTAGCACGCCGACGACGCAACTCCACCAAGGTGCCACGACGCTTCGCTTGAGCTCACTGCGCTTAAATTTGAGAAGCATGCAGCCAATACCAAACATGATCATGAGACTCAAGAAAGCAAAGGTGTAGACTCCACTGAGCATGTCGACTTGGCCTTCCAAGATGCATATCAGCGATGTTGAAAGCGCAAAATATGACAAAATAATCGCATGGTTGGTCTGTCGGCATGAATTGCGATGCAGGAGAAAAGCCGGAAGGATGCGATCGAGCGCTAGACGGCGCACCAAGCCTGTAATTCCAACGTAGGACGTCAAGACTGCCCCAGAGAGCACGACAAAGGCGTCGACAGAGACCCACGCTTGGAAAAAGCGGCCACCAACGACATTCGCCATGGCACCAAGGACAGTGTTCCTATGGGAAGAAATCGTCTCCAGAGGAAGCACACCGAGGGACAAGAACGAAATGAGCGGATTGAAGAGCAGTACGCCCCACCACATATTCTACGAAGACAGTCGTGAAACCCAAGCCCAGTACGATGACAAGTACGCGGAGTGTCTTTGGAAACACACCAGGAGCTTGCTCTTCGACGAATTGCGCTGATGTTTCAAAGCCAGAAATGCCAAGCATGGCCGTGGAAGTCCCAAAGAACAGTGCCGTGCCAAGGCTGCCATGAACCCTAGAGAGAAATGGGCCAGGAGGAAAAGGAGAGCTACGAACATTGAGCCAGCGACATTGATGTCTGGATACGGCTTGTTGAAATTCGAGTCTAGGATCGCAGCTTTGTCCTTGACGACGAAGACAAGCGAGAGAACACACAAAGCAATGAGAGTTGTGGCATGAAAAATGAAGATCACAAGAGCGACGCCAGCACTTTCGCTAGTCAAACGTAAGATCACCAAGAATGAATCTAGTGTCGTACCGAATGCCAATAATTGCCAAGACAGCAAACAAGAAGAGCAATCCAATGCTAGCTGGCACAATCGACAGAGAAGGCACGAGCGACTGCAAGTATGTGCACGCCGATGTGCCTGAGACGACGCCTAGACCAAGTCACACGATGATTTTTGGTTTGAAGGTGTTACCTGTCGCAACGTAGGAGAGAATGCCAAGGGCTGCTGCAATTGACGCAATACGCTTGGTGGTTGTATTAAGCAGTGCATTGTAGGATCCACCATTGAGTGGTATCGCATTCACAACTTCGCCATATATGTACCGGTAAAGATAAAGGATAGCAGCAACCATGGCCATGGCCAAGGGAGCCAACTTGCCAGCTTTGACAGCCACAATGCCAGCGGTGTACAAACACGACGAGAGGATATCATTGCCACAGATAGCAGTCGCTGGCCATTCACCGAGCATTTGTGAATGAGAGGCGGCAATTTTGCCATCCAATTCCTTGAGCTCGTGAGTATTTGCAACATCTCTCGTGAAAGTTCCCCAGCCTGGGAATTCCCATGCCTGGACGTAGGACACATCTCCTTCCAAGTGAACTGTCAGTGGCTCCGTCTGGACTGTCATTTCGCTCTCTTCTTCGACTGGAACTGACCCATACGCCGTCGAGTCGTCGCTCATGACCTCTCGCAAGATCTGACTGGAGTCTCAATAACGACCCCCTTGAAGGGGTGCAGGGGTTTAATGAAGTGTTCTTGGGTTTAGGGGTTCAAGGGGTTGAGGTCATCAAGGGTTGAAGGGGTTATGAACTAACAACTCCGAATCAAGCGAGGTCAAAATGCACTGAAGTTCTTCAGCATGGAAAGAGTTGTGGGTTAGAGCCTTACACGAGCAGATAGCGTTTTCCTTGCAGTGTACTACGAGGACTTGTTGATAATGCACAGCTTGAATATATCAAGAAAGGTATATTCAGCATATTATGCTATATTAACCCAGCCTCAGCCGAAGGAGCTCATAAGATGAATAATCAAATATTACGACAAGACATTAAAGAGGTCTTCTGGGGGATAAATCATAAGAGATAGTGTCTCGAATTTGGATCTCTGCTTCGTCGTAGACAGCACAGGCCGAGCTACACATTGTCGGTCGACGTCGGTTAAGTTCTCGGCGATAGCAATATTGTTTCCACTGGGAATAGCAGAGGCGGATACACAGGACAACCACGACGCCCAAAGCGACCCAGTACACAATTGCCCGTACTGCCAGGACTACATGCACAATTTCCATAATTATGAACATCTTGGTGCAAGGAATACCTGAGCGATTCGAGTCGATAGTGAGGTCTCCATCTTGTTTGCTGTCGTCGTCGTCGTCAGTGTCATCGTCGTCACTGGAACCAGTCACGCAAATGGAATGGTTCTTTCCAACGCAGCTCCAGTTGGAGATTGTATTGTTGCTGGCATAAATAATCTCCACGTTGAAATCGTTCCATCTCGAGTATGTGGCCTTGTCGACATCGATTGTTACAATCGGGTTGTCCGATAGATCTCTATCGCAATCACGAGCTTGCAAGCGAGACCAAGGGCTACCACGTACAATTTGACCAAGGATGGCGGCAGCATGTTGACAAAACGAACATTTGTCAGCCCGTTGCCACGCAAATATCTATCAATTGGAAACATCAGTAAGAGGTATGGAACGAACCACGCACAATTCAGCTAGTTTGGTCAGTTTTGAGAAGTTGAAAGTCCAGTAATTGATGCGATTGTAGCTCAAATCTCTAGAAAGAGCCTTCAGCGCAAAGATGACCTGCAAGCAACTTACAAGATGTTGACATTGCGTGGGATATGCATGGACGACTTCCACGTCAAATTGTTGTGGCTCAAGTTTCTACAAGTGTGCGATGAATTGCCGACATACAAGCTCGTCATCGTACAATTCCAAAACGCTCGATGGACTTTCGAATCGTGGAATAGCGGCAATCGAGTTGAAGGACAAATCTCTAAACGTTGAAAGTTTGATGGTGATATCAGCGCGACTATCGGCATACATGATGTGTGGTTCTTTAGGCAGGCTCTGGACGGCAGTGATGTTCGCGTGGTTAAGCACAAGCATGCTATCATCCTGTTGGACGACAGACACGTTGGACGTCAATTGAATGCATTGCTGCTGGACGCCAGTCGCAGTGACATTGGCACCAATGACAGCCGGACAAACTCCAAGCAACGTGGCGTTCCAGGCATGGCCGCTCCCTTGCAGGAGCACCAAGAAGGTCCCGAGAACACGATGGAGCTGCATCGTGGAATGACCTGATCTGCCATATGATGGGTGAATCTGACCAATGAAAAATTCACTACGAAATAGCATGTGGGAAAAATCAAGGTCCTACCGGGACTCGAACCCGGAATACAAGATTCAGAGTCTTAGGTGCTAACCATTACACTATAGGACCGTGTTGACCACGCTAAAAATTTATTGTATAGATTGTATTTTTAAACTACGCGGAGAAGCAATCCAGGAGCAGATCGCATAATGATCCCATGAAGACACGAAGCCAACGTTCTGCGTAACTCTTTGATCAATGGAGATATGTTGGGGGAATCCAGCAGGCATATCGAGGAAGCTTTGTACCGGTTTGAATATATAGAGAGAATTCTTTCGCTTGGTTGTTCACTCCCACGGTATTTTTGTCATCAAGTCTTGCATACACTTCCGTCCAAAGAATATTGCAATTGGAATCATTCGTTGGCAACGACAGGGAAAGACTATGCCATAGGATATTGCTATTGGGATCATTTGTTGGCATCGACAAGGAAAGACTATGGGAGTTATTAATTCCAAATCCATCGTTGTGCTTGAGAAGAAGGAAGGTCAGGATATTGGTGGTGATATGTACACTATTGAAGTTTTATATTACACTATTTACATTGACGACCCCACTGCAGCAAAGTCAAGTCAATGAGGATAATCGCAGATCGAATTTTTGTGTCATGGACGGACCGCCTCCGAGCCAAGTGCCAGCTTACCAAACGCTGCCATCCTTCAAAGCGGCGCAGTCCAATCAATATCCATCTTACCAAGCTACGCCGTCCTTCCAAGCTGCGCAACCCACTCAGGGATATTATCCAACAACCACCATCTCAGAGACACAGCCTTTGATACTTGACATGGAAGATGGGCGATCGCTTCAAGAGTTTCAAGAACCAGCCACAGAAGAAGGAAACCAAACGTACCTTGGACGGTGGATCGTGGATCAGTGGAACCAAACGGTTGCGTTCGAGTGCTTGTCCATCAATGTCAAGTACCGCGACGGCGTACCCAAATATTCATGGCGGGGTGTTCCTCTCTTGTACCTTGCAATGATTGTCGGTACTTTTTTTCTTTGTGATGGCAAAACTGATGTCCTGTTGATAGGAGTGACCGTCGCTGCTGTGGTCGATGGTCTGGTGTACTCGAACGACGACGATGACGATGACAATGGTGGGGCAGATGTGAAATCGGGGACGAAAATCGGTAGCACGTACTTTCATCGTCACCGATATTCGACTGATTTCAGCGATGTGACGCATCAATACACCTGGTTTCACGTCCTTTTGGCGGTTATCATTTTTGACATCATGTATGCATTGAATGCATACCGTGACATTGTTGAAAACAATTTGCCGACGTGGCGATGCCAACTTCAGTATATCAAAGCCATTTGTGTCTTGACGAGCCAAGTTCTTTTCTTTCTCGATATTTTTGGAGCGATCCACGTTTCACCTTTCCATGTTTGCGTGCCGCTTATCTTGTGGACGCTGCTTCAAGCTTTGCGGCTTCAGTGGCAGGCTCTCTTGGGGCTTTTGGCTATTTTAGTCAGTCTGAAATTGTCAGATTCAATCCAGTGGTCATGGACAGCGACCTTTGTACCCATGTGGATCCTCTTGCTCTTCATGTTGCCACTGGTAAACTGACTTGGCTCATGAAACAGGCTAAGTTCTCATGATTAGGTACTGCTTCTTCCTGGACAATATGGTGACACTGGCACCAACTATCTGTTCAAGTACTACTGGTTTCCTCAAGCTTTTTTCTTCCTCTTTGTCTCTGTCTTGCTTGTGATTCAGTTGGATGATTTCCCTGACGCAGATGGCTCACCGTCGACTAATTCGACATTGGATGGCCAAGATGATGATGATGACGACGATGATGACAACTTGCTGTCCTTCAAGTACTGGAAGCTGCTTCTCATTTGGCTTGTTCCTGTCGTCTTTTTCATCTTTCATTGGTTTTTCAGCGTACGCCCCCTTTTCTCTATTTGATGACTTTATGGACATTATATTGTAGTGCCAACGCAAGCAATTTGAAAAGAGACAAGCGGAGGAAGAGCAGAAGGAGCAAAAGTACAACGAAATGGTCAACCAGATGAAAGCCCAAGGTCTTGTTTAACTACATTTTCTAACCTCTACACGAGGAAATTAATGAGAACTGCTCGACTGTTGTTTCCAAGCAAACTTACATCTTCTAGCGTCTTCGCCATTCAGTCATCTTCACAGTGTATTTGCACAGCCTTTAGCCGGTAATAATTCGAACGCCTCCCAGATCAGCAATTGAGTGGGGAAAAGTTGCGCCCGGTTGCTTCATAAACATCATATTCTTGGGGATATCATACGTCGCAGAAACCCACTCAATAGCAGCAGGGCCGAACGGAGCAGAAGTTTCCACAGCGACGAAATCGATCTTCAGCTTGGGGTAAATTCGATCAAGCATGGCGACGCTTTCGCCAAATGCAGACGGCGCAGCTGCGTCCGACACATGGACAATGACGAGGTGATTCGTCTGTTCGTTGGCTCGAGCGTACAAAATGGCTTTGTTCAGGAGTGGCAAATCTGCTTGTTTAGCAAAGAAGACGGTCGGGCAGCTGTCAGTAATATCACGCATTACCCTGGCAATTGTGCGACCTACAACGACAGAATTTTAGGTCGTTTATAAGTTCGATTTTAGTTTTACCGCCTTTAGCTCCAGTGCGGTTTGTGCCGAGATTTGTTTCTTTCCCTTCCTTGGCTCGCCTCGTCGATGGACACATACGCTGGAGAATGTACATTGCCAAACGGAGGAATAGAAGCCGCTCCAGCATGACAAACACGACAAGTAAGACGAGCGAGAAGTAGAGAGCAAAGTAGGTCAGTACGGTTGGGTCACCCATCAAGTTGCCAAAAAATGCCAACAGGACCATAAAAACTCCAGTGAGGCACATCCACCTACGAGAAACAATTAAATTCCATAGCGTCAGTAAATTGCAACCATGGAGCTGTTACGTCGCGGGGAAGCTCGGCCCGTTTGTACTTGAGAAGCATACAGCCCGTGCCAAAAAGAGTCATCAACCCCAAGAAGGCGTACGTGTAGACACCACTGAGGGTTTCCACGTTGCCATCTAAGACAACGACGAGTGATGTGGCAACGGCAAAATAGCCAAAGAGGATCCAGTGGTTCGTGTGACGCCACGAGTTTTCGGCGAGGAAAAATGGCGGTACGACGCGGTCACTTGCCAAACGACGAATGAGCCCTAGAGCACAATCAAAAGTCAGAACGTGATCTTCAAATGAGGATATGCAATTTATGCAGTTGTGGTGTCTTACCATTAATGCCAACATAAGCAGTCAACACGGCACCAGATAAAACAATGAAAGCGTCAATCGTGACGATTGTTTCAAATACTTCACCACCGGCGACGTAAGCCATCTTGGCCAAAACTGTGTTCTTGAACATGTCAATGGTTGCAAGAGGCATAACGCCCATAGAAAGCAGTGAAATGAGTGGGTTAAAGATAGCGACACCCCACCACATATTCTAGAGACACAGATAAGTCACCAGAACAAGAGCAGAAGGTCCATACGCGCAAAGTTTTTGGGAAAACGCCTGCCGCTTGTTCTTGGACAAATTGCGATGAGCTTTCAAAACCAGAGATACCCAACATGGCAGTAGATGTCCCAAAGAAGAGGGCAGTGAAGATATCTCCTTCAATCCTAGTATCACGATGAGTAAAAATTGGAATCCTTTGGACGTACATTGTTCCAGCCAAGTTGATGCTGGGAAACGATGATTCAAATAGATTTTGGTACAGCAATTGGCCACGATTTTGGATAATAAACCACAACGATAACCCACAGAGAGTTGCCAATGTTACAGTGTGAGCGACGAAGATAACAAGAGCAACAACAGCACTTTCCGTAATGCCCCAGAAAGTCAAGAGCGCGAAGAAGAACAAAAGACCAACAGTAGATCCAACGATATGAATACCAGGAAACGTAGATGCCAAGTACGTGCAAGCGGATGTTCCCGAAACAACCCCTACAATACTCTCACACAAAATCATGATGGTTTTGACGCACCAGTCGCTATGTAGGAAAGAATTGCGAGGGATGCAGCTACAGACGCAATGCGTTTGCTTGTCGTGTTCAGCAACACATTGTAGGAGCCACCGTTCATGGGAATTGCATTGACCTATCACATAAAAAGTCAACATGCAATTTGTGAGTAAAGTACATACCACTTCGCCGTAGATGAAACGGTAGAGGTATAGAATTCCAGCCACAATCACAAGAGCAACAGGGGCCAATTTCCCGGCTCTCGATGCGACCAATCCTGATACGTACAAGCACGACGAGAGAATGTCATTACCACAAATCGCAGTTGCAGGCCACTCGGATAATTTTGGATGGATGCGTTTCTTGAGCGTATCTTCGATTTCGTCGAGTTGGGCGGTATCAATTGAAAGCTGAACGTACTGTCCCCAACCTGGGAACTCCCATGGCTTGACATTGTGCGCCGGGACGCGCGCCAGGATCGAGTCATGTGGAGCAAAGTCTTCCTCCGATCCATACGACGTCTGCTTTGGCGCACTTTCCAACAGCGCCTTTGCTTCACTCATCTCCTCTCTCGCGCAAGATTCGAAATGACCTCAACTTGAACTGTTTCAAATCATGTTTTAAAAACCATTTCGAAAATTAAGTTCCGAGGTTTCACTCAATTAATAATAGAAAAATCTCAAATAATATTCTAAATTGATGCATCAATATACTTCGCAGTGAAGACAGCAAATATGAGCTAGAACGAACAGGGTTTGGCGGAACTGTGAATTTTTCAAGAATAAAGAACGCTATTCTTTTAAATTCAATATTCTTAAGAAGTAGTAAAATGCATAAAATAATATAAATGTCGTGAATTATTGTATAGTAATATGGGTAGATAATACTCTTAAATTTAATGTTATGTAAAATATGATATATAATTCAGGAGACGTTTAATAATTCAAATTGTATGTGCTAAATTCACAGTTACGAAATTGAACTGTTATGCTGAGGGCAATCCATGCATCATAAAGTGCTTATGACGTGGGGGGAAGCTTCTAAACCTTATCATACCGTTCAGCATAAACTCGTCTTGCATGATAGAGATTTCCAAAATGAAATCCCAAAATGAGATGAGTCTTTACTTGAAGCTGACTTCATGGGTCTGCTTTCATTCAGTATACCAAAGTCCGGAGTTTGCCACATCGAAATTGCACAAACACAAAGTCAAAAACAACATCCTCGTGTATCACCGAAAACTCCACTTCTTCTCCATGGTTTATCCATGGACGCCAGCGACATAGCGTGGTTAATGGCATTTGTTCAAGTCTGTCTCACTCTGACGGCGGTAGAATCGCGCCATTTAGGCTGTCCGTGATTGTGTGAAATCTTTTGCGTTGCTTGCCTACTTGTCCACCAATCCCAGGCGCCAAAAGCTCAAAGGATAAAGATGTTGTATCCATAACAAACGATTAGGTTACAATGCACGTGGGGCCAAGCTCAACATGCCGTATGGGTGTATCGTCGGCCCAAGGCATTCATTGTGGCTTTTTGTTGATCTTTTCATCAAGGTTGACCATGTCAAATGAGCCACATGTCTAGCCTTTACTCGTCAATGATGTTGACGAACGAGAGTAATAACGAGTTCAAGAGTTGTTTCATTTCTTCATTTTCCAGTAGAGTCCCTCGGTCGAATGGAAACTTTGACTCCATGCATTCAAGCAATTTTGCGCAATGTTCACAACTGGGGCTTGAATGCTTTGTTGGCCATGGATGGTTTTCTGTGATTTAATCGCTGTAAATTATGAAAACATTGAACAATTTGTAATGGACCCACTATGGGCTCATAGCGAATGTAAGGTTGTAAGGACGCATGAGAGACTGCAATGCAGATAGATCCATTTGGTCTTCGCTGTGAACACCGGTGAAAGACTCGGCAAGGGTGACAAGATGCATGCCGTCGTTCCAGTTCCGGCAACTCAAGTCCTCGGACTCTCATGGTGGGTTGGTGGAACAAGAGCGAGAAGACCAATCAAGATGACAGGGAAGAGATTTTGTGTCCATACCATGCACTGAGATTCAATTCAAGCGACAGAACGACCTGTATGGACGGTCGTTCGCCCTTCCTTGTTCTGCTCTGGAGATGAGATCGTTCGTGACATTCTAGAGGTTGGTCGCCGAGTCTCTACTCCAATGCAAGAAAAGTCCAGGCGACACCCGCTTGTCCATGTCGAGTCCCATCCGCCAAAAGGCCTTCCAAGCTCAGTCAACTCGGCGATTGCGTCGATTGCTTTCTTCGATGCTCTTGTCTCCGTCAGCAAGTCAAATGGGTGGCATGCAAGACGGGAAATTCCAAGTGAAATGGATGGTCGCATTCGTTGGGCATGGAAACATCCTCCTTGGGTTCAATGCTGCTTGTACTCTATGATATCCTGACGAAGGACAGCTTCATAACTCCGCTTCGGACCAAATAGCCTTCTCGTCAGTACGCATCGCCGATGGTGGACACTATCCTTAGGCGACTAAGTCACCCTGCAGTTCTATCATTCATCGGATGGACAGTCTTTCAACGGCCGCATCTACTTGACCAGTGTGTCGGTCTCCATGACGTCGAGATATCAAAGTCCTTTGAGCTCAACGTGCGCGTTATTCTGCTCCTGTCGACTGAACGGCCGATGCAAAGGAAGGACGAGAGAGAGAGAGAGATCTCTCAAGTCCCAAATTTACAAATCAGACGAACCTCTGGCGTCGAATCCATTCTTTCCAGCCATGCGATCGAACTGTCAAAGGATCATTCGATCGGCCCTTAAAGACGCTTGCAGGGATCGATCGCACTCGTTGGTGTTGACAAACTCAAGCTCTTTCCACAGCCTCGAAAAGATCTAACTCGCTACAATTCGCTTGCTACTCATGCTGACCCATTCCCTCCAGTGCGTTTGGTGCTTTGGTGGCTGCTTCGGTGGTTGCTGTATCAATAGCATAGGAAGTACAATCACCTCTTGATTCCAGCCCGAATTTCAGAGTCCGATCGCCACCTGATTTCAACAAGCTTGTCCAAACGACGAAGTAAATTTAGGTAAGCCAAGACCACCTCTCGGTCATCAATCGCCAAGCTCCTCTGTACTTTATTGTCAGGCTTGGAGATGTCTAGGCTCTACTTGCGAACTTGTCGTCCGAGGCAATTGTCATCCTTTGTGCTGTACAGATTGGTTCGAAAGTGGATCGTCCACTGATAATAAAAGAGACCAAACACCTTTTGCTGCAAAGAGAACGCCGTGAGGGGGCTTTAAGACAGCGCGAAAGACTTTCTTTGGGGCTCACTCAGTTAGCAGCACATTCAACGACAGCCAAGCGAAAACCCACAGCTTTAAGACGGCGAGATTCAAGTGCATGTCAAAACCAACGGTTGGAGTGCACTTTGACTCAGATGGCGACCAAACTGTCTCCCCCTCGGCTCAACTTTGCATTTCGACCCGTGTTGGCCTCGTCATTTTTCAATTTCACACCGCTTTCAAACATGCAACTCGCTCTCGTTCTTGCTGCTCTCTTTGCCTCGTCGGTCGCAGCCTCCCCGGTCTCGGCCCTCTCGGTGGACGAACGGGACTCGCTCGAGAAAGACTTGGCCGCGTGGAAGGAACAATTCGAAGACGTCGCTCGAAAAGACGGTCTCTTGCCCAATGCGAATGGATCGCATCAAGAAAGCGCCAACGTCGACGACCAACTCCAACGTCTTCTTGACACCAAGCACGCGGTCCAAAGCGCGTCGCGACAAAACCCCGACGCGGTCTTTGACTGGCGCAACAAGTTTGCGCTCATGACGGACGCCGAGTTCAAAAAGTACGTCCAAGTGTCGTTCAACCAAGTCCACTACTTGCGCACGGACGTCATCGCTCACCCTGAAAGCGCCGTCGTCCATGCGGCGGTGGCTGCCTCCAAGGACTGGACGACCTCGGGATGTGTCAACCCCGTGCAAAACCAAGGCCAATGCGGTTCCTGCTGGGCCTTCTCCGCGGTGGGCGTCGCCGAGTCGGCCAACTGCATCAAGACTGGCAAGTTGCTCAAGTTGTCGGAGCAACAAGTCACGAGTTGCTCCACGAACGGAGGCAGCCAAGGCTGCAACGGGGGCTATCCGTGGTCTGCCATTGACTACACCTCGAGCGGTGTTTGCCTTGCCAAGGACTACGCGTACACATCGGGCGGCAGCGGCAGCACGGGCTCATGCAAGAGCAGCTGCACCAAGCAAAAGCTGTCGATCGGCAAGAGTGTCCGCGTCTCGGGGGACGCCAACGTGATCAATGCCATCAGCAAGCAACCCGTCTCGGTGACTGTGGCCGCCGGCAACTCGGTGTGGCGCAACTACAAGAGCGGCGTCGTGAGCTCTTGTCCGACTGCTCAATCGGACCATGCTGTGATTGCAGTCGGCTACGATGGCACGTCGATCAAAGTGCGCAACTCGTGGGGAACCACTTGGGGCGTCGGTGGCTACATTACGTTGAATCGAGGCAGTGGCGGCCAGGGCACGTGCAACGTCGTCGGCGCTGCTTCCTATCCAAGCATCTAAGATGTCGTTCAATATACTTTTGCGGTACCTCAACACGGACAATTTACGTCCATCGTTGTATATTTCAACTTGGTCTTGGCAATATTTGTCGTCAACTTTGCAAATTGGACAACCAACTGCAGAACATCGATGGTGAACTTCCAGACCATCCTCTCGCTCGTGTCAAGGATACGTGGAGCAAACTTGAGAACTGAACAGAGCAGGTTTTAGCTCGCTCTGCCACGTAGCTTCCTTGTCGGAAATTGTCCATTGCTGCGGTTTAGTCATCAATTACAACAGTGCGAAGAGCGCACGATTTCAAACACAGTTGAGCTTCAAAACTACTTCAGGAATGTCATCAAGGTCGGTCTTGGAGTGTAGGCGTGTTCTTACCTTAGTAGAGGTCCAAGCTCAGCTTGGCGTCAATGTCGTTGGGATATTGATACAAACTGTTGTCGCGATAGATCGGCGATGGCCAATTTCCAACAGTTTGACGTTGGCTAGCTCAATTGGATTCTCCAAGAGCCACGCTGCAATTTTTGAAGAGCCTCTCACCATTTGGACTTCTTGGATAGCTAGAAGCGTACAACCCTCCGTGCGATTGTTGTGCAGCCACTCGAGCATGACAAAGTCGTCTCGACGCGACGCGACATCCAAGGCATACGTTGTGCATCCTTCCATTCTCTTGGCTTGAAGGCACTGCACCATCCATCGCTCGCGCCGTGTATCCCTCACTTCGATTTTCATGCAGCCATTGCACGACTTTAAAGTAATTATTTCTTGCCGCCAAATCCATCGCATAAGTCGAAGCGCCTTGGTTTCGATGGGTCGATAAAAATATCACAATGGCCAAGTGTCCAAATCGAGCATGTTTAGAATTCCTTGGGCAGCAGCTGCATCGAACATCTCTGTTGAAAATCTGACGTCTCGATGAGTTGTTAGCCATCCATTCCACGACGTCAACATGCCCATGCATGACTGCGTCCTTGATGATGTTATTGCAACAGCCTGGAGGGCTATGGGTATGAAGAAATTTCACAATCTCCAAGTGTCCATTTGCAGTTGTTGCATCCATGACCATCACTGAGCAACCTTGTTTCCATTTGTGAGCAAAAACGCAACAATCGGGAGCAAACCACGTTCTGCTACGAGATCCACAACGTCTTGATTGTATCCAGGATGGTTCTTGGTGTGTAGAAACTTCACAACTTCAAAATGTCCACCGTATAATGCTCAAATCCAGTGTCGTTCCAGGTTCAAGACCATGTTGGATCTTCCATTGAGGTTCTGGAATGAACAAAGCACTACCCAAAAGGTACAATACGGTCAGAACATCGATCTTCCCCTGATAAGGATAAGCGCATGGTACATGAGGAGGCTTCAGCTGAGTGGTGCGAGCTTGAGCGAGACTGCAAGGCGACTCGTGCCAAAATCTTCATACCATGGAGCCAAATTCCTCTCGAGCCGAGTCTGCAAACTGGAGTTGTCGACTTTGAGCTTGGAAAAGGGAGTATAAATTCATGCCATGTCGTGAGGAAACCCGCGCTGGAACTCGAAGATTTGAGCCATCTCGTGGGGACTTGTGCCATTTTTCATGGTGGTGCCTTGCATACTTCGTTGCATTCATTCGTTATCGACATTCATTTTATTTCACACGAATAAAATGTCTATCGCAAATGCAAACAAAGGTGCCGGGAGTGCGTTGTCCTGCTGCGATGCAAATTCCATCGGGAAATTTGAAGCAGCTCCGTGAGGGCAGCTAGACGAAAGGCTGGAGGCGCTTTGTGCAATTGCGGACAATATAATCGTTGAGTTGGCCAAACGACGTCCACAAGTTGTTGGTTCAAACATGACAGCGTCGATAGTTGGAAGGTCAAGCAAGCATGTAGAATAGTTCCGTTTGTGTGATTGATGTCTTTGGGCGTGAGTATGTTGCTGATGATGAGAAAGATGACGAGGAGTGCGCAGTGATGGACTGAAATGGCTTGGCTTTGCCTCCTTTTGAATACCATGCTGGCATTTTTTCAGAGGAATACCGACACGGTATTCTCACCTAGCGACATATAAATCTCTCGTCGCAGTCCAGGACGTACCAAAGAAATTGGTTTTGAGTTCTGCTTGTTTTGCAGCAGGTCTTGCATTCATTGTCTTGGCTCTAGCCGCTCTCACGCAGATTCAAAGTCGTTCAATAGCCGATCCAGCGCCGTACCATCAGTTGAAACTCTGATCCTTGGCAAGTGTAGCTCTTTCATAGCTGGAGTCCTTTTCGATACATGACACCACCAGACTTGAGTTATGGAACATCATGTATATCACGTCGTACCTTGAGTGACTTGAATGTTTACAAAGCAATGCGCTGACGGCGGGGGCTCGAGCTAAAAGGTCGCAACTGCTTGCTTTGGTCCTTGAGCCCATCGGATATCTTCTATCGAGGCCCCCACATGGAACAAGTCGTTGCAAACATGGGCGGAAAGATGATCCGAACTTTGATGCTATGCGTTTGTTTTGGCGTGAGCAATGCGGGCCGGGGAGTGAGCTACATTAAATGTGGCTCACGCCAAAAACAAACGCATAGCCTCAAAGGTCGGATCGTCAAGCTCGGGGCTACGACAAAGTTTAGTCGTAGCAGAGAGATGTTGGCCTGCGCCTCAAGTTTCACACAAATGAAATGTCCATTCCTCAGCTTTTGCGTACGACGCAGAATTCTACGTCGTCCTACTTGCATTGCATGTTGGTGTGACTCATTCGTGATACCTCAGCAACGACCACAGTGCGTCTTTTATATGCGCAACGAGCCGGAAGGGTTGTAATTTTGGTGGTCTGGCATGAGATTGCACAGATTCTACACAACTCAAGTCACACACACGCTCGACTTGACACAATTTTCATTGCAAATATGGAGAGTTTCACACTGGATCTATTTCAATATACCTTTAATATATTAATATTTTACAAATATTCAATTTTAACAGTATATATTTTAATATTGATTCTTTATCTGTAGTAGTCATAACCTTCAATGCCAGAAACTTTGATTTTAAATATCCGGCCATTATTAATAATTATGAATTTTATTCAATTTGAAAGGGATGACAGCGTGGATAGCACTCAGGATAGGCCGCGGAGTCACACCGTAATGAATCCACCAACTTGTTGCCAAGATTTCACATGGCGTCTTCTTTGTCAATTCACAACCAAGAGTGAGAGAGCGCATATGAGTTCACATGCGTTACCAGCAGGTCCACCGCGTGTTTGGGACTGATATAACCCGTACCGATAGTGAGACGAATCGCTAATGTTCTGGCCACATACACGGCCTGTTCTTGCGCACCTGGCTGATGTTGGCATGGGCATAACATATCCATGAATATGATCTCTCGTTCCATGACACTCCAATCTGAGAGCTCGCATACCTTGTAGTGTATCCTGCAGTAAAGGTGGAAGCGTCAATTTTCTTTTTTCACAAGGCGTCGGTTGTTGTCCAACACGGCATCCAAAAGGTGGCACCGTGACCTGGCATTGCGTACCGTTGCCGTTTAGCGACGCGTTGATCCACGATCGCTGGAGGTCGCCTCATGTGGAAAGTTGCGGGCACCCGTGTGAAGCGCTTGCTTTGTCCCAATACAGCAAGTGTGCGAACGGCTCATGAAAAGACGTATCAACGCTTGTAATTCATCGGGTCCACGATTGCGATGTCCATGGTTACTTTGGAGCCAAATAGGGCCACAAGATATGGCATTCAAATGAGGATTTCGCAGACAGCGTGGTGGTGCCCTTGTAATGTTACCACGCTTCCACTGCTGCTGGTCGACGACCTGCTCGTCGATCTATCTTGCTCTGTTTCAACTGCGCCGTATGTCTGTGCAGGCATCGTGCGACTTAACGTCACTTTTAAGTTATCTGTGTCATGTTAAGTCCATCATCGATCGATTCATCGCGCGGACGCTCGTCAAGCTTGAAAGCGTCGTGCAAATCGCCAAGTGAAGGCTCTCGGTCTGGCAATTCGTCGCCAACAAACGAAGGCGATGGCAGAGGCCGATGGACCCCAGAAGAGCATGAACGATTCATGCAGGCAGTGGCGATGTATCCTTGTGGACCTTGGAAACTCATCGGTGCGATAGTCAAGACTCGATCGATTCGACAGATCCAAACCCACGCACAAAAGTTGCGAGAGAAGGCAGCCAGACACAACCGAGGTCTGAAGATCAAAGTGAAGGACCAAATGCCAGCGATGCTCCCTCCATATTTCCTCGGCAGGGACGAATCTCGGGTAGAAGCTCAGGAAGAAGAAGAGGAGACGGACGAAGGCCTGCCATCGCTAGACGACTGTCTCGATTATTTCCTCGCAAATATGGACATTGCGTAAGGCGGGATGCGCAAGCGAGCTTAAGTTAGTTATACATCAAATATCATTCCATGTCATCCTGTCATCGATGTCCCTTGCGCTCGCTTCGACAAGATCAAGCCATTACAAGTCCCATCTTACCGATGGTATGCGACATAGAAAATTCGGCTCAACGCAGGACGACGAAACCCATTGTGCATTGTTTAGAGGGCTCTCTAACAATGTGTGATTGACGTGGTTTTGTTTGTAATGGTTGGAAATATGTATTGCTGTCAGAGGGTGCAATATCCATCTTGCCCTTTCGGGTTCAAACACAACGTCACAACTCTGAATGTAGCGACAGGCTTGGGGGCCGTAATGCCGGCCATGCCTCTTGAAACCCGTTAGTACTCATTTGTCGTCGTTCACATCTACAACATGCAGCATCCTCTAGCTCCCTCGATGTGGGCGATATATCAACTGCAGACATTTTTCACCGCTTCGTCTTGGCTTGCCATCCCGTGTGCGCCCACAACGACCAGCCACAAAGTCGTTCGGGGCTTCCAAGGGGCAAGCGGCTGTGGGGGGAACTTTCCCTGGCTTCTTCCGCATCGTTGGTCCACAGAAACGTATATCGCGCCACCTTTGAGGGAAAATGGCCGGGCTTTGCACACAAGCTGGTCCGCCGTAGAGTATCCGCCACATAAAGGCTCTACAACCTGCTAAACAATCGCCAGAGATATCTCCGAAGGCAACTGTTGTGAATAACCTGCTTAATCAATATCCGGATATAAAATGAAAATCCGATTAATTATCCGGATTTTGAATTCCGGATAATATCCTTAAATGTACTGTTAAAATTGATACTACTCCGGCCCAGAAAACTTGCTACGGTGTTTACACTTGATTAAAGTATGTCCGGATATGGTGATATATAGGTTTTTGTATGGGACCTCATAATTTTATATAAATTGTCACAGGTGAAGCAGTATTTTTATTCAAACGCCGCCGACGTCCCGACTGCCGTGATCTTTGTGTGTTCATCTTGCTTGACCAGAATAGAGATAGTGAAGTACAATGGCACATATATGTCATATTAACTGTAATGCATGATATACGATGATATTGGCGGCCATCGTTGCGTGAAAGCAGAGTTTGACAGTCATCTCACTGTTCGATCGGTCCTCGCTTTCTGACGACCCGCAACCAGGCCATGCTCGAACAACCCGGAGCCTTGTAGTGTTGAAAGCATTAATCGATTATGTTTAACATATCTATGCTGGTGAGTGACCTTCAAGTTCAATGGTGAAGCCACTGCGAATCGAGATGTGATCTCTCAGCCTGGTCGGCCAACATTGATTCTCCATATCTCGCCAATGAAAACGAACTGAGGCCCCAACAAAATAACCAATCAAAGAGGAGATTCTAAGCTTCACATTGAGCCAATAATCGGCGAATATTTCGTTGATTTTTCAAAAAAATTACGGCGAATTATATTTTGTATTTGGGTGGTAATTGCAGTTTTGTGGTCTTCGTTTCATGTTTCATACAATTTGCGCGCAATTTTCGCTCACACTATTTGATTGCATTTGATCAGTGCCCTTTTGTCACTCTAACATTTGAAATCGGCGGACAAGCGCGCGCGATTGACCGCACTCATGATTCAGCACGCCGTAGCTCATAAACGCGCGTCTCGAAATACGAAATATCACTGCTTATACGGGTATTATTTCCGTGGGCTTTCAAAAGCAAAGCTATCTGTCTTGTATGCCAAGAGCCCTTCAACCATCACATCGTGGATATCTCAGTACGAACAAGAAGGCTCGTTGGAGAAATCTTCGTCCAGCAAACAGATCCACAGAAAGTTCACCTCGACAATGCGGATTTGGTTGCTGAACCTTTATGAGAGAGAGCCACTTCTGTACCTTGATGAAGCGAGAGATCGATTCATCAACCACTTTTCAATCTCCATCAGTCCTTACTCTATATGGATGATTTTACACCAAGCTGGCTTGACATGGAAAGTATTAGAGCGACGTGCAATCCAAATCAGTCATACTGACATCATCCGTTATGCCAAAGAATTGCAATCAGTGCCATGGCTTGTAGAAAATTTGGTCTTTTTAGACGAAGTGAGCTTCGATGATCGCGATATGTTGCGAAGTCACGGTTACCACAGAAAGGGGGAGCGACTTATTTACAAAGGGGAGTTCAACAGAAAACCAAGAGTGTCCCTGTTGTGCTTTCTTGGTGTGCATGGACTCTTAGAGACCTTTATGACTGATGGCACTTTTTCGAGATTGAAATATGTTCAATGCTTGCAGCAATTTGCTAAAAACCCAAATGTCAAGCACTACCCTGGACAGTACTCCATTTGGATATTTGATGGGGCAAAAATACATTGCCATTCAAACATCGTGTATTATCTTCGATCACTCGGAATCATCCCTATCTTCTTGACCGCATATTGTGCGTTTTACAATCCGATTGAAATCTTGTTTGGCATGGTGAAAAGAAAATTCAAACGCTTAGCACTACAGCGAAACAACAATGTTGAATTGGCAGCCTCAAATGCACTCAATTGTTTCTGCAATTACGACTCCAAGGCAATCTACAGTAAATGTGGATATGTTGAAGACAACAGATTTAATCCTGGTATTGGACTTTAACAATCGTATTATCAATCTAGATGAACTCTACGTTAAGCATGATCTGTGTCAGATACGTCTTCAATTTCGTGCAACAAATTCTGTCCATACTCTGTATTCACTGGTCCAATGGCTGTACTAAATCCATCAAGTAGACCTGTGTTGTCTCCAGTCATATTTTGCAGAGCTTGTAATTGAGATTGCACAGTTTTGTAAATGCCATCCATTTCATCATGCTTTCTCTTCAGGGTATTCAAAGTCGTTTCAAGCTCAGATATACTCCTGGCAAAGTTTTCGTTGATGTTGACAGCCACATCAAGTCCACGGCGAATATTCGTCATTTGAATTTCAGGAATTTGAGGCGCATGGGCAAAAAGATGAATAAGATGAGCTGGCGGGGCTTGGGTTTGCAATGTTTCTTGTAAATGAGCATCTTGCGATTGAATGTAGTTCGCCCATATTTGCCAATTGATATCTTGTGATCGATATGAGTCTTCATGTAGCTCTTTCAACCTGTTTTTCAGAGCCAGCAACGATGCCATGGACGCGGCTCCTGCTCTATCTCTTTCAGCTGGGAGTATCAACGACTTTTCAACCACCAGCCACAGTGCTTTGGACGAGACGGAGTTGGAATACTTGTGGATAAATATCGAGACGCTCTTATCGAACCAATTTTGCAATATGTTGGGGGAAAGAGCGTCCAACTCAACTATGCGTTTGGACGGGGGATAAAACGTAACAAAGCGGGTAATGTCCTCACGACTTGGGCAAGTTGATGAAGACCACGAAGGGACCAAATCTGCTGAGAATGTAATTTCTCGGTGAACTAACGGCAGAACAACATCAACGACACTTGACTTAAAGTGCTCCACTGAGTGTGCCTTGACTGTGAAACGATCGCCCACGGTCCCAGAGCTTTGTCCTTTGAAGCATCTAATGCTTGGGACCAAGTGAACTGTGTAAATGTTGTCACGACGATCGTCGCCTTCCATGATATATATAATGACGCAATGTGTGATACCGCACATATCACACACAAAGGACAATTTGTGATTGGATGTTTTTCAGCTGTATTCTGCATTCCAGCTGACGTCATCTTGGAATTTCACAAGGCAAGGAAGGACACATGCGATGAAGCCCTGAAGGAGAGCATTGCGATGAAGACGTGGACGTATATCATGGGTACAAACAACATGATGAACATTGAATGCATGACTATTCATTATTGTAGCAAAAACAAGTTACAGACATCCAAGTTGCAATTTCCCAAGTCAAGAATAAGGCCGTCAACGCACAAGTTGGTAAAGATTGCGATGATTAAATTGAAAGCATGACTATTAGTTGTTATAGCGACATAGCAAGTTGTAGAACCTGCCGTACGATATCTCCACCGTTCTCCCTGGAGGTTTGGACCCATAAACAAGACCGATTGCCACATTGTAAGCACTATCAAATACTTCGTCACTATCAGAAATCTCTAGAGATGAAACATCCGATACATCTTGTGGTAGAACGATGTGCCTATCAATAAATTGAATGACGTTTGCAGCACGACAATATCGCATTCGTTGAGTGGGCTTGATATCAAATTTCCTGCTCAATTTCTTGTATGGACGAATTCAAGCATCTTTATCACCGTAATACCAGAGCTCCCAAATTTTTTTCACCGTCGTAAGAGTAGAAAAATCCCAGTCTTTTGGTACCGAGTGGCAAATTAATCCATCACCCCAATCCCAAGATTGCCAAGAAGAACTCAAACTCGTATTTTGGCCTTCGGTTTGATTTTGACTATGAGGTGGGGCGTTGTGTAATTGACATTTTTTAATCTCGTTGACTAGAAACTCTTTCAAACCACCGATTCGAGAGTCAATATCACGGACAGTGACAGGGGCTACACCATCAACGACAAAATTTTGATTTATGTCGTCAACCACTGCAGTGGCAGTCCGTGTTGGCAGTTCCTCGTTCAGTCTGGAATAGAACAACTTTATATTTGCCTTGATATCATCCACTTCGTTGCATAAGAGACTTATTTTTATCGACAGAGCCAAATGTGGTGGAATCCCAGTAGCTTGCAGCCCAGAACTAGAAGAAATTCCAATGAATAATTGGCATGTTCCACGCATCAAGTCTATATGACGATTATGAGTAAAGATTCTTTGAATTGAAAATTGGATGAGATGCAGCTAGATTAGATCGCAAAAAGCTTTCATGGTAAAATATTGACGCAAGGAAAAAGGGAAAAGCGCTTTGAACACCAGGAGGATAATTTGAAAAACCTGGAACGATTTCACTCCAAAAATTGTCATCTAAACGACACAAAATCGAGGGTGGGAAGTGAGGCGCCAGAACACCAAATTTTTCATCGATAAAGGGCAATCCAGAGATCATTCGCCCACAAAGTTGATCGGTTCCCTCTCCAAAATGGATATATCGGTCTTTTAATTTACCAAGGCTTTGGCCCATTCGAATAAACACTGAAACAGGATTCGGTCCATTGCAATGACTCAGAGCATACGTACTACCTTTCCTTAAACTATGCGCACCAATGTCAACAGCAGGACACCCTAAAAACTGTGTATCGCTCATGCTCATAGAATCAAGCACACGACGGAGAATTTTGCCAAATCCATTCTTGCTGTCAGGGCCATAGAAGAGCTGTTGATCAAGCTTGGTTCGAGAAGGAAACGTGAACAAAAGGACTGCTAGAGATAGAATTGGACATATATGAGGTTGATAAGGATTCGCATACACATGTTTGCCATACTTATCAGCACCCGATTGATCTCCTTTATGCCCTTGTTCTTCGATAATCAAAGCATCGTCTTGCCAATCAATATGCTGGAGCATGATTGAGTCGATTGAGTCGGATCGACTCATCAAATTCCACATCAGAACAAAATATGGCCAAGAAAAAAGCGTAGTTGTCCAGCACTGACCTTTGTGTTCGGGGACCTGCATCATCAACTTTTTCGCAAGAAATGAGTAACCAAGGAACTTTAGATGCCGCTTTCCTTCAGCAATTCTCATCAAACCATGCTTTTTCAAATCATTAATTGTCTTCTCATAGCCATCAAGCATTGTTTTAGCTCAGTGTCAAGCAGTGGATCAAGCTTTAACGACCTATCTCGATAAAGATCAACAATTGCACTTCTATATCCTTTGACGCATGAAGACGACAGGGGTGGCTCGATGACTGTTTCAAAATCGGAAGGCAATTCACTGAGTAAAGTTGCCGAACGGCAAATAGAACCAAAGAATCGAAGCACGGTTGGTGTTGGAATGGGTATGATGACCTGGTTCGTCTCAAGATCGAGCGCAGATCGATCGTTTACTGTAAGCCAGTCAACTAGAACATTGATTTTGGAATTGTAAGTTTGTTTCGTGGAGACATTCGTTCTCCTGCTCTTGAGCTTTTGCGCTGCTAGCTCGGCACTATCGCCACCACAATCCTGCTCGTTGGTTGTGCGTTTGCTGCCACGAGGCATGTTTCAGAATGCTATCCGCCTCATCGTCAGACAAAATTGCCCAACCAATTCGAGTTCATAGATCACTTTTAACCAATGATGCGGGTAGAAAACTTGTGATCGGATTTCGATCACACTTGGCAAGAATCTGATCGTCCTGGTCTATAGTATACAAAGTCCAAGTGAAACCAAGAGTTGATCCATCCAGATTATTGTCAAGTGTGATGAGTTCCGTATCACATGCAGTATAAAATTATCATTGATTTATCACACATGCAGCAGATATTGGGAGATCGGAATGGCAGAAAACACGAAATGTTTTGTAAACGTCCTTTAAAACTGAACAGAATACAGTATAAAATATACTTGAGTTTTGTACGCGTCAATATTGCGCACATTATCCTTGCGCGAAAAATATTTTGCGCAGACTCCAGTTCGGTACAAAATACACAATACAACCGTAGCAAGTTTTCTGGACCGGAGTAGTATTGAATTAGACAGGTCAGTTCCGTCCCAAGTGCGATTTTGCGGTTGACATCATGGACCGAGATGACATCCTCGACGACATGTCGCTCTCGTCAGACGACGAAATGCTCGAAGATATGATCAACGAGATGAAAGAGGAAGTGAAGAAACCCACTCCAGCGCCCCAACCGCGCGTTGCTCGTCCTGTAAATACCGTCGCACGTAGCAATCCACAGCCGCCCGTCAATATGCCCGACCTTGGCCAAATGATGTCTCAAATGATGCCCATGATGTCGCAAATGTTTGGTGGTGGCAACATGAATCGCGGTGCAAGCAATCGAATCACCCGCTCGATGGAAGATATCGTTGCGGATCATGTCCCCAAGGATGAAGTCGCTCAATGGGTCGAAACGATTCAACGAGATGAAGCTCGGTATGTCCTATCTCCTCGTATGAAAACTCATAGCATCTCTGCACAGACAAAAAAACGACCACAACCCATACAGCAGGAATCTTAGTCGATCCTACAGGACGAAGGTCGATGCAATGCCCACTGCCAACTTGGAAGCCTCGACTCTCTTGCAGGAATTGCTCATCGAGGCAGTCCGCAATGCTAAATGCAAGCCATCCCCAAGTTGGGACGAAGCACATCTCGGTATCCACCGACAACTCAAAGATCAAGGCGTTGGCGACATTTATGCACGAGAATTGCGTGTCCTCCTCAAGCATCGAGCGGTGAACAACCCTGACTATGCTGCGAATCCAGGACGGTTTCCCAAAATCACATCACATTTGGCGACGGCATAATCTGTCTGTTGGCAATTTTAATCGAATGCTCGTCGTATTCTCTACCGGTAGTGTCAGCTTATCGTCCTGCTGGAGATTTCCCGGCCGTTGCCGGTGTTTTAGCGAGCTTTCGTTTGCGTTCGCGAGCCTTTTCCTGCTTTTTGAGCTTTTGCATCTGGTCTTTGAGAGATCGATCGGCTTCTGTGTCCATTTGTTCTCTTTCCATTCGCTTGGACTCGAGTACCATATCGAGCTCGCGCTTCTTCTGCTCTGCGACAGCCTTCTCCTGCGCTCGTAAATGCTTGGCATGGATCAATTTCGTGTAGTCGCGGACGAATTGCTTGAGCGTGGCCATCCCAGGGCCTTGTTTCCTGCAGCAGCAGTCGTCCGTCAACACAATAGCGGCCTGGGGAACTTACTTTGTTAGCGTCTCGAGGACTTGGCCGAGTTTTTCTGCGGCGTATGAATCTAAGGGCTTGATCCATTCGTGTAGAGACGACAATTGAGTTAGCATGTCGTTGTATATTGCTTCGTCAGCTGTCTGCTTGTAGGCCACGGCTTGATGAATCAATTTTGACACTTCCGTGACAAGTTTGAGCCCTCGTTCGACACGGAATCGGTCGCTTGGTGGTAATGCCGTCGTTGCCGGTGGTTTCGGCGTTGGTGGTGACACTTCATTGACAAAACGACCCTACATTACGTCGCTAGTGAGAGGAAAGACAAGACAGACTCGCCATACATGATGGCTGTATATTGCAACGGTCTCGACGTATGGTTGAATTTGAAAGTCGCTGGTCTTGGAGACGGCGACGGCGCGCGTGTCCATGGGAGCTCCACACACTCCGCACTGAAGGACAATATTACCATACGTCGGCCATTCTTTTGACGGAGTTTCGGGAGGGGGTAGCTGTGGCTTTGCTTTGGACGATTTCAATTTCTTCTTCGAGCGAGATACCGAGGACGACATAGACGCTCTACTAATACAACGCCAATGCTGCAGGTGCGGCCGCTGGTCGTGCGTGCAGTAGAAGCAGTGGTCAATTTGCGTCAGTGGATCTTTGCACACTAAGCAAAACGAAAATGGATCTTCCGTTTGGCGGCCAAATGTTGCATGAAGTTTCTCAATCCATGAAGCTCTACAATAGCAGTGTCATTAATGACGAAATCTGCTCGGTTTACCCCAAGACATCATGTAGCTGAATGGTCGTTGATGGATATGTTTTGTAGATTTGCGGTAAATGATCAGCAAAAATTTGAAGCAGTTGTTGCGATGGAATTGAGGCCATGGTCTGCTCGGCATATTTTACAAGTAATTTCCCGAGTGCAGCCAACTGAATATCAGGATCTGGTGAAGATGTGCGAATTTTCTCAACACGAGCGACAAGTTTTGGATCATCAAGCAGTTCTGATGCAAGTAATTTTGCTGGCAAGTCGTCCAAGCAGAAATATTGCGTGGCGTGGCGGGGACAATAGCCGTGGAATGCTGCCCGTTGACCTTCTTCAATATCAACTTGAAGGAATCCGCCGCCTAATAATTGGAGTTAGATGTTTAAGAGGCGACAAGGTACCTAAATGCTCTTTTGGATCGACACGATGGCGATGAATGACATTGGCATCCCCGAAGCGAGCACAGATTGCATGAAACCTATCAGAATCTGAGTAAAATCCAATTGGAAGAGCGAGATGTACCAGCAATCGCATTGGTTCCAGTGGCATTGAATGAGATATCCTTCATTTCTATTGCACAGCATACATATTCGTTGGCGGTTGTTCATGGGCGGGTGGACCATTTGAAGCGGTTCCATCACTTGCATATTGGGTACAACGACATCGTGATCCCACCACACACAAAGAACATGGACCCATTCTGGTAAGGTCGTCACTCTATCACGTTGAGTGAGCGCCGTTTCGTTTAGACTCGGGGAGATCGTACCGTTGGATTCGTTGCAATGGCTTCATTGCGCCACCGTATCGGTGACAGATGACACAGATCATAGATGACGGACTCTGAGATGTCTCGAGCAGTGCGACGCAGCGCTGGCAATGCCAGTCGCCTTTGGGTATGCTTGGGATGCCATAGCAGCTTTGGTGGACTGGAATGCCACACATACCACAATAAACGATCAAGTCGCCAGCGTCGCTCTCGCCACCATTGCATACACTGCACCACCCTTCGTTAATGCAAAGATCTTCATCAGGAACACAGACGCGCTTCTGGACGTGGATTCGGGGAAGGGCATCTGAATCGATTGCATTGTCCACAATATCCTTGACGATAGAAGTCACGACGGCGTTGTTTCGATGAGTCGGTCGCATCAAACGTCTACGAGGAATGGATGTCTCTCGGAAGAGCGTCAATCGCTCTTCTGGTGGAATATCGTCTTTTTTTGGCATTGCCGCGTCCGTCTCTTCTTGAGAGTGTTTGGCATCCTTGTCCATTTTGCCTTCTGGGTGGAGTTTAGAATGTACGGATATTATCCGGTTGAAAGTTTCGCGCACTTTTGGACATTTTTCAATTTGCAGTCAGGAAGAGTGAAGAATTTTGTCTAAGCCGCGTGATCATCAGCAAAATACCTATTTTCGCATTGAGGGCTGGCAAATAGGGCGCGGTGAGCGAAGTCAAAAGCGCACCGAGGTGTACTGAAGGCTAAGCATTCCTTGTCTACTGCAGTGGGTATTTTCTTTTGAAAGATGGAGACAATTCGATATCGTGCAGCGATGCCTTCTGTCACAAGAGGATACGTCTTGATTACGCAGAATCTCACAGCAATGACAAGACATTGCTGGTAAAATGTTTCGATGGATGGCACGAAAGCCCTTTGATAGCGTTAGGGATTTCAAGTGGTTTGTTCGTTGAATCCGCATTCATGGCAGCGAATTCAGGAATAAACTTTATCAAAAATATTTCTACATGATGTCTCCAAGATTCACGGCTCGTTCAATCATGGACGAGCCATTCGAACGCTGGATCTGTGTCGTTGCCCTGCCTTGTATTGATAGCCTCTTCATCTTTTGGTTCGCTTGTTGTATCGACACTACAAATACCCGTAAGACCCCCATCACATTGCCCAGAACGTACAACTCCCAGCCCTTCCTAGTTCGATCACGACCTAGCAAAATGTTAGACAACGCCGACATTACCCTTCATCTCACGTGTTGATCGTAACCAGAGAGTGTCTTCATCATCCAAGTCATTCCACTCGGCTGGAATAACGCTTTTGGTATGAGCTGGGCCATAATCTCCAAGCCAGCCTTTGAAATCTACATTATTGACTCAATCACAATTCCACGAGATATCTTCACCATGCTTTGAACGCTGGGGTCTAAGTTGAGCGCCTTGCACGCATCCTTTGTCGAAGGGAGACTGCTCTGGATTGCCATACAACTCCATTCGAACTGATGAAAGCTCGGAAGGTGACACAGGCTCTGCTGTGTCAATAGTGCCTCCTATTTGATTATCGATTTCACTACAGACGCTTGTCAATGAAACTGTGAGAGCATGTCAAGACTTACGCTGTCGACTGAAAGAATGGACTATTGGAAAACGAATGGGCGATTTCCAAAGCTTTGGCGCCTACAACGAAGTTTTCTCGTCAGCTCGACGGCAATCTCAAGGCAAGAATACCTGGACCCATGGCTGAGAGTGCTGGCTGGGAATGAAGTGGTCGTGACTTGTGTCTCGAATCAGCTTCGTAAGCTGCCAGTCTAGATCTAGCCAGTGCTTCGTGCATGCGCTGGGTATTTGTCTTCTTGACGCGGAGTACTTGTTGTTTGCGCGCATCAAGCTCAGCCTTGACTTTGGAAACCACATTCTCACGGCGAGGTGTTGATTTTTGTGTCGGTTGTTTCACTTGAGATAAAGCTTGACGAGATGGTTGAGATGGTGGAGCTGATGGCTCAGCAACTTGACGTTGTGCGCCTGGTTCTTTATGGGAGATACAATGCACGACAAAGCCCCGAAGGTAATCTAGAAATGATAAAGTGTCGCCCGACTCGAATGGTGTCAACTTTGCTTGGGTTTTCAATTGATTGAACGAGATAGCTAATACATCTGAAGACACAGTGCGAGGAGAGGGATATCCTGTGGTAGATGCGTAAGATCTCCATGCCAGATCGAGGAATGGTTTGCCCAAAACATGCTGCCATTCATCAATGTCTCGTCGACCTATCTCAGTGACGTTCAATTTCTGTAGTGAGAAATTGTAAAACATACCATCCCGAATAACGAGCGGTGCCTCTGTCACCTTTGATTGTGACGTTTCGGAAACAATGTTGGTTGAGATATCTGGTCCATCAAGAGGAGCATTTCTTGAACTTCCAGTGCGCCATGCCGACGATGGTTTGGGAGCGAAGCTTGATGTAGAACGCTCATGGGATTTGCTTTGATGGACAAAGTAGTGTTGCGGTTTCCTCAGCAATGTACCTATCGTTGACATGTTAGCGAGTGTCATGCAAAGACAACACACACGTGTGATGTGCTGAACCTGATCCACGTTGAGAGTTTGGAGCGGGTAATTTTGGGAAAGACAATGGATTCCATACAGCAAAGTGGCTTCTACGAGCTCGTTCCAACGGTGTTTTTCATGGAGGAATGAACGGAGATACGCTTGAATGCTCTCGTTTGCTTGGAGATGCTTGTACTGGAAGGTGCTCATCGCGCCTTTGAATTTCAAAATTGCCGATTATTCGGAAAAAAAGCCAACCAAAACATATTTTTGCAATTTCTTATTTTCCCTGAATACCTCTGAAACTTTATGTCTTTAATGCTGTGGGGAAAAGATTGTTGTTGAAGCATCGTGTCTTCCGCGAGTTTCTGACCTCTGGTGATGATACACAGTAGCGCGGAAGAGTCACACACAGGCACAGGCTTTGAGTTAAACGTTTTACACGACTGCTTTCTCTTAATTTGATAATCATGCCTTAGTTAACTCCAAGCTCCAATGCAAGTTACATTACTGTCGACATAATCGGGCACGTAAGGTAATCAATAGTACTCAAACAATTGCAACCTTCAATGGCTACATCTAACATTAATGGAGTTTACTGTTAATCCTTGGACAAATGGCCCCTCCAAGGTTGACGTCTAAACAAATAATACTCTCATAATTTATATTAATTGGGACCATTAAATAATTTTTTCATTTCTTTCGATATCCAGGAATGAGCCGCAGGAGCAGGAGCCGAAGTCAGGATCGACGGCGCGATTCACGACGAAGAAGTGGTAGCAGGGAACGCTCGCGTTATGGACCAAGTCGAAGAGACAAGGACGACTTTGGAAGAGATCGTCATCCAGAGTCGAACAGGGATGGACCCAGAAATGGCGATGGGAAAGATGATCTTTTCTCTCGACGACTCGCCCAGCGAAAAGCAATCAAGTACAGCATTTGGTCCTCTTTTCCATCTCCTCTTCCACCAGAGCCTTCAAAGAAAGAAAAGAGACCTCGAACACCGTCGCCACCCCCGTCTTCTTCATCCGAAGATGAAGACGAACGACGTCGTCGAAAGAAAAAGCAATCGAAACGAAAGAGCAAATCCAAGAAACGCCGACGACAACGAACACCAAGTCCAAGTAGCAGTAGTAGTAGTAGTAGCAGTGATGATTCGTCAGGCGACGAAGCACCGTCGCCACCACCACGAGCTGCTACTGCTTCTCCAACATATGAGAAGACGACTCCTTTGGATGAAGTTCGAGAGACCACTGCAAACTCCAAACGCAACAACGATGACGATGAAGTCATAGGTCCCATGCCACTCCCAGACTCATCGATTGCCTCCAAGTCAGTGTCGTACGGAAAAGATCTCTTGCCTGGTGAAGGAGCAGCGATTGCCCAGTTCGTCCAAAAGAACATGCGTATTCCGCGTCGTGGTGAAGTTGGCTGGAGTGGTAACGAAATTGAGCAATTGGAGTCCGCAGGGTATACTCACGACGCTGCCTTGAAAGGTCTAACATTGTTTGTAGTTATGTCATGAGTGGTTCTCGCCATCAACGTATGAATGCTATTCGTATACGCAAGGAAAACCAAGTTTACTCTGCCGAAGAGAAGCGAGCGCTGGCATTGATCAATATTGAAGAGAAGCAACAGCGCGAAAATAACATCTTGGCAGAATTTCGTGAAATGCTCACAGAGCGTCTTACCAAAAAGCATGGCTCGCTTGTTGTTGAAGAACGCCAAGATCAGCATCAGGCATCTATCGAAAAAGACACATAGCCAAGTCGATACACTTGCTACGATAAAAGACCAAATGACACAAGACAGATAACGCCAGGTCGTCGTGAGTTCGTACGTCTCGCCTTCCTTATTGCATCTACTTTCCCTCAAAGTCTGTTTTACCTTTGGCGCATTTGAGGGTTTTGACGATTACTTTCAAAGCTCCATCGAATCTCCAGCCAGAGCTTCCGCGGGAGGCACTGCTGACACGGTGCAATAATGAATCCATTCGGTAGAAATGGCTGTAACACTGTTATTCGGTGACGAGAGGGATGCCAAAGAATACAAATGTGTACTGCGATATGAATGTGCCCAAATGCCGTTAAGGTGCCCGAATTGCTCCAAAAGGCAACTACAACGTATTTGTGTGCTCCTGGCGTTGCAAATCGAAGAAACCTTCATCAGACGAAGTGCTTCGAACGAAATTAACAATCTCTTTGCAAAGCTCAAAGAAAGTACAACATGGCGTCATGAGTCAGGAATGAAGCTTGCTGGTATGAGTGAAGCATTTAGAACTCATCGTCTTCATCATCATCGTCCGTGGCAAGACCCAAAGCGCTTTGAACATCCCCGATATCACTTGCATTGATATCGAGACACCCGTCGCAGTGTGCACGAAAGGCATTCTTGCCATGCGAATAGGCCATTTTGTTGGTTGGAGGTGCACTTGGTGGCGACCAAAAGAGAAAGTAAAGCTTGGAGCTGCGACGGCCATCAGGCAATTGCACATCATGATCGTAAATCACATAGCGACAGTCCGCATGTGGCAAATCCGCAATCAAATTGGCATGCGTTGTCGATGGGGGACTCGTCTTGTCGACAACAATGGAAGAGCCGTCGATGCGATAGAAGACAAAGCGGTACGATCGCTTCATCTTGATATCTCGGAAGGCACTCACGGAATCTGGCGTGGGGCTAATCGGAGCAGATGCCGTACCATTGGCGTGCATGTTCAAGGGAACCCCCGCTGTCTTTGTGTGGGGTTCCGCCATGCTTGAGTATCAATTTGACAATGACATCCTTTCTAATTGGATATTTCTTCCAATTCATTAAAATTCATACGATAACATACAATCTTCCTATCAATCATGAAATAACATTTGATTAAATAAAATAAAAATCATTGAATTCTTTTTTAATTTCTTTTTTCACTCTTCGGTTTCTTTTTTCTTTTGTTGATTTTGATTCTCAAGGACGACACAGGCAAGACAAATACGGACCACATCGACAACAACACGGACTAGGCGACTTGGATCACGATCGACACCATGGGTTCATGCTCTTCTGGAGGAGGAACATTTTTCAATGCTGCTTTGACCAGTTCCTGCATCTCTCGCGTAGGTTGCCTTTTATATTGTGTCTTGACTTCGAGAAGTTGGTCACGTCTTGTGAAAGATCGCACGATCTTCGGAGTTGATCTTCGAAACAGCGGCATTTCCAACAACGTTTCAATTGTGGCGGTCGAATTCGGTGCAAAGATCACATCGAGCACATCTTGAAACTGCATCTGCAGTGTCGATCATTGTGGATGGAGTGGCTGGAGACATACCTGGTCTGTTGATGCATTGAGCGTTCCATACGACAGAGTTCCATCCATCCGCATGCGATTCGGCGACCATTCGCTGCCAAACACCATTTCAAAGATGAGCTGACCAAACAATTTAATAGGACTCGGGCGTATAGTTTCTGATGTCGTGGGCTCAAAGAACGTCGACTCGTAGCCACTTAGTGTGGCCTGGTCGCCAAGCAAAAGGACATTTCCACTGTGAAGTTGGTAATATGGTAGGCCCTACATCATCATGAGCTCGCTGGATCGATCTAGTCAAGCTACCGCTTGTTGCAGCTCTTGCATGCCAAGGAGAATGTCTCGGCCGTATCGTGCAATTGTAGAATGTCCAAGGGGTTTCCCACTTCCATGGCGCTTGTACTTGTGATGATATGGGATCTATGTTGCAAATGGCCATTACATTGATTCAAAGCAAGGTGCGTTGTACCTGAACCATGGCGGTCTTGCATCGATGAAAGATGTAGTCTTTGAGCGAGCCTTGGGGAACGTACGGTGTGACGACGACCATTTTGTTCGTTTCAGGAATTTGCTGGATGTCCAAGACGGGAAGTACTCGAGGGTAGACGTCTTGGATGTGTTTGAAGAAAGATTTTAGGAGCGGCAAATCTGCCGCCGCGTATTTGGAAGGTGGGAAGACTGTGCATAGAAGCTGCGTAAATCTTTTGTCCGAGTTGAAATTTGCATGTCCAAGCTGCGGCATGGATGCTCGACCAAGGAGGTACATGCTCTTCGTGCGGTTCTTGCCCATATAGAGCGCTGGCCTGTCGAGCCACATGTATTCTCTACGCGAGGAAAACCATAAGTCTCTTGGCTTCTACACCGGCAATACTCTGAAGCGTCGCAAAAGCTTTTGACAAATTCCTTGTCTCGATTCACTTCGTCGTACATGTCGTCCTAGTCAAAGGCACATTCAGACTCTCAACTCGAATCGATTCATCGTACATCGTTGTGGAATTCTTCTGGGATTGGAGACAAGTAGAGATTGCCACTACTAGACGACTTGAGCGATCCTGACGGGAGGCTAGGCCAGTCGAGATTCGTCCTTGATAAAAGGCGGCTTGATTCATATCTGGACGATGTCGAGGCCACTGCTGATCGTTTTCGCCGCCGATCTTGACGTAGTTTATAGCACCAATACGATATAAAGCCAAGGAGAAGTAGGCCAATGCAGCCGCCCATGCCCATGACCAACGCATACCAAGTGTTGATGCCGCCTTCCACTCGCATCCTTCTCGACACGCGAATCTGCCACTGGATGCCAATCAACTGACGACGGATTTGACGCGTATCCGGATGAAACGACCACGAACTCTAGCCACAGTACTCATATGAGAGAATTCGACTTCCTATTCCTCTGCTTCAAGCGATTCATCGAAATTTGAACCGACACGAGGCCACAGCACAGCTCTACAGCTATACTGGGCTTGAAAGCGATATCTAGAAGGTCTAGCTCGCCGATCTAGTTTACTAGGAATAACGGGATAAATTGGGAGTCACAATAATGCCATGGAGTGTTGATAGTGTACTTGAGGTAAAGTTGCAAATGTCTCCAGCAACTGCCGACAATATCATCCTAGCGGCATGGTTCAGTGTTCATAACATGAGGTATTCGATAGCTTTTTGCAACTGAAGTGGTCATAGGGGCCGTTTAGTCACGTATTGCTTTGCCATGGCTTTGCAAGAGGTGCATTTGAAGACGCTTGGGCGCCCATATCCACCTCGAATTTCTACGCAGACCAGATCGACACCACTGGCTAGGATCCATTGCTTACTGATACAGCCAACTTGGACAAGTAGATATTATCCAAGCTCTTGGCCCCCAGTACGTGACGGAGCGGTACATGACTTCAAACATCTGCTCCTACAATGCAAACTTTGTGAGACACAGTCGCGTCAAATCCCCCCGCTGGTCCTGCTGTCTTGAGATTGTCTCTGTCAATCCAGCAAGCCAAACAGCTGAGTTGATAAAAGCCCCAACGAGTACTTGTATTGCAATCGAAACGCAAACTCTTGGCGCAGCGAAATGTGCACGTATGTCTGTCTACCGTGGGATGTGGTTTAGAGTGCTCAATATTGCCTTAAGCAAGTACAGTACCAAGGATACGCTGTGGATCTTCGTTTCTTCCAGTATCCGGATAATCAGTTTGTCCCACACGAGGTCGTTTATCCGGTTACAGTATCCGGATGATCAAGATCCAGTATACCAATTGTAACGAGGTGAGAACTCGATCACGAGCTGATCGAACGCGACGACACCTCTCGCTCGACCACTCTTTCGAGTTGCTCACCAATACCACGAGGACAGGCTCTTTGGACTGTCGTGGGTTTTCTTCTCGTTGGACTGATATAGCAGACTCTGGTCCGTCCGAATTTTCTATATTTAGACTCGCACTGCACAAAAAAGCACCTGTACAGCTTCCGAGGCATCCACAGCACTTTCTATTTGTTGAAGAAATTAGATCAACTTTCAAAGGAATTGAGTGCCGAGGAAAACCACTGAATCCTTGTTGAATGAATGCTTTACATTTATTGATTAATGGGATTATTCATTTATACAGTTCTTGATAAGACTTCCAATGGCTTGCCTTCAATTTCTCGAAGCCTATTCAACGCTATAGGATACATCCATAAAGGGTGTAAAGACCAGAACCGAAGATGCGCAAGGACTTCACGTAGTATCGTGCACGATCATAGCCGAACTCGTAATGAGAAACGTACTTGACGAAAGTATTTCAAACAAATCAAATACTACGTAGTACTATAATAGTACTAGTAGAAATGAATTAAATAAAATCGGAAAATTCTTCAAATTTCTTTTTCAAATTTGCTGGTCATCCGGATGTTATCCGAATTTGTCATTTGCCATTTTGCGAATCATCATGGCACTTGCTGCAAATGAAGGGCTTGGACTTGGCCTCACGGTCGGCCTGGCATCGCTCGCTCTGAACTACATCCGCAATCGCGCAGCTCAGCCTCTAGTGCTGACCCCGCCTGTCTTGCCCAAGCGCCCTAGGATGGTCCCTTTCGGCAAAGTTCCGGGACAAAATCGCGGCGACCAGCCCATGGAGCCGATCATCTACTTGGAAGATCCATACTTTTATGTCCGTGACGACAAGCGCAAGAACGAAGAAGTTTTGGACCATCTACGTGCTGAAAATGCTTATACCAAGGCTGCCTTGGCGCATCTCGAAAAGTCCCAGGACGCTCTGTACAAGGAATTGTTGAGCCATGTCCAGGAGACGGATCAAAAAGTGCCATATCCCCACGGCGATTTCTTGTACTATTCGCGTACAGAAGCTGGAAAAGCTTATGCGATTCACTGTCGTAAACCTCGCTCCAGTGCGTCGTCCGATCAGGATGAAACGGTACTCTTGAACGTGAATACTTTGGCTGACGGTCAAAGTCATTGCAATGTTGGCAGCGTGGAGATCTCACCCGATCACAAGCTGCTAGCTTACTCAGTTGACTTTACAGCCTACGAAACGTATGATATCTACGTCAAGGTAAGCGTCTGCTTTCTGTGTAGCCTCAAGAGCGATAGAACGTGGCAACAAACGCCATCACCAAGGAGATTGAACGGTGCAATGGCTCCATTACATGGGGCTTAGATGCGTCGACGATCTACTACGTCACTCAGGATGCTGCTCATCGTAGCTACAAGGTGTGGTCTCACAAGCTGGGCACGCCGCAGTCCGATGACGTCTGCTGGTTCACCGAAGACAACGAAATGTTTTCCGCTGGAGTGTACAAGACTAGCTCCGATCGATATGTGATCATTTCGTCGCACTCGAAGGAATCCAGCGAGGCTCGCGCTTTGGATTTGACCAAGCCTGAGCTTGGTTTTGTCTTGATCGCTCCACGAGCTCCGGTAAGCACTCCCTAGCTCCCAAGGCATATGAGCTTATGGCTGGAATTCTTCCTAGAAAGTCAAGTACAGCGTCAACCATTGGCACGACAACTTTTTGATTACTACGAATCGTGACGGTGATGTGAATTTCAAGCTCATGGCGGTATCGACTGAGGCGGTCTTCAGCCAGAAGAACGATCAAGTCGCAGCTTGGATTCCAGTGTTTCCATACGATCCACAGGTTAAAGTTGGCTACGTGCGCACTTTCCGCTCGTTCTTTGTACTCTCTGGTCGTCAGGATGGTCTCACGCAACTCTGGATTGGGTCGAGTAAGTTGTCAACTCTGTGAGTCGATGTCACTGACGCTCTTTTGGACAGAAGACAAGTCTGGCAAATGGCAAAAACAACTACTCAAGATGAACGACGCCATGTATTCAATCTCTGGCGCTACGAATGCTGAATTCGACACGGATGTCTTTCGCTTTACGTACAGCTCTCTCACGACGCCCCTGCAAACTCTCGAATACAACACCAAGACTGAGAAGACTGAATGCCTCAAGGAAACCCCCGTGCCCAACTACGATCGGTACCCAATACACCATGTAATCTGTCTAAAGTGTCGACTAGAACGCTTTATCACTCAGAACGAGTCGAAGCCAAAGCTGCTGACGGAACGACAATTCCCATGTCGATGGTCTACCGCAAGGATTTGAAGCGCTCGGAGCCTCAACCACTGCATTTGTACGGCTATGGCTCGTATGAAATCCCCATCGGTACTGGCTTCGTCCCCCCTTGAATACTTTGGAATGACGGCGTTGTTTCTGTAGATCCTGACTTTCGATCGACGATATTGCCACTGCTAGACCGTGGCGTGATCTATGTGATTGCTCATATCCGTGGTGGCGGTGAAAATGGCCGTACTTGGTACTAACTCTCGTCCTTGAACCGCTCGACGATGGTGTTGTAGGTATGAGTCGGCCAAGTACTTGACGAAGATCAACACTTTTACCGACTTTATTGCTTGTGCTGAGCATTTGATTGAAGCCAAGTACACGACGCCAAAGCAAATGTCGTGCGAAGGTCGCAGTGCTGGCGGTCTTCTCATGGGTGCTGTGCTCAACTTGCGTCCTGATTTGTTTACTGCGGTAAGCTGCAATGCGTGGTATGAATTCCAACTGAGAGGCATATCTTGTAGGCGATTGCTGGTGTTCCCTTTGTCGATGTGATGAACACAATGAGTGATGCTACGATCCCCCTCACGACGGGCGAATGGACTGAATGGGGCAACCCCAACGAGATGAAATATTTTGCCTACATCCTCCAGTACTCGCCGTAGGCCATCAATTGCTCCTAGCCTTTGTGGTTTACCTTGAGACTGTAGGTATGAAAATGTCAAGGCGCAAGACTATCCATCCATGCTCGTGACTGGAGGTCTCTTTGATCCACGTGTGCCCTACTGGGAGCCAACGAAATGGGTATACTTCTATGATTCTCCGGCGATTGTGACTCATGTTGTCTGTAGGTTGCTCGGTTGCGTGAACGCAAGACTGACTCGAATCAAATTTTGCTCAAGATGGACATGGAAGCCGGTCATTTCAGCGCTAGTGACCGATACTACTTCCTCAAGGAGAAAGCCATTGAAATTAGCTTTCTTTTGGACAAGCTCCATCTCATACAATAAGATGCAACAGCGTCCGTGACCTCCTGTAATATTCCCTCTGTTGATATTACAATGTTGTTTCGTGAATTTGTCGCTAGTTCTCCCCACTTGATACCCAGACAGCCTCCAACAACCCCAATGATAGTATAAAGGGGCATTTTCTACTTATCCAGCAGCGATCCTCCGTGTTGCTCATGTCGGGGGATGGCCATGATGCAAAATTGCAATTTTCCATCTATAATGGCAGAAATTGTCGAATACAGTGCTGCTCGAATCTATAGACGCACATAGTTGTTGTTGTGTATATCGCCAAGACTGCGGCTTCATAATCGCGCTGTCCACTCACAAGACATTCGCATGGTCAGTATTTGAATCTCTCGTCAGTCAGGCACGACTCCGCTTGGGAAGTAAAAAAGGAGAGCATCTCCGGTTTTCGGACTGTGACAATCTATAGACGCAGACCTTTCAAGAGTAATAAAATAGAGTTTCCGAGGCTTTAAACTCTATAGTCAAGCAGGGGCTGTGCTAAAGGCACCACCCTAGGAGGATAGCTGCACTACCCCTGTACTTGATTAGGAAACAGATGTTTTATGAGCATTACGCAATCACATGACAAAAAAGCTTTTGTATCATTTTAAAAATGAATGTCAATATTTGGAAAAATAGATGAAAATATTGATTTTATTCGAAAACATAATATGTTTTCGAAATTTGTATTGTAAATTGAAGTATTCTCGAATACTATTCATGTATAGTGAGTTCAAGTGTAAAATGAAAGTGCATTCAATAAAGTAAATGTTTGAATGTGTTATTGTTATTGTTATTACGCAGTGAATCTTACACTCTCTCGGCGGGCGCAATGCAGCCACGGGCCACGTACTAGGACTAAGCTAGCGGAGGTAACAGATATACAGAAGGTGGGCACGGATACTGACACGCATCAACGCGGGTGTGCCGCTGCGGTGATTAGCCGGTGAGTGGGGGGTCAGGAGGTTTCCTTGGTAGTCGTCGCCGAAGGTGTCGTATAGGTGGCGTAGTGGCAAGATTTGCTCAGGATTGAGGAGTGTAGTACGTTCGGCGTGCTAGAGACTGGCAGTGTGGGCAACGAATATTCTTCGTTTAGCCAAGCGGGCGTCGTGGCCGGCTGGGGGAGCATCATGTACCCGTTGTTTAGCATTGATGGCACGGTTGGAAAGGGCCATAGTCATTTGATCGCCTTGCTGCTGGATGGTAGCGGTTGTGCGTGCGCAGATGACTAGCCAGTGGGATCGGAGGGCCGACCATATAATGCGAAACCATTGTTGGTGAACCTGAGCCGCACGCATAGGGTAGAGGGCCTTCGCCCAGAGAGCTGTCTGTGTCGTCGCTGTTGGGAATGCTTTCCAACCAAGTGGGGCTTGGTAGTTGGTGGGAAAGTTCTCTAGGAGGAACTCTCGTGTATGCGTCACGTAGAGATCACTGGTGGGTTCTAGAGGTGTGGACCAGTGGATCTGTGTCAGCCATTGTGGTGGGAGTGGGGGAGCTTGGGGCCAGGGTGGGAGTGCAGCCATTGCGTGGTGCTCTGTGCTCGTAGGATTGTGTACCATGTTTCTGCGGCAGGAAGGCCTTCGACCGAGGTTATAGTTCCAATGTGAATGGCATGCGTATTTAGTCGACTGAGTGTTTTCCACTGGGGTATGGTGTCTTGTATGATTGTAGCCGGGTGGCGCATTTTGAGGCACCCCGAGGGGATGGTTAGGTGCCATTTGGCGCGGTGACGGAGTCTAAATCTGTACCTCGGGGATCAATCAAAGACGACGAGTACGTAAGTGTGTGGTGTGCCATGGGAACGTGCAGGATAGAGTTCCCGTCCCAATTGAGACCACCATCTGGGTGGGTATGGCTGATGTGTGGCATCTATCCACCAGCCGGTGTGGAGCGCGGGAGGTATAGGAATCAGAGAGGGTTGTTGTCCAAGAGGACCCGCGAAGCGTCCCCCATCGGGGCCTCCCATCCATTGTGGAAGAAGAATGTCTCGTGGGGCCAGGGAAGAAAAGGAAACGAGCACCATTTGGTACAGCCATCGTGGGAGGAGATAGCCATAAGGCCTGCGCGTGGGAATTAGACGTTCGCACTGGAGCTGACTGATGATTGGGTTGAGGTTTGCCGGCAATCATTGCGGGTGGTCCTCGGTGGAGTTGATTGGTTGTATCTGATGCGCATCATAGTCACTTCAGTGGAAAGACTCTGCTATAAAGTTTTAAAGGTGAGTCGATTGGTCGTATCTGATGCGCATCATAGCCACTTCAGAGGAAAGACTCGCAATTATCCTCTAAATTTGTTCAAGTCTGCTATAAAGTTATAAAGGTGAATTTATGTAATCGTAAGATCTATTTTTAGTCTCAGCATGAGCCTGCTACAAAGTTATAAAGGTGAATTCATGTAGTCGGACGATCTATTTTTAGTCTCAGCATGAGCAAAATTAGAATTGCAGCTTATTTGTTGGTTTCTCACAATCCGCTTCGTTCTTGCTGTGCTCGCCAAGGAGGACATGTCCGACGTCAATGATCAACCCACGCTATATAGCCTTCCGTGCCACCCAATTCAGCGTTTTCCATCACCTGAAGAGGCGATAAAGTCAATTAACTCCTTTGCGCGACAACATGGATATGCTATGGTCATTCAACACACTTATTACGATAAGGCAAAGCGTCGCCGTCGATTAAAACTTGCATGCGATCGTCATGGCAAAAAAAGGGACAGTGCTTCTCGCCCTGGAGCAACGCGTCGTTCTAACACGACTTTGATGCCCACTGGTGGATTGACCGTACGGCAGCTCCACAGCAGAGCCGTGTTGTTCTTGAACCCCGGAGGATTGCAGATTTGCGAGCTGAACGAGCAGTTAAAAAGGCACATCGAAAGAGGAGTGGTCGAAGCCGTGGCCGTGGCCATCATGGTGGGCAGCGTATCCTTTCGGGCTTTGAACTATCTCAACGTCAACCTGGTGACGACAGCACGACGTACATAGTCAACATGCCAACGCCAACTTTGCCAAATTTGGAGCAGGTGCTAACAAGAGGCGCTGACGCATTTGCAGGTATCCCCTCTCTCCACCGAGGATAAACCACAGCGCGCTAGGAGTAGAAGGATGATTAATTTCAAATTGTGTTTTGCGTACTCTTGCACGGATTCATAGTCGTAGGATGCGCTGCGGCCAAGCCATGCAGCCTCATCTCGCAGACAAGATGGCTGCCAAAGGCGTCTTGCCGCTCTTGCTAACGTGGTTGCAGCCCATCATGGCAACTGGTAGGCTCGCTCTTCCTCCTTCCACCACTTACGTTCATACGTCGTAGAGCGCGTCGTCGAGTTGTCGCTCGTTTTATTCAAAGTCCTTGGTCAGTCGCACGCAGTCACGCGACGGAAAGCTGCTGCTCTCGTGGTTGAGATGGACGTCTTGCCGCGATTGTTAGACGTCCTCAAGGAACGCTAGACATCATGGCTTGATTGAGCAATTGCGTCAGCGTGGATCTCGCGCCGCGATGATTGACGGGCATTGCTTTTGTTCGTGTTTTGGTCGCCCGTGGTTTGTACGTAAAACGTTTTTCGAGAGAATATCGTCTATGGTTACGCTCATAAGCATTATTGAATTCTACACGACTGTGAGTTGATGTTGGATTAGCGTAGCCATACGGGTTTCGTTGCGGGGTTGCCGCTCTTTGCATCAATATGTTGCCCTGTTGTGCTTTCTCGATTCATGGATGTCACTCCACATTGACGTTTGGTCACCATTTGATTTGGTCACACGGTGGCTCTGAGGCCAAACTCAACTGCATGAAGCATACCTCGGTCTTAAGCCTGTGGATCGAGGCATGCTTCATTCAGTTCGATTTGGTCGGTGGACAGGACGATTCAATTCTTCATGATAGTGAGTCGTTTTAACATTAGAGTAGTCGTACGTGTTTCATTGTGGCGCCGGTGGTTTGTTGTATCGTACAGGATCCAGAATATTGGAACCGCTTGGCCCTTGTTGTCTTCACGCTCCATGCTTCCTTCGATGCTCTCACGGTCCCATTTCCTTTTACACTGGCTCCCTTTCACTGTTGCACCTCCCCTAACCCTTTCCTAATCAAGTACAAGGGTGGTGCAGCTATCCTCCTGGGGCTTTAGCCTGTCCCGTCAAGCAGCTGTCCTTAAGACCACACTGCAACAAGCCAGTTCTGAAATTGCACATCCATGCCACGAGGAAAGCGACTAACCGAGCAACAAGTTGGCGCAGTCATGGCGCTTCATGGCGAAGGAAAGAGCAACCGATCGATTGCCAAGCAGCTAGGCTGCAGCGAGAAAGCAATTCGAACGTGCCTTCTACGGCAGACCCGTCCTAGAACTTTGAAAAAGGTCGGAAGGAAGTCAAAAGTAACAAAGAGAATGCTCCGTCGAATGTTTCGACTCGCAACAATTAAACACTACACCTCCAAACGCATATCCAAGCACTGGATTTCGTCATCAAGCCTTCGACGATTCGAAAATCGCTCAATTCAACCAAGCTGACCAAGTATATCAAACGTAAACCATGCCCTGCCCTCAAGCCTCATCACAAAAAAGCACGCGCTCAGTTTTGTGCCGAATGGCTCAGTCGATCGAATGAATGGAGATCAGTCGTGTTCAGCGATGAGAAGAAATTCAATTTAGATGGTCCTGATGGTTACCAATTCTATTGGCATGACCTCAGGAAGGAGCAAGAAGTCTACTCCAAGCGAGTCAGTGGTGGGGGCAGTGTGATGATTTGGGCCGGTATGTCGTTCGCTGGTCGAACTGAGCTTGCCTTTCTAGAGGGGAGACAGGACTCAACCAAATACTGCAATACGTTGGATATGTACCTGTTGCCCTTCTTGGGAAACTTGCGTGAAAATCATGGTATTTTGAGCCCTATTTTCCAACAAGATAACGCTTCTATCCATGGTTCAAGACTAACCAAGACTCATATCCGTGAGAGCAATATCAATCTCATGGTCTGGCCATCCAAAAGCCCAGATCTCAACCCGATTGAGAACGTCTGGGGTCAGCTGGCTCGCTTGGTCTACGCAAATGGTCGCCAGTACGAAAGTGTTGATGAACTCAAGGCACAAATTCGAAGCTGTTGGAATATGCTTGAACAGTCGTACCTACAGAAGCTTGTCGATGGAATGCCCACTCGAATGGCACAAGTCGTTCTTAGAAATGGCGCTTCAATCGACTACTAGAGTCGCGCTTCAGAGTGCGTCTATAGATTGCCACATCTCAAAATATGAATGTTCATGATTTCATTTAATGCATTCATTTTTCATGTCAATTGTCTATGCCACTCCTTTGTTCATACTCAGGACATGTCGGAAACTGCAAAGATCAAATGGATTGTGATGACAGGGACTGAGACTTCGAGAAAGCTTATCTACGTCTATAGTTTCGAGCAGCACTGTACAATTTCTGTAATTTATCAAAAATATTTTTGCGGTACTTTTCATTAAAATTCCCAGGAATATTCATGAAAATGACTGTTGTTCCGTTCCAAACAAAGCTATCGCTGTCATTTCGCGAATCATGACACATCCTGCTCGTTTGCAGAGACAGTTTTCATGCTGGAGGCCCTTTTTCATAGCTAGATTCACACTGCATGGCTGAAACTCATTTCTTGTGAGTTGAACACCTCAGTGGAAATCCAGGTTTGAAGTATTTTGAGATGTCACTTTTAAAATATTGATAATTTATATCATTTTTCAAAATTTGATGAGATATTTTTGAAATTTCTTGGATTTTGGAGCTGTGTCATTGTCAAATTTGTGATCACAGCAAGGAATGAAAGCGAACGCAGGCCTCGGACTTGGCCTCACGGTCGGCTTTGCTTCGCTTGCCATCAATTACATTCGCCGCCGAGCCTTGTCGACCGTAGTGGCACTCTCTCCCCCTGTGCTGCCCAAGCGCCCAAAGATGGTCCCGTTTGGTAAAGTTCCCGGTCAGAACCGAGGTGAGCAGCCCATGGAACCGATCATCTACTTGGAAGATCCATACTTTTATGTCCGTGACGATACACGCAAGAATGAAGAAGTCTTGGAACATCTGCGCGCTGAAAATGCCTACACGAAGGCTGCTATGGCCCATTTGGAGCAAACTCAGGATGCGTTGTACAAGGAATTGTTGAGCCATGTCCAGGAGACGGACCAAAAAGTGCCATATCCCCATGGCGATTTCTTGTACTATACGCGCACGGAAGAAGGCAAAGCTTACGCGATTCACTGTCGCAAGCCTCGCAATAGCTCGTCGTCGACGGCTGAAGAAACTGTCCTTTTGAACGTGAATGAGTTGGCCGAAGGTCAGAATCACTGTGACGTTGGTAGCGTCGAGATCTCACCCGATCACAAGCTTCTTGCCTATTCTGTGGATTACCAAGGCTACGAAACCTATGACATTTACGTCAAGGTACAGAATGCCTTTGATCTTCTTTGAGATTCAATTATCGTAGGACCTTGTAACGAACAAGGTGACAAAGGTGATCGAAGCCACGAACGGTGGCATTGAATGGGGCGCAGATGCTTCGACGATCTTCTATGTCACACACGACGACGCTCACCGTTCGTACAAGGTCTGGTCTCACAAATTGGGCACTCCGCAATCCACAGACGTCTGCTGGTACACCGATGAGGACGAATTGTTTGGTGTGGGCGTCGTCAAGAGTCGTTCTGGTCGGTTTATGATCATCTCGAGCGGATCGAGCGAAACCAGCGAGTCGCACGTCCTGGACTTGACGGCTAAGGAACCAAAACTCATTTGCGTTGCTCCTCGTCAACAGGTAGAGCGTTTTGAAGAACGCATGAGCTGACATTCCTCTTCGTAGGGTGTAATGTACGACGTGAGCCATTGGAACGATGAGTTTTTGATCACGACAAACCGGGACGGTGCGACCAATTTCAAGCTCGTGTCCGTGCCAGTCCAAGCTGTCTTGGATCAATCAGCTGAAGCCAAGTGGACAGACGTGTTTCCATACGATGCTAATGTCAAAGTGGACGGTGCATCGGCGTTTGAATCCTATTTTGCGCTGTACGGGCGTCAGGATGGCTTGACTCAGCTTTGGATTTGTCAAAGTATTCGTCAATTGCATCGAGAGCCATGGCTAACGTGTGAACTTTAGAGCGCAATGGTAAGCTTGAGAAAAAGCGTCTCGACATGCCAGAGGCCATGTTTTCTCTAGGAGGATCCGTCAACGTCGAATACGACTCGGTTGTCCATCGCTACACGTACAGCTCCATGACGTCCCCAGTGCAAACGCTCGAGTATAATGTTAAGACCGAGAAGACAGAATGCCTCAAGGAAACCCCCGTCCCCAACTACGATCGGTACCGCTTTCGCTAGGTTTTGAAGCTCATTCGGCTTTTAGCACGCTCTATCACTCGGAACGAGTCGAAGCAAAAGCTGCTGACGGAACGACAATTCCCATGTCGATGGTCTACCGCAAGGATTTGAAGCGCTCGGAGCCTCAACCACTGCATTTGTACGGCTATGGCTCGTATGAAATCCCCATCGGTACTGGCTTCGTCCCCCCTTGAATACTTTGGAATGACGGCGTTGTTTCTGTAGATCCTGACTTTCGATCGACGATATTGCCACTGCTAGACCGTGGCGTGATCTATGTGATTGCTCATATCCGTGGTGGCGGTGAAAATGGCCGTACTTGGTACTAACTCTCGTCCTTGAACCGCTCGACGATGGTGTTGTAGGTATGAGTCGGCCAAGTACTTGACGAAGATCAACACTTTTACCGACTTTATTGCTTGTGCTGAGCATTTGATTGAAGCCAAGTACACGACGCCAAAGCAAATGTCGTGCGAAGGTCGCAGTGCTGGCGGTCTTCTCATGGGTGCTGTGCTCAACTTGCGTCCTGATTTGTTTACTGCGGTAAGCTGCAATGCGTGGTATGAATTCCAACTGAGAGGCATATCTTGTAGGCGATTGCTGGTGTTCCCTTTGTCGATGTGATGAACACAATGAGTGATGCTACGATCCCCCTCACGACGGGCGAATGGGCTGAATGGGGCAACCCCAACGAGATGAAATACTTCCAGTACATGCTACAGTACTCACCGTAAGTTTATGCCTGCCCAAGATCTTGTCGCTCAATTAATTTGTAGGTATGAAAATGTCAAGGCGCAAGATTATCCATCCTTGCTCGTCACGAGTGGATTGTTCGATCCTCGCGTCGCTTACTGGGAACCGACGAAATGGGTACGGCTTTGACACAGCCATCGATGATCGTAGTTCGTTGAATGGACGATGTAGGTGGCAAAGCTTCGTGATTTGAAGACAGATTCCAACAAAGTGTTGCTAAAGATGGATTTGGATTCGGGCCATTTCAGTGCAAGCGATCGATACCATTACCTCAAGGAGAAAGCGATCGACTTGAGCTTCATCTTGGATCATCTCAAGTGCCTCAAACCTTAAAACACAAGACTTGAAGGAGTAGGAAGCCGAAGTGCGAACACGTCATACCATTTTTTGCATTTTGATACATTGATCACTGTTCCTGACTTGATAAAATGCACTTCTGCTGCCGCTTCGCCGCTTCATGAAAATGCGGCCAATGAGTTGGCATTGGGACGACGAAGTTTGCTCGACACGAAAGGATCTCGAATACGACACAGGCAAATAGTACGCCACTTCTTGGCTTAATAAGAGTGCAAGACCAGTTTGTCTTATGCCAATCAAGTCTTGTCTCGTTCGTGTACAGATCAAGAAACTGTTCATGGTGAAGGTGAAACTACACAACGTAGTTGACCTGTTTTTGCGTGCACAGGACACAGGTGGGCGAGCTTTCCACCACAAGGTTAGCCAGCTAGGACTGAAGTCATGACGACACATGTAAGGATTGTATTGCAGCCTGAAGCTGGTTGTCTATTTTCGAGCAGAGTCGTCTCGTGACTTTTCTTCCTTCTGTCGTGCCATGGCATCCAAAATGCACTGCTTGTAATCATCGGACTCTTGCTCGCAATCCGCTTGTTCAAAATGACCAGCCAGCAATCGGTCAAACCATTTCCCATAGCACGCCTTGGCTTTGGCATTGAACTCCTCGCACGCTTTCATCGCTTCCATGTTGACACTTCAAATTTCAGCCAACGCAAACTTCCAACTCGAGTTTTCACCAATCAAAATGATCTATTCTAATTTCAGCCAATTAAAATAATTTAAATATTACTTCTAAATTTTCTATTTAAACCAATGAAAAGTCATTTATTCATGTGCATTTCATCCAATTAAATTAAATTACGTAATAAATTTTATTTAATTTCAGCCAATTAAGTTGTTTTTCTGTAGATTCGACATTGTTCCAGAAGATTACGACCAGGTCATTGAAATAAAATAAATTACACTTGAGATTTATATGTAATTGAATAAACATCCGACATGTGAAATGGCATTATTTAATTGGCTATAATTATTTATAATTTATTCACAATTCCGTCAACAACATACAAAGGCCAAGATATTTTTAATGTTAAAATTGAGAGTCACCGGATTGGCTGGAATGTCGCAACCCCTCATGCCCCATTTGCCATCTTTTCTTCATGCGTGTCCAAGTCTACGTGAAGCGCTCCAACGGGGACAAGTTGACAGTTCAAGCAGAGCTGGATGGGACTGTCTTGGCCTTCAAGCAAGAGCTTGAAGCGGTGACGCAAGTCGAGCCGTCTCTCCAGCGTCTGATTTACAAGGGAAAGGTTATGAAGGACGAAAGCACGCTCGCAAGCTATGAAGTCGAAGCCGACCAAACTGTGTACTTTGTGAAAGGGGCGATTAAACCAGCCACAACCCCATCGACACCTGCTGCACCTGCATCTGCACCTACTCCAGCACCAGCAGCCCCAACGGCATCGCCATTTGGTGCCACGCCACCTCCTGCCACTGCGAATGCATTTGCGAATCCGTTTGGCGGTGCCGGTGGAGCGTGGGGCATGCCACCCCCGAATGTCCAGAGCATGATGCAAAACCCAGAAATGATGCAGCAAATGATGGAATCCCCCATGGTGCAAAGCATGCTCAACAATCCCGAAATCATGCGCAGTATGATGCAAGCCAACCCAGCCATGCGAACACTGCTGGAACAGAACCCCGAACTAAACCACGTCATGAACGACCCAGAATTGCTTCGCCGTAGCATGGAAGCCATGCGAAATCCTGCCGCCATGCGAGAAATGATGCGCAGCCAAGACACAGCCCTCCGAAACATCGAATCCCATCCTGAAGGCTTTAACGCCCTGCGTCGCATGTATACTGAAGTACAGGAACCTCTCATGAATGCTGCGTCTTCCAACGCTGGTATTGGATCTGGCAACGCAGCTTTTCCTATGCCAGGAGCTGTTGGTGGTGCAAGCAATACCTCTTCTTCGACAACTTCGTCTTCGACGCCAAGCACGACGTCGACTGCGCCTGCAAATCCGTGGGCAACACCCTCTTCGACAGCCACGACTGCTGCAGCTAACCCATGGGCTGCTGGTGCCGGCGCTGGTGGCTTTGGCGGTGGTCTTGGCGGTGGTTTCGACGTAAACATGCTCAACAATCCCATGGTCCAGTCCATGATGCAACAAATGAGCCAGAACCCCCTGCTCCTCCGTAGCATGATGGAGATGAACCCACAGTTCCAGCAATTGGATCCAGCTACTCGTGAGATGATGCTCAACCCAGAAATGTTGCGAACAATGATGAACCCTTCAAACCTTCAAGCCATGATGCAAATGCAGCAAGCCATGAGCCAACTGCAGTCATCTGGAGTCATTCCCCCTAGTCTTGGCGCTCCTGGTCTTGGCGCTCCTGGTGCGAATCCTTTTGGTAGTTTTGGCGGTATGCCATTTGGTGCTCCTGGTGCTGGAGCTCCTGGAGCTACCCCTGCAGCGACGAACCCAGAAGAACTATATGCGTCGCAGTTGACTCAACTGAGCGAGATGGGTTTCCCCAACCGAGAGCAGAACATCCGTGCGCTCCAAGCCACGTTTGGCAATGTCAATGCAGCTGTAGATCGAATTTTGAGTGGTTTGTCGTAATTTTCAATGGAGCTGCTTGGCCACTACGAGTTGACTCTGAAGAACACGACAAGTCGCTTGCGCTTGGAGCCACTTCGTCTTGAAGGATGGACCATTCGTGACTGCTACATGCTTCTCAAGGTACGTCTTGCGCTTGGTTTCCATCTCCCACTGCCGCTTGAGCCATTCGTTTTCCCTAAGGCCCAGGCTGGTTATAGGCAAGATGGACACAATCGTTCGTACTCGACTATTGCTGCATATTTGATTTCATCTTGGACTTGCCGCTGCTTTGCAAGCGTCATCGCGGCGTTGTGAGCGGCTCGTTGCCTCTGAAGGTCAATGTTCGGTGAAATGAATTCGTAGCATGAAGAAGATCCCACCTCCATGTCAGCAGTCATCGAATGGATCGTTCGCTCGAGGGTTTCAATCTTGTGATGAGCTTGTGTAAGTTTGACGGCAAGGGTTGCCTTGGACGTCTCGAGATCCTTGGTAGCATTTGTCAAGGACGAAACTTGTTGCTCAAGAGCTCGACGAGTCGCTAGCGCTTGGATCGCGCTCTGGTCAGCACATTTGGCAACGTGGTCGGCGAGCTTATTCGTCACACGAATGTTCAACCACCGCTTCCATTTGAATGTAGCAACGAGAGCGTTCAGAGTGACTTCTGACGAGCTGCTGTTCTCTCGCAACAACGATGCTTTCCTCTGGCGGTTGTTTCCCCTGGTTTGGAGATTTGCTCGACACAGGCTCGTCGGCTATCTTGACGCATCTCGAGCCACACGCTCGGCGCGCCACTGAGTGCTCTGTGTGGACAGTCTTGGACTCTTCTACGTGAGCCATGCGCCGCTAGCTTGTGGGAGCTGGACGCGAAAGATAAGATGGTCTTCTGCATCAATAGAGATCGACTGAATATATTTCATAAGCGCTCGAATGTCATGCGACTACCAGGAGGATGAAAGCCGGCTCAGTCAAATTGACAAACCTCTTTCAGATGCAATCTGGTGGGTGGTCCGTGTTCTTTTGTGTTTGGTGAGATCTGGATAGCAGTAGGATCACTCAAATGATCATAAATTTCTTGTCCAATGCTGTAGAGCTCGACAACAATTAGGGACGTATCAGCGCGTTGGCGAAGGGTCGCCACAATGGCTGGAATCATGTTTTGGAGCCACAGTCCACTCAAAGCCCCTGTGTGCAGCAGCACATGATGATGGCCTTGCATGAAGCCTTCAAGCTCAGATGACCATAATGGTGGCATGTCGTTGAGACTTCCAATCGAGTGGAATCGCAACGACTTGGAAGTTATGCCATCTCGCCACTGGACACTGTCGGCGCTGACGATTTCAAACTGCTTGGGGAATGCGGCTCCCTAGTCGCATTGATACTATCCTGGCAGCAAAGGAATACATACTGGTGCTTTGAGCAGACGCAAGTTGTACTTGAACCTAAAATGACCGAGTTATGTCTGTCATGAGATCCCTCACAACGTCTTACTTTGGCATTGACGTGGACTTTTCAAGTAAGATCGCGTTGTTCGCCAATCGGCGCGCCCGGATAATATCCGGATGTCCATTTGAACACTGCAAACTGCGAAGTTGTCCAAACTTCCAAGCACCAAAGCTTATTCCAGAAGAGTCCTCTTCTATTGATTCATCTTGAATACCATTCCAAGCTCAGCTTATAGCAACAGATTTCTTTTCACGGAAGTCCAGACCATTCCTCGAGTGTTGTCGTCGTGTTGACGTGGTCCTTTGACTTGAATGAAGTATGGTATACAATATGCAAGTTTATTAGTCGACAACTTGACAAACAGGTAAGGCAAATCGACATATATTAGAGCCCGTCTGGCAACATCCGAATTATTCCATTTTGGACCGTATTTTGCCATTTTGGGCCGGGAAATCCCAACTTTGGGCCAAATGACATTTTGAACCTTGAGGTGGTCGTGTCTGGGAAAAGTTGGAGTGGTTCAATTTAATTTTCCATTTTGGCCTCAAAATAACATTTTGAAAAAAGAGCTTTTTTGTAACTTCCAACTCCAACAATTAGTTTTGCGCGCAAAAGGCTTCGACGAAGGTGAACAGAGTGCTCGTCGGATGCGCAGCATGGTGGACGGCAAACTACATAGCAAAGGATGAATGCCACACAACTGCACTGCAAGGTGAGCAATGGATTCACGAGCTTCTGTACGGCAACCCACGACGTTGCTCGCGTGCCTTCTAGCATCGCCATGCGTCTCGCGAAATCTACGATTGACATTAGAATACCTGTTCTTTTTGACAGTTTTATGGACTGGCCCTGTCTGGCAAGCATGGACTTCAACTCGACATAAATTGGAATTTGACCGAAATTGACATTTCTATATATTCACCATTTCAACAATCTTCAAAATGTCATTTTACTTCAATTGTTTGCCAGACGGGCTCTTAATCAAGATGTTTTTAATGTGGTGACAACTATCACCACTTCGTCGTCATAAATTTGGAGATCAATTTATCATTTTGTCTAAGCGGTTTTTACAGCGTTAGATAGCGGAATGCTTCTAAAGTGACTTCAAAAGCACTATAAAATGAGAAAAGCGAGTGTTTCACCGATGCATTTGGATGAAATACATGAAAACTTTGCATGATATCATGTGTTTGGTCGATGTATCTTGGATGAGATTTTCTCCTTCGTGTTCTCGATCGGTTTGTGTCGCGCTGTGATTGGCTCATACTTTTCAAGGTGAAAACTCAAAAAATGACGTGTCGGCTGGATCAACGCAGCTCATTCTTCAACTCTTCTCATGGCCGCCACTCTGTCGGTCTTGGATGCGGCTTTGGAATCGCCAGTGAAGGCTGCACCATCTGATGGCATGCTGTTTGACTTTGAGGCGACCAAGGTTTTTGCAGACGCGTTGGTCTTGACGACGTCCAAGCGAGAAGGCATTGAGCTCGACCGTCGTGTGGTCTACTTTCGAGGCAAAGATGTTCGCAAGCGGTTTCCAGAGGCCAACGACATTGACAGCATTGGAAAGTCTCTCATTGAGCATGGGTTTATCCACAAGTGCGTCCGCGTGAAGAAAACCAACAACACAGGAACGACATACACCATCTTGCAACCCACACACGACCAGGAGTTCACCAAAGATGGAGTGTATACATGGATGTATGAAGGACCAACGTATTGGCGCAATTTTCTGAGTGGCTCGTTTCTTCTAGCCCTCGGATCTGCTGTTTTTTATCCCGCGTGGCCGGCATGGGGGCAGAAAATGCTTTGGGATTCTGGCGTGACTGTCTGCCTTGGTGTATCCGCCTGCTTGGCTCTCCGTTTCGTGGTGTGGCTTACAGTATGGATTGCAACAGGAAGCCATCTTCGTCTCGTGCCACAACTTCCTCGTTTGCAGCCAATCTTTGAAGTTTACCCCAAGAAGGAGAAAAAGTATCTCGCTCGTTGCTTTGTGCTTTTTGTCCTGCTTGCTACTGGTGTCTACTTTGCGTACTACCCACCAGTATGCCAGAAGAAAGGTTACCTAGGTCTCGGCCAGAAACTCGTCAAGCAAGCGTACAAGGGAACACTCTTGCAGCGATTTTCACCACAAGAGAAGGAATTTATGTACACCGTGCTGCGGATCATGCGCCGCTTCTTCTAGGAAACGTATACTAGCAAACGAAACTGTAAATTATCTTAAACTAATGGAAAGGTTAACTCACTATACGCTTTGTCCAGACGTTCCAGGGGCATTTAATCACCACATTGGCAACCAGAGCCCCCTTATGAACAAAGTTCCGTGGAAGTCGATCATTCCAACGGTATTGAGTATTGTCTGATGATGCGTTCCTTGCAGACATGTGTCGATTTGATCTTTTGATAATGGCGGTAAGCTAATGGAGCTTTACATAGCAGCAAGTTTGTCTAGTCCTCGAAATGGGCCAGCAGTTACTCGAACAGCAAGCTCCGTCGTAAGCAACCCAGGAACTGGCATTTATTGCAAACTCTCGTCGAGATCGTGCCGCTGTCATCCAAGGCAAGCTGCTCAACGAGTCGGAGGCCGAGCCGTTGGATAGAATGCTCGAAAGGAACATCTTCCACGTTGTACTTCATTTTGTAACATTCTATCATTCTACATTTCCAATTGACCAATCAGAGTGCCGAACTGACTGTCAATTGTAATTGTGATGAAAAGAACAATCTCGAATACAAATTTCAAGTGAAAACGCGGTTGACGCTACATTTTACTCGTTTGTTACTTTACGGTAAACTTGACGTCAAGTTGCTCACTTATCCGTATAGAAATAAGCTTGAGAATTGTATGCAATGGTGGCCACGTCAGCAACATCGCAATTGTTCGCGAGTCTTTCATTTCGAAAAAGTATACGATGGCGGCCGAATGTTGCGATGACCACGAGCATGAAGCTGCACCGCACGTAGTTGCTGGCCCACAGACGCCCGAGGTAGAAAAATATTCATGGAGAGGATGCTCAAGTATGTGTAGGAAGAAGCGGAATTCAAAAAGGTCAAGAAAATGGCAGATTTCCTCCGTGGTCGCAAAGGAATGCCAGTCCGCCAAGCCATTGAATCGGGTCGACGTGTTGAATTCTTTCGTGGTGACAAGCTAGGCAAGTTTCTCATCAACAACAAGGATGCAGAACGCTACTGCCCATCTCCAGTGACGGAGAAAGCCCATGGAATTGAAATGGGTCAGTTGTTGATTGCCCATGGATTTATCCACCGCAGCCTCCGTGACGAAGCCAACAAGAAGTTTTTGAAACCTGCCAAAGACACTGAATTTGTTGCGGATGGATACTATACGTGGATGTACGATGGCCCGACGACGTTCCGCAATTTTCTCACGACGTTGCTCATCATTGGCTTTACAGGCTTGGTGTGCTACCCGATTTGGCCACAGTCGGTCAAAGTGGTTGTGTGGTATTGCTCGGTCACGTTTTTGATCTTCATCTTTGTCTTTTGCATCGTGCGGCTCTTTGCTTTCTTCATCTTGTGGCTGGTCGGGATTGAATTTTGGTTTTTGCCGAATATTTTCGACGACAATTTGGGTGTGGTTGACTCGTTCAAGCCGTTGTACAGCCTCCGAAATACAGATCCGAGCGAGCGCAAGTATCGTGCGATTGCATTTGTTCTCTTCTTGCTCATGTGTATTTGGATTGCGCAACAACCAACAGACTTTGACGAATATATGGAATTGACCAAGCAGTTTACCGACGACATTTATTCTGGTAAACTCCTCGACGACATGAGCCAAAGCCAGCGCGAAAACATTGACAAGATGAAAGTGCCGGACCTCGAAGAACTCATGAAGGACGAAAATACCGACATCTTTTCAGAAAAGGACGAAGAAGCGATTGTTGATAGCTTCATGGACGGCCTCTTCAACGAAGATGAAAAGGAAGATCTTTAGTTTCTTATATACTACCTCCTGCCAAGAATAAGTGCAGTTATTAAATATATGAGGTTTGGATGAAAATAATTTGCTGATTTTGCAGAACTTTTTTGTACAAATTCTTATATGCAGAGTGACGGTGATGGCAAAAAAGAACGTGATAAAACCCATTCTTCATTCCAAAAAGTGAATTCAAAATATTGAATGATGGTAAAAAGCCTACATGAATGTATACCTTTGTATGTATGATATCTGATATTAGGTGGGTAATATCATTTATCAGAGTTATTTTCAAATTTATAATGTTGAACAAGCTAAAATTGCATATTTTTTCGGAAAACTTACAAATTTGTATCCGTAACCTGTTTATTCGGATAATTTCCCGATAAACCACTGAAAACTAGAACTGCACTTATTCTTGGCAGGAGGTAGTATAATGATCAATCGCTTGAGCGACCGACTTCATGATATCGCGACTTCGTCTAATTTTAGACCTGCTATTTGATTGGCTAGAATTTCCGGACAAACGAACAGACGACAAAAGCGGACAACAAACTCATAAAAAGCCACCACTGAGCTAGAGGCCTTCAAGCTTAAGTTAGCCATGTTTACCTCACGTGCAGACCTCGTTGGTCAACAGTCGCTCGAAATTGCACTGCAGAATTATGTGGACGCTGGATGTGCTTTCAAGTCAGCGAATTTCAAGCAAAAGAAGCTACGGCAATGTGCGATTTTGATTGGCTGAATAAAATTTTAAAGAAAGTAATTTTTCACTCATCCAAAGTATTGGCGCGATTGGAGGTTGATACAAAAAACCAGGCCAAAATTTGGCAATTTCTACAATAATGGAGTTTCAATCGAAATGTTGAAAATTGGTGGTTTGTGGAAATCCCAGAAAATGTATCCAATCACAAATGGGGTTTCTTTTCATAGGGAAGTGAAAGTAATTGATAACGAGTCGTATTAATAGCTGCAGACTTTTTTCACTTCTCATGTGCACCAACCTTTTCAACATTGGATTTATTCTCAACTGCAACTTTCTTGTTGGAAATCCGTATGATGAAAGGTGTTTCGTTGAAAACTTGAAACCGAATTTTGACCAATCAGATCCAATTTACTGAACTTTTTTTCATCTCACTTTCTCTCACATTTGCAAGTAAAATGACAAGTTTGATCAAGTCTTGAAATATCAAGTGACACTTTGTGCTCAGTTCATCTCTCTATGGACAGCAGTCGCAGCAGCAGTCGAGTGCCTTTTCTTCATGAAGAATTCCCGTGGCTTTCACCTTTGCATCCATTTGAGTTTGAGAACAACTTTGTACGGTTGGCCGTCTACCCAGCCAAGGACTCATCCACGGATGTAGATTCTGACATGGCAGATTGACTTTTGTCGCGAGACTTTCCCTTTATGCGCTGCCCTTTGTCTTATCTACTGCTTGGCTTGCTTTGGTGGGAAAAAAGTGATGACAACGCGCAAATCATTTGACTTGAAATGGCATGAAGAATGGGCATTGCTATGGTAACTCTGCTCTTCTCTGTAGGGCACTGGCCTTGTGGAACTTGAGCCTGGCGTTGTTTAGTGCCTATGGTGCCATCCGCACTGTTCCATTTCTCATCAATTCAATCGTCCGTCGTGGATTTCATCACTCAGTATGCAGTGATGCGACTTTGCACTACGGCAATGGTCCTGTTGGCCTTTGGGTTTGTTTGTTTATCTTTTCCAAGGCAGGAACTGTATCATGACGTGGATATATGAAGCTTTCGTGTAGATTCCAGAGCTATTGGACACGTTTTTCATCGTCATGCGGAAGAAACCATTGCTCTTTCTCCATTGGTACCATCACGTGACCGTCTTGCTCTTCTGTTGGCACGCCTACTCGGTTCGTTCTCCAAGGTAATGCTCTCGTTGTTCGATTTGCTCCGACAATCCGTGTAGCGGTCTTTACTTTGTCTCGATGAACTACTTGGTACATGCGATCATGTATTCGTACTATTTTTTCACCACACTGGGCTATCGACCACGCTGGGCTCCAGTCGTGACAGTCTTGCAACTGAGCCAGGTAAGCCAGGAAAGCTCGCTATCAGTACCAACTTGTCTGTGGCTATAGATGGTTGTAGGCGTGGCAGTGTGCACTTGGAGTCTTTTCTACCTGTCAACGGATCGGTTGTGCCATGGAAATGCATCAAATCTCAAGTGGGGTTTGGCCATGTACGCGAGTTATTTTGCTCTCTTTGCGCATTTCTTCATCGAGCGATATTTCCAGCGAGCTGCGAAACCAATTCACGCCAAGAAAAGTCTCTGAGAGGATTATTCCACGATGGTGTTAAGATATGTCATCATTTCCTTGATGAGTTTCTTGTCGGCGCGTTTGCGATGTTTGACCACGAGCTGCAGTCGACTCCACGCTGTGCGAATATCCCCAGCGAGCGCTAAATGCTGTTTCGTCTTGGCCACTACTTGATGTGCTCGTTGCAGGTCTTCCTTTGCCTGCTTGGTATCGTGAACAGCCAAGCTGAGCACGCCCCTTTGACGAGACGATGAGGTTATTGATGCATAGCGTGATTCCTACCGCAAGTAGAGTGCTGGGACGTCGTTAGGAAAGCGATCCAGCGCATACGCTAAGCATTCAATGGCTTCCCGTGTTTGCTTGAGTCCATGGAGACTCTTGGCGCTGTTCATGCACAGTTGCAGGCGGAGGTCGTTGATCACCCCAAGTTCAGCAGCCACTGGGCGAACTCGATGGAGAGGTATATTGTCTTGTTCACTGTCGTCGTCAAAGACAACATCCACGGAGCCATTGTCATTCGAGTCGCTGACCATGCCATGAAGCCATCCTCCGCCTACCATTTGAACCTACGGCTTTCTTATCCACTACACTTCACACGACTGTTCATACTTTGACAGTCTGGCCGATTGAAAGTGGGGAAGACGGTGCCTGACGACAACCGTTTGCTTCAGCTACCGCCAGTGTACTCAGCGCCAGTCGATAGAACGACCTTGCAGCCGTGTGATTGCCTAGATTGAGATAAGAACAAGTGGAGAACCAGTAGAATGACCAGCAACGAACCAATTGTTGCCAGATTCTTTCAGTGCTGAAGCTGTCGCGAGTGCATCTTTCAATGACAAATTAGCTTGTAACGTTGGCAACGAAATCAAGCTTCCACTGCGGTACTCCAGAGCATCAATCTCTTCAGCCCAAAGGGTAAGATCTGAGGCTTGTTTGGCTGCAAAATATGCAATCACGCCTCGAAAATGTGGCTCCTTTATGAACTGAGAGCCAAAATCCAAGTCTTGGACCAAGTGCTCGATCACACGACTCATTTCGGACCACACTGCTTTGAGCTTGCACAAGGCCAAGTGCAGCACGACGTGGCAAAAGCGATCGTATCCTATCGAGACCCTTGAGACGACACAGAATGGCAACAGAGATACCATTGACACTGCTTTGACGCGGAAATAAGACAGACTCGATCTTACAGAGGAGGAACAAGCAGCCATGATAAAACTCAAAGTTTTCACGGTGCAAGCCGTAGTCGTGACATACAAGACGGACAAGTCCTGATGCATACACTGCTTTGACATCATCAACAGAGGATATCAAATGCCCGACCATCGTCAAAAGAGCAGCCTCGTTCGTCAGAACATACCATTGCTTGACTAATTCGCAAAATGCAAGACCAGACTCTGGATCGACCAAGTCATGGAATGGACTCGAAGAGAATGGAGCAAACGAGGAAGGTTCTTGCTCTGCTACCGAACACACCAGGGCTGCGAACGTATGAGCAACCTATACGCATAGCTTTGTACACGTATTCGAGTTTAAAAATGTACCAAGGACGTAGATTGCAGGCTGCTCACGTCGCGCAATGTAATGGCAGCGTCATAGAGTTGTCGACGCCGAGACCACAATTCAGGTTGAAATGCAACACCAGTTTCGGCAATTTGGCAGAGAGATCTCCAGAATGGAACGTGTAGATCATTCTCTGGATCAATAAGCGCTTCAGACTTGATCAAGTAATCCAAAATCTACGGCCGAGTGGTCAAGATTCGTCTGGATCGTCAAAGAGTTCTCACGTTGCAATCTCGCCATGCTTTTGCGACCTTTGAGAGATCTGTGCTCTCACTCAGGAGACGTAATGCATTAGCTTGAAGATCAACGTCACCGTCGCTAGGCTTAGTTGCAAGCGACACTAAGATCTGAATGCCATGATCCGATCTCAAGTGGACAACCAACTCGTCCAGCGCCGCCTCCGTCATGACCACTTTAACCGGAAAGTATTCTTTCCGGATGAAACTACTAAATATAATGCTGCCATATAATGAATAATTTCTGGAACCTGTAATAAATAATATATAAGGTACTTTGACATTCCAAACGGAAAGGTCGCTTTGAACAGTTTCTTCCATCAATTCACATCGAAATTTGCAGCTCTCTTGAAACGATGATTTGGACTTTTTAATCTGGACTAGAGTTGAAGTGACGTAAGCCGTCAAGATTTGCAGAATTTTGCAAAATGCCCTTGCCAAAGTTATCATTTTTGAGAGTTTTTTCTCTGCTGGGTTTGTTGTCGCTGCGTAAACACAGTGACATTGTACACTGTACTGGACTCATATCATATTCGATGTGCATGCAATTCAACGAAGGAACACAGCTCTGTTCTGCATTGGACATGAAGATCTGAGCTTCTTTGGCCTCCAGGATCTTTTCACTTTGTTGCCGTTCCCTCGCAGTCGGTGGACTTTTTATTGATTCCAAGCTTCTTGAATTTAATATTACAATTTATTTTGTCATTTGTATGAAATTTATTAAAATGAGGTCATTGGCTTCTGCGGGAAGCTGCCTGCCACGTTGTTGTCAAGCGGACGCAAAGGTGGAGATTCGCTGGCAAGATAAATAGAGCTATATTAAATGAGGACGCCTGAGGCCATCTAGTCTGCTTCAGCGATGGTTTCCAGTGACATTCGCATCCTGTCGGGTTTCGTAACTGGTTTCAACGTCGCTTGGAATTCCCGCAGCTTCTTGATCCTCTCAGACGACGAGATGTGGACGCTGTGTCGACGACTGCGAGACTGGCTGCCGTGAAATGTGTGTCGTAGCAACTGAGGCACTTGTTCGCGAGAATGCTCGGTAGTGCCAGCAAAGCTGTGTCGTAGCGACGGCGGTGGCGGAATAAACATGATTTCAGGCTTCTTGGCTGGTGGTGACTTTTCAGCTGGTTCTTCCAATTGCATGTCGATAAATGTGTAGCGCATGTCTGGGAGCATCAAGAAGTGCTCCAACAACGGGCGTGCTGCGCAGGCAGGATCGCCGCAATTTCGAACGGCGACGTTGACTCTATCCAGAAAGAGAGCCAAGCCTTCTTTGCGTTCGTTGATGACGCTCGTGTTGTTGGAAAAGATCCACTTGCGTCCTGGAAATCGCTTTGACACTGGCGCTTCATCGGCAAGCTCGGCACAGCTTCCGCACAAATTCGTCGATTGATCAAGCAACGCAGTGCGGAATGCTCGAAAGTCCGAGTACCGCTTGTGGACCAGCCATTGTGTTGTATTGTTTCGCTTGTCGGCGACAGAGATAGTGTACTGGGTGGGCAGGTGCGCGCCTTTCTTGGACTTGGAGACGCTCGTAATGGATGTTTTCATCGCGACAAGCGGCGACGGCTGGACTAGCATCTTCGTGGCAAAAACTCGAATGGCGGCTTGTGAATCAGTCGGTTTTTGTAAAAACGCATGGTTTGTCGAGTTCAACTCCAACTTCAACGTGAAAAATAGCTGAAAATTGCGTAAATTTTTCATCCAAAATTGGTCAATTTGACAAGATTTCATAAAAAAATTGTGAAAACGTCATTCAAAGTCAATGCACTGGACGGTGAGTCGGCGTTCTCCTCTTCGCGATCTTCTCAACGTTGGACTCCACTCGCTTTGTGTACCTTTTTATTACAGTGCGGTGTGCTGGGCACGGCATCCGTGGAGTCACAACATCCAACGAAGCTGGAACTCTGCCCTTTGGCTTGTCCCGAAAATGCTCCGCGAAGAGTCTTTCTCCTCCGATGATACTGCAAGTAATGAACAAGATACGACCAACCAGCGATACGTAACCCTCTGGGTTTGCTTTGGCCCTTGAGAAACGCCGTCCGCGACTGCATTGCATGAGTTTGGAGTGTTCAAAGCTGGTCTCCTGGCTTGGGGGCGAGAAAACATGCACCGCTGAATCAACCGCCTGGATTTGACTCATCATTTCGACGTCCTCCGGATATTTAACCGGATTTTAAAGTAGCATACGATCAGCCTGCAAATACGACTCCAATGGATGGCGAGCCGTCGTCTCCATTAGCTCTGTTGGTATTACTGGCGGTTGTAGAGGGCTTCTCCGCCGGCGTGGCGAAATTTTCACATCTGAAGCCTCCTGGAGGGTCGGATGGCTTCGTGCAGCAACTTTGCATCAATTTCCGAATAGAAACCGCATGGAGTGAATCTCAATCCCAGAAAATGATATCAAAAAGAAACACTTCTTTTTTATTACCCAGAAACGTCGGTATATTTTTTTAATTAGGAGTTGCTTTCTTGGTTGTTTTCTTTTTCACTTGATTTCAGTATGAAGATGACACACATTTATGGATTTCTTGGAAAAGTTCGCGATTTGATACGCATCGTCTCTTTGAATAATTGCCGTGATACCGCAGCTCAAAATGGCGTTTCCTGAGCGTTCAATTTGGAATATCAGGCCCAACGTTTGAGTCGTTGAAACTGGTCTGATGAATACGCCGGAGAAATTATTAGTATTTCTTCATATTTTATATGAGATAAAGTATACTTCAACTTCTTTTTCACATAGAAATTACTGAATTTTTGAAACAATCTTATACTTGATTTTACTATACTGGACGCAATTTAATTTATGAGAATGTAGTTTCTTGGTGATGGACTTGAACCAACTGAAGGAAAAGCATCCAATCTACGACACGATAAAGATCGCATGGACACCACGAGATGAACCTTCGTGACTTGGCATCGTTTCACTCTCTCGTGTTGGCTTCTCTGGCTGTGTGAAACACGTCGGTGATCGCTTCAAGTTTGTCGCGCAAATCTCATGAGTTGCGGCTTGGCTTATCAAACATCTCTCCAGGTCTCGAACGTGAGTGTGCTGGAGGATCTGCGATACTTTGCTGAGAACCTCAAATAGACCCGATCTCGACCTGCAAGTGCTGCTGTAGTGCAATGTTCTTCTTTTGGAGTTGTTCAATCTCTCGCCGTAACTCGGCGACTGTCGATTCCTCTTCGATATGTCGGTCTCGCGAAGCTTGAACGTCAGCAACCAGACCAACTTTGACCGCCATGAGAACATTCAAGTGATCCTTGACGCCATCAAGCTCTTCTTGCAGTTGGCTTTTGATTTTGTCCCGCGATGATTCTGCTTTCCACAGTTGTTGCTGCAAGGTCATAGTCTTGGCTCTCTCAGCTCGCAGTTGGTTTTGCCACGAATGCATCTTAGCCAATTTGAGCGACAATGCAACCTCCTACCAACGAGGTACATCGAAATTCAAAACATCAAGCGCAAGACATACGCGTTCGTTGTGACGAAGACATACTTCGGTGCAATCGTTGGCCCATTCTGTGAAAGAAGCCGCCGTTTTACGACTCTCGGCCTTGATCGCTCGCTTGACAGCAAGCCATGCATCAGCAAGCCGTCGATGTTTCTAAGAAGACAGCATTTAACTTGCTCCAGAAGGGTAAGATTGCCACCTCCCGAAGCGTCGCCGCAGCTTTCTCCATGGCAAACGTCGACTGAACCTGTCGTTGGCTGCGGAAATCTTGGAACTAGATGCTATGAGGTGACGTGGAATGCAGAGGTTGTACTTGGCGCTCCAGTTGACGTTTCTCCTCCATGAGCGTTTCGACTGCCTCGGTGGTTTGCTGTGCGGCTGCATCAACTGCTTGAGCTTGTTGCTTCCACTTGGTGCACTCGTCACGCGTTTCTAATGGGGACTTCGGACAATATACCAACCAGGAGCACCTTGTAAAAGTTGCTGACAGTCGAAATGAGCTTGCTGGCAATGTTTGAGCTGGTTAGCTGTCGTGTCGAGCTCCATGAGCGTTGACAACTTCGTGCTCTCCAATGCTTCCACCTTGGCTTCAAGCTTGGAGATAGCGGAGCGAGCCAACTCGAGCTCACATTCGAGACGGATCGTTTGCCTACATCCGTCAGCCTGGCGACATCTAACTTTAAGAATTACGAGTCATCGCGTTGAGGGGTGTCTGTCAAAGTGGCCTTGGATAACTTTTCGTCGGTCGTTGCGCGCAGCTTTTCGCGCAAAACATCGACAGTTCGAATCGCCGAATCGGCAGTCTTCACCGCAGATGCTTCATTCGATTGCATTCTACGATCAAATGACGTTGCGTCAATATGCTCGAGCTTTCTTATCCACCTATTGACCTCTTCGCGCAAACGCTCACATGTGCCGTTAGCTTGAGCAAGTTGGGTTTGGAGTTGAGCGATTGTTGCAATCGCAGTGTCCAAGTTAGCTTGCAAATGCATTGCTTCCTGGGTCGATTTCTCATGGCGAAGGCCGTGCCTACGTCGTAGCTTCAGGAAAGCTGTGTCATGTTATGACAAGAACCGGAGCGGACTTGGGTTTTGATCCGAGAGGGCGTCGGTTAAGATGGGCAAACTCACTGCCTAACCCATTGGATCAGTATTGATTCTTTGATCATGCTCCATACTCGTGGGATGGGCTTTGGATCTGCTTGAATCTCTTGAAGAGCGCTGAATAAAGTAATTCACGACGGAATGACAGGGTCGACTTACATGGAAGGTTTGATCGATTCGTCCAAGTAATCCAAGAAGACGTCGTTCTTCTCGTCGAGCCAATCCACGTCGCCATGACTAGACGCCGGGCTGTACGGTCCAGACTCGTAAGGAGCGATTGACTGCGATGATGTTTCCTAGAAGATGCCAAAACACCGACGTACAGCCAGGATTTACCATGTCGGCGACTCTTCGGCTTTTCTTGAAATGGGGAGGACCTGGTGCTACTACACTGGACTAGTAATACTGTAGTATCACTCACCACAAAGTACATACTCAAAGTACTCAATTTACGGTATTACAGTAATAGAAGTACTTACTGCATTGAGTACTAGGTAGTACCTATCAAAAGGAGTTCCATGTACCCGCGGAGGTTTCATGCGGCACATATCTATGCCAATTCACTCAATTTCTCCAGAGGTGTTTTATTAGAGATATCCAACGCCATACCCTGTTTTCCCTGCATCCTACGACATCAACTTTGCTTGAGGTGAGGAGTACTCCGTGTACCCATCGATGGTTTTGCAGCATCTGTGACCTCGGTTGATTAACTGTAGGTTGACTCGTTCACAGTCATACAGTGTTAAAGATTGTTTTGTGCATTATCGTGATTCTATTCTCACGAGCAGTGAGAATAGAAGCCGAAACGCCTTCCTAATGAAATCGAGACACTGCTCGTGATAAATTGAAAGCTTCAAAAGTGTCTCGATTTCATTAGGAAGGCGTTTCGGCTTCTATTCTCACTGCTCGTGATAAATTGAAAGCTTCAAAAGTGTCTCGATTTCATTAGGAAGGCGTTTCGGCTGCAGTCAATTTGCTGTATTTCAAGAAGGGCTATTCATCCATGTCAGCCTAACTCGTTCACCCAATCTTCACCAAAATAGATGCTGCAAATATGTATTCACTTCGACTGAGGGGGGTAGCATTCAATTGCTGCCATGTACTCCGGCTTATCTTGTCTGGCGTCACATTATGCTGCTGTTTTGACGAGATATCTTCCTGTTTGTTTCTCGAAATCAGTACATTCCTTCGCATCAACCAACGACTCGCCGCCTTCGAAGACACGCGAAATTTACTACTGGCCCGGTGTAGTGGTTGGTACGACATGTTCAGCTCAAGTGGTTCTCAAACGAATGGAGATGTTGAGCAAGTTTTGCTCATAGATATGGGAGAGCATGCAAAGTCTTCATTGCTGAAATCGACTTGCATTCATGTCTGTGTTTATTGCGCCAGTTGAGTCCTTCGTCGTGTTGAAATTACTTGCTCGTTGTCCCAACACAGAAAGCAATGACTTCATCGCTGGCACTCTTGGCTTTACATCACGTGATGCTACCGCTATGAAAAGTGAGAGATTTGATCTTTTCATTCTTGAAGAATCCTCCATTCGGTTTCATTTTGGTTCTCGAATGAAATCTTCAGTCAGTAGATTCCAATACCGGAAGTGTTTGGCGATGTTGAGGAGGACAAAAAGCGAGTCTTACGTCGAGCTCTACATCAGCAGAAAGAGGAGAACCAGCTACACCGCTCAGGTAGCACACAATAAGACGAACAACCCATCGTCGTTCCTTATCAAGGACGATCGTCCACCGACACTTTGTGCATCCTCCTATGCTGAGTCAGCGAAAAAATTCGATTGTCCATATACTGTACACTGAAACGTGGCACTCTTATCTGCAGTCGCAGAGTCAAGTGAAAGATACGAAAATTTGCACACCAATCATCCACGTCGAGTAGGAAATTCCATGTGCGTCGACGATCTCACTTTTGAAAACGGTCAGTCACAATGAAGATCCCATGCGCTCTTCTCTGTCGTTGTTGCCGCTGGTGGTGCGTTGATGAACAACGTGGTTTTATCACGGCATGGACGCTGGCGCTTCACAAGCAACACTTGCAATGACAACGACGGGTTTCCTCCAAAGAATGCCGCAGCGACCAAACGACAGCTCCGTCGCCGCGCCGCGTTGGTCAAGATGATACTGTTTGCAAAGTGACCACCACGCGTGGTATACCAGGAAGCTTGCAAAAGCAAGACGAGAGCCAACGCATGTGCCCCTGGTCCGTCCAAGATTGTCACCTTGAATGCCATTGCCGTCCAATAGACACTCGACAAGGCCAGGCGTAGCACGATGCCGTGCTGCACTTGCTCTTGTCGAGTCTCTATTGGAGTGCAATCTCCTTCAAGGCCCTGCGACATTCGAGCAACTTGTCCACGCTATCAAAGCAAGCCCCCCCCTAGTTAGTGCACTCTAGTCGACCGGATTAACTTTTAAAAGACAAGGCGCGTCCGTGTGTCAAGTCCATTCATCTTACTGTCTTTTGAACAAGCTTGGATCCCCTTTCGACGGAGAGCTTGTGGCCTTGCCCCTGCCGAGATATCTTTGTAAGTTTCACTGCGACATGGCCGTCGCAAATCTTTAGCTCAACTCGAGATCTTTACCGATCTTTTGCGATATTCCCCCTCTTTCGCCTCTCGCATTCTCTGTCTTAGCTCCAGCACGAGATGCCACCACGATTGAAATCTAGTCTGGAAACTAAAACTCCCACCAACTCTTCCCCATCAAAATGCTCCTGAACTTCATTCAAATCCATCGCTGCAGGCAGGCTAGTTCGACCCACCAAGAGAAAACTAAATAGCGACTCGGTTTCCCATCATTCGAGCTGTCGTCTCTGTCGTGGTCCGTTTCACATGACGACATTTCACCTTGACTCGCCACGACCATTCGATATCTCCATCAACTAATCTGACAGGATGGACATCGACGCTGCCAAGACAAAAGATACGAAAAATTGCACGCCAATCATCTTCCAAGCGTTGGAAATCGGATGTGCGTCGCGTGGCGCTCCTCCATCTCACTTCTCAACTCGTCAGTCAAGATGCAGATCCGATGTGTTGTGGCTCTCTTGGCGCCGATTGCGATCTTCGCCACGCCGGAGCTTCAGAGTGGCTACGGCGCTCCGCCTCCTGATGACTACAATTCCTACGACGATGACAATTCCTACGACGACGACGACTATGCTCCCCCGCCGCCACGGTACGGGTATACGACCAAACGCCCAACGTCTCAATACGGAGGCTACAGCCGAACGGATCCACCAGACAACTACGACTCGTCAGACTACGACGACGACTACTACGCCCCAACAAGTAGAAGACCAAGTGGCTATGCTCGGCCAACGACCCGCCCTCCTTCCACTTACAACTACGACGACTCGTCCGATGACGACTACGGTCCCTACGCACGTACAACGAGAAAGCCAAGTGGATATACCCGTCCAACGACACGGCCTCCTTATGACTCCCCCGACGACTCATCGTACGACGACTACGACGCTCCGACGACCCCCAGCAGTTCATCGTACGGTTACACGACGAAACGTCCTTCGTACGCCGTCCCGACGACAACACCAAGAAAGACAACGCCCAAGCCAAAAGCTAAAGCCCCTCGAGGACAATTCGAGTTCAAGCAGTTTTGGAACACCCAAACGTACTGCGACGCTGAGCTTGACCTTGTCGAATGCCTCTTGGACTGCAATGTCGTCCAAGACTTTGCAACCACCGAGCGAGCCGCGCACTGCGTCGATCTCTTCATCTCAGCTTTGTGCAACAAGGTGACGCCAGTCGAGGGGTACAGCACTGGCCGAGTCAACGTGGCGGCTCGCTCTTGCAAGGACGATGCGACTGTTGCCGCGTTGTACAAGATCGCCGACGTTCAACGTGCCACCATCGGTGGGGATGCCACTCCAGTCAACTTGTTCTTGGCTGACAACCCCGACTCGTTCACGCTCGTCAAGAACGCCATTGCGTCCCAAGCACTCGTCGACTATGGCGATTGCGTGGCTGCCTCTCTGCTCAACTTTGCCGACACTTGTAATGCCAAAAAGTACCTCGGGGATGAAACCAGCGAGTGCCTCAACTCGATTTTGAAGAAGTGTACCAACAATGAATGGGAGGAATACGACAACCTCGCTGAGAACAACTATCGCATTGAGCTCCCTCTCAGTGAAGTGTTGAGTCAAGGCACAGTGTGGACCGATCCAGAACTCCACAACGGCACGTGGACGAATGCATCCAATGCTATTCAACCTCACCATCCATCTGAAGCCGAACTTCTTGGCCGTCTCATCCAAGGCTCCTCCGACATTTCGACCAAGGCAACCAAAGTCTCGTATTCTTCCAAGGGTCATGCCATCAACACGGCTTCACTTGTTGTGCGTCCCAACTTTTATACTACTATCAACCAACGACTCAATCCAAATTACACGACGGTTGTGGAGGGCGATCCGAATCGAGTGTTGCTTTGCGTGGCGGCATTCTTTGGCGGCATTTGCCAAAGCTTCACAGTGGGCAACTACAACTTTGCCACTCCGATATCAAGCATTTTTGTTCCAACTGGGTATAAACTTACTCTCTTCCCTCTGACCAACCAAGGTGGTGTCGGCATCCCGGTGCTACTCAATTTCACAGTGACGATTCCCCCCGTTCTGACGTTTATCCGGTCGATTCGCGTCGAAGTGTATAATCCACTCAGTGTCTACTTGAATGGAAACTTTCTCGGCACGCCCACGACGTTTCCACTTGGTCCATCCAACTTGGATGCTACATTATCGGGTGCCGTCTCGTCCTTGTCCATTTTGCCGCCTTACTTTGCGACTGTCTATGACCAACCAGACCAACAAGGAACTTCCAACTTGTTTTTACTTGCCACCAACCTCGTCGGGACGTCATGGGACAACCAAATCGAGTCCGTTGTAGTTCGAAATGCCGGCGTTTACTTCACGGTATTCCTCGTCACGACACCGTATCCAGTTGGCCTCACAAACGCCGCGACTGGGTCCGTTCTTGCTGGATTGCTAGTGACTCCTGTTGCCGGCTACCAAGTGACGTTGTACACTGGATACAACCAACAAGGCACCTCGCTGGTTGTACAAACTTTGACACCTCTTCTTGGAACTCCTTTCATCAACAATGTTCGATCCATTTCCGTCGAGCCGCTCGTCGCGTACATTTTCGCAGGAAATGGATTTGTGGGCACTCGACTTGGCTTTACGACGGGCTCATTCAACATTCTTGCCGCCACGTTGCCAGGCGTAGCATCCCTCACGGTGTTGCCCTACTACAAAGTCATCCTGTACAGTCAACCCAACCAGCAGGGCACCTCTGTGACCATTACATCGAGCACAACGTGGCTTGGAGCGATTTGGACCAACAATGTCAGGTCCATTACGGTCCTTTCGTTGCTCATTCCTCTTCCTGCGATTCTGCCAACTGATCCAAATGTTGGCCTCCAAGCAGCCGACCTCATTGACCTTCCTGGCTTTCCTCTTTCAGATCTTGCCTTCCATTTCCCAGCCCAAGTTTATGATCCAGTCACCAAGACATGGTCACCCAGGACATACGCTGCTGGCAGTTCATCGCAATTTCCAGGCGGCACTCCTTACGATCCAATTACGCCCCCAGAAGGCATCCGAGACACTTGTAAACATTTCTACACGCTGTCATTGATTGCATTCTTTGCTGGTGTCGACACGGGAGACTACTGCTACTCGATCGACAAGTACACGGTCGAGTTTGTCGAGTCTGGCCAAGTCCAAGACCTCAGCTACACCCCAGTCGTACCTTCGGGCAACAATTGTTCCAATCCAACCAAGTTTGTAGACTTTGGTCTCACAACCGACATTGCCAGCGCTGCAATCGCAATATTCAACACCGCAAATTTACCAAACGCGACGTTGATCAATGCTTCCAACACACTCCTCACCGCCCAAGCGTGGCTCCTTGCTTCCAACTCGCCCAACGAGTGCGCCCCTGCTTACACCGTCAGTTGGCCAGATCCGTCCTACTGCCCTCGCCACCTCGCTCGATTCCGCATGCACACGCGTTGCTGTCGTTCGTTTGCCAATGTCTTGGAGCAACAAAATGCCAAAGCCAAGAAGAAAATTGATGTCAAACGTGGCCAATATAGCTCCAGCATCCCTGCCGACTGTCCCGGTGATGCTGACATTGAGTACACTGCGATCGTTTACTCGGAGAGCGACAAAGGAGATCTCACACCTGATGCTGACGCTGAAGCTCCTCTTGTCTACAACCGAGAGGGCTTCATCAACAAGATTCTCCATCAGCATGCCATTGTCGCCGGCGCTGCGCTCAACCTCACAACGACACAATATTCCACTTTTATTGCTGCTCTCAACTTTTTCAACACGGACGAATCGATCCTAGCCACAGTTCGATGGCTTCGCTTCAAATGGGATGCTGCTGCCAAGGCTGCATGGCTCGCTCACTTTGGTCCGAAACCCCCTCGACCCAGCCATTCGTCCTACCTGGACCAGAACGACTGGTGCAAGAATGCTTTGACTGGAGTGTCTATCAACTGGGGCCGCATCATTCCATTGGAGCCAAATCCAGACACTTGCTACAACCCATCGTGCTTGGCGTCGCGCTACATCGACTGCTCCGAGAAGGCGATCAGCACCCCGAGCTATACGTATCATGCTCACAATCGGTACATTCCGCCATATCAATCGACCTACCGAAGTCTTGTCGCCGTCCAAGACACGCCAACCAACTGGGTGCTTCTCACTTCTGGTGGCTTTGCTGCTGGTTTTGCAGTCGTTGCATTCGCCCAAGTAGTTGTCAAACATCTCAGCGGTCGTTCAAGTGCCGACACGGTGCTTTACCACGAGATGATGTAGTCCGACGGCTCGTCTGCAGATAGTCTCCGTTGTTTAAGTGGCTTTTATATTTTCCATTGAATGCATTGCCTTCTCCAGAGTTGTTCGAGTTGCATGAACAATTGTTTCTTGTCGGAGCTTCCTTTCGCCGCGGACAGCACGCTAATAGTCGCCATTCTCTGTAGATAAGATCCCAGTGAAGCATTCGTCGTCGTGGAAAACTTGATCCATCATCCCAAGACCGACTGGAGTCTTTACTTTTCGAAGTAGTTCCTGCCGTTGCATCTCAACATAATGAGGTGCCAAGATCGGCTTCATGTGCTTTGTGTGTTTGACAATTGGAACGCAAAGATCCTGCCATGGGTTGAATGCACAAGAGCAATGCTCACCCAAATGCTTGAGAATGCTAGTTGATACATCGTGCAGTTGGATCGGACTGAGCTGCTTGACGCACAAGTTCCACAGCCATGCCACAGCGTAGCATGCCAAATCCCCCGTCGCTTCGTACGTCGCATGGATCAAACACTTGTCCGGCACAGGCCGTTGTCGTCTTGTGATGGCCTCAAGAACAGCAACGTATCCAAGCCTTGCGGCGGACACAAACGTTTCTGAAATGTCAGCTTTGGGATATCGATCCAGCAACCACTCGACTCCCGCCAAGACATTCCAATGCACCAATTCCATGAGAAGTGATGTCGGGTCATCAACTTCGTAGCCATTTTCATACAGGTACGTGGCCACATCGGTTTGGCCATTTTCAATGGCTTCAATCAGGATGAACTCGTCACGATCCTCATATCCACTGGTGTTGAAGAATTGGACGACGTCCAAATGACCGCTTCTAGCGGCTTCTGCCATCGCCGATTCAATATTACATCCTTCAGGTCGATGCAAGGAGAGGAATTTCACAACTTCCAAATGTCCATTGCGAGCCGCTTGGCTCATGGCAGCAGTGGTGCATCGACCCAAGCCGTTTTCATAGAGGTAGCGGACCAAATCCAAATGACCACGACCAGCGGCTGTCTCGATCAAATCGAGTGGCAAGGAGATGTCGGGGTGCAAGGTATGGAGGAAGGCCAGCAAGTCGACATTGTTGGTTTTCGCTGCGACGGAAAAGTTCATTGCAGAGAAATCGACGCCATGAGCATGTAAGGCACGGGCAACGGCGACTGTCGCTGGCTGCAACTTGTCCAAAGGACAGTCGATGCTTGAGAGGTATTCAATCACGTCGACAGTGGCGACAGAGACCAGCTTCGTCAGCTTTCCAGCTCGTCCATGGCCTTCAACGAAAGATGTTAAATCGTCCACGCGGCCTTTGCTCAACGCAGATATCCACCTGCAATTATTCACAAGAGGATCAAGAGGATCTCGATTTGTTTCGTGCCAATGGTCCATCGTCCAAGTAGTAAGACGTCGTCCAACCAACATTTGAGCCACTGGTAAGTCGCAGAAGGTCATGATGGCGTCACCAGCTTGCGTCGAGCAGCCTTCTTGTCGATGCTCGAGAAGGAATCGAATCACTTCGAGATGGCGACCGTAGCTAGCTCCGTCTAGAGTATAAGCCGTGAACGCTTCAGGTCTGTGGACATGCAAGTACTTGATCACATGGAGGTGGCCCTTGACGGCTGCTATATACGTGGCGTAGTCGCTGCATTCGTCCAAACCAAGGTGTACAAATTGATGGATCAAATCCAAGTTGCCGATTCCAGCAGCAGCGTCCAGCAATGTTATCTTGCGGACTTCAAGTTGAGTTCTGCACGAGTCAATTCGCTCCGTCTCGTCCTCAAGGTATCGATCTCTCATCGTCAAGAGGAGCTGAACAATCGCCAAACGATTGTGCTTTGTAGCGCACCGGAGGGCATCTCGCGTGAGTAAATCTGGTCGGCAATGGATAATTCGCTTGGCTGCGGTCAAATCGCCTTCGAAAATCGCAAAATGCAATGGCAACCGCGTGTCGATATGTTGATCGTGGAGACAGAGGTGGTCGATGTCGAGTCGGTTGTTGTGGAGGAGATCCGCGCGGCAAAATGTCCTTGGAAACGTATACTCTTGGACACGGTAGCCTTGAAAGACGAGGAGACACGAGACCATGTGCTTGGCTTCGGCAAATCGATGTCGGACATCGAGAAAGACGCCAAATTGGAACTGGGCGATGAGTAAGAAGAGAGGCTGCTCGGCCAAGACGGATGCAACCAACCGCGACGTTTCCATGGCAATTCGAAAATGGCTGGAGAAACTTGATGCGGAAGGTGGAGGATGCCTGCTGTTTCGTCGACGAGCGATTGCAACCTACAGTATGTTGGGTGACACAGTGTGCACCGAGCATTGACACTGGGCGAATGCGGCGGACTTGTCCACTTCCACCAAGAAGGTCGTAGAGTTTATTCGTGGTTTTCATTCCCTCTAGCAGCATCTATGATAGCACACAACTCGATATAGCATTCACGATTTGATCCATTAGAACGTGAACTTCGCGGATTGAACAAAGGAAACCAACTCGTCATTACAACGTGGCTTGATGCGCGCTGGTGATTTTGATGCTGGATCTTGAATGCATTGGCAAAACGCCGAGACTTTCTTGGAGAACAAGGCTCTGGGCGGCGTCGAATCGATTGAACCTTGTCGTCCGTCTCGGGTTGTCGAGGGCGTCATCTCATTCCAAAGTTGACAACCATCATCGTCATCTGTCGTGACAAGTCGGTTGTCACCGTTGTGTCGTCGGGTCGTCATTTTCAGGATGTCGTTTGCATCGTCGTTGACGAAGGCAATCGCAAGAAGAGTTCAAGATATCAAACAGCCCTTGACAGAAACCAAGCACATGGCTGCCGACCAGCACGTCTGCAAGGCGACCTATGGTATTTCCAGAGTTTGCCGTCAACAATTTCTAGCACGGCGGCTCACAAATTGGTCGGACAGCACCCACTGAGGCCAACTTGCCAAGTAAATCATGGCGCATCGGCAGACTAGGTGGTGGATAGCTGTAGGGTAGACGAGTTCCATGAAGAGAGTCCAAGCGTTTCGAGGCAAACTCTGATTGAGGTGGAAATGACGGTATTGCCAGCAAGGAAAACATCTAGCGTTGGGGACAGAGTGACTTTGGAGCAACACCATGAGTAGAGAGTCACCACAGCCATGAATCCTTGCGTCGACGCAATAGAAAGCTAAATATGCATCAATATGTATTCCAATTAAGAAAACTACACTTGCTACACCATTGACTCGAGCTTCCAAGTGTTGATCTACATCATCTGATGGTATGGCACAGCGTCGGCACTGGACCGACTTCGAATCTGCTGGAGCGCAACTTGAGCCAACGCAATGACTGCAAGACCGGCGGCAAAACCGGCAGAACTCAACAGCAACCAGTTTGTCGGAGTGTCCTCAACAGCGACGAGAGATCGGTACGTGGCTTGGTATGGCGGAATGTACCGATTGTGTGCATGGTACGCGTCGCTGGATTTGGTTGTCGCCTGTTCGGAGCAATCCACGTATCGAGACGCCAGACAGGATGGGTTATAGCACGTGTCTGGATTTGGCTCCAATGGAATGATGCGGCCCCAGTTGATGGACACTCCAGTCAAAGCATTCTTGCACCAGTCGTTCTGGTCCAGATACGACGAAGGCGCGGGTCGAGGAGGTTTGGGACCCAAATGGTCGAGCCATGCAGACTTGGACGCATCGTCCCACTTGAAACGCAGAGACTTGACAGTCGCCAGGAGCGAGTCGTCGCAGTTGAAGAAGTTGAGCGCGGCGATAAAAGCCGAGTATTGAGCAGATGTGAGGTTTTGAGCGGCACCGGCGACAAACGCATGCTGGTGGAGAATCTTGCTGATGTAGCCTTCTCGGTTGTACACAAGGGGAACATCAGCGTCAGCATTCGGAGTGAGGTCTCCCTTGTCACTCTCGGAGTAGACGATCGCAGTGTACTCGATGTCGGCATCCCCGGGACACACGGCTGGGATTGTTGGACTGTATTGACCAGGTTTCAATTTGGTCTTCTTCTTGGCTTTGGCATTCTGTTGCTCCAAGACATTGGCAAACGACCGACAGCAACGCGTGTGCATGCGGAATCGAGCGAGGTGGCGAGGGCAGTAGGATGGATCTGGCCAACTGACTGTGTAAGCTGGTGCGCACTCGTCGGGCGTGTTAGATGCCAAGATCCATGCTTGGGAGTAGAGGAGTGTGTTGGATGCATTGAGCAAGGTGGCATTTGGCGTATTTGGCGTGTTGAATGTCGTGATTGCTGAATAGGCAATCTGGGTTGTTTGACCAAAGTCAGCAAATCTGGTAGGGCTGGAACATTTGTTGCCCGTCGGTGTGACTGGGGTGTAGCTGAGGTCTTGAACTTCACCAGACTCGACAAACTCCACCGTGTACTTGTCAATCGAGTAGCAGTAGTCTCCCGTGTCGACACCAGCAAAGAATGCAATCAATGACAGCGTGTAGAAATGCTCACAGGTATCGCGGATGCCTTTTGGTGGAGTGATCGGATCATAAGGAGTGCCGCCAGGAAACTGGGATGAATTGCCAGCAGAGTATGTCTTGGGTGACCATGTCTTGGTGACTGGATCATAATCTTGGGCTGGGAAATGGAAGGCAAGATCTGAAAGAGGAAAGCCAGGAAGGTCAATGAGGTCGGCTGCTTGGAGGCCAACATTTGAATCAGTTGGGAGAATCGCAGGAAGAGGAATGAGCAGTGGAACGACCGTAATGGACCTGACATTGTTGGTCCATGTCGCTCCAAGCCACGTTGTGCTCGATATAATGGTCACAGAGTTACCTTGCTGGTTGGGTTGGCTGTGTAGGATAACTCTGTAGTAGGGCAATATGGTGAGTGATGCTACGGTCGGCAACGCAGAAGGATCAATGTTGAATGAGCCCGTGGTAAAGCCCACCCGATTGCCCACAAATCCATTTCCGGCAAAAATGTACGCGACGAGTGGTTCGATGGAGATTGATCGAACATTGTTGATGAAAGGAGTTCCAAGAAGAGGTGTCAAAGTTTGTACAACAAGCGAGTTTCCTTGCTGGTTATACCCAGTGTACAACGTCACTTGGTAGCCGACAGTAGGAATCACAACGGCTCCAGGGATAGTTGATCCAGCCGCGGCGTTTGTGTTGCCGACTGGAAACGGTATCAATGACAACAAAAACACGAAGTTAGCGCCGATAAGTTGAACTGAAACAGACTGAATTTGATTGTCCCATGCTGATCCCACGAGGTTTGTTTGAGCAATGTACGAGTTGGATGATCCTTGTTGGCCCAGTTGGTTATGCACAGTCACAAAGTAAGGCGGGACAATTCTTAAGGACGATACGGCAGACAATTGTGGAGCATCCAAGTTGGAATTACCTACTGGCAAGGTCGTCGGGGTGCCGCCAAAGTTTGCACTCAAGTAGACAATCAGCGGATCAAAAACTTCGATGCGAATCGACCTGGTTAACGTGAGAGAGGCGGGAATCGTCACTGTCAAATTGGCTACAATCGGGATGCCAACACCACCTTGGTTGGTCAGGGGGAAGAGAGTAAGTCTATACCCAGTTGGAACAAAAATGCTTGATATAGAGCTGACAAAGTTGTAGTTGCCCACTGTGAAACTTTGGCATGTGCCACCATAGAAAGCGGACGAGCAAAGCAGAACTCGGTTCGGATCGCCTTCCACAACAGCCGTGTAATTTGGATTGAGTCGTTGGTTGATAGTAGTATAAAAGTTGGGACGCACAACAAGTGAAGCCGTGTTGATGGCATGACCCTTGGAAGAATACGAGACTTTGGTTGCCTTGGTCGAAATGTCGGAGGAGCCTTGGATGAGACGGCCAAGAAGTTCGGCTTCAGATGGATGGTGAGGTTGAATAGCATTGGATGCATTCGTCCACGTGCCGTTGTGGAGTTCTGGATCGGTCCACACTGTGCCTTGACTCAACACTTCACTGAGAGGGAGCTCAATGCGATAGTTGTTCTCAGCGAGGTTGTCGTATTCCTCCCATTCATTGTTGGTACACTTCTTCAAAATCGAGTTGAGGCACTCGCTGGCCTCATCCCCAAAGTACTTCTGGGCATTACAAGTGTCAGCAAAGTTGAGTACAGACGATGCCACACAATCGCCATAGTCGACGAGTGCTTGGGAGGCAATGGCACTCTTGACGAGCGTGAACGAGTCAGGGTTGTCCGCCAAGAACAAATTGACTGGCGTGGCGTCCCCACCGATGGTGGCACGTTGAACGTCAGCGATCTTGTACAACGCGGCAACAGTCGCATCGTCCTTGCAAGAGCGAGCCGCCACGTTGACTCGGCCAGTGCTGTACCCCTCGACTGGCGTCGCTTTGCTGCACAGAGCACTCGTAAAGACGTCGACACAATGAGCGGCGCGCTCCGTCGTGGCGAAATCTTGAATCACGTTGCAGTCCAACAGACACTCGACCAGTGCGAGTTCGGCGTCACAAAAGGCTTGCGTGTTCCAGAACTGTTTGAACTCGAATTGCCCAGGTGGTGGTCCTTTCGTGGTGGTCGGCTTGGGCTTTGGAGTCGGTTTCTTCGTGGTCGTTGGAGCCGCATAGCCATACCGAGGACGTTTCGTAGTAGAATATGAATACGATGGTGCGGCCGTGGTTGGTTCATAGTAGTCATCGTATTCAGGCGAGTCGTCATAGTTGGTAGGTGGACGAGTGGTTGGACGGGCATAGCCAGCAGGCCTTGGACGTCTCGTTGTCGGTGCGTACGTTGGTGGTGAGTCATAGTCGTCTTCGTAGTCGTTGTAGTCCTGCGAATCGTCGTAGTCGCCATAATCATCGTACACAGGAGCAGGAGTCGCGCCATAGCCATTTTGAGAGGACGGTACCCCAAAAACTGCAACGGGGGCCAGCGCAGCAACCGCGAAGCAGACCTTCATAGCGACTCAGCGTTTTCGGAAGTGAGATCTTTGAGAGGCATGCGAAGGGCGCCACACATTTTGCCCATCAATCCATTTCATTGGTGCCGAAAATTTCGTATCCAATCTTAGTCGAAAAAAACTTTTTTCTTCATATCTCTCATATCGAGCCACGCTTGGGTGTATACATCCAATACTTGCACGAGAACGACGCGGGGGAGATTGAATCGTTTGGCATTTATTGTGATTACGGTATCTCGTTTTGCTCTTTTCTAGGTCAAATCCACGTGATTCACCACCGAGTTGATCGACAAAGGAACGACTTCATTGTCATGAGTTTGATTGACCGAATGTTCGGATAATATCCGGATGAAACCACTAAGTGTTGATTGGCTACAAATTTTCATTGGATGCATTTGATTGGTGCCAAAATTTTCAAATCCAACTTTGACTCGACTTGAGATCTTTGACCAGCGACGACCGTCCAGCAGCCCACTCCTGCATTTGCGAGCTCCAGTATGATGCTACCTCAACGTTTACTTGTGCCACTTGCGCTTGCGGTGGCTGTGTTTGCCAATTACTACAAGCCCACACCTGCTCCTGCTCCAGCTCCAGGCTATTCCAGTGGGTATGATGACTATGACGACGACGACTATAGTCCCCCCAGCTTGCCACCCCCAAACAAGGTTCGCTTCAAGGCTCCATTCAAAGCGTTTGATCCAAACCATCACACTGCGGTGTTTGCGCACTTTCGCTCGTGTGCCTCCGTGTGTACGAAGAATGATGACTACACACCGTACGCTTCCAACTCCGATGCGTGGGCTGCTTTGGCCGCCATTGGCAGCTACTCGGCATGTGTAAGCTCGTGTGTTGCCCATGAGATCCTCCAACTTGTCACGTACTACAAATCAACTTATGCTAAGTTGCTTGACATTACGGAAAACCAACTCCGACTGGCTCGTGGTTACATTGCAGGCACGACCGACTTCGACTTGATTGGAAATCGTACACATGTCGGCTATTCGTGCTGCCTCCCTGACTATTATTTTGTCCCGTGGTCGAAGATCACGATCCCTGTGCCAATCTACTTTCAAGATCAAGCTCGTTACGTGCCAGAGGCCCCCCTTGACGAGTCTCCTTCGAGTACATCCGCTCCAGCATACGTTCGTGCTGATACTTACTTGAAGTATTGCAACAATGTCGGTGATGGCGATGATGACAACGTGGACTGGAATGCTATCGATGACGGTAATGGCATCGGCGGCCTTAAAATCTCTTGCGACCACGACCTTGTTGCCTACTTGACTGAGATGAAGCAAGGCCTTGGACAATCCATCCTCCATCCTTATTACGCTCAGTCTGTCCCTGATGGTGCATGTACAAAGCGTGCCAATTGCAACGTGAATCTCAAGCCCAACCCGAAGGGTGTGTCGCTTCCGCCTTATGTCTGTGTAGCTGAGAAAACCTTGGCGTACTATGCGTCGAACCGCGGGCTCTTCTCGGAGAACAAAGAAGACGATGCATCCTACTTGACTGAGCTTGTGTACAAAGAAGTCAACTCAGACACTGGAAACTGTGACCCATTGACTTTCTTGTCCAATCCTTCTGACAATTCCACTTGGCTCACCATCACGTTTAAGAAGATCTCGTCCAAACACATCGACGTGTACACGGTGATCAACTTGCCACGATCAAACTATGATTACTACTGCGATCTCTCGTACAATGTTTCGATTACGAAGCTGCCAAACTCTACTGATCTCACCTGTCTGCGCTACATTGATACCGCTGAGTACTGGAGCATCTGGGGCAAGTATTACTACCATCATGGAGCAGTCGAGTACTGCAATGCCAAGCAGTATGTGAACCATTTACAATTCCATGCTACGTACACTGGCACTTGCGAAGGCTACGAAGATGTCGTCGATGTCCAAACGCTCAAACAGCAATATATTACCGGCAGCGCACAAGTCCCTGGCCGACCATACTGGGACGAAACGTACTCGATTGCATGCTTGTATCGCATCTTTTCGCTCAAGTGTGACTGCATGCAAGCTGTGCTCAATTGCTACACGCAGTATGCTCACTATTCTGGCATCGTGGGCAAAACGCTTGGCCGGGCCACATCCATCTTGTGTGGGTTTGTGCTCTGCCAAAAGGAAAGCGTCTACAAACTCTTCATGAATGCCCAGGGATTGAGCCATACTCAAATCCTTGCCGAAGTTTTGCTTCAAGCGACCGGACAGCTCGAATCGTCGGCGTGGAATCCAGCTTCGACTGCATTCTTGTCGTTTGCCGCTGGCATGCTTGCGTTCGTCGCTGCGAAGCAACTCACTCCACGTGCCAAGAGCACCATGGAAGATGGTTATGCCAACCTAATTTAAGCACACCCATCCATCTCGACAAGGTCTAGCGCGGCATTCCATTTGTATCCTTTAGTAAATGTCCATTTGTATCATCTTTCGCCCCTTCAGGATACATAGACGATAACTCTAACTCACAATGGATTTGCTTTACGTAAAGTGTCATGTGCTCTTTGGATTACTTTACGTAAAGTTTACTAAATGGCAAAAAATCTTGTTGACAAGCAATTGATCAAAGCCGTCCTGGAAATGAAATGAGCTACAAGTGAGAAGTTGGCTTCAAGCTGGGATCACGAAGCTTGACAAGGCCAAAACGTGAAATTGGATGAGTAAGAGCATGGCGAAGCTCTCCCAACTGCATTGTGTTCGATGAAATGTCCAAATGGTGATCTGCGAGCTCTTGGAGCGACGGCAATCGAAATTCCACGACAGATTGCTTTGGACGTGGTGGTGCCGCTGAAGCCACCAAAGAACCAACATATTCACCGATGGCAAGCGAGGCTGTTGCGCCTGTGGAGCGAATACCACCGACAGTAACCCAATGACGGGCCTGGTCGAAATCAATTTGGTAGTCGCGGTGCTCTGTCGCGGGACGAAGACCTACGATTGCTAAGGATGAAAAGAGTCGCGAATAAATCAAGACCGGCATAGCTGCCAACGATAGGGCGAGTTGATAGGGCTGGAATGATCTTGACAGCGGTTTGCCGAAGCATTGAAAGTACTTCGGGCGTGTTGACTGCAGTATCCCGTGCCTCTTGGTCTTCAGCGGTAGGTCCAACAAGGACGTGGCCGTAGAGCGTGCGAAAGACGAACACACCTTTGGTTCGATCGGTTGGAATCGGTTGGATAATGCTCTTCACGAGGTCTGGTGCGTCAAACACCACGTATTGTCCTTTCCTTGGCCGAATCTACATTGTTATCTCATAAACAGTGGCGATAATGAATCACACGTGGAATGGAACAGAGGGTGAATGGATACGCTCAACAATGTCTCCATAGAGACCGGCACAATTGAGTACATAGTGAGCTTGTACCGGGCTGTGTTTTGCGCAGTTTAATGTCCATACGCCCTATGCAAGCAAGATGAAAGAACGTCAACTGCGAGGGTGATACGTTAGAAAATGCGCCACTGTTGACTTCGTACTCAAGACGAACTGATCCACCATTCGCGATGCCATGGTGAACGTACGCCAAAGGCAGTAACCACGGCTCGATCACGGTTTCACCTGGAACGAGGACCGCACCATGAGCCCCGGGAGCTAGATATGGTTCAAGATTGTACAACTCCTCCTTGGAAATAAGACGAACTTCCTTATCACCTGTAATAATAGTAAAAAGTCGTGTAAGAAATCTGTACCAATATTGTGGTTTGCCTCGATGATATGCGGCAATGCTGTCAATTCTTCTTGAGTCCAAGCGACGACTAGACTTCCAACGGGGGCAGAAGGAAGTCCAAGTTCTCGGTATACTTTTGGATTAAGCAACATCGCACGCCGAATGCATTGTCTCTACAGCCATTATTTCTTGCACATCCGTCAAGGTCATGGCAATACGCACCTCAAGAGAATCCTCTGGTGCGTCATACCCAGTGCAAGCAATGCCAGAGTTACCACAGCTCGCTCCATGCACAAGATTCGAGTTCTTCTCAAGAAGCACCACGGAATATCCACGCAGAACTAGGTCGCGGAACACAGCAGCGCCAACGACACCGCCGCCGATCACAGCCATGTCAAAGACTTGCATTTTGGATCTTTCCCGTCAAAAAAAAGAAATGAGAGAGAAATGATACAAAATATTTTTTATTGACCAATCAGCAGCGGATATTGATAGCCTTTTATAAATAATATTTGATCTGGACTATTAAATATAAGAGGTTTTTTCATTTGCCCTTTATTCTTCCACAATGAACGCGACCGACAATGGAGCGCTGAGTGTCCATGGCGTGAATCCACAGCATCTCGTGGTACGTATCAATGCCAGGAGAGTGTACAATGCTCAAGTATGTGTTCTTTATCTAGGAGAAAATCTTGCGAAATCGAATCTATGACAGCATGTACTGGAAAGGTATCATTGAGAAACCACACACGGCATGCGGCTGACTGGTGTGAATCGTAGAGCAATGCTTTGGTCTCACCGCCGAAACGTTGGTAGACAAAGCGATTGAGCTCACATATATTGGTGGTCACTTTGGTGGAAATCAGCAGCCAACGCCATTCCTCTGCTTGCTATTAAAGATGTTGCAAATCCAGCCCGACATGGAAGTAAGCACAGCCACTGCTGCCATTCGAACTAGCTATTTTTGGTTAGATTGTCGTGGAATTTATCAAGAACGGTGACTACAAATACGTGACGATCCTCGGCGCTTTTTATCTCCGCTTGATTGGCAAACCGGTAGAAATTTACCCTCTCTTGGAAGAGCTTTTGGCTGATTACCGTAAAATTCGCAAGCGCACAACTCTAGGTACGCACATCTTGGGACCATCTTGCCATTCAAATATTCGATCATGTAGGTTGGGAAATGCTTCATGTTGACGAAGTTGCCGACTTTTTGCTCAAGGAAGAATACTTTTGTGATATTGCACTGCCGCATTTGGTCGATCGATACCAGCTTGAGTCGACCAACGCACTCAAGAAGTATGTGAGTCCACTCGAAACAGACTTTGTCTCCGATGAGGAATCCGACGAGGATGGAGACGACGACGATTCGGACTAATGAATGATTGCACAATTGCACCTAACTCCATTCCTTCTCTTTGTCGTCGATTCTGACATTTCCTGAGCAAGTCAATGACGCACGCCCTGTCCGTCCTTTTGCGCTGTCAATCTTGCGCGCCAAATTGAGAATGAAGCAGAGTTCAATTTGGTGTAATACAGTATCCGGATACCCGGATAACTGGCCAAAGTGAATCCCGTGATGCAGCTCGTTGCGCTGGCGGCAATCTGCGGGTGTGCACTTTTGGGTGCTCTCTTGTCTATGAGTGGGCTCTTTGGTCTTGACCTGGACGTGTTACAGATCAACCTTACGCCGTCGGAATCGCCCAAGATCACTGCTGCACACACAACAGAATCACCACTTCCTCGAGCATTTGACCGCCTCGTGTTTGTGGTCATCGATGCTTTGCGAGCTGATATGGTCCTTGGCAACGAAGCAATCCAGCATCACGGCGGCGAGGATTTGTCTGCATTCATGCCGTATACCTCGACTTTGGCCCGATCAGACCAGAGTATTGCCTATGTCGCTAAAGCAGCGGTTCCAACTGTAACCATGCCACGGCTCAAAGCACTCACAACAGGAAAGAAACCAGCTTTTATCGACGTTCTACGCAACTTTAACTCGAAAGCTCTTGAAGGAGATAACATTATGACGCTCTTTCAGCAAGGTGCATGACGATATTGTGTTGCAATCGTCTCAACTTCTGGCTTGAAGCTGGTTTTAGGATGGTTTTGTACGGCGACGAAACATGGCTCGACCTCTTTCCTGGCTTATTCTCTCGGCATGACGGTACAAACATATTCATCGCTCATCTCATGAATGTTTCGTAGCAACGTCAGGCTTTTTCGCCCGAGACACTGTCGAGGTCGACACAAACGTGACACGTCATCTTGCAGAGGAACTGGACCCGACGATGGAATCTCCGAAAAGTCGAGATTGGGATCTGTTGCTTTTGCATTATCTTGGCGTTGACCATGTTGGCCACATGCAAGGCCCTCATTCTCGTCGCATGAAGGAAAAACTCGGGGAAATGGATTCGGTCATCCAATCCATCCACAAATCCATCCAAGAGCAGGACAAGATTCGTTCTCCATCTGCTCTTCCTACGCTTTTTGTACTTTGCAGTGACCATGGTACGATTTCCTCGCGAGGCCTTTTTAATTGTCGTCGTAGGAATGACTGAGACTGGGAGTCACGGCGGTGCATCCATCGAAGAGTCGTCGTCTCTCCTGCTCTTTGCCGTTCCTCAGCCACAGACGTCATCATACAAGTCTGCTCTTCAAGTTGACTTGGTGCCGACTCTTGCATCGCTGTTTGGTCTGGAAATTCCATCGTCAAATACTGGAAAAGTTCTCGTCGATGTTTTGAAGTCAACAAGTGCATTTGTCGACGCCATGCATCGAAACCTCGATCAATTGCGTTCCCTCGCCGCTCGCAAGTGGTCGCCAGCCGAAAGTCTTGCCTTTGACAAAGCTTATACATCCCTTTCAGTCGAGTCTGCCCTCCAACTTCTCCAAGATGCTGTTTTGAAGAGCGATGGGAGTGAATATAACCTCCTGGCGATCGGTATGGGCATTCTATCGACTGCCTTTGGTCTTGGACTTGCCGTTTGGAAGCTGCCGCCTGTCCGACTGACACCTCTTCACTTGGCTGTCGGTCTTGGGACGGTTGTTCACATTGCAAGCTATGGTTCAAGCTCTGCCATTGAGAACGAACACGCGACGTGGAACTTCCTCCTCTCGACATTGTGGATGCTCTTGTGCTTGCGGCATGTAGCCGCCAAAGGTACTTTGAATCAACCTTCAGAAGTTTTCTCAAGCAGACCTTGTAGACTTTCGTTCCACGGCATGGCTTATCGCTGTGGCAATCCCAACTCGCATCATGCGCAGTCGCAACCAAGTGATCAACTTTGCTCGGTTGAATTCTCTGCCACCGATCGGGACGGACAATCTGCCTGGATATGAATACGAAACCGATGACTCGCTCTCGATCATCACGACACGATCGCTCCTCGACGGCGTTGTCTCTCCAGAGTTGGAAACCATTGGTGCCATTGCTATCATTGCCATCTATGGCATTTTAAAAGCCCAATCGACAGCGGGTCTCCATCGCGTCGCGGTTCAAGTGCTCTATGCAGCTGGAATGATTTCTGTCGTCTGCTTTGCAATCTTCCCCTTGGAACCGACGTACGCCCACGCGGCTTACGCGTCTTCAATCATCTTGCTTGTCCTTGGCATCGTCTTGAAATCGATGCACGGGCTCCCGCTCGAATTGGCCGCTTGGATTTTGTGCTGCTTGCTCCAACGGTGAAATTGTACACCGTGGCCACGACTCCAACGTCTTTGTAGGCCATCCAACTTGTCAATGTGCGCTATTTTGAGCATCCAGCAAGCTTTCTTTTACAAATGGGCTCAAGCTACGAAAGCAGACGCGTGGATAAGAACAGTCGTTGGGCTTTGGATGTCCAAATGTGGCTTTTATGCTCTGGGCAACTCGCACTTGATGACCACGATCGACATCACCAATGCGTATGTTGGGTTGACAGTCTATTCCCAAGGAATCGTCGGCTTTCTCACGTTTTTCATCGTCATGACGGCTCCGACGGTTGTTCTCCTCTCGACTCTGTCGCCTGGACAACCAGTCCAAGGCTCACTAGCAGTTCTTTGGGCTCTGGAACTTACGAGTTTTCTCGTCTACAGGTACATCCTCGCCGTCTAACTTGGAATGTCATCGTTATTGATGCTGGAATAGTGTCATCATGTACGCCATGCGCTTCCATTTATTCATTTGGAGCGTCTTTGCTCCCAAGGTAATGCATCGTTGAGGAAGACTTCATGGGCGTTGTTTTGTAGATGATGTATCACATTGCTTTCCTCCTGTGGAATATTGCGATAACGTGTGTCCTGGTTGCGTGCGGCTAGCGGCCAAGGGGACAAGAGAAAGACGTTAGGCGTGTGTTTCTCTGTTTGAATTCATAGAGCAGATGTCATAGAGTAAATATGATTCCCTCTAATCTGTTAGTACACAAAATATCTATTGCTTGTCGCCCGTGTTGTCTTCCTTCTTGGAGATGATTTGTTCAATGCCGCACGCCTTCAAGACAGTGACAGACAATTGCTTGCCGGCATCGAAATCCGCGCGGATTTCTTCGCCAAAGCCTTCAGGGATCAAAGGCAACTTGATATCTTCACGGGTTTCACCGCTGTCATCCATCAACGACACGTAGTCTTCGTCCGAAATGTCCAACAAGGTGTATTCAGCACGCGAGACAAAAGGGACCGAACAGTTGTGGGTGGAAGGCACAATATCTTCGTACTTCTTGTTGGTGAAGATATCCAAAGCGGTAAAGTTACACTTGGCGTGACCGTGCTTGCCCGTCTTCGAGGTCGAGATCGACACAACCTTGCAAGGGTGGCCCTTGATCATCATGAAGCCGCCCTTCTTGATTTGACCGGCTTCCATGGGGAAGGTTTCGGAAGCGCCAGCATCCGACGATTCAAAGGAGTAGTCTTCGTCAGCCATGATTCCAACAGAGAAAAACGAGAATGCCATCCCCACTTCCATTGGCGTTGGAACCCTTCCCCTCCCATGGTTGCCATTCTGCCGCCCACCCAATGTCTGCCAATGACCACACGACCATTCATTTCTTTCAAATTGTTTCAGCAAATCAAAAAGGGTCGGCCAATCTATCCGGATCCGGATAAAAGTGATCCAACTGCTTCCATAAAACGTTTTTATAAAAATACACCAAGTGCGTCGCTCATTTAAAAAATATTATCTGTTGAATTTTGTCAAGGACAAAAGACACCATGTTCAAGCTTCATGGGATCGACTGCGACCAGATCGACCACGGCAGCGAAAGAATCAATGCAAACGATGCTCATTTCGGGAATTCTAGGGAAGAAGACTCATTCTTTGACCGATTGCGCAAGATTCGAGCGGTTTCGAGCGTTATGAAGATGGGAAACCTTCAGGACCAATGTTTGAAATTGCGGCATTGGGGTCCCCCCGCGTGGTCTCCTCGTGGGGAATGGAGTACAGGAGGCGTTTAAAGCACAGGGCAATTAAGAAAGGAAAGCCTCAGCATGGAGATTCCACGGTTGAGCTGGGGAGAGAGACATCTTGGTCCCAATCGAATGAGGACGCGATGTCAGTTTTGTTGTAGAACAGGCGGGCGGTCCCATCCTTTCAAAGTGACCTCTTTGGTGTGTTGCTTGGTCATCGGGAACGTAACGTCATGCTGCACTTCCTGTCGTTCCCCTTGCATGGACGAAGTTGTGATATCACGAAGAATGGTTTAAAAGCCTAAAATGATGACGTGGCACGCCGAGAGACCTCTCAACAGGAAAATAAAACCTTTTAAAAACCAGGTTTTAAAGGCTGTCTGCAAAAACATGAAAAAAACGTGCTCTTTGAACTTGCTGTAGAGTCGACAACTAGCCTCATGTTGACATCTTTGTTCCGCCGCCACAAGGCGTCTAAGCGCTTCTTCTCGACGGTAGTTATCCCCACGGAGGCTAAATAACTCAAGTTATGTAGATTGCGTCGGCGGGAGCGCAGCAGGATAAGCTTCACGTGGCTTGGTCGGATGGACACTCGACCAACTTTGACCTCGTTCATTTGCGAGCTTGGTGCACGTGCCCACAGTGCCAGCATAGCACGGGCCAGCGTCTAGTCAACATCTCGGATACGCCAGTAGCGCCCCGCATCGACAAGATCCACGGTAGGATTCGCTTCTAGCTGGACAATGACCAAAATTTCGGGTAGTCGATTCCGAGAACGTGCAAATCGAATGGGCAACAGGTCCTCAAGCCGACACTGAACCCCATTCGAGTCTCTTTACGTCGTCTGAGATGCGAAAAATGTGCTACGATCCAGAGTCTCTGCGTGCTTCGGTGGCTACCCCTCCAGCTCTCTCGTAGTTCATCATGTTGAAAAATTCCTTGACATGTCTGGTTGTGTAGGGCAACAGAATCGGTGTCGTCTGTCGAGTTTGACGCCTTATCGTCCGATAAAGGTGTGCTTGAGCTTTGTCGGCATATCCTTCGGGATGGTCTTGCCATTGTACGCAACGTCCCAAGCGTTCCAGGCAATGTGGCCAACGTTGCAGAAACCATTGCGCCTTTGTCGCACACGCATTTGTATGGCACAGTCTTTGACGTGGTTGCGGAACACAATCCAGTAAATCTGACGCCTGAATCCTTTCACTGATCGATCCTTTGTCGATCTTAGGTCAACATTGCTTATACAAACGAGCGGCTCAAGCTCCACATGGACTTGGCATACTACGAATCTCCACCAGGTCTTCAGCTCCTTCATGCATTGCGCTACGATCCATCAGTCCAAGGGGGTACTTATACGACTAGTTTAAAGCTCCTAATCACCACGACGCAGGCAATTCGACATTTCGTGACACATTCGAGGCTGCCGAAACGCTTCGCACTCGCTTTCCCGAGCATTTCAAAACGTTGACGCGAGTTCCAGCCACGTTTAAGAAGTTCCACTTGGAGCGCAAGAAGCCTGCTATTCTGGAATACTCTCGACCACACATTGCACTCAACCATGACGGCGAGGTATGTCTACCATTTGTCTCCAACCTTTTGACTTTGCACACTCAGGTCACTGGTGTGTTTTGGAGTCCGCCATTTGAAGGGCCACTCCGTGTTGCGGCAGAGGACATTGCGCCGTATTATGCTGCATACCGGGAATTCGACAAGATCGTCAATGAAAACGTGATCGAATTCAAGCTCAATCAAGGGGACTTGGTCATTTTCAATCAACGCCGGTAGGTCAAGCAACGGTGTCAGCTCTGAATGCGTACTTGTTGTAGAATGTTGCATGGGCGTGAGGCTTTTAGCGCTGGTTCTGACGGTGTGCGCCATCTACAAGGGACGTACGTCAATATTGACGACTTCTTGTGCCGCTATCAGGCGCTACAGCATCAAGCGACAGGATTGCCGTCGACACTCCTTCGAGTTGGCAATAAATCTTTCTGAGACAAACATTCTTACAATAATGAGAATGATGGTTGAATGTCAATATTTGCAGTCTTCATTCGTTTTGACAGGTATGTTTGATACTACCATCACACAAACTTACTGTTTAACATGACTTGCATGATAATATGCCAGTGTTCTGCGCTGACTTGTCTTGTACTTCCAGTAAACGCCAACAATGGCTTAAAAAGATGTCGGTGTCGACGAAACCGCTCTTGCGTTAATTGCTCAAGTCTCTTAAAAGTTATATATTTTGACGGTACAGTAGTTTGCATAGGTTTGTATTCACAGAGGCGATAGGTACCGACATGAGTCCTTGAGCTTTCTTGGCTAAGTTTGTCTAAGATGCAGGTGAATAGAAGTAAAAAGTTTGTCTTTCATTGTTCAGTTGTCACAACTTTTTGTTCATCGTCCGCAGCCACTGCACAACACTGTTTATACCACCCGTCAAGACATTATCATTTACATTGTTAAGAAAAGGGGTTCTTGAAAAACACTCACACAATTCTAAACTAGCTTTCAACGTTGGCACAAATGATTCCTCACATTCTATGCATAAAGCCAAATGTAATTGGCATCAATTGTTGGTCACAGCCTTGCCAAAGACTTTCTTGTTGCACAGTCCTCACAGTCAATAAAAACTCTTTAAATGTATATTTGGACTTCGTTTTCGTATAACCTTTTATTTTCGATAAATATCATTTCTTGACAATCCGTTTCTTTTTAAATCCTGGAAGAGAAGAAAAAACGATCATGATGGCGACGTCGGCAGCATCCCCGATGGGGAATTGCTCGTATTCCTTGGAGACAGGACCGCTCGCCATCAATTACTTGGAATTCCACTACTGCGTCATGGCCGAACACCCGTGGATGTCATTCACGATGCTGTGTATGTGGCTTCTTCTTCTTTTTTACCTTGGTACGTGTCGTGCGTTTTGCTCTTCTCAACGGACATGCTCTCTAGTTGGACACACAGCTGATGAATACTTTTCGCCAACGCTGTCGACTCTTTGTCGGAAAGTATGCTCTTGATCCCTCATTATCCCTTGGATGCTCATGGCTCTTTATAGCTTGCGATTCCTTTTGACGTAGCTGGCGTCACGCTACTTGCATTTGGCAATGGTACGACTCGCCATGACGGTGAAAAGAATAGATTGTTGAGTATCGAGTGTAGGCGCGCCTGATATCTTTTCATCCCTTGCTACGTCGACATCGGGAACGATGGAAACCGGTGTGAATGCTCTCTTAGGCGGGGTTATGTTTGTGACGACTGTGGTTGTTGGAGCTGTATTGCAATCATCCCCCCTTGCCTGTGTCAAGATTACGCCTCGACCCTTTTGTCGAGATATTCTAGCGTTACTTATCACTCTGGGCATTCTCGCCATTGATTTACCAACGTCGACATCGTCCATGTCGTCTGCAATGTTATTGCTCTCGTGCTACGTCGTGTATGTCCTCGCAGTCGTCGTGCCTTCGTGGCTTTCGTCAAAGACAAATGCTCAGACAACCTCAGATCCCTATACCCATGGTGTTCTCTTTGCATTTTGGCATGCCCCCGAATTGTTTCCAACAGTGCGGACCAAGTACAGCTTTGTCAGTGTACCAGAATCGTCACCGCTGCCTTCAGCTCCGGCCTTCCATGTTGATGAGGCTTACTTTCCAGCTCCCACTTCGTCGGAATTGGCCACACCGCTCTTAGACACCTCAATAAAAGCAGAGATTACGCCGCATGCAACACCTCGTCAAGTCCTCGCTTCCACAAGCTCCACGCTCCATTACATTTTGCTTGACTTGCTTCGCAATGCCACAATTCCTATGGTCCTTGTGTCGAGTTGGTCCCGCCGCCGCGCGTTTTGCAGTGTATTGATCTCTCCACTGTTTGTATGTTGGATCTTCTCTCGTGGTGCCTTTTCCCTCCACGACGCTTTGATTTGTTTGTCAATCTCCATGCCCATTGCCTGCATCGTCTACCTCTCGACTTATCCCAAGACAGCGCCGACGTCGCGTTGGATTTGTTGGCTGTTTTACCTCCTTGGCTTTGTCAGTTGCGTCGGTTGGATCTATGGCTTGGCCTCTGAGGTTGTAGCTGTTTTGACGACTTTGGGGGTCATCACGACACTTCCAGCCAGCGTTCTTGGCTTGACAGTTCTTTCGTGGGGCAACTCTATTGGTGATTTGTCGACGAATGTTGCCATTGCCAAGGGCGGCTGTGCTGAAATGGCTCTCGCAGGATGCTTTGGCGGCCCTGTGTTTAATTTGCTCGTCGGGCTTGGCATTCCCTTCCTTTTTCTGCAAAAGTCGAATCAAACCAGTATTGTCCCTTGGGATATCCATGGCATCGTGTCGCTTATATCGCTTGGCCTGAGCTTGCTCTTGACACTTTCAATTGGCATTGTGTACAAATTCAGCTGTCCGAAATGGTACGGCAAAGTGCTCTACGGTCTCTACGTCATCTACACTGCAGTTCACGTGGCAATTCTATGTCGGTGGATTTAATCCACCAACTAGAAAAGCTAGATGACTCATGAAATATCCCTCGGTAGGTCGATAGCACGACAAATTGATTTATCTACTCTATTCTTGCTAATATTCTAAAAATGCAATTTCCTCATTGAAAGCTGTCAATTCCCCAAGCACATTCGTCTCAAAGGGTTGAAAAATCATCTTTTTGCAGCACTGATGTCAAGTTATGAAGTTGAGATTTCCATCGACATGGCTTGGAATGCAGCGACTGCCTTTGTTTATTGCTTATCAAACGTGATGGATATGGCCAACATTACTTCGCCACCTCTGTTGCTTGTCATGGCTACATGCCAACAATATCTGAAGGTTCATGGAGGCTGAGAGGAAATTCAATTGTCCATGTTCAAATGCAGTGACAGACTAACTTCTGCCATGTTCAGTGGATCGTCCGATCGAGTTGGATGTTGGATTGAATTTGTGGTATGTGATATAATTGATAGGAAGACTGAGATGGCGATCCAACGAACACACATTTATTTGGGCCCCGTGGCGGCACGACGGCGTTTATAAAAAAGGATGTACGCTGCATTCGAGACGACGTTGGATGCAGGCATGGCTGTGACAGTGCTGTCGTCAAACGTATACCAGAGGTTCGTCGCTTTGTCCTTGGCAAATGCCGTGTAGTGGCCAAAACCCATGGAGCCAAAGTGGTTTGTGACAGCGTACAAGTCGTAGAGGAACTCATCCGAATTGTCGTCGGCACTTAGACAATATGGAGCCATGTTGAGTCCATCGAGGGGGAAATCCACCATCGTGTCGAGTTTGTCACGGACAACTTCATTGCGGTATTCAAACCGCTTGAGGGAAAGAATGAGCACATCAGGAAGCTTGTACAATTGCATCGTCTTGGTTGCCTACGCCACAGTCACATGAATATCAATGGGCGACAAACAACGATATACCTGGCGATGCTCTTTGCACGTACTGCAGTACCACAAGTTATCTTGGTCCAGTTGTTCTGGGCTTGTAAACTACGAGAACGCTTTGACCTCCTGCCTGCTCCATGGAGAGTCTTTACCTTTTTGAAGCAGTCGTCCAACGTCAATCCTTCAGTTTTTACTCGGAGTGACTTCATTCTAGTTAGACATTAGTCGAGATCGCACCAGCAAATGCAGAGCATACGATGCATGATTTTGAATGTAGGGTTCTGCAACTTGGTACAAGTTTTGAAGTTCATCTTCCCAGTCAATACCCAAATACGACGTGTCATTCTGCACGAGTGTGAGTTAGCCCCAACTCTTTCTTCCACTAAGGTGGTCTTCTTACCAGTCGCAAAGTCTCCATGGCATTCGCAGTGCGTTCAAAGCCCTCGTACTCGCAGATTGCCTGAGGCTTGGAATTCACGCCGTCTGGGTTTGTGACAAATATCTATTCCGTCAAATCAATTCCAGTATATCAGTCGCTCGTTGTACGTGTTTCGCCAAGAGTTGTTTCAACGCGCCTTCGTCGTCAAGGCGGCGTTTGCGTTCACTGGCATTCCATCCAAACAGTGGAATCAAATGCAGCACAACTTGGCCAAGAAACCTACAGAATCCCGTCATGGAATTTTACAAGGTTTGCGACGTACTCGTCAATCGTCGTGTGTTTTTCCAAGTACAAAATGAGCGGATCACCAAACAAATTCGGCTCTTTCTTCTTGTCCAAACTATCAAAGCAACAACGTGAGAGGGTTGACGTCAAGCGCAAAGAGTGTACAATCGATGGTAGCAAAACAAGATGCAGTTTGCAGTCTTTGGTGGTTGCGGGTATAGAACCAAGCGATCGTCCGGTCGAATGCGCACGACGCGCTCAACGTCAGGCAGCACGCGATAGACCATGTGATTAAACACATCGCAGAGCACCATGTTGGAATAAGGACAGCCAGCTTCTGCCAGCGCCATCTAGAGGTAGATTTGAGCTTCCTGATGAAATCTACCAGTCGGCCGCACCTTAATTGACTTGACATTGCCACGTTTATGGATTTGAACGCCGTATTTCATAGGACGGAGTGGATTCTTCTCATCCAGGACGGCTGCGCGCGTCAACAGAGGCATCACAATGACCTAAAGAACGGAAATGTACAGCTTGAAGAGGGAAATTTACCTCAAGAGGTCTTGTGACCGCATGTGGCAGTTCCAGCTGCACACAGTTGAATGGATCAAATGTAATGGAGATCTTGTCGCACTTGGGACAGACGACCTTGCTCTTGAATTGGCCGTGGAGTTGGTCAACAAAGATGGATTCGTTGCGGAGCCGATGGTTTGCCCACGCTCTCGCCGCGACGGCAACGTCAGGCTGGGATCCGTTCGAGTCTTCCACTTCAATATATGGTTTCTTCTGAATGCGATTCACGTCTTCATGGAGTCCGTCAAGTAAATACGCGAGTAATTCTTGTGCATCGTGCTGTTGATAGCCTGAAAACTGCGGTGCGTACGTTCCAATCGCTCGTTTCAACAGCGCTGGTGACACACTTGACGCGGTACCAAACCATAATTCCTACCAAACCGCATGAGCAAAGCTGCTTGAGACGGCGACGATTTACTTTGAGCAACAGCGCGTATTGCGTCGCGAGTTTGCCACCTGTGCCAAGGACGTTGTCGGCATTTAAATCGGTCTGGTATGCATTGTTGAGGAAATGAACCGTGAGGCTCTCCGTGTGACTTAGACATTGCAGCGCAGAGTTCATAAAGCAAGTGTTGCCGAGGTTACGAAGCCCAGTTTTGCCTTGACGGCCGTGGATTTCAACAGCCGTAATCGAACCAGGACTGCTCTTAATGCGCGGACAATTTACTTTGTGGTACTTCCAATGGGCGACTTGGCATGCCTTTGAGCAGTAGATGCAGTGTTTGCAATGGCCGCAGCGGTTCGTGCTAGGAAGATGACAGACCTAATGAAACTTGAAGGCATCAGCAACGGGAGATAGTGTACCATGCATAGACTCGGCTTGGCGAGGGAAGATTTTGAAATGTAGGTTGGCTCAACTGGGGAAGACGATGGGCTTTCTGAAGAAGCCGATGGCGAGGACGTCTCGTCATCACTGCCTGGATACAATTCCACCCGTTTGAAGTATGTAGACGACGAAGGATCGCCGACACCAACTACGTAGCGGCAGATAGGAGGGCCGCCAGCATACCAAATAAAAAGCGCATCCCAAACTTCCTTGGGGAGCAGGATGAAATGAACATGCTCGACTAAACCAATTCGTAGCGAAGTGGCCATGACGCCTACAACCAGTAATGAGCAAATGATCTGTAGCAGCATAAATACCGTCAAATTGATCCGAGGCGGCATCTAGAAGCATTGAATTGTCGAGCGTTGGTGGCTTTGAAGTAATACTAGCAGGTTCCTCGGCTGGATCTTCATCTATCGCTCTCCTTTGAAATGTTTCCAGTGAAGAGAGACCAACCGTGAAAATGAACGTAATTGCACCAGCTTTCCCACCACTTGTAGTTGACAACAAAGTAGCGCTCGCCGACCGTCAAGCCCTGCAGGATATTTACAGTTTCGATGGATCTTCCAGTAAGGACGTACATGTTTCTTGGATTGATTCAGTAGCCGCTGGATAATGCTGCGTTGCGCTTCAGGAGGTGGAATGACACGCGCTGTCGTGCGTGGAATATGGTCTGCTTGATCTGCTTGCTTTTCAATGGGATATGTGGGGAGACTCTCGTCAAGAGCGGCTTGTTCGGCCTTCTTCTTGGCTTTCTTTCGATTTTTCTTCTTCTGACCTTTCGACAACGTCGCGTTGACGATATCGACGGCGTCTGTCATCTCCTACGAAGCTATTGAACGCCGCAATCATGGATCCAAGTCTACCTCCACCGACACCTTGCGCTTCTGTCGGGCAATTCCTTTCGATTATCCGGATATTGTACCCTGCACCTCTCAAAAAGACATGCAACTTGACAAATTCCGGATACAGTCCTCTCAAACCCCCTCAACCCCAAAGATATAAACCCCTATTTAACCCCTTCACCCCTTCTTTGGGGTGGAGGGTTTTAAGGGTTTTGAGAGTGTCATTGGTTTTGAACCATGTCATCGACGTGGTGGCACATTCCAGCTCTCGTCGCGACGATTGCCGTCCTGAGCTACGCGCTAGTGCAATTGACGATTGAACCAGAGTATCCCTTCATCATCTCCTAGCGTGCTACCCTGGGCGGGACTAGGTCTGTGCAAAAGAAGCGCCATGCGATGCATTTGTTGACAGAAGTCCAAGCCATTTCAGACTCCGTGATGGCCAAACTCACAGCGCTCGAGCACGATGTGCAGCGCAATGGCAAGGAAAGCGAAGAAAATGACGTCCCTCTCAACTCTTGTACGTAATTCCACGCGCTGGATGATGAAAATGGGATGATTTTGGCATGGATAGACTACCATTTTGACTCGACCGGCAAAAAACTCAAGACCAAGTGGGATACGTACGACGTCGAAGCGGAACTGAACAAACTGGACCAAGACGACGAAAGCAACTCGAGTAGCAGCAGCGCTACCAAGAGTTCTACCGTCAAACAATCGCCCAAGTTTACAAAATCGCAACTCCTTAGTCGAGCTGTCGAAATCGAGCATGAATTTGAAGCTGTGCGTGTCAACTTAGCGTCGACCATGTCGCTCATTGCTGTGTAGATTCTGTCGTATCTCGATACGATCCGCGGCGACGACGAAGTCCGCGTCGTGCGGAAACAACTCGTGGGAGCGATCAACGACACGTACTTGCCGCGTTTGGACGCCATTAAGGAGCAACTTTAAGAGAGAGATGCAAAGTACGTTGGCATGTGGAGCGTCGCGCGGGCAATGCCAAGATAGCAGCTCGCTTGTTTCATGATGCCAATCTCGTTGAGATCTTTGGCGAGATGGTACGCTTGTTCAAAGTACCGCGTCGCTTTGTCGGCATCCAGTTGACGGAACGCCAGCAAGCCGAGCTGAATCCACGCGTTCACTTCGGCGGATTTGTCCTGGACGCTCTGGAGGAGCTGCAAATGCTGGTCCATGCACGCTGTTGCCGTGGCGACATCGCCCTAGAACCAAAGTCTTGGAATTATTCGAGACCAAGGCGTTTGTACTTGTCGGCTAGCCAAGAGGCCGAGGTTGCCCACGGCGAGGCTTTGGCCATACGCACTCGCGAGGCGAATAGCAAGACGCAGCGCTTCTTGGTGATGCTTGGCGGCGTCGGCAAACTAGCGCAGAGGCCACCGTCAGTTTGGAAGACAACCAGCGATGGAGTACTTGGCCAAGGGAGCCACAGGTCAAGCCCAAGTTGGTATGGGCTACGAATTGGCCCGCGTCATCGACGTTGAGAGCTGCGTGGCGCTGATGAAACGTCAAAGCAAGGCGAAGCTCGGCGTTGTCGGCGCTCACAATGCGGCCCGTGTACGGCGCGATGCCTGACGATGCCAGCTAACAGCGTCATTGAGGAAAGGACGAGGGAGGAAGAGCGCACTTGATAGTCGACGCCAATGCAGGAGAGCACGAGGCTTTGGAAGAAGACGTTGTCGCTGCCTTCAAGAAGATGGAGCGCTTTCTTGTAGACGTCGATCGCCGCGACAAAGTCGTCCGAGTTGTCGTAGATGATGCCCATGCTTTCAAGCTTGTCGTGAGCTACATGGAGCGTCATCTACTTACCAAAAGTACGCCAGCGCCTCTTGCTCAGCGCGTCCAGCTCGTTTACTAGACGCAGCGAGCATGGAATAGTCTTTTAAGCGCTTCGTGTTGGCCGCGCATTCCTTGGGTTTGTCCAAATTGAACGTTGTCATCGACGGCGATAGCGTTGGTTGTAGCTGCTTCTGCTGTTGCTTGCGGCGTGCAATTGCGCTGGCCGAAAAGACCGTCTGGCGAATGCGAGCGTCGCGAGTCATGGTTGGCACTCGAGCTGGCGTGTTCATCTACTCTGACGCTGAGCCACTCGACGAGCCGAGACGTGTCTTGCCGTCATGGGCGCATCCATCCGCTGTGGCAGATCAATCTGAGGCGTGGCTTCCGCCAACTGAGAGCCTTGCGTCGTTGGCGTCACGGGCTCGAGCTCACTACGATCGACTAGAATGAGCCAAACGACAAAGAGATTCAAGTACATGGGAGGCGCTAAAGGTTTGCCGTCGTGGAACATGGCGAAGCGGAGTGTAACCGACAATGACACTTGGATTCTTGTAGCAGTTATACCATTCCTTATCGACAGTTTCAACTTGAAAGACGGACGGCGATGATGGAGTTAAGGCCGTCCTGCGTCGACATTCAAGAGCTGGAGCGCTCGGATCTGCCTTGCAAACTGCGTGAGGATGACCGAGAGACGCATGCCACCGACGACGATGCGTTCCTCGGCGGTTTCAATGACGTGGCGCTGGTATTGAGCACTTGGACATGGAATATGACATTGGAGATTTTTCCGCTCGCAGGTCAAGTTGAGACCAGCATACGCGACGCGATCGGCAACGTCGTGGCTCTCCAGCAGCACGCGCTTGATTAAATCGCGAGCGTGGCGTTCAAAGACAGCGTAGGGAGCATCTCGCCACTGCCCAAAGTCCACCGGGTCTCGGGTGTTTCCATGCGCTTGCAGGAGTCGCGTGGCGTTGGCCACGACCGCGCGGCGATTGCACGACTCGGCGTCCATGTCTGGAGTCCAATTCACAGTGCCATAAACGCCAGCGATGCTGTCCCACATCGCATGGAGATTCATGGCGGAACAAGGTTGGTCCAGGACCAACGCATTGCCGCCAAGGTCTCCTTTGGGCAAGTCGGAGGAAACGGTCGCGGCGGCATGGAGAGGATTATGGACGTCGCCAAAGATGTGGATGAAAAGACGTACGGCTTGGTTCGCTGTCCATGGCGAGTGCGTCGTTCGGAGCGTTTGGAGGATGCCAAGGAGGACGCGGTCGGCCGCGCCGTCCAAATTGGTCGCAAGCACGGCATCCACGTCGTCATGACTTGCTTGGAGCGGCACGGGAAGATTCACATAATGCCATGCGTTCCACAGCGACCACGACGGCGTCAACTCGGACGGACAAAAGGTTGACACGACGGAATTGCATTTCATCAAGTCTGGCCAAATGCTCGCCGTCGTGATCTCGCCCGTGTTGGGAAAGTCGCTGTCCCATTGCCGCAAGAGTAAATGGATCGTTTCCACGTCGGCTGGCTGCATGCGCTGCGTCGCCACTTCGCCCACGAGCATGTGTCCATTGTCCCACCACGCCGCGACGTCCACGACCAGCCAGAGCCAAACCATGACGCCTTTCAACATGCTGACAGCACGAAAGAAGATTCAAAAGTGGGGTTTGGAGTTCCATGAAGAGGTGATTTTTGGTTAGCACTTGCGACTCCACCATCACCAAAGCTCGCGCCATCTTTCGTCCACGGCCGTCGCACCACGGCACGACTCGCTCAGTAGCAAGAAAACGAGCTTCCCGTCCAATGCCACAGAGCGAGTTCCATCGCCAAGGCCGCTAGACGTCAGCTACGACTTTGTGCAAGACAGCTCCATCTAACCAAGTCGTACGACACAAGCTAATATGACTATGACGCCTCTCACCTTTGTCTCCTCCATGGCGATCTTTCCCTTGCGCACTTCATGAGACGCTTCTTCATCGTCTTGGCTAGCCGTGAGATCTAGGAAAGCTCCATGGAGGACTGGGAGGGAGAAGGATTGAAGGGGTTGAAGTGAATTTCTGGTGTGAAACGTGTGGCCAGCGTTGAGCCAACCTTGAGCTACCGGCAGCTTGAGAAGAGCTTTATCCATCGAGGAGATCAACTAGAAAAGCGTTGAAGCATGGAAGGATCGCATGGCTAAGAGATCAAGACGGCTACATTCATGAATAGTTTAGCACGACGGTTTGGTGGGCGTCGCCAAGTTCAACGTGCGGATTTGGCGTGCGAATTGGGTCAAGATGACGGCCAAGCGCTTGCCGCCGAGGGCGATTTGCTTCTCGGAGGTCTCAACGACAGAGTCGTAGTACGCTTGGGACGGACATGGGTTGAAGCACTTGCCCTTGGCATCGAGTTGGCAGTTCAAGTCGATGTTTTTGTACGCGACTTGACGAGCGTTGTCGTACGATTCGAGGATGTTGCCCAATACCTTGGACGGCTTGTTGTTCATCGCGGCGGTGAACGTCGCGTAGTCGACGTCCTTCAGCGCGGCAAAGTTGAGCGAGTCGGTCAAGTTGGCGTGCTTGGTCGCGAGGTACGTCGCGTTCTTTTGAAGCGCCGTGTAGTCTGGGGAGCCGACCGTGAAGGAAGGCGACCAGTTGACCGTGCCGTACTTGGCACCCACAGAGTCCCAGAGCGCGTGCAAGTTGGTCGAAGGGCACGGGCTGTTGAACAGGAACGAGTTACCACCGGCGTCGCCGGCAGGAAGAACGTTCGAGACGCCAGCAACGTCGTGCATTGGATTTTGGATGTCACCAAAGATGTGGATGAACATGCGAAGAGCCCAGTTGGCCGCATGGGACGACTGCGTCTTGCCAAAGAAGGTGAACGTCTTGGTCATGATTTCATAAGCTTGGCCGCCCAACGACGCCGCGACGAGAGCGTCGCCGTTGGCGGACGTCAATCCTTGGTAGTCCGAGCCATTCACGTTGAGCGGCAAGTCGATAAAGTGCCAGTTGTCGAGCATCTTGAGCGCTGGCGTCGTCGTGGACGGGCAGTACGTCGAGACGATCGAGTCGCACTTGACCAAATCGGCCCAGATCGCCGCGGTCGTGACGGATCCCGTGTTGGGGAAAGCGTCGTCGTATTGCGACAAGAGGCTGTTGATCGTCGCCAAATCGTTTGGAGCCAACGCTTGCGACGCCACTTCCGCGACCAGCATGTGGCCATTGTCCCACCACGCTTGCACCGTCGTCGCGACCGCCGCAACCAAGAGAGCAACGCAAGTTTTCATCGTGGCAGTGTGAAATGAAAAGCGACCACAGCCCGCTCAAGGATGGATTGAGACGAGGAAACCCTCGACGTTCCACCTTGCAAGCATTACATCATGTTGGCCAAGTGCCTGTCCTGGGTATGAGAAAACATCCTCGTCGTCAAGGACCATCCATACAAAAATGAAGTATAACAAGGTTACGGCATGTAGGATATCCTGGTCTTTGTCGTGAAAAAAGACCACATAGGCATGATTCACCCCGAGGTAATCCGAAGATCGAACTACAGTCCGCTGCCTTGGAGGCTCGCCGACGGCAGTTGTTTAACATCGGACCCCTTTTTCTATTTGTCAGACCCTTTGACTTGAATAAAGTATATACATACAAATCATTGTATAACCATAAATCTAGTATGGCTAGTTGCTGTACTATCTTCTTTGTGTTTGCTTCGCGTTTGGATTGATGACAAGAGAGACAGACAGATACCACAAACGACTCAAAGCATTAACGTTATGATGATTTTGTTGCGAGTAGAAAGCACGCTAGAATATACTTGGAGCTGAAAAGAAACTCTAAACAAACTGGACAAACTCTGTTATGAATGCTTGGAGGTGAACAGCGCTATGAAAAACAGCATGAAGAATAAAGCAGGGTCATTCGTTTTTGTCTAACTCCCGGAAATGGGGGTGTTGCGCCCCCGGAAACAGAAGCGCTGCAAGAGAGGAAAATTCATTCGACTCATTAAAAGTTGACATAGGCTTGCAGGGTGGAGCCTGCATTTTTCTGGTGGTTGAATCATAGTTGCAGGCTCATACGACTTGATCTATACGACATGATTTGTACGACGTGATCAGTATTGATAACTCTACTCGAGAGGACAAACACAACTTTTCGTTGCAGTAGAGGTCTAGACTACAATGCTAATCATGAAGCTACTGGTGCGCCTACATTAACACTGAGTCCGAGAGATATTTGTAAATCTAAAATTCCTTGCTATCTTGTCAACAATCATTCGTACATTACAATATGGTGCAACAACAGCTCATATTGTAGCCACTGATGCAGATAGATGTATATATGCTGAGCCTGCGAGGTATTTGTAGATGTGCCATTGCTTTCACATCCTGTCAACTGTAAGAATTTCATTTGATGGGGAGAGAGTCATCAACGCAATCGACTATCTGTCATATTTGTGAGTGTATCTGGCATAGAATGCTACCAATTCTATGACTTGCGATTATTGATAGCAACCAGGTCCATAATGTAAATCTATTCTACGTCAACTATGTGTCCACCGCGGAAAGATTTCTCCTGAGTTTCAATAAGCTTACTATAGATAGACTTTGAACTCCACTGCAGGCACGAATGCTTAACAAGGATGCAGTAGAGTACGATTCAAATGCATCCAGTTAAATGGTCCGAATTTCTTGTGAGTATGGTAAACCGCTCATCAAGTACTTTGAAGTAGAAAATACATTTATGGCTCGAATATTTTTAAAAGGAAATCTGCTAGATTGCAGTTCGATAGGTTTACTCGAGAAAACATGCAATAGATTTTAGTGCTATAGAACTGCAAAGTCTCCAGCCACTATTTCCACACGCTATGTCAGTAAGCTGTTTGCAAAACAGAGCATCATAGTTGAACATTTGAGCCTGCTGATAGAACAATTGGCATGGAGTAAATTTATGTTGCCGTCATGATCGCCCGTATTATTCGCAAGTCACAAAAAGAAATGAATAGAACACTCAGATGTCTTTGGCAAGTAGACCCACAACAGCGACAGATAGTCGATTGTATTCAATAATATTCCAGTCAAATTTACAAATGACCGTTGACAAGATAGCAAGGAATTTTAGATTTACAAATATCTCTCGGACTCAGTGTTAATGTAGGCGCACCAGTAGCTTCATGATTAGCATTGTAGTCTAGACCTCTACTGCAACGAAAAGTTGTGTTTGTCCTCTCGAGTAGAGTTATCAATACTGATCACGTCGTACAAATCATGTCGTATAGATCAAGTCGTATGAGCCTGCAACTATGATTCAACCACCAGAAAAATGCAGGCTCCACCCTGCAAGCCTATGTCAACTTTTAATGAGTCGAATGAATTTTCCTCTCTTGCAGCGCTTCTGTTTCCGAGGGCGCAACACCCCCATTTCCGGGAGTTAGACAAAAACGAATGACCCTGCTTTATTCTTCATGCTGTTTTTCATAGCGCTGTTCACCTCCAAGCATTCATAACAGAGTTTGTCCAGTTTGTTTAGAGTTTCTTTTCAGCTCCAAGTATATTCTAGCGTGCTTTCTACTCGCAACAAAATCATCATAACGTTAATGCTTTGAGTCGTTTGTGGTATCTGTCTGTCTCTCTTGTCATCAATCCAAACGCGAAGCAAACACAAAGAAGATAGTACAGCAACTAGCCATACTAGATTTATGGTTATACAATGATTTGTATGTATATACTTTATTCAAGTCAAAGGGTCTGACAAATATATTAATAATCATTTTATTAATAATTATTAGTATTCAAACTCGAGTATTAATATTAATCTTTTATATATTAATATCAGGTACCTCAGTATCAATATCATATTAATATAGGAAAAATGCCATTGATAGCAATCTCTGATACAAAGTGATAGCAAGTACCGATTCAGTTACATCATGAAACTGCCAAGATTCAAAATGCATCGGAATTTGATTCCATGATATAATTTGAACCAAGTTGGATCAAGTCGATCTACGACAGGGTTGTCAAAGGAAATAACACTATCACCCTCTCTTTCTCTCTAGTCGAACAACTATAAGGTTAGTGCTCTTTGTCATCGCCGCTGGCCTTGACCACCACGCTGTCAATGTGGTTGTTGTGCGTCAACGGATGCCCTGCCCTGAGCTTAAATAGGCTCCTGAGTTGAACTGCCCCCAGTGAGCTTGCGGGAGCACTGAATCAGCCCACTCATCATTCTGATGCTATCATGAGACATATTGCAGAAACGGAGGCAATACCTCTTGACCATTACCCAAGTCGCAAGATTCAAAACGTCACAAGCTGTCATACCTTCTCTACAACTTTTCATTTCGCATCGCTCTCCTCGTTGTGTTGGCACGTACAAACAACAACATGACGCCAGCTTAGCACCATTCAACGTGATGCCTAGATGCGTTATATCGCAGTAGAATAGAGAATAGACTAGCAAGCTCCACCACGAGCTGGACATCCATGGAAGATCCTCGAAATTCTGGAAAATTGCCAGCTATTTTGACGGATTTAAAGGAAAATGATATAATTTTGAGCGCCATCTTTGAAGATTCCAAAGTGCAAGATGGAACACATGGCGGCGGGAGACAGGACCAGATTCGCCTTTCGAGATGAAGGCAAGTTCATGTGTTGGCGTCTGAGTTGGATGTCGAAGTTGGATCGAAGCAAAGTGTTTGGACATTTGTGGCGCTGGATGTTCTTGGTGTGTGCGACTCACTCATTTTCCTTTTCACGATGAAGATTGCATTGGCGTCGCTGGCACTCGTGTCGTCTGTCGCGGTCGCTTGGTGGGACAATGGCCATCAATTGATCGGGGAAGTGGCCACGCAACTCTTGGCCAAGGAAGACGTTGCGACGATCAACTCGCTCTTGGGAGTCTGGAACAACGACTACCCCAACACGGGCGAAATCACGACCGCCACCATCTGGCCAGACTTGATCAAGTGCGACTCCGTCTCGGCCACCTACTGCCCATCGCCCAAGAAGCCTGCGGTCAAGTTCACGGACGACTGGCACTACATTGACATCCCTGCCAACGTCAACGGCTCGGACTGGCACGGGTTGACATCCAAGGACGTCGATGCTCTCATCAAGGCCAGCATTGACGGCAAGGGTCTCTACACCCTTCAACAAACGCTCAACACGCTGGCCAAGACCCACTCGACGTGGTCGGCCAACTTTGTCTTGCGTTTCTTCCTCCACGTCTTTGGCGACATCCACCAACCTTTGCACACCACGGCTGGTATCTCCGACAAGTTCCCTGCCGGCGATGCTGGTGGGAACTCGTACCAATTCATCACTCCTTGCTCGGGCACCAACTTGCACGCGATCTGGGACAACGTTGCCGGTGTCTACACCAACAATTGGTACCCCGACAGCATCCCTGGCTCGCAAGCCCGCAAGGACTTGTCGGCCAACGCCACCAAGTTGATCGCCAAGTACGGATCGAACACGGACAGCCTCAACTACGCCAAGTACGCTGCCTTGCCCAACTACGCTTCCTTCTTGTCGGCCGTCCAAAACGACAAGTTGTTGGAAAAGACTTTCTTGGAAAGCTACGTCCTTTCCCGCACCGTCACGTACGTTGGCTTGGACTACACGTTCACGGGCTCCAAGATCCCATGCCCATCTGCCGACTACCAAACCAAGCTCGTCTCGACTGTCGAACCACGCGTTGTCTTGGCTGGTCAACGCATGGCTGCCTTCTTGACTCAATTCGCCAAACAACTCCGAACCCAGGGCTTGGCTCAGTAGATTTTGTGAATAATGTTATCGTGTGATACACAATACCTTGCTGTGAACTACATCGCTTTTTCTGTCGTCTTCCTCCATTTACACCACAGAAACGCTGATGCCATCCAACGAACTTGGAGCGAAGCCATTGAGCTTTGAATACTCTTGATGTGTAGCTGGCAACTATCGGTAAGCAATTCTGACTCATCGTCCTTGTGATCCACTCAGACACAAAAGCTTCGAAAGCTTTCATTCACATACTGTAATCGGATGACAAAGAAACAAACTTGGACTGCAATAAGATCTTCAACTGTTGGGACCTGGCCTCTTCATGTCTTGTCGGTGTGAATCTTCTTGCACTTGTCGCCAAAAAAAGGCGTGGCGGTTGCGCACAATGGCAAATCTCGCTGAGGACACACATAGTGACGATTGTAAACACTCGGTAAGCTGAACAACAGCTCCACTTGGTATCTTTTTGCCTCTACCGCCTTCGAATGTCCGACATCTTCGCGCGCAAATCGCAAGAGTTGGGGGAGAGTGCATTGGTTGAACTTGGGTGGTGATCACAACCAGGTCGCGAAACCACCAGAACGATCGTGTCCATGAGGCTGCACTGATTGCTTCTAAGATAAAGCCACTCGCGTTTGGGCGATATGGTGCTTCAAGTGATAAAAACTGCAATTGAGTGTGCCAAAGGCAAGAAAGTACATCTGGACTTGTAACGCTGCATGGTTATTGCCTCGTTTTTGCGCGTGAAGCGTGAAGCACAAGTCGTCAACATCAACAACCCAACGTCTTGATGGTGATGGAGATCGTCACGCCTCTTGTCTTGCTTGGAACTCGATTTTCATCTGACGAGCGCCGTGCGACTTTTCTAGAAACGATGTTTTTACACGTTGGTAAATTCTCGAATGAGATAAATTTGCAGAATGATACAATTTCTGACACTTGAAGTTTGTATAGACTCTATAAATAGATCTGATTCGCTTAAAATAAATCATTCATCCTATGAAAATACGTTAAAATCCATATTTTAGCCAATAAAAATAAAGTATTTTACAACCGCAAAAAAGATACGTCATTTTGGGATTTTCCTTCAACGTACCATGTCGGTAACACTTCAAGTCAAGAACGAGGTACCGCGATCGTGATGGATAGCGCGATTTACGACGATTCACGTGGTATAGGCGCATTCAGTTCAACTGCAATTCGATGCGCATGACAGCATCGCAGCAGTCAAGGTACAATCACTAGAGTGCGACCTGGAGTAACGAGTTGATTCTAGGCCGCATATCAAAAGAGTGGAAAAGTTCTTGGACGCGCTGATTACATTGTTCTCCTTCACAAGGGAAAGGAGTTGCAAGATGAAAAATCGATCGCAGAACATGGAATCTCAGATGGTGCTGTGCTTGTCCACATCGAAACACTCCATGAACCATTCCACGGCGTGAATTATGAACTCCTGGCCGACGCAATTAAGCAACGCCGTATGCATGAGCAAGCCAATGTTCGCATGATGCAGCAAGGTAATTCTTGCAAGCTAAAGATTTATGCAGAAGTTGTGCTAGACAATATTTGGGCAGCTGGGGAAGACGGCACGGTTCATCAATTGGGCTTTGATAAGAGCATTATTTCTCGCATGTCGGCAAAACCTACTGCTCCTCCTCCGGCGAAAGGTATATTCATATTTGATACGACTCTAATGCGAAAGTATGAACAGCTAGTGGTCGTACGTTTTTCAACCAGATGTCGGTTCTTGTCAACGGATGCAGTTATCACGTCCTTCCAAGGTAATTTGTACCCTCTGAAATAAAGCTTAACCTGTCTTGTAGCATGGAAGGTCGTTGGAACGGTGAATTGACTTCCATTCCTTCTCAAGAAGAAGGTACCCAAGTGTGCTCTTCTGAGCTTGTCTATCGCGAAGAAGGTATGAATGAGCTCATTTGGGATTTTTTTACTATGAACAAGGCGTCTGGCATTTGCGTCAAATGCGCACATCCATCAGCGGTCTCACGACTACACAGGTACGTCAAATTAAAATTGCCTTCGTTTACAGCCTGGTAAATTAGTATTCATGGATCAAACCTGCTGCGGATGGAATTTTGAAGGTATAGTTCATGTTCACTGTGACGAAAGAGAAGCTCACTGTTGTTTGTAGCTGGAAACCGATGATCCATCGTTGCGTGGCGCCGACATTACAATGCAAGAAGTTGGTCTCAACATCTTGATCATTACAGGAACGTCGAAGCGAACAGGTATGGCGATGAATTCCAAACGAATCAAGCTCATTATGCACCAGGACGTCCTGTGTTTGTCGAAACTATCACATCTATTGACAATGCCCGACGCATGCGCACTGTCCAGGTACGCCTTGGCATTATTCACCATTTATAATGGCTACTTCCAGCGTTTTGATGAGTCTGGGGGTTTCCGTTCGGTCTTTGTCATGAACGAAAAACGTGTGGTCGACGCTGTGTCTGGTGCACTCGAACGATACGATACAAATCTGTTTTAAGAGTTAATTCATGACCGTGCGAGTACATGAGATTTGATGTCGTTGATGTAGTTCATGCTGTAACTTCCTCTTCGACGTATCTCACTTCGAAAGGATGTCGGCGCAATGGCGGGATTATTTCCACTCTCTTTGGACTCGCGGGACGCAATCGCGAGCAGAGGCGCAAGGAGTAGCAAATAGAGGCCGATAAACATGAGCAACGAACCAGCGACCCATCCCTTGTGGGTGAATGGAAGCGTGTAAATCTCTCGACAGAACGATCGAATGTACCAAGCGACGTCCACGCGGCCGACAATGTATCCGCAGGCGACCCACACAAGTGCCACGAGCGGATTAAACATGACGGACAAAAATTCGAAATAAAAAATGTGCAAAAATCATTTCCATTTTTGTAATCTCTATTGGAAAAATCCTTTTTTGAATATTTCTTTGAGAAAATAATTGCTCATCCATCAATTCAATCAATGGAGTAGATATGAGGACCCGGAATACAAAAAGTGTCTTCCTTACCATTTTCACTTTTTGAGAAAATCGAGTTCAAAGACAATGGATTCTTTCTTTTGTCGTCTCTATACTTTGGAGAAAAACGAAAAAAAACACTTTCTGTAAAAAACATCCTTGACTTGTACTATTGTACGAGTAGTAAGAATGAACTAGGACCACCCAACGCAAGCCAATGCTACCGCGACAGAATCGCAAAATGTGACCATGGAAAGGGTTCCTGCAAGAGCAGCGGCTCCCTCAACAGCGTCATGTTGTTCTCAAAACTGTATGCTTGGGAAATAGGACGATATTATAAAGTTCTTAGCCCCAATAGAGTTCTGAAGACACCCCAGAGTTTGAGATCGTCGCAGCGCAAGTTGTCGATGAGCAGCAAGAGGCAGAAGTGTTCATGTTGTGACCTCTGGAAATCAAAATCAGCCTTATTGGCCACGCAGTAAATCAAAAAATGTCTTATTGCCATGCTGACAATCTTAATGACACCACGGAAATCAAAACCAACCTTAATGACAAGCATTTGTTTTAAACTGTTGTTGAAAACATAAGCACAAAGCTTCATCTTGATTTTACTAAGCATTGCAATAAGAAACTGTGGAAAAGCACAGTAGTAAACGATTCAGCGTAAAAAGCTCTACATTTTGATATAAAAATCTAAAAACGCGATTTTGGACGAAAAATCAGTGCCAGCCGCGGTCGAGCCACCATAACTTTGGACTGCGATGTCATTCACGGGCGCTGAAGGTGTCAAAATGAAGCTGAATTACTGTTGATTCCAGTGCAGTGTCTAACTCAAATGTTGCACGATGGTTGATAAGCTGCTTTTTGTTTTCCGGGTTCACATATTATGTGACTAGAATCGTCAAGGGTGTCCATGAGATTCGCGTATGGCTGAATTGATTTGGCTTTAGAGATTGAATATTTTTGAATTTTATGATTGGTAGAAAATGAGAACTGAAAAGTCAGAAGATCGCAACGTTGCGCAAGTCGAGACGACGATGGTGCTGAGATCCTTTTCTCGTGCATGGATGGATGCTGCTCTTAGCTGCTGCTTTATTCAAGTGTGTCTCTTTGATGCTCCATCGAGCAGGTACTTTTCTTCCAATTGATTATAAATAATGAATGGTGGGCTTGCAATGAGAGAATTCCCAACAGGAAAGAGTTCTTGCTCATCATATCATTCAAATCTCGATTCGTCTTCCAAAGAGACTTGCTAAATGAGGGAACAGCACGGCAATTGTCTTCAAAATTGAGCTGGCTGGACTTGGAGCAAGTTTCTTAGCACGAAGCGTTGTCTCCATCAAGAATGTGCATCAAGCGTCCGAGAGGTCATCTTCCTCGTCGTCTTCATCCAAAAGTCGACCCAAACCGAGTCCATGAAATTCATGGATCAACTCTGGTGGTAAAGTCCGAAGACAAGCAACGACAGCTGGATCTTTTGCAAAAGTCAAAGTCCACGTGACGCATCCTTCTCGTCGGTTCTCCCCAAGCCATTGCACGACAGCGAGATGGCCATTCAATGCTGCCATCGTCATCGCACTCGTTGTACATCCTTCGCGACGATGCTCATGCAAATACTTCACAACTTCAAGCCAGCCACTTGCCGCCGCTCGGTCCATCGCTCGTCTCGTTCCACCTTCTTTTCTGTGCTCTGTCAAAAACGCGACAATATCAGCATGACCATGGGCAGCAGCTTTGTCGATGGCAACCACGGTGCAGCCTTCGCTTCGGTGTTCATGCAAGTAGCGAACGACCGGTAAATGTCCATTTCTTGCCGCCAGGTCCATGGCCAACCTGGTACATTTGAGAGGTCGGACTTCAGTGAAATATTTCACAACATTCAAGTGTCCATTCCCTGCTGCCAAATCCACGCCATACGTTGGGCAAGTCGAGACTAATTGATGGTCAAACAGGTAGCGCACAACATGTTCGTTGCCGTTGGACGCGGCTCCAGCCACGCTACGGATGGAGCAGAGTTCGTCTCGATGAGTGTGAAGCCACTGAACGACGTGCAAATGTCCATTTGAAGCAGCTTTGTCCATGACGGAAGCCGTAAAACCTGACATTTGAGTCTCGTGGAACCATTGAATAAGTTCCAATTGACCACCGGCAGCCGCAGAGTCCATAACCTGCGCACTAAAGAGGTTTGAGTAGGGCAAGAATCGTTCGAGAACGTAGCGTTGGCCATAATACGCCGCGAGACGAAGCGTATGCTTTGTATATCCTCTGTGGTACTGACGCAGGAAGTCAAGCAAGTCGGTGTCGCCTCGCGCTGCCGCAATATCGACGAGACTGTCCACTGCCATGACTGCGGGTAAATACTTGGATGCAGCAATGGCTTCAATAACATGTTTGAGACCGAAGAAAGCCGCATGGGATAATACAATGGGTTTCGCGTGTTGTATATGCTCAAAGAGGCGGTCGAGGCGAGTGAGATTGTACGTAGCATACCATGGAGCCAAGACACGATCATTTTCTTCAAACTGATGGAAAGGAAGTGTAAAGTCCGGCACTCGGTGATTCAGAGAGGGATTTGAGAGAGCGTAGAACGGTAATAAGTCTTGATGCGTTCCATTTTGGAAGCTCCAAATCGTTTGCAGTAGTTCTGGCGCATGGAACACTCGAGTCGCTGCTTCTGCCGTCATGATTTCTCTTGGAATTTGACATCAATCTGGATGTAACCCCTGCACCCCTTAACCCCCTCAACCCCTTCCGTCACGACATAAGATCTCATGGCGTCGAAGTGTCAAGGAGTCCTTGAAGTGATTGACATCTCCAGGGACAAGGAGCTGCTTGAGTAGTGTATGAGCCGTGTGCTTTCTTGGTGAAAACATGTCGTCATCAAGGCCCATGAGAACTTAGATCGGCTGCACAGTCAGATTTGAATTCATGATCCAGCCGATTGTGCTTATCCGCTGAATCAACGCTCCTTCCCTTGAGAGAGCTGTAGTGTTGGTATGCTACGTCATTGAGTTCTAAGCTCGTCTTCAGTTAGAAGCGAAATCTTGTCCTGGGGAAGAAGAATTATTTGCGGTTCGACGGAAGAAAGGGCTGTCCTTCGTCATTAGCAAAGCCCTGCATTAGCTCTCCCATCGACGAAGTGCTACAAATTAGCACTAGCAGCAATGAGGTCACAATTGAGATGGGACAGCATCGCGGCGAGCCATATTTATGCCCTTTGGGTCAGCAACAGCGGCAAGGAGATACGACATGCTGGCTGGTGAAGCCAACGACCTTGTCGAGACCGAAGGCAGACCTCATTCCATGATATTATTGACATTGGGGTTATAACTACAATCGAGACTACAAGCAGCGACTGTTTAGAGCTTGAAGATCATCCAAATGTTGGCAATGACGTATAAAACCAAGAGGACGATGCCATCGCGGGAGCTCAAGCCGACGAAGAAGCCCTTGGACTTGGTAAAGCACGCGCAGAAAATGCCACGGAGGTTAAGCAACAAGTAGACGACGATCACAATCGACAAGATCTGGAACAAGAGCGTCTCGGCCGAGTACGGCATCTCAATCTACACAAACAATGTGAGCTTTCCGAGGAAAAAGGGCCATTTTCGTCTTACCACGCCGTGGAACATGGTGTAGATAAACCATGGAAAGCCGCTGCCGAGCGTCACGTTGATGACTTGCGATCCGATGGCATTGCAGACGGCGGCATCTGCATGACCGGCGCGGGCGAGGGCAACCGAGGCAATCGTGTCTGGAATTTGCGAGCCGAGAGCAAGGAGCGTGACGCCCGCGATTTCCGTCGAGAGGTTCAAAGCCGTCGTCAAAACGCGAGTAAAGTACAGCGCGCCGGCAGAAAACAAAGCAACATAAGCAATTGAGAGCACGAGCGTGATGGGATAATACGATCGCGTCGGCGCATCCACGCCGCATTCAGGAAGCGTGTAGACGAAGAGAATGCGAAATGGACGGCTGAACAAGTCGACAACTTGGCGAATGGGTTCTGCACATGCTGACTCGTTTTCGGCGCCAGATCCTACGCGAAGGAGTTCGTTAACAAGACTAGACAGCATGGGCTACGTACGAGAAACTTCGGTGGCGCCATAAGTAGCAGGTTGAGAGGTTGGCAAGATGGGACGGTGGGGAGCAAGTGCCGTGTCGACCAAGTGAGGTCCAGAAGGCGTGATAAATTCGTCATGGCGGTCAGGATCGTCGGCGCGGAGCCAGATTGGGATATAAATGAGGAGGAGATAGCCGAAGTAGACACCGACGAGCAAGCCAGATTCCCAAACGTTGACTAGAGAGTCTTGCATGACGTAGACAAGCGTCGACAAGCTGATGATGTACACAACCGAGTCACGGACCATCGGTCCCCACGATATGGAGAGCGCGGTAGGAGCAACGAGGGCACACAAAGCAGGAATGAGGGCAAAGGCGATGATGGCCGACCCGAGGATGGCCGAGAGGGACGACTCCATGGATTCAATCTTTCCTTCGCCAGTTGCGACAGCATTGAGGAGGATTTCAGGGGCGGCACTTCCAAAGGCCAAGAAAGAAGCACCGGCCGCTTCTTCGGGAATTTTGAGCTTCTCACAGAGCGTTTCGATTGCCGGAACGAGGTAGTCGTCGCAGACGATTGCAAGACCCAAGAAAATGTACAGCAGAGCCGCGATGGCAACGACGGCATTCCACGCTGAACTGGCCACGATCGTTACGCCCGTATCAGCGGCCGTGGCGTTGACGGACGTCGTGGCATTCGAAGCGGCGGCGACTGCTGCAAAGCACGCAAGAAAGACCGGCAAGGATCGGAGGGTCATCAAGCAAATTTGGAAGTCGATCACAAATGGCAAGTGCGGCCAGGAGGAAAGCTGTTGACAGGTTCAACGAGATGCCACCTCATCTCCGATAACTTTTATACTGACATTTTGTATACCCAACCAGATCTCAATGAACTCTATACAAACTTCAAGTATAATTTCATGGCGACATATCTGGCTTGCCAATCCTTGACAAGAAGGACATCAAATACCCCGTCCGTTCGGCAAGAACGAACCTGCGATTGAACTCTAAGTCTTGTTAGTTTGATCACGCTCCTTTGAGCTCTACGTAGATTCTCTTGTCAAGAAAGGCTGAAAAGGACATCCTGGGCAATCTTTTATACAAACTTCAAGTATAAGCACATGATGAGAATGGCCACCTCTGGTTAATGATGAAAAAACCCCAGCGAGCAGTCTCATCCTGAATGATATCCACTTCTAGCTGAGCTAACTGGAGCCATTTAGTCCACAGTCAGCGTACATTCAAGAGTTTGGCTGCACCTGAAGGCACGTCTTGGGGTCGTTAACTTGCTGTCATTGACCAATTTGGCCAGAGGTTGTGGGAAAAACGGCAAAGATGCTGATTTTCAAACAAGTTAACTTTAATATGCGTCAAGAAAGCTGGGGATCAACGAGGAATCTCGCTTCAAGCGTTGATCCACCTACAGTACTCCTATGCATGCGTTTGACAAAGGTTGACTTGGAGAAAACTTGTCGCTGGCCTCGCCTCCACGTCGTCGTTTCGAGCTACTGTGTCAACCATCCCATTCATGAACAACCTCGAAAAATATTTGTAATCCAGGTAAACTCGTTGGTTTTCGGTGGGAAAAATCCACTACAATGTTGCTGGCACAACCTCCTTTGGATCCACAAGCCTCCATAATCGTCTTGGCGGTCATTTCGCGTTTCATTTCTTCAAGGGATTTGTTTGGCGCATCCAACCACCTTGGTACAACGACCGGATGCTCATCGATTGAGAACTCACCATACGATCCAGAACGTGAAGATTCAGTGGGATTTACGTGTATCCTGTGTTTATCCCTCGGATTGAGAACAAAACACAGCGAAAAGGTTACCACGATAAAAACACTCTACACTTGGCGACGCGACAGAGAAGAGGCAGGATTAAAATCCCCGAGCAAGATGAGATCGTTCCGCTCAGGGGGGGCTGCCGACGGTTGTTTCTTTGTGCCCCTTGACGAATGAGCACATAATTGCGGGGAATCTGTCTCGAGGGGGAAGTCGTCCCAATGTCGGGATCCAAGATTCCAACTGGCTGATCTCGGCGACTGGCTTTTGTTTCGAGGGTCTCTCTCGCTCGACCACAGGTTTATCCTTGCTGAAGCCCGTGGTGGCGTCTTGGACATGTTTGTGTCGTCTACCATGACAGGAGGGCCGGATTTTGCTCGGCTCAGTGAGAGGGGAGGCTGTGCTTCGTCAGGGTATACAATCACTCCTTGCCTCGGCTTGGAGGGAGTTTTGATTTCTTGACCTATATAATTCAGCTCAACTTTGCTGAGATCATGACGCGACGTACTTTCGCCCCAGATAAAAGGCGTAGCAAGGAGCTCGGGAGTCATTTGGTAGCTTCCATCGTCTGCAGATTGTATCTCGACGCTACTTCTCTTACTCGATGGAGTGGAGGATAGAGAAGCGTGTTGCTTGAAACTTTTGTTCAGTTCAGAAGAGTCGCCTAGAAGATATTTGTTAAATGAGCTGAAACAAATGCGGCATCATACGTGAGACTCGTTGAGGCTGTTCGTCCTCTGCCTGTGGCTTGGAGACATCCAAGTCGTCCGATGACACGGTGGTTCGCTCTGGTTCGTCGACAGCACGGCGAGCTATACCGCCTTGGGCATTGCATGCAATGCAAATACAAACTTGTTGCATCTCTTTCGAAGATTCGGGGGCAATCTCCCACAGTTTGTAGCAGTTGCGGCAAACCACTTCACCACATTTTCGACATTGTTGCTTGGAGGTGAATGCACCAAATTTGACGGAGCATACAGAGCACTTAACCCTTTGGTCCAATGGAACTAGCGCATGGAGGGGGAGGAAAACTTCACAGCTCATGCGTTGGGCCAGCAAGTAATTTTCGAACTCAATCAGAGTTCTGCATCGTTTCTTCATCGCAGACGCAACCATCCAGCTCGGAACGTTCCCTTTCCAATCCACTTGATGGACAATTTGGGCCACCAAATGCCCAGGGCGAGAAGATTCTGTAAACACAAAACCCGATCTATGGTATTCGCCACGGACAACGCCGTGCGTCAATTGCATATCAGGGCAACATGACAGCTTGACACTCTTGATGGATCGTACCCAGCCGTCTCGACCATTGCCGGCGAAATCGTGGTGGCCCTAAGCGCATTCCATTGAGAAAAGCGGCTTTGATTCGAATTCAAGTACCTCAAGGAAGCACCAATCTCGAGGTTTGACGTATCCAGGCATACTTGTAGCACTCCATTTAATACTTAGTCGGTGTCGTGGTCGCTCTGGAGTCTCTGTCGCGAGCTTGTAGAGCACTTGGGTGTCGATATGATCATTGTTTAACGCATGGTGAACGTCTGATTTGAAAAGCGAGGCGATTTCATCAAACGTAGCTTGGATCTCATAAACACCGCAAAACGAAACAACACTCGCAGGTGCGGCAGGGTCGTCTCCCGCGTAGATTTTCAGCCCATCTTCCTCTGATGTCAGCGTCCACTTGATCGGTCCACTCTCCAGTCGAGCCGCTCGCACCTAGGTCATTTTAAGCGCCTTTCCGAGCGAGTCGGGCGGATTCTACCATATCTGAGGCGGTGGTTTCACCTAGAGCCCTGAGACCTTCCATTTCCCGCGACGAGAGCGGCGGACATCGAAAAAACCAGCGCGGCAGCGGAAACTTTCCCGACATACTCTCGTCCAAATCTCAAATTCCGTCCCTTTTGACAGGTTCAATAATAAAATCATCCGGATCGACATTCGAACTTCGGATTTGTCCCCACAAACCATCAAAATCGTCACTCCAAGAAACGCGGCATTAAATCGTCGCCCAAGGCGCCCAAACTCACAGAGGATCAGCGCAGAGCTTGCCAAGTTGTAGCTTTGGCATTCGCCGCGAAAATGGCGGAATTAGTCGCTCGCAACGTCTCAACTTCGACAGGACATTGAACTGCACGTATTTCTGAATTGGATGCACGTTCGACAACACGTCTGATTGAATGGAATGGATTAAACTAGGTGCATGGATAGCGCGAGGACCTTAAGCCTTGAATTCCTTAGTGCAGACAAGCTCGTTGCCCTCTGGACCATCATGGCTTCGTCATTTTCAACGATGTAACCAGCAGCAAAATCACAAATGCCGCTCTCTCGAGAAAAAGAATCGATTTACAATCACTCATGCATTTAAGAATAGAAAACATTCCGACCTGCTGCTGTTGTTGGCTGCTTCGTGTTGACACCGAGAGGGAAAAGAAGCCATCATGGTCAGCATTTGCATGCTCGTGTATATGAAAAGGCAAGCTTAAAGTCATGCCTCCTACCTTGTATGCCCAATGTTTTCGAAGCTTAGCGCTGTTGACTTGCATTCGTGGTTAGTCGGTATCGTGGGGATTACTCAATCCTACGAATTTCGTACCTGCGCTAAGTTGTGTGTCTCGAGTGACAGATTTGACAGGTTGACATGCAGTCAATCGACCGTAATCAAGCCGCGTTGGATGCGCTTGTTGATTGAGACAAAGCCCCTCTGCTATGGTTGCGGTAAAGGCTCAGTTCAGATGGTAGTTTTCTTCTATTTCAGACTGTCTTTTAATATTAAAAGAACATTTCAGATGAATAAATCTGTTTGATTGGTGGAATTTAAACTATTTTCTACCAATCCGATCTGCTTCAACTTGCTACATCAAACTTGTTGACATGCTTAGTGCCACATTGCCCATGACGCTGCAACTCGCCGTCTTCTCTGTGCTCCTTAGCCGCGAATTATTCCTCTCCATCCAAGCATTCCAGCCTGGTATCCCGTTTCACTTACAAGACATTGCCCGCGCCGCTCGAGTGCTGCAGGTGGCTTCGTTTCAGACATCAGCGGACCGAGTTCGTGCTGAATTGACCCGCCGCAATTGGTTTCACGCCCATGGCATCCGCGGCCTCGAGCTTTTGTACCAAAATTGCCCTGACATTACATGCGATGGCAGTTTTTTGGCGTTTGCAGCTAGCGTCGGACACGTCGAAGCAGTCCGGTATCTGCTGCAACATCACCCGACACACCATGGACCTGCCATCCTCCAAGCAACACAGCATGGCCACTTTGACGTACTTGAGCTCTTCCACAACATTGAATCCACCGACGGCTTTACATCTTACGTGATGAATTTGGCTGCAGCTCGAGGATTTCTCAACATCGTGCGCTTTTTGCACGACAACCGCAAGGAAGGATGCACGCATCAGGCCATGGACAATGCAGCCAAGAATGGACATTTGGATATTGTGAAATTTTTGCATGCCCATCGCACCGAGGGTTGTACGACCGATGCGATGGACGACGCTGCGTCGAGTGGCCACCTGGATGTTGTTCAATTCCTCCATGAGAAACGAACAGAAGGATGCACACAGAAAGCCATGGATGGCGCAGTCTGTGGTGGTCATGACTCCGTCTTTCATTTCCTGCACACTCATCGATCCGAAGGTTGCTCCAAGAAGGCCATGGACGCCGCCGCGGCTCGTGGCGACTTTAAACTGGTCCAGTTTCTCCACTGGAACCGCCACGAAGGCTGCACGATCGATGCACTACGAACTGCAGCCGAGCATGGCCATGCCAACGTCGTTGAATATCTCCTTCGCTTTCGTAATGAAGGTTGCGTCAAGGAATCCATAGCTTTAGGAGCTGCGGCTGGCCATGTTCAAGTTGTCCAATGCATCCTGCGCTTTGCAATGCCTTGCTCCAAAGACCACGATTGTCCTCCAGAGTTTCATGGGATGAGTTTACTGCGTGTGGCGAGAAGAATAGCTAGAGCCCACAAGCAAACATTTGTCCTCAAAGTCCTCAATGACCTCAAGCCAACATGGCGCGATCGTCGCGACGTCGTCAAGCAAAAAGTTGTCAACGTTTGGAAACGCGTTGCCTTCCGCGCTAGAGCCATCGGCTTGCCATCTCAAAGCTAACACCCTCTATTTATCAACTGCGGCCGTCAAAAACACTGCCCAGAGGCGATAAATCAATATGAAAATGGTATTTACCTGACCGACGCTGTGGTGACGAGGCAGGCACGGAGGAGAGCTGAGGCATCAGAGTCGCTGGATAGCATTTACACCGCGATTCTCGTCTCAATGGAGGATTTGGACGACGAGGTCCTTGTGGCAAGGGCTGTCGGTGTAGCTTTTTTGCCGAGTGAATTCCAAGTTCTCCATGGGGAAGTCATCTTTCAGGTCGAATCAGGTTGAACTCCCTACACATGCGATCCGTGTCGCTGCGTCAAGCTCGCAAACAGCATACCGGTGCTTGACTTCGGGATAAAAACATGAAATAGGTTCGGGTGGGATTTGACCATCTGGAGACGCCTCCCACAGTGGCAAAAGCTTCGTTTCCACGGCATCTACAGCTTAGCGGGGAAAAGAGATCGCTCGATAACTGTTTCAGATCACCCAGCCCGTCCAACGCTCTCTCGCTTGAGCTTGAAGAGTCCTCACGGCGACGTTTTCTCCTTCGCGTCATTGTGGGGCCATCGTCGTGCTTATGGATAACGCGATCAGGGCCTTAAACCAACTTCAATAATCAAATTCCAAAGGTTTATCCGGATCTTTTAATATTGAATTTGTATTTCTGATAGGTTTTTAAAGGCGAATGATTTATTTATAGAGTACCACGTGTTGACATGACACAGAAACCAATTTGCCACCATGAGCACAACAATCCTTGACGTTGAACGCCGCAAGAGTCCCGCTGGACTATCCACGGAGCTCGCTGAAACGTTTTACCATGGAAGCCGTGCGAAACGTGAGCAGTTTCGCCGTTTGCGAGCGCTTTTGGAAGCTCATGTGTTGTATGACGACGGCCAGAAGCTCCTCAGTGAACCGATCGAGGAACAACGCAAGCGGGCTCTTCGCATGTCGTGCCTGTCTGAAAAGCTTATCTTGACGCACAAGCTCAACGAAGAGGAAGCCGACTTGCTTCGTAACATCTCTTACGTACGACACACACATCCATGGACAATCCTTCACGACGTGCACTTTCTGTAGGAATTTTCAGGTTTCGAGTCGCCCATCCTCCTCCACAATGCCATGTTCACGAAAAATATCAAGAGCATCTTTACTCCTGAACAGCAAGCATCTTGGGGCTCGTCGATTGAATCCTTCAAATGGCTGGGATGCTATGCCCAGACGGAACTTGGCCATGGGTCGAATCTTCGGTCGCTGGAAACTACAGCGATGTTCCTGCCCGACCAGGACAAATTTGAGCTCCACTCGCCAACTTTGACGTCCTACAAATACTGGCCTGGAGCTCTTGCGAGCACGGCCAACATGGCTGTCGTGTACGCAAGGCTCTTGGTCCACGGCAAGGACTACGGTGTCCACAGCTTTTTGCTTCAATTGCGAGACTTTGAGACGCATCAAACTCTTCCTGGTATCACTGTCGGCCACATTGGACGTAAGATTATTATGCTCCATCGAGCGTCGGCGTCATGACATCTCCATGTAGGCAAGATCGCGTTTAATAACGTTGACAACGGCTACCTCAAGCTCGACCGTGTCTTGATTCCCCGAACAAACATGGCCATGAAGTTTAGCACCCTCAGCCGCGATGGCGTCTACTCGAGGTAAGGCCCTCGGACTGTCGAGACGTCGTGGCTTAGAGGAAGCTAGTGTCGAAGGTGTCAAGCGTGAGATTTCCTACTTCACGATGCTTCAAATGCGTTACAACATGATGTTCATGAGTGGCAAATGTCTTTCCAAAGCGGCGCTCATTGCCGTCCGATATTCCGCGGTGCGATTGCAAGGTCTGTCCGCTACTGAACCAAACAAGGAGCTCCAGGTCAGTCAACTTGTATCTCTCCATGATCTCATCAACTTGCTGGGATAGATCCTTGACTATCAAACTCAACAACATCGTCTTTTGCCTCGCGTTGCTGAAAGCTATGCCATCATGACAACCAGTACGAACTCCGAAGCCACGGGCCATGCTGATCGTACAATTTAGGCCACAAGTACACTGCATTCTGCGCCGATGCAACCGCGATGGTTGACAATGGCACCGAAGTCGATTCAATTGTCTTGACCATGGCTCATGCTTCCAGCTGTGCCTTAAAGATCGTCGCGAGTGAATTGTGCACCAACGGCATTGAAGTCTGCCGCCGCGTACGTATCAACTTTCAGTTTATGGACTGAGTGGATGCTGGTGTAGGCTTGTGGTGGTCACGGCTATTTGCAATCAAGCGGTATGTCCTTCTTTCCTTCCCAGTCGTGGGTCTTACTTTATTCTTCTAGGCTTGCCGGTACTTTGAGACGATGAAAAAGCTTCACCTTCTTGCTCCAATTGTGTAGGAATTGCTTGGATATGCTGCTCAATTCGTCACTGCTGAAGGTGAAAACTATGTCATCTCGCAACAGGTACAAGATTGCATCGCCAGCAATTATCATTGCGTGGACGTAGACGTCACGAACGCTCGTCAAGCTGCTCCAAGGCTACCGCAAGGGTATGGCTCTTTCAACGCCAGATCTCCAAGTAATCAATGCTGTCACCGCCTGGAGTAACTGAACCCTGCTGCTTAGGTCCTTGGTGCAATCGATGCTCCTTTGCCAAAATGGTCGGCATCCAACATTGACTACGTTGCGATCTTCCAGCGTCGATTCCTCGCCCTCCTCAAGGAGTTCGAAGCCACAGCGAAGCGGTACAAGTCGATGGATCATGCCATCCAAGACAACTTGATCGAATCTCATCATCTTGCTCTCGTACATCGACTTGATGCCACGTTTCAATTGGTTCTATCTCACGTCCATAGAGCTACGGCAAGTACGTCTTGGTCCATGAATTTGCCGCTGCGGTGAACGCACTTCCAGCCTCTGGTGTGGCGAAACCCCATGCTCGTAATTTGTTCGAGCTCTTTTGCGTGACGCAGCTCCAACATGACTTTGGCGACTTCGTTTCCCTCGCTGGATTGCCCTCGTCGACGCGATCGGTGCTTCACAAACGTCTCGTGGATTTGCTGGCCACGTTGCGTCCCCACGCTGTCGCGTTGGCTGAAGGTTTCGACCACACGGACGCGACTTTGAACTCTACGCTTGGACGAGCAGACGGCCGCGTGTATGAAGCTCTGATGAAGTCCAGTCTATTGTACGCGTCGGATGATATCCCAGCTTTCACCGAGTACTTGCAGCCACTCCGTCAACTCCATGCGCGTTTGTAAAATTGATTTTCTTTGGTGGCTGACGTTTTTCTCTCTTATCATACAGTCTAAAGATGGTAAACATTTTAGTGAGCCCCAAACGCTGGTTTTCCTTTAACTCGCGATCTTCAATCGACGAACATGCGCTAGATCGTCTTGGAGCTGGGAATTGTCAGGATCCAAACTCAATCCGTCAGCATAGTCCTTTTCGGCTTTAGCCCAATCTTTTGCCATCATGTACGCCGCACCACGACGCACAAGTGTCTTCAGCACCCACAGTCGACGTTTTTCGGAGCCAGCAACTGGAATGGCAGAGTATGGAACCGATGATGGCACTGAGTCCTACTCATAGATGACGTCTAGTGTAGACAGTGACTTCTACTTGGAGAATTGTCAAGGCTTGCGAGCAATCTTGAACGCATGCGAATGCGTCAAACAAAGCTAAATGACAAGCCGCACGGTTAGACAAGCAGCTACAAGAGTGTCGAAAAGTGTTGGTTGCGGGCGCTCTTACGAAATGAAAGTTCCATCGAGCTTGAGAGCTTCCGAGTACATTTCTCTGGCAGTGGCATAGTCTTGGCTCGAGTACGCTGAGTCTCCTTTCTGTTTCCATTCTGCACACATCTCCAAGAGTCCAATTCGAGCAAAATCATGCTGCAAGTCTTCGTTCTGCGGATGTAGCGTAAGAGCCACGCCATAGTCCGCTTTCGCTTGACTACATTGAGCATGAACTTCCTTCCATTGTATGTTTAGCCGCACCTGTATAATCCCAGTTGGCAGTATGCAGTGCCGCGACGAACGAGTACTTTCACTTTCAGTTTGAGTCTTTGTACAGACACTGGCTCATCACCACGATCTGGAATCTGAGCAAGCGCTTTCGTGCAGTCGTCAGCGCAGAGCTACAAATTGCCTCGTCAACTCGGTATTCAATAAGGAATGTACTTGGTATTCACCGACATGCAGGAAGCATGCGGCACGGTTGGATAAACAACTACAAAAATATTCAGAAACATCATTCAATATCGAAATCAAACGTACGCAGTGAGAGTTGGGTCCACGGCTAAGGCTTCCCCGTAGGCGTTAATTGCACTGCGGAAATCGCGGTGATTGTAGAATTCATCTCCTTTGGCTTTGAGCCAGGCAGCTACGAAATAAATTATCAACGATAATTCAAGATGGCGTACGATCAGTTTCACTGATGTCTTGAGCAGCAGCTGTAGCATGAAGTCCTTTGTGGGTCTTCAGATGTTTGCGGTTCTTTACAAGCCAATCTTCTTCTTCGGCTAAAGATTTTCCTTCAGAACAGAATGAGAGATGACCATGATATACCTGCTTTTGACTCTCGAGATGGAGTTGGAAACACCCGTGGTGTGAACACAATCTTGCTCGAAGCCTGTTCACGTGGCGGCGGCAAGTAAATTACTTGCTCTTCTTCTGGAGATTCCTCTGGCAAGGTTTCCGGTCTTGGGCTCAATTCTTCGTGAGCTGCATTATTATCTTCGGACTCCGTGTCAGACTCAATGTCGTCGTCAGGAATATCAAATACTCCGTGCTTCAACTCAATTACAGTGGGTTCTGCTTTGATGGGTTGTGCAATAGGTTTTGTCGCCGATAAGTTTGACTTTGCATAGACGGTGTTTGACTTTGCCGCGGCTTTTGCCTCTTGGATTTCTTGAAAAGTGCGGTACATGGATTCCTACGTCACTCTTAGTTGCTCGAAGTTGGAAAGCTGCACTGACTTCTTCTCGCTGTTTCTCTTCTGCCTTGAGATCATCAAGGCGCTGTCGTTCTTGCTCTTCCAATGCCATCTATTCAAACAAGATCATACCATCCCTTTCAAGTTGATGGCACACCTGATCTCTCAATGTCTTCTTCTCATTTTTGTACTTTGTGTCTTTGCGTTGCTCTGCCATCTACACAGGCAACTTTCAGTGCCAAATTTCAAAACACGCCCAACCTTTTGTTCAAAGACTTCTCGTCGTTGCATCGACTCTTTACGTCTCGTGAGAATCTCGTGTTTCTCTCCGGTGAAGCAAAGCCGTGTCCACATCTTAGGTTCTTTCTAGCACAAGTCACCACGTGAGTGCCCCCCGTCGTCAAACTGACTTGCCTTGACGATGAACATATCAATAGTTCCCTGAACAATTTTTACCACCGTCTTCTCATGCTCGACGAGGTCATTCAAGTCCACAACAAGGACATACGGTTTGAAGTTCACCTTGACGACGAGATCCGCAACTGGAAGAAGCTTAAGAGACGTGCAATTAGCAGAACTTACCAAATATATCGACTTCTTTTCGACTGACTCCCTTGAGAGGGATATGGATCGCCAGGGAAGAAGCGTCTTCTTCCCACGTGTACTGGGGGGTCAGCGGCATGGCGCCAAATCTCAAGTGAAGATTAGTGTTCTCGATCATTGATTGGTCCATTGACAGAGATTCGAATTTCGAGATTTCAACAAAAAAAGTTTTGAGAACTCTTCTCTAAATTTATTTTGGGACCTTGAATTTTCAACCGAACAGGTCATGGCCAAACACATCTTGTCCTGGCACTTGGACAGTTAGCATTGGGGCCCTTTAAGTAATTGTAAGAGGCTTCGCATGTGTACGTTGGGGCTGCTGCAGCTGAATCCGCTCCGAGTGCAATTCTTTAAAAAAAAGATCCAAGTGATTCTAACTGTAGTCTTTGTGAATTGAAGGTTACCTTATTTGAATCGTTGGGGGCTGTAGGGCGCAATGTTTCCCTTGAAACCCCTTCATTCTAAACAACTTTCCCATATCAAGGGACAAACATCACTGCAAGTTTGAGGGGAATTCATCCCAAGTCAAGTTCGTTGGGTTCTGAAATCATGTTCAGACTTCGTCGTAACATAACTGCAGAATTGCACAGGACAGAGATCATTGATAGTATCTGTTAACCCTTTTGGCATACAGAAAGAATATGTTAGGTATACTGTGTATTTTGCCTCAACATTATACTTACAATACATAAGGGTTAAGTGTAGTATCGAGTTTTACAGGTAATTGAATTAAACTGAATTTGTTTGGGATAGTTTGACATGTAGAAAGTGATACCAAGTTTTGATTCGAGTACAGTATAGCTGCATTATTCGATTTTGTATTATTTGGAAAGTAGATGGAAGTCCTTGCCGACATCTCGGACCTCCTGGTTGATGCAATCCCAGAACCACAGGAAGATCCGTTGCAGGACTTGATCAACAGCTCCCAGCAGGCTATGGATCAGCCAGAAATTCACGAGGAAGATCATGAAGAAGCTGGTGAAGCGAGCGACCACGAGCAGAACGCGACTGTCGTGTACGAGCCTGAAATCTCCCAATGGAGCTCGGAAGAAGACGAAGAAGAAGAAGAGGAAGAGGTAAAGAAAAAGTTAAAGTCGCGAAAGAAGAGGAAGCTTGCAGAGATTATTGACGAGGAGGACTTGGAGGAAGATACACTTTTGGCGCGAAACCAAGAGAAAGAACGCGCGAAAATGTTTACAGCTGATGATACACCAACCAACTTTGGATTAACATCGGATGGATGCGTGTGCATAAATCCATTGCCTGACGGCAGTATACCGAATGGATCATTGGGAAGCCCAGAAGCACCTGTCATCGTCCATCCCGTGATATCCAAAGCGCTCAAGCCGCATCAAGTCAAGGGAGTTCGGTTCTTATGGAGTCATATATCCGCTGGACCAAAAGTAGGCCTCATATGCGCGTGATTTTTTGTAAGCGTACGTTTCGTAGGGATTTGGATGCATCTTGGCTGACTATATGGGACTGGGCAAGACACTTCAAGTGATTACAACGGTGCACACCTTCTTAAACGTCATGACTCTCGATGAAGATCAATCAGAGGTGGCCAAATTCAACACGGCATTAATTTTAGCGCCTGCTATTTGCGTCAGAAATTGGGAATCCGAATTCAAGAAGTGGCTCACTCCTCGGGAACTTACACGGATGAGACTTATGACATTGGAATCTGACATGTCAATCACAGAACGCTTGAATTCAATCATTGACTGGAATAACAACGGAGGGTAAGTTTCTCTCCTTTCAATTAGAAGTAAGTCTGAAACAGTGTCATGGTCATGGGCTATGAAATGTACCGCAACATTGTGCTCCAAGCAACTGGAGAAGAAAAACTAAAAGTGAAAAACCAATCTTTCAAGAGTCAATTGGATGATGCGCTTGCTTGTCTCTGCTCTCCCGGTCCAGACTTAATCGTCCTTGATGAGGGTCACCGCATTCGTGATGCTAAATCCAAGCTTGTGAAAGCTCTCAGCCATGTAATCAATTGCCTCAAATTCTTCATTCCTGAAAAGTTTTTAGGTGGAAACAAAGCGCCGTGTTATCTTGACAGGATATCCAATACAGAATCACATGAAGGAATATTGGACCATGGTGAATTTTGCCCGCCCTAACTTTCTCGGCACCCTCCCAGAATTCAAGAATCGCTTTATTGATCCTATTGAAAACGGCCAATTCGAAGACTCATCAGAATCCGACATTATTTTATCCAGAAAACGGACATTTATCCTTACGAAAGAATTATCGACGCTTGTATTACGTCGGGATGCCGGCTATTTGCATCGGCAGTTGCCAGCGAAGCACGAGTATGTCGTGTTGTGCAAGTTATCGCCTCTTCAGGTAAGCACATATGACGAAAGGTAACATTAAGGTCGCCACAGGTGAAAATTTACAAAGCGTTTCTCCGTGAAGGGGTACCCAAGGGATCGGGGAATAATAAGATCGATGTCTTGGGTGGTTACCATATCTCGTTGGCAATTGTGAATCACCCAGACGTGCTACACTCAACACTACCTGGCAAAGAAACGACGACAAGTGCTCCGATTCAACAAAATTCAGAAGACGTACGATCAATGGGCAAGCAATTGAAATCACCATTTCGTGTAGGTGGATAGCGATGTCGAAGCGGTCGAAGCAGTCGTTCGCACCATGTCACATCGACTTAGCTTTGCTGAGCCTTTGTTTCCTCCCAACTATCAAAATGGTATGACAAGAATATTCTTTGGATGCCCATGGACTGGTGTCATAGGTATTGCCGAAAACTCAGGGAAAATGGTTCTACTCATGCATATTTTACGGGAATGTCGAGTCATTGGGGACCGAACAACGGTCTTTTCACAAAGTATTTCCACACTGAATGCTATTGAAAACATGTTGAGCGTATACAACGTGTCGAAAAAGTCGTACGAAAAAATTCATGCCGTCCGCATCGACGGAAGCACGTCACAGCAAATGCGCTTCCAAAGAATCGCTCAATTTAACGACCCTTCGGAAGACGTGGATGTCATCTTGATTTCAACTCGTGCAGGCGGAGAAGGTAAACACTCTTCAAAACGGAGCATATACTAATTTTCAAAGGTGTCAATCTCTGCGGTGGAAATCGTGTTGTTATATTTGATGTTTGTTGGAATCCTTGCCATGACAGTCAGTCCATGTGTCGATCCTATCGTTTTGGTCAAGCGAAACCTGTCTACGTATATCGTTTAATCTCTGCTGGTACCATGGAGAAAAAGGTCTCGAACACTTTGCTCGGAAAATTATCTGACTGCATTTATAGGTCTATGATTTGCAAGTAAAGAAAGAGGGAGTGAGCAAGCGCGTCGTTGATAACACTGCTTTGGAGCGCAAGTTCCAAAAGGAAGACGTCAAGAAATACTTTGACATTCACGACTTTAAAGCTGCCCAAACCCAACTTTTAAAGACTGACTCATCATCCATCGACATGGGTAAACCAGACTCGGATCAAGTCCTTGCTAGTGTCTTGAGCACTAGGTCGTCGTTCTTGGTATTCTATTGAGTTTGACGGGCTTTGTTAATTGCGAGTAGGTTGACTGGTTTGAGCAAGAAAGCATGTTTGAAGAAAACACTGACGAACGATGCTCCGAATTAGAGCAGAAAGAAGCTCTGAAAGAAAATGAAATGACCAAAGCTGCACGGGGAATTCGATTATACCAAGTCATGCACGAAAATGGTAGCATTAAACGCACTATATGTCCACAGTGCAATTTTTCAAATCCGGTCACTGATGAAGACCTGGAGGTACTCAGCATTCATTGTCACGAAGCTCCATATCAATCGATTTCTTGTAGAAAAAGTCTCTGACGTGCGGAGAATGTGAAACACCCGTCGATCTGAGTGATCCTGATCGAATTGTCACGGTCAATAATGCCAATCATCCTGAAATTGCCCAAATGCAAGCTATGCAGCTCATGCAAGCTCGACTGCGAGAGCAAATGACACAGCAAATGCAACAACAACAAAATGCTCTCGCAGCAATGCAAAATCAAAACCCGCAAGTCATGATGCCCCATGCTTCATATCCCCGTCCAATGATACCTTACGACTCCTCCGCCATGACGCCCATGGCGCAACGTCCCCTTCCTACAAGGATGCTTCCATTTGCATCTTCCCGTATGTCCCTCTTGATAGTGGGAAATCCTGACAGGCTCTGTAGAAAACGGTGCCAACAACTATCCCACCGTGATAAACTTGGAAGGTATTTGACATGAAAGTTGTGGTGAATTGAGCTGCCTTGTGTAGATGATGATGACAGTGTTGTGCCGGTAGTTGCACCTCCGCTTCCTCCCGCACCTCAGTACAAACCACGCAAGATTCTTTTTCTACGAAAAGGCCTTGATCGATCCATGGTCGAAGCTCTCAAAGTCAAGGCGAAGAGCCTTCTCAAGGTTGACTTTGATGTCGAACTCACCAACTACACGACGGATCTTGTGTCTGCCATGCCACTCGAGCGAGTCCTTGTATGGCTCCAGCTGCCCAGCCTCCCGAGCTGGGTAACACTGCGGCCGGTGCAGTGGCTCCAAGATCAAGTTGCTGCGAAAGACAGAATGGATCTATAGGCTTCATCCGAGGAATATCATTTACTCAAGTTATGTCATGCATCTACATGGTAATTGCAGCAACGAGGACGATCGAGACGACGGTGAAGGCCAGCGATGTTGTAGAGGCTCCACTCTTTGGGGTTGTTGTAGGTGCAGACGTGGTGGTAGACGTGGTGGTGGTGGTTGGAGTTGACGTAGCTGTAGGCTCTGGCGAAGACGAAACACTTGCGTCGGTCGAGGTCGAAGGAGTGGTCGAAGGAGTGGTCGAAGGAGTCATCGAAGGAGTGGTCGATGGATACCACACCGTTGGGGATGGTGCGCTCGTGCGCGTCGGATCAAAGTTATTGATCTCCTTGTTGTTGGCTTCGAGGAATTCCGCGAGTGTGAGTTTACTAAAGTCTTGGACATTTTGGCCCAAGTATTCACACGCTGGGAACGATGCAAAGAGAGTCGCGAGCGACTGGTACCATGCTTGGCAACTGGCATCGGCGCTCAGCTTGGCAATCGTCTCTTGCGACGTTGCTGTCGTCTCAAAGAGCGAACTGAGCGGTTTGCCATTCAACGCATTAGCGGCACAAGTCGTCGCATCTGCCGACGTCAGCGTTGGCACAGTCGCGAGCGCGATCTTGCTCGTATCGCATGCCAAGAGAGCGCTGGCCGTGGCTACGACCGCCGGTGCCGCAAGTACGATCGGTTGCATTATTACGAAATTGCAAATTGTGTTTGACACTGTGAAGGCATTTTCGCAAACCCCTGCACCCCCACACCCAATACTATTGTCACATTCAAATTTGATCTTGAAAATTGTATGCCATGATATCACATCACATTTCTCGAGCTATCAAGCGTTCACGTTTCATGTTGCAAAGGGTCTCGACATGCCTTGGAGTTCAGCAGGATCTTGATAAAGAGCACCGCCACGTCGAACGTTTCATCCTTCTCTTGGGTAAAGAACGAGCAGACGATCGTTCGATGGGTGTGCATTTAATAAATTTTATGTCTTTACATATTGTCTTTTTCACTGAAATTTGTATTGTCGTTTAAATACAAAATTGTGAGCGGGGTCAGAATCGAATCGATTTTTTAAACGTATTTGAAATCTATAAGGGCCAGTTTGGAATTGGGATCAACAATTTATGGCACATTCAAAAGGGAGGTAAAACCTCTTTTTCGTAAAATGGCATTTTGGGAGCCTCCAGTGAGTATATCCCAACCAAAAATATTGGATTTGGTGCAAAACTCTCGGAGCTAGACAAGGTCATATTTTGACCTCAATTATTGAATTTGGCCTCAAAATGGCATTTTGGGCCTATTTATGTTAATATTTTCGGTTGCCAGACGGGCTCTAAGCCAATCAGAATTGATCATTTGCCAAATACACACGATACACACACGCACACACGTGTATTTTATTTGGCTATTTGAGTGTACTTTCTGTTTATACTTGGATTCACTATGGCTGAATAGTATTAAAAGACTATTTTATTATTGGTCAAAAATACAATTTTGTCCGAAAAGGTCAATATTTTTGACTAAAAATTGAAGTATTCTCGAATACTATTAAGGTATAGTGAGTTCAAGTGTAACATGAAAGTACATCCAATTAAGTAAATTTTTGAATGTGTGTTTTGTGTGTTTTTTTGTGAAGAAGGCAAATACTCGATTCTGATTGGCTATAGATTCCAAATACATTTGGAAAAATAGATACATTTTCTACCCCAGTCACAATTTAGAATGTATGTATCAATATATTAATCAAGATAGAATTAAAATTGTATTTTATTGAATGGGATATGCAGCCATGATGAACTGGTCATCGTGATGCTTTGCTCCGAAGCAGCCAACAAACGAGTCGAAACGAAGGCATGAACCACGATCGACTTGTCGAAATCAAATGTGTCCTTGGAAAGAGGCAGCAAGTGCTTCTACTTGTCGGAAATCCAAGTTTCGACTGGAACTGGTACATTGACGAAGTGGTTGGATCTTGAAAGGTCACGACCAAGATTCCAGTGCCCACTTGGGTGCAACACGACTTGCCGCTGAAAAGTCTGCAGTTGCGATGAGGAAAGCACTTTGGCTTGACAAGTCAAGGAGCCATTTTGCCTATTCATGGGCGTAAAGTGTCCACACAATGCTGCATGTTCTTATCAATTAATCGTCACAGTCTATGGACATCAAACGACAGAGTAAACCACTTGCATGAGGAACAAAACTGAAGACACAGAGTGGACAAAGCCATTTGACGTTGCGGATGGACTTCCACCCGTGTTCAAATCGCTCGAGGGGGATGGTGCCGTTGTCGTTGTTACGGGGGACGTTGCCGGTGGAGCTGTGGACGGCGGTGTATCGGTGGGACTGACATACGGCGTCGTCGAAGGAGTCAAAGTTGTTTCGGGAGTAACTGCACTTGGTGCCGGTGAAGTTGATGGCGTTGCGGTATTGCTCGGAGGGTCCCACGTGATTTGACTCGGGTCGAATGGTTTGGACGGATCAAAGCTTTGGATTTCCTTGTTGTTGGTGTGCAAGAACGCTTCCAAGCTCAGTGAGCCAAAGTCTTGGACATTCTTTCCCAAGAATGTGCAAGATGACAACGAAGTAAATGCTTGGGCCAAGGCACTCCACCACGCTTGACACGACGGCGCGGCGACCATTTTTGCAATCGTCGCATCTGAAATGACGGCTTCAAAGATCGACGAGATGGGCCGCCCACCGAGTGCGTCGGCACCACACGCTTTCCCCGCTGGCGAATTCACAGCTGGATACGTTGCAAGCGCAATCTTGGACGCATCGCATCGCTTGAGCTGTGCGTCAACCGTGACGACCATGGGCGAAACCAGCGCCACAATGATGAGCATCCATGCTTTCAACATGACTTTTGTCGCTTTCATGAAGAAGAGCAAGAGGAAATGACCAGGTCAAGAAAAGATTCCACAGAGAAGATCCCAACTGACAACCACTCGAGGAATTTCAGTCGACAGCCGCACTTTGTCGTTGAAGGATGCTTTGCTTCCATCCTTCCTCAGCGTCGTGTTTGACTGCGCCAGGACTTAGGACGACAAGACTTAGTCTATGGATCAAATCAATCGATCGCCATGAGCATGGCCTACAATGACTCCAGGCGCGAGAAACACAAGTAAAGAGTCTTGGTAGTGTCACGACAGCAAGAAGGACGAGAAGGCCAAGGCACAATCGCCAGCAGCGACGAACTATTTGAGCTTCTCCATCGTGTTGTCGGCTCAAAGGAGCAAACCCAAGAGAGCAATGTCGACCGGCGTGTGTGGTATCATGGCGCGGTCATGGCTTTTCGCTCTTGGGATCTCTACTGGTTCACCACCGCTCCTCCCAGTTGCTTGGATGCCCGCCCGTCGCCGTTGCCGTCGGTCATGCAAACTTGTGGCAAAGATATAGCAGTTGCTGAAGATGACAATTTTGGATCAAAGGTTGCCTTGAAAATGTTCCCAGCGACCTCTTTGACCACATCACGACGTCCTAAACCAAGCACGAGAGGCAAGAAGAGCAGCAAGTCGGCTCTGCAGCTCTTCTAGGTTTGCGCTTCCTCGTCGGTGAATCTGCGCGAGCTTTGAAGCTCACCAAGATTACTGGACTGTAACCGACCGGAGCAGTTACTTCAGTTACAATCGTTGGAGGCCTCAAAATAGACAGACGCGACCGACAACGACCATTTTGGTTTTACCATGGCATCCACGACGCCTTCACATGCGGCTCCGCCCCCTCCAGCGCCGGCCAAGATCCTCCAAGATCTCTCGCTCGACTCGCCGCCTATCACGCGCCCGCCGTCGCCCACTGAAGCGTCCGTTCGAGGGGCGGTCAACCGCCGCGCTCCCATCAACGACGCCTCCGTTGAGCCAGACAGCGCAGGGCCATCCAGAGCGACGCATCCCAAGAGCGCCGAGACGATTCAAGTCATTCTGCGAGCGCTCAAGGCCCACTACCTCTTCAGTTCGCTGGGAGAGTCGGAAGTCCAGGACATCATGCACGCCATGTCGAGCGTTGAAGTGGCCGCCGACGCGAATGTCATCGTCCAAGGCGAAGCTGGCAATTGCTTCTACATCCTTGAAGCCGGGCAGTGTGAAATCCGCGTCAATGATGTCGTGGTCGGCCAATACGTCGGTGGCGACGCCTTTGGCGAGCTCGCGCTGCTGTACAATTGCCCCCGCGCTGCCACGATCCGAACCAAGTCGCCATGCCGCTTGTGGACCGTCGATCGCACGAGTTTCCGCAAGATTTTAGCCACGACGGCGTCGACGATGCAGCTTTCCCGCGTCCAATTTCTTCAAAACGTCGACTTGCTACAGCGGCTGAGCAACAACCAGCTTCAAAAAGTGGCCGCGGCGTTGCACCTCGAGCAGTTTGACAGCGGCACGTATATCATCAAGCAAGGCGAAGAAGGCCACACGTTCTACATCGTCGTCGAAGGAACAGTGCGCTGTACGACGTCGTCGACGCATGACGGCAGTGAAAAGCCGCTCATGACGTTGACCAAGGGGCAGTACTTTGGCGAGATGGCGCTCATGCTGAATGAACCACGCCAGGCAAACTGCATTGCCGACGGCACCGTGTCTTGCTACGTGCTGGGCCGTCAAGACTTTACGAATCTTCTGGGTCCACTGCGAAGTCTTCTCGATCGACAAATGCGCATCCGAGTCCTCCGTAGCGTGCCGCTCTTGAATTATCTCTCGGACGACGAGCTGGACATCTTGGCGCATGCGCTTCGCGTCGTCGCGTACGAAGACAAGCAGCAGATCTTGCGGCAAGGCGACAACGGCGACACTTTCTTCATCATCAGGTACAAGCAGCTTTGTCTTCTTGGCGTCCTCACGGTGGTGGTTGTCAAATTGCAGCGATGGCAAAGTCCGTGTGAACAAGAGCGGCGTTGAAATCATGACGCTCCGGTCGGGCGAATTCTTTGGCGAGCGCGCGTTGCTCAACAACGAACCACGTGCGGCGGATTGCTTTGCGGTCGGACACGTCGAGTGTCTTTGCCTCGATCGCAGCTCGTTCGAAGGACTTTTGGGCAAACTGGAGCATATCATGGTCCGAGAAACCAAACGCCAGCAAGCCATGCAGCAACTCGCGGCGACAAAGATCCCCGTCGCGACGGCCAAGAAGTTTCGTCTGACGGTGCGTCTTTCCACAGCGGGCCGTGGCGCTCACGGTGGAGTTGTAGGACTTGGACAAGATCCAAACGATCGGCACGGGCACGTTTGGTCGCGTCTTCATGGTCAAGCACAAGACAACCGGCCAGACATTTGCCTTAAAGTGCATGCAGAAAGTCAACATTGTCGAGACGCACCAGCAGCGCAATGTCCTCCATGAGAAGAGCATCATCGGCGAATGCGATCATCCGTTCGTCCTCAAGCTGTACGAGACGTTCACCGACGCCGACCAGCTCTACATGCTCTTGGAATTGGTTCAGGGGGGAGAGCTGTGGTCGCTTTTGTATGAAAAGGCCTACTTGGTGCCCAAAGGCCTCTGTGGTACGTCGTCGTCGTCGCCGCCGCCTCCATGATGGACTGGATTGTAGGAGCATTTGACGTCCCAAGCGCTCGTTTCTACGCCGCCAACGTCGTCGAAGTGTTTCGCTACTTGCAAACGGTCGGCGTGGCCTACCGCGACTTGAAACCTGAAAACTTGATGCTCGATTCGCAAGGGTACCTCAAGATGGTCGACTTTGGCTTTGCCAAGCACATTCCCTTCTACAAGGGATCTCAACTGTGCGAGAAATCGTTCACGTTGTGCGGCACGCCTGAATATTTAGCCCCAGAACTTGTGCTGAACAAGGGACACGACAAAGCCGTCGACTACTGGGCGCTTGGCTGTCTCATCTACGAGCTCATGTCGGGCCGGACGCCATTTCAACACCAAGAACAGCAGCGCATCTTTGAAAAGATCATTCATGCCAGGACGGCCCTCAAGTTCCACTCCAAGTTTGATCCACTGGCACAAGACTTGGTGACGAAACTCCTTGAGCCAAACCCAGGTCTTCGTCTCGGTACTCTTCCTTCAGAGTCTTCGTCTAATCGTTGGTAGGATCTCTCGCGGGCGGCATGAAAGACGTTGTGAATCATCCGTGGTTCGCCAAGATGGACTGGAATGCGCTCGTTCACAAGACGCTTCGAGCGCCGCACGTTCCTGTCATCAAGAGCGCGTCAGACGTCTCCAACTTTGACAAGTGCAGCGAAGCGCATGCCGTGGCCAAGTACTCTGGTCCCGACTACTTTGATGGATTCTAAACGTGCATTCTGGTTGGGAAAATTCCACAAATAATGCGATTTGATTGGTCGAGAGGAAGTATTTGATTGGATAATTTAAACCAATTAAAGTTGATATAAAAAACATTCAGACTTGATTGGCTGAAAATATTACAGAACGTCCTTGCTAAAAAGTCCACGGGGTGCAGGGGTTAAATTGTAAGATGGGACGGAAGCTATTCCCAGCAAGCGACGACGTTGATGGCGCTCAGAGGACACGAACAACAAAGAAGATCGAGCGTTTGGTAGGGTAGGTAGTGTGGTTAATAAATAGACTCAATGTAAGCGTGGTATTTGCAGACGTCTTTCGGAGCACTGGTTGGGGTTTAAGGGTTCTGGGGGTGTAGGGGTTACCGGATAATTGGATGAGATGAAGAGATCCTGGCTTGATTTTGGCATTGGCATGACGCGAAGTGCAGGCGAGCCCGAATTTGTCGCTAAGACGCCGACGGAAGTGACGAGAAAGGCGGCAGTAGCGGCCAAATCGAGCTTGATTTCATCGTCGGAAACGTCCAACTTGACCAAACCCCCTCGTGTGACCAAGCGCGAGCTCAAGAAACAAGTAGATGAAGCAGAAGACGATGACGACGACGACGATGACGATGACAACGATGGAGGCGACGATGAAGAAGAGACAAAGGCAGAATTCCAGTCACCCGTGATGAAGAAAGAAGCAGTCGAACCGGCGTTTGGAAGCCATACGACGCCAGCCACACCAAGCAGTCTCCACGACGACTTCATCAAATTGATGAAAGCGCAGGGCTTGGAACGCATGGCGACGGATGCTGGCATCTTGAAAGATGGTCAATTCCGAGATCTCAAGCGAGAATGGGGAGGTACGAAGGGTCATTGTGGCGTTATATTTATTGTCCCCCAACAGAAAGCATGAGTACATCGTCCTTTATGAGTGAAGGAACACCAGCTTCTTTGTCGTTTCTGGGTACTTCTGCCTCTGCAAAGAAGAAAAAACCACGCGCAGCTGCGGGGACTCCGTTGAGTGAGAAGGGAAGCAAGGGCCTGAGGCATTTCAGTATGAAGGTTTGCCAAAAGGTCGAAGAGAAGCATGTGACGACGTACAACGAAGTCGCTGACGAACTCGTGCATGAATTCGTTACAATGCGCCCCGCCGACTCGGTACTCCCTTCTACCTGCATGACCACTCCCATCTTACCTCTCTTTCCTGGCAGGTCTACGACGAGAAAAACATTCGCCGACGAGTCTACGACGCCTTGAATGTCTTGATGGCGATGGACATCATTTCCAAAGAGAAGAAAGAAATTCGCTGGCGCGGCTTGCCGTCAAATGCCAAGCAAGACTTGGAACTTCTTGTGGTACAGCGCCATGCCCTCTCTCCACCGACTGCTTTGGATTTAGGCGGAACGGAACCAACGAGTCAAGAACATTGAGCAAAAGAAGCAACAGTTGCAAGAACTCCTTCTCCAAGTACGCTCATCCTCCCTGACGCTCTTACGCATTGTTTTATGTAGCAAATCGCGCTCAAAAACTTGCATCTGCGTAATAAGCAAGAGAAGGAAAAGCCCGCGCCGTTGAGTCGCATCTCACTGCCGTTCATCTTGGTCAATACGTCCAAGGAAACTGTGATCCAATGCGAGATGAGCGAAGACCGCCAAGACATCTTTTTCAACTTTAGCGGGCCATTTGAAATCAACGACGACAGTGAAATCCTCAAGCGCATGGGGCTGCATCGCGTCGAGCCTGACCAAGTGGCGTCGTATATTCCTGAAAAACTCATCCGATATTTACCAGCAGAGTACCAAAAGTAAAGACTGCCTGCTCAAGGTTGTCTTGCCTTTGGGTCTCTCTGTCCTACCATTCCTCATGAAATCGATGCAATAAACGTATTATTATCGACAACCACCGAGCGCTGTCTTGCTGCCACGTCATACAATCCAGCGACATTTCGCCACAACCAGTTCTGCTGGAATCGCCCTGGGCGACAAGCAACTCGGGAGACTTAGCCTTGACGCTTCATGGTCCATTTTCGAATTCCACTGGAAAAGAGAACATGCTCGTGCATGACTTGGAAGCCGAGCTTCTTGTAGATGATCACATTGACTTCCGACTCGGTGACGAGCCAGAATTCAGTCATGCCTTGCGCTCGCATGTCAGCGACAGCTTTCTCGACCAAGTAGCGACCATGGCCTTTGCCTTGGCTTTCGGGAGCGACGCCAAGGACCCAGATCCAGCCCATGGTCTTACCGGCATGCTGGACGACGTAGTTGTTGCCCTCTCTGGTGTGGGATGCAAATCGTTGGATGACGGTCATACCGAGCAGTGCTGGGAGTTCAGTGATGCCACTTTGCTCGCTCTGCTCAAGCGATAGTGGAAAGTTCTTCCCGGCAAGCCAAAGCAAAGCTCCATTGCCGTCTTTTGTCTCCACGATGCCTCCAAAGTTGAGCGCTGCCACGGCGACGGTGCGCTCCAAGATCGTAAGTTTTTCTAGTCGCTCTGCTTCCGTCATGCCATCAAACGCATACTTCATGCAGGGATAATGCAGAAATGCTTGGGCGAGCGTCCGTGCGATTGCATCCAACGCGACCATGTTCTCACCGAGTTGTCTTTTTCAAATTTGACATGCATGACAGCTCTGGATCGCTTTCTCGCCGAGATTTACAACCACAGGACAACCAACCAAGGTGGACATGCATCGGTCGACGACGATGACGCGACCGGAGCAATGACACTCGAGTTGTTCCTTGTATACACGACAAAATTGATTCCCGCAGCGATCGCAAGGACACGGCATTCTTCGCGACGAACGCAACTTCACAGATCAGTTCACATGTATAGACAGACAACATACCTTGACACGACGGTGGAGGCACTGTGTCGTTGAAAAGTATGCAGTCGAGCTCAATAATCTTCGCCAGGACTCTAGCCTGGTTCGAGCTTCGTTGCATCAACCTTTGACTTCATCTTGGGTGGATTTATCTCGCCTGTCAAAGTCCGCAACGCTATCGAGGAAATATTCCCGACCGGGATGTCCAAGACGCCGCCCTCTCTTCTAGAGAACCCACCGTGGACAGAGTGCCCAACATGAGAGAAGGCAGAAACGTCTCCCCTGTTATCGTTGTCATTACTTGCTCATTGCTTGTGAATCTAAAGATGATGTTTCAGGTCAATCGATGCGATGATGGACGTACCGCAGCGATGCGCCATGGCTGGGTTTCCCGAATGGTTGGGATGATCCCTTGGAGGAATGCAACCACGTCGACTTGCCCAGCTGCGATTGCATGGTCCAACGCGACGTCCAGATATCCTTCTTGGCGATTGTGGACGAGGAACTTGACGATATCCAAATGTCCTTCTTGCGCCGCTTGTAGCAATCCTCGCTCTGTCCCGCCTTCCGGTCGATGAGCATGAAGCCATTGCACGACTTCCAAATGGCCGTTTTCCGCGGCATCGTCCATGGCGTAATTCGTACAGCCTTCGCTTCGATGCGAATGGAGCCATTGAATTGCTTCCAACTGACCGAAAGCAGCCGCCATGTCCATGGCGGTACGAGTACAACCTTCATTTCGATGCGAGTGCAGGAATTCGACAATTTCCAAATGGCCGCGTCCCGCCGCCCAGTCCATTGCGCTGGTTGTACATCCGTCGTCCCGATTGAAATGCAGCCATTGAACCATGTCAAGATGACCGTTGCGCGCGGCGCTGTCCATGGCTCGACTGGAGCATGATCCTTCTAAGTGAGGATGCAAATACAACACAACTTTCATGTGTCCGTCAGCCGCAGCGTTTTCCATGGCCCATTCGAGGCTGCAGTCATCCACTCGATGACGATGGAGGAACTCAACGACGTCGGCATGTCCATTTTCTGCCGCACCGTTCATTGCCCAGACGGAACATCCTTCCTGACGATGCTCGTGGAGGTATTGCACCGTCGAGAGATGGCCAGATCGAGCTGCAAGATCCATTGCCAAGGTTGTGCATCCTTTGTATGGCTGGCCGAGGCTTTGAAGGAACACAATGATGTTTACGCGGCCGTTCAAGGCTGCAATGTCGATCAGTGGATATGGAATGGTATGGAAATCCAGTCCTTGAGCTCTGAGGAAGTCAAGAACGTCGAGAAGACCTGTCCAGACAGCATGGAGGACGACGATATCGCGCATGTGTGGCAAGCATGAGAAGAGTTTGTCCAGTCTCGAAAAATCCGACGGCGGTATACCATGGAACTAACGTTTGATCGATGGTGGCAAACCCCTCGTCCGTCTGATGGCGGCCATTCACGACAACAGGTTCGAGAGGATTGTGTTGAAAGACAAAATGATTCGTGAGTTTGATGAATGGGCGCATGTCGCGGTACACGCCATGCTGGAACGCGACGATCGTCTTCAGCAGCTCCGGCGTCTGGAGGACCAGCATTGTCAAATTCAAATAGTGTGGACGCGCTTGTCATCATGGGCGCGAAATCCGTTCTCGCGCATTTTCATGGATGCAGACAACCTAATGCTAGGTGTTCGACTCTGACAGGGCTCCACGGACCTCCTTCAATGTACGACGGTGCATTTCCTACAACCTTTCTATCGGATTAATTCTATATATCTTGGAATGATACCTCCATTGAAGCATCGAGTCAACGAACTGCAAAGCATGGCAGAGCGCGATTCCTGTTTGCCTGTATGGATCCTTCTCTTTGTTGACCCCTCTAGCTCGAGCGCTCTTGTGTCGTGAGACTCCGATAAGTTAGCGAATAAATATCTTTAATTACATGTTAGGTCACAGATTTGCTGCAGTTGGGAGCACAACGTATTCTTGCACCGTGTCTCGCAGATCCTGTGCTTCGCGAATGCGTTTGCCCGATGCGATATCGGCATAGGTAAAAGTGGTCGATTCTTCGCCCAGCAAGATCCAACCGTTGTCGACATCGCCTTGCTTTGTAAACGACGTCACTTCTGCTTCAGCAGCGGCAGCACCTGTGCTTGAGATCGCTGGGATTGTCCATCGGTCCATTTTAAAGTAGGATTGGAATGTTTTTCGGGTCCAAGAGCTCGTTGACGTCAGCTTGACCATGGCTTTCTTCTTCGTTGGCGGCAGTGTGTTTACTCGATAGCAAATTGCAAAATGACATTTCAGCACACGGACGAAATGTGTAATCTATTTAATATCTTGAAATTTGTATACCTCAACCTCAAGATGAAGAAAACACCCGCAAGAATATTCGCCTGGAAGGTTGAAGTTCTCTCTCGGACGACGACGACGACCAGGATATCATGGCATGGAAGCAGTCCCGAGGATCGGATTCTTGCGGTGGACACGAGCTTGATGGTAGATCCTCGTGGAAGCGCCCGCCAGTACGACGATCGTTACCTCGCTAGGAAAAAGACGCACGACGCTTGTACATATATTACTACATGTCGATTCATGTCGTGTTTGTGTGTCAGATTCGCCTCGCGATTCAATTGGTGCAAGCCGGCCACGTTCACTCAAGATGTCGAGCATGGCGTGGACCAATCCCATCGAGAAGATTCGGAGCGTCTCCTTCCACCTCACCTTGTGTTGGTCTCGTGGTACCGTGGCAGTGCAGGTCCGCGCTACATTGTGATTGTCTTGTTGCTCGTCTTTTCGCGACGGTTCAGCAGTGAAAAGCTGAAAAGTTGCTCACACGAATCCGACGACCGCCAGCCGCCTGGAAAAGTCGCGACGACGGAATTCGCAGTCTCCACTGCGTCAGGGTGAAGATTTTGGATGGAGTTTGTCCGGGTGTTGTCTGTCCCCATTAGACTTGATCTTTGTAAATATAAAATTACGATTTATTTTAATTCAAAATTTCTTTGTAGCATATGTTGTGTAAGTGTGAAGCGTGAATTTTATAATATTCTTTAATAAAAATACTGCGATATTTTGACAAGGTATTTTGAAATAGTCATTGTGATGTTCATTTTCTTCTCCTCAGCGCGTATTATGCATATTGTAGAAATGAGAGCAAAACTAATTGGATGTTGCCAGCTAACTTGACCAAATTTCAAACGAAAAATTTCGTCGATTTTCATTGATTTCCATGTGTAATTCATCAATTACGCAGATTTGTGTATTCATCTTCATTTCACTGAAATAGCTTCCGCTTTTTGCCAGCAACAATATCGTGCTTTTAGAAAAGCAGGAATCCAAATCAAATACTTCCTCTGTTCCACATTACTGTGTACAAACAACTTTACATCGACCACCAAAATCTATTTCTTTTCTAAATTCGATTACTAATAAAGACTGTCTTGCGTTGGCAAAGTCAAAATCGAAAGGATTTATGACTAATAAAAATATTTCAAGCCAATCATAACTTAAGGATTTATGACTAATGAATATTTATGACCAATGAAATCTTATAAAAATATTTTTAACTACTACTAGTATGTATCTGGATCAAAACAGAAGACATAACGTAAAATGCCAATTTATGATCCATTTGACTGAGGTTCCGAGTTTGGCGACGTGTGTTTGCGCCTCGCGCCAAAGCGACTTGACGTTGGGTATACCAAACGAACAAGAAAACTCTCAGCTTTCATAAGAACATAGGGCTTTGACAATATAGAGGTTATTTTGCTTGTAAAAATTAGAATATATAAGCAAATTTAATCTAAATGTTGTTGCCAATTTATGATCTATCCTTTTAACTTGATTAAAATATTGGCTTATGCATTCTTTTTGTGTGGTTAGGGTATTTGTTCAGTAAAGAAAAATATTTATTTCTAGAGGGTATATATATTTGTGGGTTGCACCCTGTTGACCAATAAAGAACGGCCATTTCATCATTTCTAACGACGTTCACATGAAGAGCTGGGATGTAAATCAAGGTACGACGATTATGAGGGCAACAATTCTATTATCATGCATTAGATGAAGACCTCCATCTCTTGGCTCAAGGCAGACAGTTGGCGGCTTTGTTTTAGCGACGTTTGGTTGTTTTCCTCGCCGTTGTCAAGGCACGTTTCAGTGTGGGCGCTGTGATTTGCCTCCGTCTTTTTCGCCGTTCTCTTTCTGGCTCGCTTGGCTTGCAAGTCTTTCTTTCGTTTGGCTACTCTCGACGTTCTCGCACCGACTTGTCGATGTCGTCCAGCAAGGACATGGTGGGGATACGTCCTCCAACATCAATTGTTTTACGGCGTTTTCCCTTTTTAGACTTAGCTGGGAGACTAAGCAATTCGGCACCAGTTGTCTGGCGTCTTTCAATCCATGCTGCTTGCACAAACGACTCAGGCACACCCCCGTCTTGAAAGAGTCGAAATCTCTTCATCATTTGATCATGCGATATTGGCCACAATCCTGTGGAACGAAATCCACTGACAACATTTTTTGAAAACGCGTCAACCAGCCAACAAGACGAAGCAATTCGAATCGCTGCTGGCTTACTTATAGAGTACAAGTCTCCTGTAGCTTCGCAGGGGTACGTATTAGACATTATTTGTAATATAGAGAATATCTTACCATCAGCAATGAGTTCCTCCGTTATCATTTTTCGTACAGAATTTTTAAAAAGGCCAAACACAGAAACATCCATCGGCTGGAATAAATGTGTAGCATTGGAGGGCAAGCACAACAAGACTATATCAAGGTTTGAGCACAACACAAGTATGTCATTGGAGTAATGCGATGCAAGCCCATCAAATACAAGCAGGATTGGACGAGTAACATTCTTGTCGACAGATTTTGAGAAAAATTGTATCCATTCAGCAAACAAATCTTCATTCATAAATCCTTTTGGAGATGTTGTGATGCTTGCAGAGGGTATTGAACACTCATCACCAAGTACTTTTTCAATAGTTTCTCCTGGAAGTAAAAAGAGTGGAGGTAAAATACAACCAGACGCACTTCCACATGCAACGATGGATAAATGAAAATTCGTTCCAATCGACTTTGCCCATACATTGCGTGATCCTTTTAGTGCAATCACAGTCTTCGACTTTCTTCTTGAAGCAAACGATGTCTCATCCATATTAAAAATTCTATCAGGAGTTAATTCATATTTTTTGATATCATTTTCCATTGAATCAAACAATTATTTCACATTGCTTTCCTCGACAGCATTTCTGGCATGTGATATCACCTGAGCCATTCGCTTTGTCAACTGTGGATGGCACGAAATAAATCGACGATACCAACTTCCCGATAACCGGACTGTAGTTAGCGGGTCAAGATTGCGATTTAATTGATTTGCTTTCACAATGATAGCCGCTTGTGTAAGCGGGTGTCCATCTGCTTGCATGGCACCAATCCAATCAACAAGGTGCTTCGCATCCCTCTGGCAAAACTGGTTTTGGGCCACGCCGTTGAGGCGATGAAAGGGTACCTGCAATGCTTTCGCGAACCTTCCTTATTAGTATCGGGTAGGGTATGCATGAGCGTTTAGACACTTCGACGCCACAGCTGCCACCACTGACTTCTTGTATTGCAGGCTTGAGCTCATCTTGGGTGTATCTACTTCTTGGCCTTGGCAACATGCCAGGCGATTCCCAAAATGCATGGACACCATGCCAAATAAGTTTTGCTAGGTCTATAGTTTATTGCAGGTTTCAGCTCCATATTTTAGAGGGTTTTGATTGGCCAGTGTAAGTGTGTCATAAATTGGCATTTTATGTTAAATCGAATTATATTTGTAGTGCGCTTGAAATTGTTTTGATGGTACTCATTTGACTCAATTTCATGGTGGACAAATATTTACACTCCACATTAAGCAACCTTTGTTTATACAAATGTTCTTCGTAGTAGTAGTAATTATCGTGTGGTAATTGTAGTTACTGTACTCCGAGTATTCCCCCCGATATTGACTATTTCCCCCTAAAATTCATTTTTGATCCATTCATGCCTATCAACTCCGACAGTTAGGCGCACGGCCGTGAGTTCCCGCGATGTCGGCCTTAACATTGGCAAATTTAAAGTGTTTGGTTTGAAGTAGTTAAGATCTCTTAAATCGCAGTCGATTTTGGGGAAGCGAGAGCAAAAATGTAACAAAAAAACTTTAGGGGGGAATATCCAAAATGAGGTGGAAAATCTCCATCTCAAAATTTTCTTTCTTATTTGTCCCATGATTGAAGTTTTTCCAGAAATTGACCATGCATCAATTTCCTTGCGGAAGTAGAACATGTACATGAAATTAGAGCATCCCCAACGGTGAGACTGCAAACAGCAATTTGCAGTTTCTGAGGCAAAATTTGCTGCAAACGTCACCCCAACGGCAAAACTGCAACTGCTGAAAACTGCAAATTTTTGTCGAATTTGCAGTTTCATAATCCCAACTGCAAATTTACCGCATAAATTTTGAAATTTCTATAGTATACTTTTTTAAAGTCATTTATGGGCCAATCAGGTCAATTACAGCTCTTGAACAATACACTTCATTTGAAGTTTGCTTCCATCAAAGCTATCATGTCGATTCGAGGCGCCAACTTTAGCTGCTTGTCTACAACTCGCCGTCCGAGAGTCGACCCACCTTGTCTTCGAGGCGGTCGAATTACAAGGTCGATTGTACTCTCATAAGTATCATCTTCATCACTCCATGATTAATGCAGCATTTAGTGGTGTCCACGCTTCCATATGCTTTTGCGTCCAATAATGCGCCACAACCTTTGGGGTTGCTTCAAAATAGAATGCAGTAACCGCATTTGAGACGTTTGCATTTGCATTTGCAGTCTCCCCGTTGGGGATGCTCTTATTCATATCTGCAGTTCATCATTCTTGTGTCGGAAGGAGACTACGCCTAAATCGTAAGCGGTCTACAATGATGGGCAGGATTTCGTCGTGAGTGAACGTAAGGCATCCGGTCAAATTATGGCCTAAGAAGTCGCTGTGGACTAAATATGATCGAGCAGGTAAGTATAAATTATAAAAGGTATTTTTAAAGCCAAGTGCACCATGAGACTCCACTTGCAACAACAGAATTCTATTTATACAATAGATGTATGGTAAAATATTATCATAGTACACCAGTCTTTGCCATTTATATATATACATAATTAACAGGTATTAATTGTCACTGTTTTTGACTTGACTGAAGATACGAGCTTCCATGGAGGCAGTTCAACCGCAAGCAAGATGAACATGCACAAACTTCTTACTCTCAAAGACAGGGAATATTTCCGGGGTCTTTCTATTCCCCCGCGTCATGGAGAGCCTACTGATGCAAATCATGGTGAGATTGGCCATCTAACAAGTGGTGACTTAGTTTCTTCTCTTGACCAAAATGGTGAGACATATACAAAGAGTGAAGTTTTCATGTGTGTTTTCGGTGTGTTTCTTTGCACTTCATTCTCCCTGCCGTGTTGGAGATTCAAGGAGGAAGAAGCACATTGTTCAACCACATGCGGCACACTTCTGCCACGCTCAGCTGAGATTCAACCACATGCGGGACAGAATTTCTAGATCTTCAAGCGAAACAACCTTAGCAGCGAGACAAAAACGCATTGTCACTCTTGAAGCCAAAGGCTACATGGAACTGCCAGTCGGCTCGCCGCTTGCTCCAGCTACGATGCTTCAAGAATCTAATTATCGTGACCAGCGCGACCACCGCTTAGCTCCCTGAAGGCTGCACTCACACCGTAGAATGTCTAGCACAGTGGCCGGGACACTTCTTGCCGTGACTCTCCCTTGTGCTCCGTGGAAGAGACTTCCAACACTGACAAGTCGATTCTCCATGTTGTGTTCAGGATTTGTGGTTCATTAAACTATAAGTTAGCGAATAAAATAAAGCTAGGCTACAAGGCTGGGGAGGACGTGACGGAGGCAAGATTACGATGTCCACATGCCGATCGATTCGCGGATCGCCATGTACTTGTGGACGGTGGCTTTGGCCTTATCGCCCAAGAGTTCGTATCCATCCACGTATGGGAGGTTCTCTGGTGTTTCGCAGCAGACTAGATGATGCCAGTCGAGTCCGATGTAGCCGCTTTTATGCTGAAAGATGATCCCAATGCGGATCGTATCGGCGGGGATTGCATGGCCGCAAGCTCTACATGTCGAGCTGCTCGTCTTGGCGACGCTGATCACGTGCAAGTCTGTGTTCGTCCAAGGGTTCATTGCCATCTTGTCTCTGCGGAGGTAATCGATTTGTGTCGTCGTTCTTCGCTCTCACCTCTCACGTTGAGATCTCAGTCCTCGGGTGCAAACTTTGGGCATTTCAACGGTGTGACATTTTCCAAAGTTGATACAGGTATGTACGCAAGAGACGGCGGAGAGTCGCCGCCATCATCTTGCATTCGCGCAATTGAACAATGCCAATACGCTTGGAAACCTGTCCGCTTGAGAGCTTCATCGATGCTTTCGATGGAAGGTTTCCTCGCCGAGGGATCCACGGCATCCCAATGTTGACGATTCTCTGCGATATGTTGAAAAAAATGGCCAAATATCCAATGCGCCTACTCCACCTTGCCCGGACGATGACAACGGGAAGGAAAGCAAAACGCACGACGTGGTCTTACCGTAATGCCATGGATTAGTCCGACAGTCCTGGACGCACTTGTTCGATCTCTCAGGGAGGATTCACTCGCTCGAGCGACGATGCACAGCGATATCACGCCACGGTCGGAGAGTTTCAGCGACTCGGCATGTCTGGCTCGTTCTTTCGCGGTGATATGCGATTCACCAGGAGTTCTTCCTCTCTGTTTCAGCTTCCATGCCATCATGGCATGACAGGCTGCGACGTTATCCACCTTTGCGCTGTGTTGTCCAGCAATCCAGTAACGAGAGGCTGCTACAGTAGTTGCAACGATTTATCCATGACGACAGAAGCGTAGCCTGTGCTTTGAACGAACGAGCAGAGGCTAATAGGGAATCTAATGTTAGGCTTCAGTTGCGTGCGTGTTGCCTTTCTGTGCGTGCTCTCGGCTTTGTGTGGCGCCATCTTCGTGATGGATAATCCGATGGGAGGACACGTGGCTCCGCAGCCGCTCCATCACCGAAACAGGAGAGACAACGACGGGCAAACCGCACCTTGGTCGCATGTCGATGCAAGCAGCATTCAACTCGTCAGCGTGGCACGCACCAACGCTGAAGAATTGCATCCTTCCGTTCAATCCAATGGCCACGCGTAGCTTGCCATAGACTCCACCCTCGAAACCCACCTATGGTTCAATCCACCGCGTCGAGATAGCCAGCGTGTCGCTCTGGGAACGACTTGCGTCGCAGCCATGTCGTCAAGCCTTGCTGGATTGTTCATGTAACGCGAAGAAGTCTTCGTCGACTGAGAACATTTCAAGCATCGTGCTTGGAATGGATGTTTTTGTTCCAAATGGAACATTTCCCCGACACTCGGGACTGCCTTTCCTGGAAACCTCCCACCATGAGCTCCATCGAGTATTCAACGCCGACAAGCGCCAAGTCATTCGATCAAGCTCATGATTCATGCGCTTCGTGCGATCTTTCCACCACGTCCGCACGAAGTCAATTGTGTCGGTCGTCTCGAAACGCTTGCAACAGTTTTCGTCGCGCACCTACGTAAAGACAAGACGACAATCTTGAATTCGAATTCCTCCACCAAGGCAATTGCCTCTGCATCCATGGAGCTAATGACGGACCGTGCGGTTTGACATCTTGATCCTGACGCACATACACCTTGGCTTTCATCTACACAGTACGCTCTGCATCGTGTTGGAGCCTGGCTGCGTCGATCGTCCGATTCCGAAAGTCGAAAATGGTCGAAAACGTCGAATCTCTTTCGAATCTCGGTATAGAAAAAGCCATAGAGAGTGGTTTTTTCAAGCCTGTTTAGGCCAAATGGTCGAAAATGCAGCCAACGCTCGTGGCAGACCAGACATCCCAAGAGCATCTTGAGATTTCCTCGACACAGGACTGGTCATTGCGTCGCCAAGTGGCATGGCGTAATGGCAGCGTCGTCTGAAAAACGTCGCGTGACAGCCCCGCGTTGCGCCTAAAACGTATGGAATTACCTAATTTAAGCGGTGGTTATTCGCCTTTCACCCATAAAACGTCGCCAATTGTATCCATTGATTGTACAGTACTGTACTTATGCAAGGTAATTTGTCGATTTATGTACCATTCGATAAACGTGGCTCGACGGGCACCACTCATAAAATTGCCATGACCGTGAATCCGTGGACGAAATGCGACTTGCCGATCCTCGGCATCGCCAAGAATGACAAGTCCATGTGCCAAGCGTGCCAGGACTCGATTGCGACCGGTAGCATCCGCGTGGGCATTATCTTTCACCATGTGAACGGCACCATTGGCGTCGACTGGCATCATTTGACGTGCTGCGAAACACCCGCGGCGCTGCCGCAAGTCGAAGGCTACGAACTACTGGGCGAACAGGAAAAAGAAGTCTTGCACCATTGGATCCAGTCGTGCGTGTAAACGGAGCGGTGTGTCGTCCTATTTATCAAGCGTCGAGCGTAGACGCCCCTCTTCTAAAACCATAAAACTTAACTTATCCTCACGATGCCTTCACAACCTGCTAAGCCATTCATAGTGAAGCCATCGCTGCCAGCAAAGTGAATCGGCAGAGGAAAGCTCTGGGGTTTGGCAATCAGCTCGTCAACTCGGTCGCGTTAAAACCTTCATTCCACCATGGCATACGTAGCGTTGTGTCTCTTTTCATACAACCATAAACTTTTACTGTATTAATTTTAGCCAATCATCTATCGTTACATACTTTAATTTGATTCTATTGGCTTTTATTTTTACGCATTTTAGCCAATCAGAGGCTCTTTCTGGCGATGTAACTGCCAGTCGGTTACGTGAATCAACCAGGCTGACAGCTTCATTCTGGGACTTTTCCAAGCACGTAATGCGAATGCCGCAGCGGCGCGGCGTGCGGGAGCTTTCTAGATCCAGGCGGTTGAGTCTGCTCGACGAGAGTGCCTTCGCCTTCCAGCACGAGGTCAAACCCTTGGCCGGCATGGACTGCAAAGTGGAAGCGTGATTTGTACTTGACGGGCTTGGTCGGTGCAAACGTGACGACGACATCAAACGGGCGGTGAATCCCAGCCGCATAGCCAGGAGACGGTGTTGGCACGAGTGCACTGCTCGTATATAGCGGCAGCGATGGGCCTCGGACGACTCCGTTGCGAATGGCCATGTGAAAGACGGCCGGGTCGTCGGTGGTCAACGTCGACACTTGCGGCACGTGCTGGACGGCAAAGCGCGCATCGACTTCTGTCGGATTCGAGAGGTAGATCGTCACGTTGGTCGACTGCGTGCAGTGAACGCGGCCAAACTTGAATTGCGACGGCGCGAGGACGACGCGAGGACGCAGGACTCGGCCTTGGAGGGCAATCGTCTGCGTAGATCCTTGGCTGTACCGAACGTCCAGTTGGCCATTTGTCACTTGTACCATGGACGAATTCAGCCGCCGCCGACCGTCGAGAGGAGCCTCGTCGTTGTCGTGGTCTGGCGCTTGGAAATGCACTTGGACTTGAACGCTCTGGCCTGGGGCGAGCGTAAAACTCGGCGTCGGGTACTGGTTGAACGTCAAAGAGCGCTGTGTGGACGGGAGGTTGCTAGCTGACAAGGGATGATGGCTGCCGGACGTGGTGGCCTCCTTGATGGAGAACGCTGCTCCAGTGGTTTCAAGGCGGAAGGACAGCTTGGTACCCAAACGATTGACGAGTTGAATGGTCTGGAAGCGCGTCGGATGCGCGGCGTCGTGGGTTGCCCACGTCGTGAAGATGAGCAACGACGGCGTCGTCTTGTCCCAGTGGAGGACCGGATGAAGCAGTTCACTCGACATGCCGAGCTTGACGCACGCAGGACTGCGCCAGTGGAGAGCGCCCGTCGGCTTGGCTTTGCCCATGGCGTTCGTCAACCTGACAGCTTGCATGGCTTTGCCGACGGCGCCCATGAGAAGCGACTTTGCCGAGCTTTGGTTGCTGCCATTGCTCGCCATGCTCAAATTCGACTCTGGCCGTCCGTCCATGTAGCCGTGAAGCCAGTCGGCGTCGGCGACGAGCAGGGCGCGGACGAGACCGACTTGCGGCCACGTCTGCGGCAGGAACGAGACGCTAAAGTTGGCATGGCCATGCTTTGGAATCACTTGATCGATCGGGTCGATTTGAAATGGCAACTTGACGGCGCTTTGCGTTGGCACGTACGGACGAATGCGCACTTGGACCATGCCGTCGGGCTGGACGGTCAGCGCCACGTCGACGACGCGAGCGGGCATCGTTTCGTCGGGGAATTCGTCGAGTTTCCACGTCAAACGCGCTGGGATCGGCCCTGTGTTGATGATTTGAATCCGCCGCGTCGTGGCGTCGGCTCGAAGTGGCCAGAGACCAAACTCCAAGACGGGGAACGACGGCGAGCCGATCGCGGGCAGCGGCATTTTCAAGCCGACGCAATTGGCGTTGATGCTCAGAGGACAGCCCACGACGTGAATCGTCGCGCTCAAGCGAACGGGCGGCATCGTGTCGACCTTGACGACGATTTCATCGACGTATCGTCCTGCCATGTTGTTCAACGCTATGATCTCGACCAGCGCATGGCTCCACGGCGGAATCACGCAAGTCGATGGCGAGCAGACAAACGCGACGCCGAGGCCAGCGCTGAGCCGCAGTCGGTCTTGGCGTTGCGTCGCTTGGTTGGACTTGTACGCTTTGCCGGCTTGAGATTGAAACGCGTGCTCTCTTGGCTCGAGCGCGTTTGTCGTCGACGTTGCATCGCATGGCGCGGCGTTGTACTTGCGCGCATCGACCGCGACTGTCGCTGTGATGCCGCTGTGGTTTCGGATCAAGAGCCGCAGCGTTTTGCGCTCAAAGAGCGGCACGTCGTCGCCAAAATGGAGTTTCGGCAAGCTGGACGAGACCGCCGCGGTTGGCGAGACGACGCCAAAGTCGACGCTCTTGGCCTCGTCGACGACTTCATACGAGAGCACCAAGCCTTTCTGAAGCGTCGTGAGCTCCAAGCCGAGACATTCGCGCATGCCTTGGACTTGACACGCCAGGAGCACCTCCGTGTAGCCTGGCGCGCGTCCTGTGAACGTCATTTGGATCGGGAGCGTTTCCTTGGACCCTAGAATGCCCTTCTGGGGGGAAATCTCCACCGAGTATGGCTTGGAAGCATGGCGGAGCTGCGGCTCGGACCATTTGAACGGCGCGGCGAGGTTGGAGACGTTGACGAGCTCGATTGTGTGCTGTACGGAGACGCCAAGGTACGTCGTCCCGAGCTGGATTTGCGTCTGGCTGAGGTAGACATGGGGGCATTGGATTTCGCCGCGCGCGGCAATGCACACAAAGCGGTCCAGCGGGTTCTTTTGGTCGAGTAATTCGAGCTGAAAGGCGCCGCGAAAGCGCTCCGGCGACGTTCCCCCGACGCATGTGATCTCGACGGTGGCTTGTTGCCCCGGGGCGAGCGTTCCCCCGTCGGGGGAGAACGACACGGTGCATTTTAATGACGGCGGCGCGCTCGTGTCGCCCGTCTCGTTGGACGTCTTGGACGAGGCCGACACGAGCGATTCATTCGAATGCGGTCGAGGCAGCGTTTTGGTTGCGACAGCGGCTTCAAGATGCCGCCACTGGAAGCGCACTGTCGCCAAGCCGTCGTTTTGAAAAATGAGCCGTTCGACGGCAGACGTGCCGACGCGGACGAGGCCAAAGTCGACCTCTGGAGCGAGAAAGCGCACGCGCGGTCGAGCGACATGGCCTTCGACTCTTGCGACAGACGCTGCAGGACTCGACGCGATGGAGCATTCGAGAGGAAAACCAAACGAACCAGGATGGCTCGGGGCGTACGTCAACCGAGCTGCGACTTGGGCGTGGGGGGATAAAGTCCCCCGTCGGGGGGAGACCGGGGCGTGGTCCCCCCAGTCGAATGCGACTGGAATCGACTCTGGATTGATCATTGCGATGGTCTCCGCGGCAGAATTGATCGCGCGATCGACTATAGATGGTTCTGGGAGGGCGACGAGCCACGGGGAGAGTTCAATCCGAGGGGCCCTCGCTGCGCCTTCCAAAGTCAACGTCATGGCAGCCACTGAAGTCAATGGAAGATGTTGCAGCGGCTCGACAAAGGCTAAACACGTCGGGGGGACGTTGCAGAGCGTCAAAGTCGCCACGGCTGCAAACGAATCCACTCGCAGGGGGGCAAACGTGACGACAAACGAGCTGCACGCGTGGCGATCGAGGATGCCTTGCGCCGGCGAGACGCTAAAGGCCATGTCGTGGCCGCCGTCTGCAGCAGCGCCGTCGAGCTGCCACTCAAAGGCCAAGTCGAGCGGCGTATGGTTCATCAGTTGAAAGCCCTGCGTCGTCGTCGCGCAGGCAACGATCGGTGGAAACAACAAGCGGTCAAAGCGCATCAAGCAAGCCGCGACGGGGCTGCTGGAATGCTCCATCGAGACGCCGTTGATCGCGATCGGCTCGAGCTCCACGAGGCATCCGCGGCCTGTGATCTGGAATGACTTGACGAGGCAGTTATCGCACACGACGAAGAACGTCGCGGTCTCGTCGCCGACGCCCATTGGCGTGTACGTCAACGTGAGGTCGATCGTGGCGTCTCTGGCGAGCTCGAAGTCGCAAGGAGAGAGCGTGAACGGGCCTAGCTCGACGATGGGATCGAGCTCGACGGCCTGGAGAGCTTGGATGCGGTCGATCCACGACGCGGTCATGGACGTGAACGAGTCGGTCCAGTCCGCTTGAGAGAGACACCAAAAGCGACCTTGTCCGCCGTCGTTGCGGCATGGAATGACCGTCGACGACGTGCCTCCAACGAGACAACTAGCAGCCACAAGCGTGGATGGAATCGAGAGCAGCGGCGGCGTTCTCCTCGCGACGAGCGGGATTTGCAGCGGGACGTCGACACCGCTCGGGGTTTCTACAAAGACGACAAACTCGTCCAAGTAGTCGGCGCGCGTGTCCGGCGCGAATTGAATCCGCACGTGGCAGCTCAAGCCAGGCGCGACGAGCCCGGACGGGTCTGGAAAGCACACGGACGCGAGCATGAAGAACGCCGTCGCTGGCGGCAAGACGCGGCACCGTCCTGATATCGCGCCGATGTTTTTCACGAGCACGAGCTGCTCGTACACGCCGCCCATGTCGTAGTCGGTGAATTCCACAGGCATGGGCTCGACTTGGAACGGCGGAGACGCTTCGTTGATGTCGTGGTTGGACTTGTCGTAGCGTGGATTGCGGCGGAAGGCGAGTGTCCTCTGCATGCGCTCGAGGATTTTCGCATTCGCGTCCACCTGGTCGATGGAAAGCTGTGGCTGTGGCTTGGGTTTCTTTGGCCGCTTTGGAGACTCTGGCGGCGGTCCTGCGTCGGCCAAGTCTTCCGTAATGTACTCTTCTTCCTCCTCAGGCGCAGTGGATGGCGGATGGAGCGTCGCTTTCTTGCGTAGAGAGACGGTGGCCGTTGTTTTGAGGTACCCTGGCACTTCGACGGCGTGTTTTGCGGCTTGGATTCGCGCTGATGGACCGTTTCCAGAGCGGTCGAGCATGCGAGCGTGGTTGTCTGCCACGAGATCTCTAGCTAGAACAAGGGAGGACGCCAGCGCTCCAAAGTGAGCGAGCTCATTGCGGTCGAGACGGAAATTCGACGGACCGAGTGGAATCTGTGCTTTGACCACGAGACCTTGTGCGACCAATTCGCGCGCTTGCTGCTCGTCTTTCGACGCTGCCTCGACGCGGCGCTGGTCTAATAGCGCCATCAGATCCGACGCTTGGCTCACTTTGTCGCGGAGGTTGGCATCGATGGCTTGCATTTGGTCGGTCGCGTACACGACGTATGGATGCTCTTGCTCCAGCAGCCACGCTGCGTCAACGTCGTCGACGTAATAGTCGCGAAATGCACGCCGCAGCACGTTTGATATTGATCCCACGGCGACAACATCTTCGTCTTTCTGGTTGTCGTCCGTCGACATGCTTGTGGCGTCCACCGCGACGTTTCGGCAAAAAGATCGTCCGATTTATTCTGTCAAAATATCCAAAATTTGAATTCTGATTGGCTGAAATTCAACATTATATGAATTTAATCGATTTCGTTGTGTGTCGTGGGATGCTTCCAGAACAAAAGACAATGGCATCGACGCTGCTATGTCATGAAAAATTCGATATAAATACTATGACAAGCGATTTGACTCTTTGGTAGGATGAGGACTTGAATACCTTGGAATTTTTTATTCCAAGGTATTCCGATGGTTTATCTCGTTTTATTATTTTCCAAATTCATGATTTTGGCCAATCAAATCCCACAATACTCGGTAATATCAGGAAAGCCTGGAAATGTTAAAAAATCGTACTCTCCATTCACAACTTCGTTGGAGAAAATTCATGAAAGAGATCTGAGCTACACGTTTTTCACTTTGTGAGATACGCCCTGGATAATGACATCGCAAGGAGATTCACCGGAGAAATGAAGCAAATAAGTTCGCATAAATAAATGGTATCGAATAAATTATAATTAGCCGAATTCAGTATTTTAAAAATTATTTGATTGGTTAAATCTATGCCTATTTTAGCAAATTAAACTGTTTTATGAATTTGTCTCTGGAAATTATTCCAGAGCAAAACATATCCTTCGATAAAGCATGGACAAGGTCGAGCAGCGCCATAAAGCGGCGGCGGGCGACGCTGCCGTTCCTGATGCGGACGACGTCAAGATTCACAGCATTATGGGGCAGATCGTGAGCGCTCTTCGTCAAAAGATCCACGTGAATGCGATCCGCAACGTCTTTTTGTAAGTTCTCTATCAAACAAGCAGTGTGATAAACTTGGTCGTAGATGTATGGGCACGGGCGAAGCGCATCCGTTCACGTTTCCACCACCACCGCTGATCGTCTCACGTCTCCAGCACAATCTTCAGTTTTTCCTCGTCAACTATATCCTGCTGTTCGCGTTGGTTTTATTCTGCGTGCTGGTTTTCCATCCGTGGTCCATGCTTTGTTGCGTTGCGACGACAGGCGTTTGGATTGCATTTACGTTTCAGCGAAAGCATTTCCAGCAAGTCTACAAGAACAGTGGCATCAAGGAAGACCATGTCGTCTATGTCATGCTTGGAGGTACCCCAACTCGGTTGTTTTTGCTCAAATTGCCCATAGCAACGGCGTTGGTATTTGCTTTCTTCCTCCTGCCATCTCTACTTTCAGCTGGAAGCATCTGGTACGTACACAAGCCCAAGGAATTTTAATCCTCTGGTTTCTAGCGGCGTTCTAGCTGGGGCTCATGCATTATTGCGCAGCACAGACCAGACAAAACTGGCCCGTTCGGCCGCTGTCGACCCAAACATGCCAGTGGACCAGCAAGTCTAACTCGATTATGTTTCTGCTAACAAAGTGTGATCCATCCGTGAAGTTCCTCTTCATCAAAGTGCTTGGCGATGATGTATCCTCCGTCATCGAGCACTTGAGCGACTATTCGTCGCGAGTACTGGCGATCTTGAGGCCATTTCGTGTGGAAAAAGTTTTGCTCGATCACGTCGACATGCGTATCTGTGGCATCGACGACGATGGCGACGTGGCCAGTTGGCGCATACCGTCCGATGGCTTTCCAGACGAGCAATGAGCCTTTTTGCGGTCGCGTGGTTGAGCCATGTGGAATACTTGCGGCAGGAACTGGAGTGCCAGTCGCGACTTGACGAAAGACAGAGGCGGTGAACATATCATGGGCAGTCGGGATGCAGTCGAAGAGGATGCCATGGTGGATGACGAGGTACCGCCGTGCCAGTTCGACGCATTGCCATTGAATGCCCGTGCAAATGCCTTGGAACGTCGCGCATTCCATCTCGATAGCAGTTTTACCCGGTGGCAACAAGCACGAGCGCAATTCGACCTTCTCAAAGACGCCGAGAAGGGTGCCAAACGGCTCGCCGACTGTGCTCGCAGCGGCAGAAGTCGTCACCGACGTCGTCGTGGAGGAAGAGGCTGCTGGAACAGCTGAATGGGGAATAGTTAAAGCAGAGAGCGGCGGTGTTTGGTCGGCAGTCGATGCGTGCACACAGAGCATGTCAATGAAGGACCAAGAATGGACCAACGACGAGCTGCTCCAAAGGTCAAACCGTTGACGACCGTTTCAAACGGCCAGTCCAGCTTTCTCCGACTGCCACGTCATATTCAACCAGTTCATAGATTAGAACGATAGCCACAGAGGATGGAATAAAAGTCTCAGGGAGCTAGAAAGTCACCAAGATGACTCTTTTCCATCGCAGGAAGCCATTCCATTGCATGGTGATGTCGTCTTGCCCAAGAGAATTCAAGTTGATTCACTTTGCGAAGGGCCAGACACAATTCAACTCGTGGTTTAACACGTAGGCAACTCATGCACTCAACGGTCAAGAAGGATAAAAGAGAGTACGTTGGATGCCTTGGGCCCATTGCGAGCTCTCCAATGGACTGTTCCAGCCTCCACTATGGCTTGGATTCGATCCACAAAGTGAGGCTTTACCTTCGACGGCTGCCATGCAAAGCTAAATCGACCTTGCGACGATCAGGATATGTCTAACCTACCGAGGTCTTTCCTGTCGTCCGCTTTATCGCGTATGGCCCCCAAGTGATTCTCAAACGACCGCTCGACCTGTCACGGAAGTTCAGTCCACGATCGTTTCCAACATTTGAAGGCGTTTTCGGCCGCTATTCGACGCTGACAAGCGTTCTGACATCCTACCCATGGCCTCTAGATTGTAGTTTCAGACGTCCATGCGTCCACGTGCTTTGTTCTTGCATGGAAGGACATGCTGCTTGGCTGCTTCGGTGGCATGCCATCACAATGCTCTGATCACATCCACACTGTGAGCTAACAGGACGGTAGACACAGTATAGAAGAATAAAATATAAAATATTCGTTACAAGGTGGAAATCTCCTTCGTGTGTTGCTTTGTTGGAGTCTGGCGGCTCAATTAATTTGAAATTATCATGTATTAGATAATATTTTGGTCGTTGTTTGGCGTCTCTCCTCTAATTATTCTCGGACTGTGATTGGTCAACGCATTCTTCGGGCGGCAGGAATCGCGGCGAAACAAAATGGGCATCATGTTCTCCAAGGTGTTTGCCTCGCTCTTCGGAAGCAAGGAAGTGCGAATTCTCATCCTAGGACTAGACAATGCGGGAAAGACAACCATCCTTTGTACGTGTATCGCTTTTTTCGCATCCTGAACGACGTTTTGAACGTGTAGATCGACTCCAAGCTGACGAAATTGAAGAAACGGTACCGACGATTGGATTCAATGTCGAGACGATGCAGTACAAGAACATCAAGTTTCAGGTCTGGGATCTTGGTGGACAGACTAGCATTCGCCCGTACTGGCGCTGCTATTATCCCAACACGGATGCGATCATTTACGTTGTCGATTCTGCCGACATTGATCGCCTCAACATTGCCAAGCAAGAACTCCACGCGATGCTCGAGGAAGAAGAACTGAAAGACTCGATTCTACTCGTCTTTGCCAACAAGCAAGACCAACGAGGCGCGCTCAACGCCGCACAGGTCCACCATTGCAAAAAATCTCTCGTGCTTGACGAAATTGATGTAGATTTCAGAAGCCATGGGCTTGTCAGACATTCGGAACCGACAATGGAGCATTAAAGAGACTACAGCGACGAAAGGTTCTGGCTTATTCGAAGGCTTTGACTGGTTTGTCTACCCTTCTTCCTCCTCCTGTGGCTCATTCGATTTCTCTCTAGGATCGTGACTTGCATTAAGGGCGAATGAGCACTCTCGAGTTATAGAATACATATCAACAAATAGATCCCATCGATCGACTCTTCCTTCTCCTTTCGTTGCTTCCTGCTTACCCTCTCACCCCCGGAGCGTTCTCCATGCTTGCCACGTTAATTTGCTCTCGGATTTGTGTCGATTGAAGCTCTGCGTCGTTCGATTGTCAAAGTACATATCTCGTCGTACAGGCCGCTTTCAACGCTCATTGTACCGAGAGAGCACGCAAGTACACTGTAGGCGTCTTCTGCGATACAAACGATATCCACTGCTACGTTGTCGGGGGAATTCTCACAAGGAAATGCGTAGTTTCCTCGGTGGGATCACGCATCAGGTCGACGATGTCGTGGGAAGTCGGAAGGACGTGCGTGTCTGTGATGACAAGCCTGTCGTCGGCGTTTCAGTCTTGCTCTATGAAGAAACAAAAATGAATATTTTTTCTATTTTGCCAATATTTTATCTTCATGTTTGTAAGGATTTCTCTGTCTATTCAGTCTGAACTACCAGAATTTAAATATTCTATATAATTGTGTTGAAATATATGCTATATAAGCTCTTAGTAAGGATAATATTTTAATAATTGTTTTGGGTTAGTCATACAAAATGCAAGATATTTTTTGAAGTCGGGGATCAGACAGCCTTCCACTTCCAGTGCGCTATTCCACGACGGGGCATGGCCAAGACTTCGTCCAAGCGACGAGCGGTTGAAGATTCCACGGCCCCGACGCCGCCAGGGATCAAGGAAACGACCCCAAATGCAAGAATACCATTTGGGCTGAAGAAAATGAAGTCTTCGGACCAGATTCAGCCAGCAAGCACAACGTCGACGCCATCGCCCATGCATATGCATATGCGCGCCAACAATCAACACGATTACTGCGCCCCAACGCCTTATGGCCCTTCAGCGTATATGCCACCGACACCAATCTCGCCCGACATGCAACATCCTCCGCTTCAGCGACGGAAAACCAGTATGGACCATCATCAAGTCGTCCCACCACCTCAACCAGCTGCTCGCGCCCCGCCGCCGTCGCAAAAAGACGTCGCGATGCTTGAGCAACAGACAGCTCGTCTTTGGAACTTTGAAACATGGGAATGCGGCGCCCAGTACAAGTTTGTGCGACCGATGGGTCAAGGATCGTATGGCCAGGTACACCCTTCAAGCTCTGACCATAGATCGTTGACGCGCTATCTCACCTAGGTTGCTGAAGCCTATGATACAATCCGGCAAAAGCGCGTCGCGATCAAACGCGTGATAAACGTATTCGACCGCGCCCAGGATTGCATTCGCTTATTCCGAGAGATTTACATCTTGCGCCACGTCCGCCATAGCAATCTTGTCACGCTCCTCGACGTGATTCCCCCGCAGTCGTATGACAGCTTCCGCGACTTGTATCTCGTGTTCGAGTTCGCTGACACGGATCTCCAGAAGCTCTTTTGTCTGCCGCAGTATTTAAACATCCGCCACGTCCAAGTGTTTCTCCATCAACTGCTCCAAGGGCTTAAACATATGCACGCGTGTTCTATCATCCATCGAGATCTCAAGCCTGCCAACGTTCTCCTCAATGAAACCCTCAGTCTCAAGGTTTCCTACATCTATTCCCCTCCCTTGTCTTACCACGCGCGTTGCTAGATATGCGATTTCGGTCTTGCCCGAGTCTGTGTCGAAGATAATAATGTGGCCGATGCACCGGCAAGTCCCGACGGTGCCAATTCCTCGGGGAATAACAGCAGCAACGGTGAAAACTCGACGCCGAACGGATCGTCAACAGCCCCACCTAAAGCTGTACGCTCCATGCTGACTCCCATGATTACTCACTTGGTTGAATTAGTTCCATCGCCAAATGACCAAACACGTCGTTTCGCGGTATTATCGCGCGCCAGAGTTGATTCTCCTCCAAGTAATCAACCCTCAAGCATGCAATTTGTTTGCTGACGCAACATCTATTTAGGAATACGGCCGTCCTGTTGATATGTGGAGCATTGGGTGCATCCTCGGCGAATTACTCAACATGCAAGCCGAGAATTGCCAGCATTACCTGGTAGGAGCTCATCCCTGTTGCTTTCCATCATGGTCTTTGCTGTAGAACCGAAAGCCCATCTTCCCAGGGCGATCATGCACCACACTGAGCCCCACGGACACAGTCACGTACAAGAAAGAGATGGATCAATTGTTTGTCATTTTCAACGTGATTGGGACGCCGGAAGAAGAAGACATTGCACACATGACGAAGTTTGCTCCATTACTTCGTCAAGTGCCAAAGAAAGCCCCCATTGACTTGAAAGAAGTACAGCCGAGTTGCATTTTCATTTGCATGACGTTTTCTTGTAGTTGTATCCTGGAGCGCCACCGGAAGCATTGGATTTGTTGGACAAATTACTCAAATTCAATCCTGCGAAACGATTGACGGTACCAATCTGCCATGCTGCTGAGTTGTTACCTCGAGCTCGTAGGTCGAAGAAGCATTGAATCATCCATTCCTTGCTGAAGTCCCAAACCTCCATTCCCAAGAGGTTGACTTGGAAAGCGGTGCAAAATAGCTAACTACTCCTTAGATTACCAAAGCAGAACCGCTGCATATGCCAAACGAAGACGACGATGAACATTTTACTCGAGAGCAACACAAGCGTACGTTGCTTTTCTATCCAAGAAACAGTTGGATTGATGTTCCTCATCTAGGACGCATCTACGAAGAAGTCCTCAAGTTTCATGAAGCAGCCGTCGCGTCCTTGTCCAAACACGAGTAGTCAGTCCCCCACCCTCGAATGTTGTGAACAAATTGTAAACCAACCCCACACTTGTATCCATTGAATGCTTTCTCGTCTACTCGACGCGTGGTTTCTTGGCTGGCGGTGGCTGTGGAGGCTGCGCATCGTCTGTGAGGACTAATGCACTCAGCGCTGGAAAGAGATCGGCACCGCTTGTTCCTTGGTCGTTCAAATAGCCTTGAATCGCCTTGCGAATGTCAGGATCAGTCACGAGTGCATTCTCGGGCAGTTTGTTGAGCTGGCGGCACACATCGCTGGCGTCCTTGGGCTCTTGTAGCATCACAACGACAAAGGATTGCATCGTGCTGAAGCATTTCTCAATCCACATCGATAAGACGCTACGATGGCCATTAGGATTGATATGGAAAGCAAGGCTGTACCTCGAGGGAAAGGGGTCAAAGGTGTCCGAGAGCTTGAGAATGCAGTGGAGCAAGGACACGTCTGGTGTGCATTGCAAGAGCAGACGAAGGATGCCACTGAGAGCTTCTCCATGGACATGAGGGTCTAAACATGCCAAGACTTTGCGCAACGCCGCGACTGTGGCTACAATTGAATATTAGTTCCATGGCGGCCGAGCGATTACCTTTGTCCTTGCGCTTGGCTTCCCATTCAGCGGCCAGGAGTTCCCACACACTCGTCTGTTCCCATGAGTTCCACTGGAGAGAACTCAAGAGCACGGTCGTCGTTTGATCGCAAAAGATGGCGAACTCCTTGAGAACGAGCCGCATGGACAAAGTGCTGAGGATATTTGGCGTCGCGACGCCAACGAGAGCGCGGACTAATGAATCCGTTCTTGGTAAATACGCTGGTGGCGCATGTTGAAATAAATAAGGAACGGTGCGGAGACAAGTGCTCTCGACGGCATTGCCAGCATACGGCACCTAGGAATCATGTATTAGCCACAGAGTGTCAAGGAAGCAGGCAGACTTGGAGCAACGAGCACGCTAGCGCACAAGCCTCGTCGAGATGCGCACAGAGACTCACGTCTTGAAGCACTGCTTGGGGGATGTCGCCCACCCCCAAGACTTCGCAAAAGAGGAGGTACGGCTGGAGGTTTTCATGCACGCAGCAATATGTCAAAAGACGAGCGCTCAGCACCGAGTCTTGCTTGTACATGCCCTACGAGTTTGACGCGATGAGAATGAAAGCATTCTAGCAAATCGTACATGCAACAGAGGCAAGTAAAGCTGCGGAGGGCGCTGAAGGCATTGATCCAAGACGTAATGCGGCAAAGTTGTCGTCGTCAGAAAAGATTTCTCCAAGCACTTGTACAGCAAGCCACCTAACTCGCCACTGATGGCTATTGCATTTGGAAGATGACTCCACGCCGTAAAGATAACGCTCAGCGCTGGTATCAACTTGTCCACTTCGCTCTATGAATCCATTGTGAGCAATAGAAGGAGCGCAAAGACGTACTTGAGATTGTTGAAGGGATGCAATTTGATCTCGAAAGCTCGCGAGAGTCTCTGGAATGACCACCGTGGCTGGATTTGTATCAATGGGAAGCTTCTGGTCTTCGAGAAATGATTGCTCGGTCCAGTTCGTCTGATCTTCCGTTGGGGAGGAAGAGGGCAATCGAGGCTGGGAGTCTTTGGGAGAGTACTTGGGAGATGCGTGCTGTGGTGACGACTGTGGCGAGTTACCACGACCGGCCGGTGGGGCTTGAGGAGGTGGCGTTTGCCGAAGTGGCGACGATGTATGCACTGGTGAATGGCTTGGAGAAGATGTCACCGATGCTACTCCAGCGTTAATCCACGCGAGAGATGATAGTATATAACCTGGAGCCGATGAGAAGTTAAAATGTTGCGGCAATGCTTGTTGGCATTTTGTCCAAAGCGCAGGATTGAATTCTTTGAGGTAATCATGCAGCGGCTGGAGATTTTTCATCATGCCCAACTTGATCAAGGCGGAAATCGCATTCGACACGGCTGTTTCCTTTGCGGAAGAGTCCATGTGCGTGACGAGGAACTGCACAATGTCTTGGACCATAGGATGGTTTCGATTTTTTGTTGATTTCAGCTAGAAAAGCAAATGCTCAACGCTCGCAACATGGAGAGAGACTCACCAAAAGCATCATGGCGGGTTCCAAATGCATGATAGGCACTTCAGCTTGATAATTCAGGAAATCAAAAAACATGGCATGCAAGACGCGAGTTTTAGCCGCGGGGGATTTACTACAAGATGGCGTCAGCTCACGGTATTCCAGGAAAAGAGTGAGGTACTTGAGAAGCAAGAGCCAACCGAGGATATGATAGCGAGGGGTCATCTTTGCCTCCACTGCTTGGCTTGTAGGCTGGTGGACTGCGCAGACGTAGCTAGCAAGAGTTGAGTGAGCGCCGTGAGGAAGATTGGAAACAACGTACCGAACTATGTCGGCAATGAGGCCTTCATATGGCTGCACATGGAGAAAGCTTGCTTGAAACCATTTTTGGTAGCGGTGGGCAGCTACGTGCAGCACTTTGTCCATGACAAAACGCAGCTGTTCTTGCATTTTGAACGTCAGTCGGCACACGAGAAATTTGGACGGCGTCAGAGGTAAAGAAGGATTGTCTAGCAATCCTTTTGACATCGCTGCAAGTGCTGGCACCTTTAAAACCGATTTGTATCGCAGTTCAAGTACTGACGATGAATTACCTCGCGAAGATCATACGCTAGACGACGAAGTTCACGGCCACTCGAGACAACTTGTGCCGACTTGGCAGCGTACAAAGCTGCAGCGCACTCAGTGACTTGGATGGCCAAGGAGTCGGACTACAAGAGGAATAAGATATTTGTGCAAAGGCAGACCTACAGGCTTAGCTTGATGGAGCTCGGGCAAAATGCTGAGCAGAGTGTACAATAGATGGGGAGCCAAAGAATCGCTGCATGGATGCTTTGTGAAAAGAGTCACAAGCCATTGAATCAAGCACGGCTCAATTTGAATCGTCGAACCAATATGCCTAGGGATTATCATGATAAAGCTGACTCATACATGGTCGACAGACCGCATCAAGACAATCAGGAGCGTATCAACGACGAAACAAGCTTGAATGCATTGCTCAATAAACCACAACAGATTCACACGACTTGGTGGGATGAGACGAAGAAATCGAACGTCAATGAGCGCCACAAGTCCTTGAAAACTCTTGTCCCGAAGTGACTCGTTGCCCTCCCAGAGTTTCTGCAGCAATATCCAATACTCTTCTCGGTTGTCCGTCAATAGCCCGTACAACATGGCCGTATGTTTTTCAAATCCTTCAGCAGCTTGCCACTTTTCAATGTCCTTTTCACCCGGCACGTGCTTTTGCGCCATCATAAAGTGCCAAGCCCAGTTGCGATCCAAGTCATCTGGTGCATCGAGAGGTTGGTGGGCCAGGAGTTTTGACGATGGTGCAGGCAGTGAATTCGATCTGCCTAACCGAGGCGGTCCAGATAAGTTTGGAGGAGGTGGCTGCGGAGAAGGTGGTGCAGCTTCCCGTGGAGAGGCTGGTGGTGGAGGCGGAGGCGGCGGCGGCGGAGGAGAGTCGCTCATGCTCGAATAATGAAATCCGGATAAAGGAAATAAGATCACAGGCCATATCCGGATAGTGTTGGTCATTGGATATCCGGATATATCGTATACGGATAAATACGTATCCAGATAGAATGGCAGTTTCAATGACATCATGAAACCGACAGTGATGACCTCAAAATAGGAATAAGAAGGCACGAGGCCAGTCATCCATGGATAATGCAAGGCATTTGAGGATGCTACGAAGAAGGAAGGGAGGATCAAACATAAGGGATTTGTAGAAATTACGAGATAAAAATGCTGGAAACCTGTGTCGGTTTATGGTCCTGACGACAGGACCCCTCGAAACACGCCACAATGGATTTGAATCAAACGTTTTAAGGTATGCCAATGAGTGCCTGGAGAACTTTTGTGTGTCCACACTAGCGTTTCGTTTTTGCACGGGTTGACGTCTTGCGACTGGCGACACATAGAGGCACAAGCAAACCAAACATTGAATCAAACACTGAGAGAGAGTGCTAAAGCCAAAATATACATCATATTATACTCCAAATAAAATCAAGAAAGAAAATCCCCGTTAGACCGTGTACTCGTATGTGAGCAACTCGCTTCGCTTGACAAGATTGCGGCGGAAGATATCCCAGCATTGATCCCATGACCAGCGCTTGCTCGCTTCTTCGACGACATTGCGGTCCAAGGCCAAGCACTTGTCTATGTTTTCGACCATGTCGTCACCCATGAAACCTGTCACACCTTCTTCCAAGATATCCTTGGGGCCAGTCACGTGGTAGCCAGCAACAGGAGTGCCCACAGCAAGGGATTCAATAATGACGACGCCAAACGTATCAGTTTTGGAAGTAAATACGAGGCAGTCGGCATTGGCATAGTATTCGGCCAAGGCGCTGCCAGTTTGGAAACCAGCAAAGATGACATCGGGGTATTTGTGCTCGAGTTCCTTGCGGTAGGCACCATCGCCTACAACAATCTTGGTCGCGCCGGGGTATTTGACGCTGCAGAAGTCGTCGAGACCCTTTTCCTTGGACACACGACCAACACTGAGCAAAATGGGACGGCTCAACTTGCTGAACTTGGAGTCATCGTGGCGAAGAGAGCTTTTGAAAATAGTTCGATCAACACCGAATGTGAGTGGCTTGATGTAGCTCAAGAAACCGTGGTTTTCCAATTCAGACACCATCGTGGGGGTTGTGGTCAAGACACGACCAGAGTTGCGGTGGAACCATCGCAAATATCCATAGCCGACGCTCTCGGGAATACCGTACATTACGCGCAAATATTCAGGAATTTTGGTGTGGTATCCCGTGTTGTAGCCAATCTTTCGGCGGTCGCAATAGAGGCGGGTCGCAAGACCCAATGGTCCTTCCGTGGCAATATGGATAAAATCGGGGTTGATCTTGTTAATCTTGTTGTCAATGTCGATCGGGATGGACAATTTAATATCAGGGTAGCCCGGGCAGTCAAAGTGAGGAAACTCGGACGGGTTCATGTACACAAGCTTGTATCCGTCCTGGTTGGCCAAGCGCTCAATGTTCTTGAAGAGCGTGACGACACCATTGATATTGGTCTGCAAGTTGTCGTTCACGACAAGGATCGTCTTCATTTCTGGCGAAGCTTCGTCGGTCATGGCGGCTTTGGGATCTCTTCGCTTGACTGCTCTTTGGAAAGTGACTGAGCATGGGCGGCAGGTCGAACTTGACTTGATTTCAGTATAGAACAGATTCTCACGATTTGATTGGTCGAGTGAATCTTTGGAATCTCCAAGTTTTGTCGACGACACGCAATGGCGTTCGAACTTCGTCCACCGACCACGGCAAAGATAACCCACCATACTCGGTCACTCCTCTCCACCGATACATCCATCGAGAATACCGCTGAGATGATCGAGCTCGCAGCGCAAAGGTTGATATATCCCAGTCTATATCAACGAGTATTTCTTTTGGATGAGATTCCCACGGTGGGATTTCTTTTTGCCATTGAAAAGAGAGCGCCAGTTTGATTTGATTGGCTTCTGTGAAAAAAAGACGATATGATCTGGGTATTGGAAAAAAAAAAATGAAGAAAGGACATGATGCAATATTTCGCCCTGTGTACTGCAGTAGAATCCATCACAACTCCGGGGTTGAAATCGTTGAATGGTGTGAACACTTCAATGATTTTGGCCTGGATCGAGAAAAAGAATCGAGCGACTCGCAGCGCTGCAATCCATTGATACCAAAGTGACGAGGGGCGATCCACGGAATAAAATCTCGAATTTTTCATCCAGCAAACAACACTCAATTAACAAAAAGCGACCAATTCACGGCCTCTACGATTTTATCATATGGTGACTCATTCGATGTGCGATGTGAATCACATCGGTGCTCATAAAAAAAGACACTGGATATTGACTGAAATTCAGCAATTTTTATTTGGGGCAAATGTCAAAAAGTGCATAATTCATCAAAATATTACTCCTCGAAGTATAAAAAATGTGTCAATTAGGGCTAGGTTAAAACAATCACTCTGAGTACTAGGGGAATTTTTCACCTTTTTGCAAAAGAGTGATGGACATTATACGTGTATATACACCCGCTATATTAGCGGGTGTCAATGTTTTGATTAATTATTTGACATTTTCCCTTTTATTAAATTTTGATGGTAAAAACGAGGGATTCACAATAAGTGATAAATATTAGTCGCTTTTTGTTAGCGTCCACTGTTCTCGCAAGATCAACATGCATGGCACATGGGCCACAATGGAAATGACTATGCCGACAGAATCTCGAGATTCAATCGAAGGAGTGATGGATCTTCCCATGGCGAAGATCAAGTCAATGAATCGTCAATGAAATCTCGGTTGATTTCTCTCTTCCCGCGTCCCCCATTCATCTTAGACCGAGACGACGTCGTCAGCCGATAGCAGGGGCACGAGCTCAGACCGCATTTTCAAAGATGCAATGCTGCTGCCGTGTCGTTGATGGATTGGATCGTGCTTGACGCGCATCATGACAAGAACCAAACACCCTGGAAGCATTTCTGGCATGGCGTAATATATCCTGGAAAAATCTCAAGTCAAGACCAGCAAAATATCCTACCAAGGCGATGTGGTTGCAATTCGTGAAGAGCTTGGAGTGCAAAGATAAAGAACGCAGCGAATCCCAAACAACGCTGAGCAGAACAAACCCATGATCGTCACGCGAGTCGCTACGATTTGCTGCACCTTGGACGCCTCGACGGTCACGAGCATTTGACGAAGCCTTACCGCATAAAAGCCCTGCAATGAAGCTTCTAATTCTGCCACAAGAGGAAGACAATCGTACCATCATGACCGAGAGGGCGCCATAGAATGCTGCCACAACAAAGCTGTCGGGGTACACAATTGGAGCTGGCAATTTGACTTGGAGCGTCTATCAAGCTCAGAATAAGACCAAGCACCTTCCTGAATGCATTTACATTCATCACGAGCAGAGACAACTCCACGAGGTACATCCAAACATTGACGATCGCAAGGACATTCCGTGTGCGAGAACTCGTTCGAGTTTTGAGGAACTATTGAATAACTTAGACGAAGTCCAGCATTTGAATAGTACCTGGTGTGCCAATCGAGCCGATGAAGTCGTTGACTGCGCTACGACATCGCTCCAAAACTGTACAACGAGGGAGAACGCCGAGAAGTACACGAGGGTCGCGAGTTTTTCCCATATAACAACACCCACTGGGTAGAGATCCACCGTCAGGTTGAATTCGCGAACAACGACATGCTCATAAGGGGCAGTAGCGCTCGACCTTGTCTCCATTGCATGGAAATCAACGAGAATAAACCATGCCGCTCGATCCACGAACGCAATAAAGAGGAGCGCTGGGAAGAAACGAATCCTTCGCGCCGGTAGGAGCATCGAAGCGCGGCCATGCTCTCTCATGCTCGCACGGTGGACGTTGATAATCAGAGCAAAGAGAGCAGCAGCCCCATACATATAGGCGCAAAGGGCAATGTCAGACGTCGCGTCGAAGCAATGATCCGCGCCAAACCTGCATGCGGCATCTGGTTGCGGCATCAGCGTGCCACGAGTGGAGTTCAAGAAATGAAGGCGCGGAAAACAAAATCGGTCATCCTCGCAAAATTAATTGCTGAGATAAATGGCTTTGAAGTTTCTGAACTCTGGAATTTTATTTTCGAGATTCTTGAACTCATTTAATGAGTTCAAGAATTTCGAACCGAGGATATTAGCCAATCAGATTCATAAAATCATTTTATTATATCCAATCGATGATAGCTTCACACCTTCCAGATTCATGGGCCTCAAGAGCAACAAGCTTGAAGACCTGTTATGAAGCTCAAGGCTTTGACTATGCATGCTTGTCGCCATTCATTGAAGTCTCTGTTCGCAATCAAGCCTAGCGCACCAAAAGGCTTTGTTCCGACTGTCATCCGGATAATCAGCTGGACGAGAGTACAGTCAAAGGCTCAAAACGAAGCCCCTTTTTGGCATCTGAACTCCCCTTCTCAGCGTCGCTTCCTGTATTTATTCCAGTGTACGACGGAGACTGCCTTCGAGCCTTTGTTTACTGGCGAATAGGTCCAAAGTCTCGACGGGTCTTGGTTGATAGCAGATATCCGGATAATAATGATATTAACCGGAAATACCGGATAACGGATGATATTGAAATCTTCCAAATCATCACGACAACGGTGAACTGCGATGGCTGATGACATGGCGCTGGCTCGAGTCCTCGCGGAGGCATTCCTCCATTACCCGTCAATGGACTATTCGTTTGAAGGTGAAAGTGAAGAATCTCAACTAGCCAAGCTCGTCATCGTATACAAGGGCTTGGTGGAAGCAACGCGATTGTATGGAGAGATTGTCACTTCACCCGACAGAACTGGTGCCTTGTTGTGGCTTCCTGGAAAAGTATTTCCGCTTGGCCTTCTTCGAGAAATGCGAACAAGCTTGGTGAGCTTGCCATTTCGTATTGGTTTTCGCCCGACGTGGCGTCTCACGAGCCATGAAGATGCCAGTGTCGACTACATTGTCGAGCATGGTGGACCGCATATTGGCGTGATCTGGAATGTTGGCGTGGCGCCTGCTGGTCAGCGGCGAGGCAACTGCCGCTTCATGATTGAAACTGCAATCAACCAGATGAGAGCTGCTGGGTTGACTGAAGTTTGGCTCTCCACCGACACGGAAACCAACTTGATTATCTACACCAAGCTCGGATTTCAAGTCATGACCGATCGTATGATTTCTTGCAGTGGACTCCGCAACTGGGTTCTCTCCAAGAGCACTGCCTCTTCAACTTGAATAGGCTGCATCACTCATCTATGTGTAAACTTATTGGGATCGCTGCCTGGGGATTCCCTGAGCTACTTGTAGCTCACAAGATGAATAGTTTATCAAACTAGTTCATAGTGCTTAGCAAGCTGAATGACCTAGTCTTGCTTATGTCCAAGTGGCTGAAACAATGCATTCATTCAATGCCAGCAGGACGGTTTGTCGTCTTGCTTCACTCGACGACCACAAGAGACATTGCCAAGGTGACTGATGGCAAACCTTTCTCGTTTACAATTCTACACCGAGCTATATAGTAAAGATGGCATCATTGCAGTCAAACAGAACAAGGCGAAAAGTAAGCAAGCTCGTCGCATGGTCTCATATGGATCGACCTCAAATATTTCCAGCTATTTAAGAGCGGAAAGCCATGAAATCCCAGCTCCTCTTAATGCTGAAGTAGTGGCATCTACAATCTTTCATTTGGCAGAAAGGCTTCAAATCCTCGACTTCGAAGTTGAGACGACTCCACATTGAATTTTGGGGCAACGGATATCAACATTCCACAAAATGACAAATATTCGAGTACCACGGGGAACACCGAGTGCTAAGAGTACGGGGATATTACAAGCGGCAGTGCACAAGAAAGACATTTTCCCCCGCAACCTATATTCATAATCTACTCTTGGCCTCCCATGGCATCCCAATCTATCGCTCATGGAGCTGACTCGGCATTTCAAATTGGATTTCGTGCTGTTCGGCATCTAGGCAGACATGAATTTGAAAGCGAGCACTTTACTCTCAAATCCATGGGATGCATCTGGGCGGTGGGCGTCGCCCCTGAAGGCCAAGGCAAGGTACTGCCGCTACTTGATGGAGAAGGCGATCGATGACATGCGAGCTCAAGGCATGAGTGAATTTTGGCTCGTCACTGACGATCATCTACAAGAAACTTGTGATGGTGGAGATGATCACGCCAGGCAGCGGCATCAAAAACTAGACCATGGAACGTGTCTAAGAGTCATTCCTGCTTATTCAGCTTAAAACCTCAATCCAGATTGCCATGTATGTCAAGCCGAGCTTGACTTTACTCGACCTGTTGGCTCAAGTAGCCAGGGCGGGAGCTTAATACGACGGTCCCCGCACCACCTCATAGCAGTCTCTAAATAAATTGTGAGCGATAAGCTGCGTACAGGAATGACGAGCCAGAACAAGTCTTCCACAGGAAGGTCAAAAGTCCAAAGCCATCGAAACTTTGCCATCGCCAAAACCTCAGTTGAAAAGTCTTCTGAAAACAACCTAGCCTTTCCAACGCTGGCCGTTCCCTTGGCCACGCACACGGCGACCCACTCAATAACCTCATCATCTTGTATTGCATGCTCACAACCGTCAAGTAAGTTGAGATCTGCTGGGCGATTGACTTTCAAGTCATGGTCCAAACGATCATGCGAGTCAGCGGCATCACGACTTTAACGTCAAAGTGACGAAACAGCAGCGACGCGAAGTGGTCATTGCAGCCACGTTGAGTACAAAGCTCTTTCGATTCGTTTGCACATGACCATTAGCCATCGTGAAATAATTAAGTTTGTCAGATTGATCAGCGATTCAAATGAGATGAGGAGCACAAGGCTGATCGCAACGATTGCAGGGGGCTGCTTATTTCATCATGACACGACAGAAACATGAATTCCCACAGCGTCTTCGGTGTACAAAGCCGACCCCCAATTCGGAAGTCAAGTCGCACTTTAATGTGTTGCGAGGGCATCAACCTCCGACTGGAGTCATCTTTAGCCAATGAGGCATGCATCTCCCAACACAACTAACAACTTGCTCCAACAACGTACAAGTTGTTCGTCGTAGTCATCAAACAAATGGAGCCAAGCTTGTCTTGCTCTTGGTTCAAACCTCCCCCGACAAGAAACAGCATGGTCAACCTCACACACGTCAGTCGCTCCCTTGGCCGCGCCTTTGTCATTTATACTATCATGAAGTCTGCCTTTCAAGGCTACACGACGTCGACCAGTTGAAAAGACCAAGCACGTACGGCGGTGTCGTGGAGGCCGAAGATGGAAACGGGACAGTCTATTGGCTTCCTCGCAACCAGTACCCACTTGGTCTGTGGAAGGAACTCAAGAGCGGCATGATCACGCTGCCATTTCAAGTGGGCTTTCGTCCCCTTTCCCGCATTGTGCGCCACTACCACGAGTCCGAAAAGTATACATTGGAGCACGCTAGTGCGAACGCGGGGTGGATCTGCGTCGTGGGCGTCGCCCCGGAAGGCCAAGGCAAAGGTCATTGCCGCCGCATGATGGAAACTGCGATCGACGCCATGCGCGCGCAGGGGATGGACGAGATTTGGCTCACGACCGACAAGGATGTCAACGTGACGATCTACAAGAAGCTTGGCTTTCAAGTCATGACGGAGAAGGTCATCAGTAGCAGCGGCGTCAAGAGCTGGACCATGAAGTATGTCTAGAAACAGCTTCCGCCGCAAGCCGGTTATCAACGTTTTGATTTTGTCTTGCCTTCAATATACTTTATGTTGCCTGATATGTTGCAGCTATCATCTGCTGGATGCAAGGGCTCGATCCATTAGCGTGGCCATGCGCACGCAAATGAATGCAGTCGATAACGTTATCGCATTCCAAATCATCTTTTCTATTATAGCAAAGGGATCGAATTCGTGTGTCACAGTGTTACAACTGTAGATGGGTTTGCCAGACAGGCGTAAATCTGCTGCACATGACTCGTCAGATGGCCAAATTCATGCTGGTACATGCGGGCATCTCAACAAGCAACCAAGATGGGCAAGCTGGAATGGATAACAACTGGATGAGCTTCAAAGAGGAACGTGTGGGGAAGACTACTTTGTCTGGCTGCAAACCACGTGAAATGGACCTCTCTCGTGTACAAAGTGCACCGGGACAAGCTTTGGACTGGTGCCTTTGGGCGGGAGAATGCTCAGTTATTCATTTTGTCGATCTGTTCATGCTGGCGAATCCTGGCCACTTGAGGAGCTCTCTTGGCTCTGGAGGAAGCCTCCATTTGGTTTCACGTGCGTGGTCGGATTACTGCTTTGACATGTGGATGCGACTGGCTCCCCGGGAAGGCGTGGGAAAAAGGAATGCAGGCTTTCGATCGTCTCGAGTGCATTGTTCATTTTGAAATTTGCCATGCGTCTTTTGCTTGCCCTTGCTCTGCTCTCGCTCACTGCTGCTTCCCGTACTTCCGCCGAGAGACGTCTGCATGCCCCCGAAGGCCGAAGCCTCCTCCAAGCAGGCCCACTCATCCGTGCGATGGCCAATCCACCCTCAAAACAGTTTCATCCGGAGCATTTCCCTGTGGGAGATAGTCGCCGCCCGGTCACAAAAGGGAATATGTACCTTAACGCTAACCCAAACTACCTTCGTAAAGAAGCCACTCGACGCGAAGCAGAGAGGAAAAAAAAAAATGAGAGTCAGTCAAGTGGAAAGCGCTTGGAGAATTAAGTCTGCACTGACGTCGCATCTGTATGTGATTGAGATGAATATGCTCGATACATAAAAACGATTTCTCTCCTTGAGTTTGATTTTCATGCCTGAACAAGCAATGGACTTGCGCGGCTATGTCGTCAAAGCATCCACTCGAGAAGAAGAGAATGACGTGGCTTTGAAGATGTGACGGTGGTCTCCATGTATCGTAGTGGAGCTTTAAACGCAGCAGAAGGGAGAGCAAGAATGGAAAGAAATCCCCCCGAAGACACGCGCTATAGCCTCGTTGTCTCAAAGCTGCAATTCGACGACAAACACGACCGACGCTGTTTGCAAATCGACCACTCTCCACGACAATCGCCGTTTCACAATCTATGAAGACGATGCCAGAGTAGCAACTAACACTTGATTGAGCCGCTCTTGAAACAGAACGAGGAATGGCTTGTGGGTAATTACTCGACCGACCTGGCTTTCAAACTCTTTTGGTTACAATGCTTGGGTCTGTGTAGTTCTTCTCGTAAGAATGCATCAGTCTTGTTGTGCAGATAACGTGTACTAGTAGTTGATGGGGAGTTCACAGGACGACACGTTGATTCGGTACATGACCCAACGTGTACTATCAACATTGCCGTTTCCCCCTTGCGTTCATGAAGGCAGCGCACAGGGAATATGTGTTGAGCGGTCAAGGCGTCCCCTTCAGTAGCAAGACGCCGCATCAGTGCGTTTCATGCAAAGGACTAGACATTTTGCTTTCACCACCCCAATCGTCCATAAAGTATCGTAGTGATGCGATGTTTATATTTTCTCTTCACCCGCTTTATTTGTCGGGACATCGTCAAGCGTCGCGGAATACGACGATGAGCAATGGGATTCCCCTCTCCATCATTTGGCCGAGAGAAACCACGCTCCTCTGTCGCTATACGTCGTCTAGTGCGAGTGTACGTACCTCCAACTAGTTATCTTCACCATGGAGACAAATATCACCCAACACGACTAACAAAATGCTCCAACAAGTGATTCGTACAAGTTGTTCGTTGTAGTCATCAAGCAAATGGAGCCAAGCTGGTCTTGCTCATTATTCAAACCTCCGCCGACAAGTAACAGCATGGTCAACCTCACCCTCGTCAGTCGCTCCCTTGGCCGCGCCTTTGTCAACTATCCTATCATGAACTTTGCCTTCCAAGGCTACACGGACGCCGAGCAACTGCAAGGTCTCACTGCTCTGTGGTACAAAGTGGCTGCGGCGTCAAGCACGTACAGCGGCGTCGTGGAAGTCGAAGATGGAAATGGGGCAATCTGTTGGCTCCCTCGCAACCAGTATCCGCTTGGTCTGTGGAAGGAACTCAAGAGCGGCATGATCACGCTGCCATTTCAAGTGGGCTTTCGTCCCCTTTCCCGCATTGTGCGCCACTACCACGAGTCCGAAAAGTATACATTGGAGCACGCTAGTGCGAACGCGGGGTGGATCTGGGTCGTGGGCGTCGCCCCGGAAGGCCAAGGCAAAGGTCATTGCCGCCGCATGATGGAAACTGCGATCGACGCCATGCGCGCGCAGGGGATGGACGAGATTTGGCTCACGACCGACAAGGATGTCAACGTGACGATCTACAAGAAGCTTGGCTTTCAAGTCATGACGGAGAAGGTCATCAGTAGCAGCGGCGTCAAGAGCTGGACCATGAAGTATGTCTAGAAACAGCTTCCGCCGCAAGCCGGTTATCAACGTTTTGATTTTGTCTTGCCTTCAATATACTTTATGTTGCCTGATATGTTGCAGCTATCATCTGCTGGATGCAAGGGCTCGATCCATTAGCGTGGCCATGCGCACGCAAATGAATGCAGTCGATAACGTTATCGCATTCCAAATCATCTTTTCTATTATAGCAAAGGGATACTAGTACCGTATTTCCTGTAAGTTTGTCACCACTATTTTTTCCCATTGAGTTGTCACCACTGATATAATTATTTAAATTAATAATAAAAATTTGTAGTATTGTGAATTTCATTCGAAATTGTGAGGGGGGTCCGAAATGTATCGATTTTTCAATTCGGACCCCCCTCACAAGATCGATTTTTCAAATCGATCTGCAAATCGCTCAGCCAATCACAATCGAGTATTTACCTAATTCACGCAAAATACACCGACACACACGTGAAATTAATTTGGGACATTTGCCACACTTTCCATTTATACTTGACTTCAGTATGATCGAATCGATTTGGAATAGAATTCGATTTTGGTTCGAAAATACAAATTTAGGTGAAAAAGACAATATTAATATATATTTATAATACATTCTGATGAAATTTTTCGGAGTTCCCTTTGAGTTGTCACCAGTGAGATCTTATTGGAAGAAATGCAATAGTTCAATTAGATTAGTATTTTTGAACCAAAATCGAATTCTATTCCAAATCGATTCGATCATACTGAAGTCAAGTATAAATGAAATGTATGGCAAACGTCCCAAATTTATTTCACGTGTGTTTGGGTGTATTTTGCGTAAAATTGGTAAATACTCGATTCTGATTGGCTGAGCGATTTCCAGATCTTGTGAGGGGGGTCCGAATTGAAAAATCGATACATTTCGGACCCCCCTCACAATTTCGAATGAAATTGACAATACCTGGGCCATAAATTTGTCGTGTTCATGCATTGTAGTCGGTGATACTAGACCCAAATGAGCTTTGAAAGTTTTCATTCTCCCAAACTGGAGTCAGCCACTCGAGAAGTCGACATACGACTGCAAGGCGTTCAAAGAATAATATTATTGGTAGATAAGTATAATTGTTACCCAATCAAATGCACCTTGTTTTGATAGCTGATGGGAAATTTCCCCAAAAAGCACAATATTGATAATTTATTCGTTTTCACCAATACTGGTTGGCTGGTATTCGTAGAATTTCCACCAATCAAAGCTTTTTGAGTTTGTTCGAGATCTCGAAGATTTCGAGGTATTGACTGAATAACTGTGATTTGAAAGCAATGACTTGTCATCAGAAATCGTATCTCAGTTGAGATATCATCCTTGTTTTGTCCAATCATTATTTTTTCTCCATTAAGGTGGCTTCATTGGACAATATTGTAGAAGCCAAAAATTTCATCACAAGCGAATCGTGTCGAGATGAGCGAGAGGCTCCCTCGTGGAGCCGTGTGATGGAGCAGGGCGCTACCTTCGCCGTTGTTCAAGCTCAACAGGCACATCTAGCATGAAATATTCTTACTAACACGACGACAAATTGACCTCAATCAAGCCCTTAAGATCAAGAAAGCTTGGTTTTTCCTTGGTGTGGTGATGTAAATCAAGATGAGGACGCTCGACAGACCATGCCCGTAAGTACAAATGCAAATGTAAAATTTCAACGTTATCATAGACCCATATTCTAGCCACAAAAGAGTCTGTTTTGCCGTTTTTGCTCGCTTTCTTGGCTTGAATGGAAGTTTTTTGTTGAAACCTTCGTGCTCTCGCACGAGCCGCGCAGCAGTTGTGACTTTCAATTGGACATCTCGCCGTATTTTGCCAGTATGAGAGCTCGAGTATACAATTTCGAAATACGATTTGACAATAGCGTAGGATTCAACAACGTCGAGCTCACTTGGATTCGAATCAACGCCACGTCCTCGTTCTGCCTTTAGATATTCATGCAACCTCGCCATCACATACTTCCGTTGTGCGAAAATTGGCTTGCACTCTCTTCACAAGTCGAATGTAGATTTTTTTGAGAAAGGAATCAACTTCTTTGTAGGATTCCCAAGCCACCACAACCTCCAAGCAGTGTTCACGTCTACACTGGGAAAAGCAAAGTCGCAAGGAAGCATCCTTTATTTGTCGCCGATTTGAACTACGGGATATTGTGGTCGCTCTGAATCAACAGACATTCAATCCAATCGATTGTGTGTCTTGTCAGTATAGGTTAAGCTCGATAATTATGGTTGTACTTTACATTTTTTGAAATCATTGTCGATACTATTCCAGCCACAGTTGTTTGGATGGTATTGGTAAAAAATTCACGAGTTATATTGCCTGCGGCTGCACCATGCTCTTCTAGAATACGACGAACACCATCTAATACCGTGTCGGGAATGTTCAAAATGCTAGACAGATTCAATTCCAAATTTTTGAACATTTCGACTTGAGGGGGATGCCAGTCGGCTGCATAATTTTTGAACTCTGACCAGGGACAAGCAGAGAAACGAGTTCGTCAACCATTGCTGGATTAGAAAACAACGGCGTTGATAAGAGAGCATGATTGGGGGGTAGATTTTCAAGCCGCCACTTGTGGTGGTGGACAAGGCTCACGAGAATAAGCTTTAAGAGCTCGCAAACTGTTGGACTTGCACAAAGGCCGGGAAACATCAGTCGCACACCATTTTTCACCGTGGTGTGCTCTGCATCAACAAAATGAGGGGGTAACATCGTGAAATCACCTCTATTTATTGGAAGACCAGCAACAACGGGGCCGGTAAATTGGTCTCCAGCTGACTCGTATCTAGAATGGCCTTGACAAAATTTATCAATATACTATCGTACCGACAATAGCGTTCCATGACATTGCCAAGAGACCACCCGCACCTCAAACAAATACTAACGATAGATGGGCCTCCCGTAGACCCAGAACAAGCATATGTCGCCACTCCTTTTCGAATGGAGTGAGTACCGATGTCCTTCTTTGGTGTCTTGTTCCCCGATTGATTATTCGTGATATGATTTTCTCCTGCAAGTTTGGACAAACTCTTGCCAAATCTATCCTAATCACCTGTGAATCACTAAGTCAACCTCATTTAACCTTTTGCTTCGATCCAGAGAAGAGACTTCCGTTGGCGATCTGGGGATTGCAAGCCAAGTAAATCCCCAGGGCGACGATAAGACACAGCGGAATTCAACGGGTTGGCATAGCAATGCCTCGGATCTCGAATTGTACTTCCTTGAAGATCAATAACGCCGAAATTTAATACACGTTCAACTTACCGTCTTGCTTTATTTTTGTTTTAAAAAACTGAACTCCTTTAGCGTCCTCTTCTATTGAAATGTGGTCAAACCTGCCAAAGTTAATATGCTTCATAAATGCCTTTATGCTTACCGAATCATCTCAATAGATTTCGACCTGCACATGAGATTCCAAGTGAAAAAATAAATAAGTGGATGAACCCTCCGTCATGCAGCATCAAGCTTCTCTCGCTGAAGGTTTGAAACTTTGAAAAAGTAAGTAGACGCTTCCCACTGCTGCCTTTGTCTCCACACTGGAGATCGTCAGCAATTGTCTTTTTGAGTCCTAGATATTAAGTTGTAAATATAGATATTCTAATGGCATGTACAGTGAGTGGGTCACATAAGTGTCCGTGCAGACGAAAAAAATATTATTTTTTTGGAATATTTCAAAAAATATTAGTCGACCAATCAAAGTAATTACACTGTCAGAGAGAGAAAAAATAGACGAATAAACCAATTCAATTGGCCAATCACATCTAAGAATGAGGAAAGCAAAATTTCTGGAAGAAAATAAGTACCACTATCAAAGTGTCCGTGCAAGCTGCGTATGACTCAGAAAAATCAACCAAAGACCTCATTCTTGACTCGAACTAGTCATTTCTCGATTAACCCCTTTCTAATCAAGACTTGCAACCTCTCGCACCATCTTTATCTTCTTCCATGGCACCCCGACGCGAATATTCCGACGATTCGAAGCAAGTCATAATTCTCCATCACCTTGAAGGCAAATCTTACGCAAAGATCGCCGAAATTGTTTTATTTCCTCGCTCAAGTGTTCAATACATCGAGGAAAAGTTTAAAACACTTGGAATGTTCTCGAATATTCCACGCCCTGGCCGTCCCCGACTGACCACGGAATCCCTCGATCGAGTCATCGTCCGCGAAGCAAAAAAAGACCGCCGTGCAAGCGCAGAGACCATCGCCGATGGTCTCGATGTGTACTATGACACTTAAGTGTCACCCGAAACCGTTCGCCGACGAATCCGTGAGACTGGCTTGAACGGTTCGGGCTGCGATCAAGAAACCCTACCTCTCGAAAGCCAACAAGAAAAAGAGGCTCGATTTTGCCAGGGAATACCACCTCCTCCCTGCGTCCTATTGGGAGAAGGTGGTTTTCACTGATGAAAGCCCCTTTAACCTTCATGGATCGAGTGGTAGGATCTACGTTTGGCGAAAGCTAGGCGAGGAATACCTCGACCAGTGCCTTGCTCCTACTTTCAAGAGTGGAAGGGACTCTGTTATGGTTTGGGGATCTATGTCCTGGTCTGGCGTTGGGTCTCTCGTCTTTTTAGACGGGAAAATCAATTCTCAAAGGTATCTAGAACTATTGGAGGAAGAAATTCCTTTTAATATAGTGAAATTGGGCTTGGATGAGCGCTTTATCTTTCAACAAGATAATGCTCCTATCCATAAAGCTCGTATTATTAGGGTGTATCAATATAGAAAATTCTGATTTTACTTTTGCTTTCAAACAATTAAAATTTGAATAAAAATATGCTTTCACTTTCACATTTTTTAAAGTACCTCCTGAGGTACTTTCATGTTTCACATTTGCTTTTGCTCTTTCTGGCTGTCGGAGGAGACGAAGTCATGGCAAAGACGATGGTGGATATTCAATACTACATCATCGGAGACGATGCTCCTGATCGATGATCGGATTCTTCTATGATCTCGATAATCTTTCGATGGTACTGGGGTGTGCTGTGAAAGGCATACCCATCAAACGAGGGTCTTTGCACACGACTGAGGAATGGCACGCTGTGCGGCTTTGTGCGAAAATGAGAGTATATCCGTATACGGATATACAAAAAAGTGACATTCCATTTTGATTGACTGTTTTGACTCTGCTTTTGAAGAGTCCACTTCGAATTAAATTTCTGCTTTTCCTGAATTTTGGTGATTTTTTCTATATTGATACACCCTATTGACTCGTTTTTCGATGAAAATGCCATCGCAACGTTGCCTCATCCCCCGCAAAGTCCTGATTTAAATCCAATTGAGCATTCATGGGAGCCCATTCGACGAAAACTAAGTAAAAAACCTGCCAGCTATATTCAAAATCTCAAGACTAAGATCGGAGCGATTTGGAACCAAATACCTGTCGAATATGTGCAAAAACATTTTTATTATGACAATGCCCAAGAGACTTGATATGGTCATTGCCAATCGTGGTGGGCATACAAAGTACTAGCTTCCAGCTAAATGTCAATAAATTGCATTTTTCATTGTTTGCACGGACGCTTTTGACAGTGGTACTAGAATTTAGACTAAAAATACTACCGTAAACCCCGTACAGGTGTAACCAAGAAAATGATTTGCAAATGCTTACAACTCAATGGGAAACTGTCAAATTTTCATCCAGCTTCAGATAAAATTGATTGGATAAAATAAAAACCATTTTTTCAAAATGATGGGTAGCCACAAGTTGCCAATCCTCTCAATGGAAGAAGCACCTGCGCGAAGCAGGCGCGTGAGCGCAAAAGGAAAGTCGTACTATTCTATGACGTACAAGATTTCCGTCGTCAAGGCCTACAACCCACCACGTCCACGGCCTTCCCCAAATCGAAACAATTTGAGTTGAGTTCCTATTGGATATATATTACCCAATCATTCGTCGATAGTTACAAGTCAATGGGAACTTCAAAGATTTTTCGACAGTATGCGCAAGTTCATTTATCTTACTTTTTGTATAGTGTTATCGCACAAGATTGGAAATGGTTACAGATCAATGGGAAGAAATCATGGTTACAGCTGTACGGGATTTACGGTAGATGACCCGAGCGCAGCATCCCCCATGAATGGCATCAAAATGATCCTCTTTACTTCATCGAAGCATCACAGCTTTCGTTTGGATGTCTCGGCTTTTATCTTGTTCTTCAGTCCAGAAAATAGCCATGTTTTCCGTCTGCACGGACACTTATGTGATCCACTGTACCTGAAAAGACCTTTTTCATGTCATTGCCATATTCCTCTGGAAGGGCAACTTTCTGGTCCTTGTAGAGGCTTTTGAGCGCGCTCCTGTAACTAGATATTGTTCCTACTTCTACCTTTTTGTTTCGCACTGTCCACTCAATGAATGCGAGGACGTCTAAATACTGAAAGACACTCAGATTGATGGTTTGGCCGTCGGATTCCTGTTCAGAGGTCATCAGCAGTTCATGTTTTCCCACTCGCCGAGCCCACAACTTGATTTGATTGATACCAGATGTATCTCTTGCGGGTTGCCTCGCTGATCCTTTTCCGCCGTGCTTCTTCAATCGTGAAGCCCAGGCGGCTGGTCATTTTGGTAGCAACGACGTGAAAAGTGAGAGTTTGTTTAAGTTATTTCTTCTTTGACATTTGATTGGCCCTGCCTCTCGTATCTCTTGTGAAATACATTTTCCTCCACCCATTCTAATCTCATAATTTTTATTTAAATGCATACAAATTGCAATATATTTTTATTCGAACTATTAAAAAATATCTATTGGAAACCTGAAAATGTATCGTCAAAAAGATATGCTCCGTTCAGTAGACAAATTCTGCTATCGTGAATTTATATCCTGTGGCCCTGGTCGCGAAATTAACCAGAGCAAAAAAAACCAGAGCTGAAATTTTTTGATTGGCTCTTTTATCCGTAAACCGGATAGCCACTCTGGTTTTTTTTCCGATTTTCAAAAACAGAGGTGAACCACCTCTGTTTATGAAAATTGGAAAAAACCAGAGCTCAATTTGTGGCCATGGAGAAAAGGAAGTCAGAACAAGGTGAAAGAGATGAGCCCGTGAAGGTGAAGAAGTCACGCGGTAGACCGAAGAATGAAGACCAAGTGAAAAACGCTGCAAGATGGAATGAAGAAGCTGTCGAGCGCATGTTTCAGCTGCGGTACATGGACTTCGCTGGTCGTTTTGACCACACAGGCAAAAAAGGAGGCTTACATTCTCTTAGCAGCAGAGCTTTCGCTTCAAATGGGGGTTGTATATGATGCAACTCAAGTTCAAAACAAGGTGCGACCATTTTAACATATCGCTTCATCAATATGCAATAGTTCCACGAATTTCGTAAGAAATGGACGAGCCCAAGTCTCAAAGCAACTGGCAATGGAGATTTGGTGCAGCCAAAACCCCAGTTCTATGACATAATGCTGGACTATTGGGGAATGAAACCTGGTTTGTCACGCGATACGTTGTTCTCCACGGAGGTAGATATCCTCGATCCCTTCAATGAACCTGGAGATGACAAAGAGCCACCACTGTTGAGCGTCGAAAGTGAAACCACGGAGATCAAATTCGAGAAAACGACATCCGAAAGGAAACAAGTTTTTTCTGCTCGCAGACAACCCTCAGTGAAAAGCGAAAAAACATCCTCCGTGACACAAGCTGAAGCTCTCATGTCTGGACTTGACGCCGTCGGAAAAGGATTGAATGCAATTGAAGCAGCGCTTGCCGAATGTCCTTCAAGCACTTCCAACGATCAACTTGTTGCAGCATTGGAGCGCCAAACTGATGCCTTTGCACGTCAAGCCCATCAAATGCAGCAGCTTTTGTCCTTTCTTGTTGCCAAGGAGAATCGCTAAACAATTCGAAAATACAAATGAATATTTTAATACTTTTTCTATTAAATTATAATAATATAGTTTTTATTATCAAACTTATGATGCTTACAAATTCCTATATATTTAAATAAGTAATGATCAACTTAAAATTCAAAAAAAATATTTTAAAATGAGTCATATTTTAAAAAATTAAATTGGCTAGGCTGCTCCGACGTGAAATTGCAATTTGGTGAAGAATCGACTCCGACTCGACAGGCGTCAACTCTTTCTCGCAAAGAGGCTGAGTGTAAGTGTTCAAAAGACTTTCTGGATCAATGTCGTCGAATATGGGGTCGTCTACGAAGAGAAAGATGTTGTGCATCACAACACAAGAAACAAACTGCGCCAATGTCTTTGGCAAGGACTTTTCCGACATCACACCTTTGAGGATTCGCCAACACTCTTTCAATCGCCCAAACGCGCATTCAACACTCATACGAGTGCTAGAAAGAGCATAATTGAAATACTTCTGTACTTCATCCTGTTCGCCATTCTCCTCACGCGCAGCAAAGGGCACAATTAACCATGGAAACAATGTGTAGCCAGAGTCACCAACAAAAAAGCAGCCAACAGGTAGGATAGAACGCACAGAGTTCCCCAGAGCCGACAATTTCCACGGCTTCTTGTCCGAAAAAAAAGGACGGACATCAATGCTCATGAAACGTCCAGAATGGTCAACGACGGCTTGGACATTCAAAGAAGGATCGCCGTGGCGATTATTATGCGGTTATTATTCTGCAGCGCAAGTTTTCCAAAAACCATAGGTTGTATCTATCGTCGCGGTAAAGCTCTTCGAAGCACACTCTAGATATGGTGTGAATACTGTATTTGTCAGACTTCAGAGATGCTTGAAGCGCTGACACAGCAATACAAACACCAGCGATGGCCACAGACACTGCAGCAGCGACATTCCTCCCAGTCGACATTCTTCAGCCACTTGAACAAATCCCGACCAACGCATTTCAATGCTCTAGTTTATTGTCCGAATATGGAATATGATATCCGGCTCCACTCTGGTTTTTCGTCCTGGCGCGCGCAGGGAATGGACGAGATTTGGCTCACGACCGACAAGGATGTCAACGTGACGATCTACAAGAAGCTTGGCTTTCAAGTCATGACGGAAAAGGTCATTAGTAGCAGCGGCGTCAAGAGCTGGACCATGAAGTACGTCTAGAAACAACTCGCACCTTACTCCACAACTCTAATCTTAAATTTAAATCTTGATTCTCTCATCCAAGCCTTACCACTACCCATGAGCGACATGACGTCCGACTCGAAGTTGCAGAGTCAATTTGCGACGCCATTGAGCTCAGTTGTCGCCAGCGCCAAATTTCTTCTCGCAGACCCACTGCGTTGGGGTGAAGATTTTGCATGGGATTCAGTATTTCTACCTGCGGTCCAAAATAAAAGTCTCGATTGCAGTTTCCATCATGCGGCGGCAATGACCTTTGCCTTGGCCTTCCGGCGCGACGCCCACGACCCAGATCCACCCCGCGTTCGCGCTAGCATGCTCCATTGCATACTTTTCGGACTCGTGGTAGTGGCGCAAAATGCGGAAAAGGGGAAAGCCCACTTGAAATGGCAGCATCCTCATGCCGCTCTTGAGTTCCTTCCACACACCAAGCGGATACTGGTTGCAAGGGAGCCAACAGACTGCCCCGTTTCCATCTTCGGCTTCCACGACACCGCCGTACATGCTTGATGCCGTGGCCACTTTGTTATACAGGGCAGTGAGTCTTTTCAACTGGTCGGCGTCCGTGTAGCCTTGGAAGGCAAACTTCATGACAGGATAATTCACAAAGGCGCGGCAAAGGGAGCGACTGACGAGTGTGAGGTTGACCATGCTGTTTCTTGTTGGCGGGGGTTTGAATAATGAGCAAGACAAGCTTGGCTCTATTTGCTTGATGACTACAACGAATAACCTGTACGAATCACTCGTTGGAGCTTTTCGTTAGTCGTGTTGGATGATGTTTGTCTCCACGGATTAAGAAAAAAGTTGTAGCTACCTACCTCTCGCACTAGACGACGTGCAGCGACAGAGGAGCGTGGTTTCTCTCGGCCAAATGATAGAGAGGGGAAATCAATTGCTCATCGTCGTATTCCACGACGGGAAGAGAAAGCATCCACATCGCAGTAGACTGTATTTTATGGACGATTTGGGTGGTAGAAGCAAGATGTCTACGGTAGTCGCATGCATGACTGACGCTGCGTCTTGCTACTGAAGAGCGAAGGTAGTTGGCGTTCCATGTGCGATTTCGCTGCCTCCATGAATGCAATGGGGAAACGAAAAGGTTACGCGCTTGTGTTCTGCTTTGCAAAGCAGCCAGGGTTGCGGTGGACCCGCTGGCTTTAGTTCGAAGTCTCGATCGTGTCGGAACGACACACTAGTCTTCAGTGCATAGTATCAACATGTAGCCGTGAAATCTCCGGGGCATGCATTCTTCTTGACGTTGCCTGCTATGCTGCGGCGAGCTTCTGTTCGATACAAGAGCTCTAGCCCACATCTTAGTGACATGACACTGAATTCGATCTGTTTCTATCATCTTTGGATTGATTCGTTCGGATCAGTATCTCGATGTTACACAGACTAATCTAAAAATTGGACGATCCAACTTCCGACGTGCTAGCGGAAAAGTCTGACTGCGCAGTACGTTGTACAGCAAAGATGGCCATAGTCATGCTGTGGATCCCATTATCTTTGCATCATGTGGCAAGGACAAAAGTGCCGCTGCTGCAAAGAGTTGGAACAGGACAGCTCCCCGTCAAAATAAATATGCGCACCAGATGGAACTCAACGCTTTTGTCTTGTTGCAATTGATTGGTACAATTGACAGTTGAGAAGTTCAGCACAGTGTAATCAACGCATCCATGCAGAGATGGAGCGCATTATTGGAAAACCTTCCTGACAAATAAGCATGGTCAACGTCGAAGCCGTCTCACGTTCCCTTGGACACGCGTTTCTCAACTACCCCCTCATGAAGTACGCCTTTGAAGGCCACAGCGACCAAGAACAGGTTGAAAAGCTCATCGTCATGTATCGTATAATGACTGCAGGCGTCATGGTTTATGGCGGTGTCGTGGAGACCACGGACGGCACTGGGGCTCTTCATTGGATCTCAGGCAAGAACTTTCCTCTCGGACTTTGGCGAGAGATCCAATACGGGGCTCTATCTCTGCCCTTTAAACTGGGATTCCGTGTTGTCCAACGCCTTGCCAAGCATGACTCTGAGAGCCAAGAATACGTTCTTAAACATGCGAGCAAGTCTATGGGATGGATTTGGACCGTGGGAGTCGCCCCTGAAGGTCAAGGCAAGGGCCACTGCCGCTACTTGATCGAGACTGCTATCGAACAGATGCGAGCTCAAGGCATGACAGAGTTTTGGCTCACGACAGACAAGGAAGTGAATGTGGTGATCTACAAGAAGCTGGGGTTTGAAGTTATGACAGAGAGGATCATGTCAGACAGCGGCATCAAAAACTGGACGATGAAACGCGTAGAATTATAGATCAAACCTTGAAATCAATTTTTAACTTCGTCAACGCTATGTTCCATCCCTAACGATGGCAGGTGAGGACTCCTCACTCCTCTGTTGACACAGTGACTTGTCCAACTTGTGAATCGAGCTGTCCAGGGCGCAAGAAGTGTCTTCGTGAACCTAACTATCAGACCAGCGGTTGCTCAGTGCTCCCAGTGAAATTTGCCGTCATGCGTCCTACAATGTAAATCGTTCACGCCAACGCGCTCAGTTGCCTCAGGTATGTAGCAGACTCCACGATCTTAATTCACAATTCCGAGGAAATGCGTTGGGGGTCAGAGAGAACATTACAACATGAATTGAATAAGTTAAGCAATCGAGCCATATTGAGTTACTGGCTTGGCTGCATGCATCTCGACCAAGTCGATACCCGACTCGTCGACTTGGTTCATCGCGCTTGGTGCATTGCTTAGCTTGTGGATGAAGCTGTAGACAAGTCCAATGAAGCAGGTTTCGATGGCAACAAGAAGCAAGGATTCAGCAAGCACAGCGACCGCCGCATCCTCGTCGAAAAGTAATGTCATGGCTAGGAATTGAAAGCATTGGAGAGCCATTAGGACAAGCCACGATGTCAAGCACAACTGAGCAGCATGCACGTTCAATTTCCACACCGCAAAGAGGCCAGCCAAACCACCAACTCCTGAGACTGCAACCCACGCAAGATGGCTCAAGACGAGGTATCGATACAGCGTTTGCTCAGCGAGATGCTTCTTGTCTGTGCTGGCAGCCACTTGACAACCGACGAGAATCGCTTGGAGAAGCATATTGACAGAGAGCACAGCGACGACTTTGCGCAGTCCGCCGAGGTCAATTGTCGTTGGAAAACAGAGCATGGTAGTGTCAACGATGTCGAAATTCCAAATGAAGCCTCATAGTTGACAACCAGAATCGAATGTTCGATTATCGAACTGACGAACGACATCCCAGTTGAAGAAAAAGAAGAATCGATGTCGAATGTTGGAAAGCCCGGGACGGCACTGAATCCCAGATCAAGCAAAACGATTGACGGTGTCTTCTGCAGCCATTCTGACGTTGCTATGGGGCAGCATGCGCTCTGGAACTCGCAGCGATTGCAACTACGACTTGGGCCGTCAGAAAGAGAGACAGAAAATCCCATCCATCCATCCATCCCAACCCCAGATCCTTAGATGCAACCTAGAAATGGCGCAGCGCTCCGTGTGTAAAGCGGTCACCGGGAGGTGAAACAGCGGTCCAAGGCATTGAGCACCAAATCGATGAACAAATTGCTAAGTTAAATCAATAAAACCTGCTTTGAAGTTGTTTGTGTTCGCGTTTAACGTAGGTTTTTCATGACGTGGCGGATTGACAGACCAGACTACAGGTGACAATGCTGAGTGAGCTTGACCTTCTTTGCCATTGCGTTGATAAAGGCAAGGTATTTCATGTTGTTGGTAGTCCCAACTGCGAGCTCTTTCGTTGGTGCGGACCATGATGGACCGATAGACTGTCTCCAGCATTGTGCCTCCAACCATGAGACGAGAAACTCACTTGGATGATCACAGACCGCCTTCAGCGGTCGATCGCGCTCTCTCATGAACTACTAATCAACCGCTTCTATCTGCTTCTATTAGCACTTTGCTCACTCGAATTTTGATGAATTGTGATTGCAATTTGCTGGATGGAAATCGCACACACGCTACAGTTTCCTCGAGTTTGAAAAGTTCCCCCAGTGGTTGTCGAACCAACGGAGTGGCGCGACATAGAGAAAAGACCTTTGTAAACATGTACCTGGGGTGCTTACATCGAGGAAACTACACTTATTTTGCCGAAAAATTGTTTGAATGATTTCAAGGTTCACTACGCGCAATCTGCTGCGGCACTTCGATCAACATATAAGGTGATGCAAAAGCAGAAGTCCAGTTGTGACGTGGACTCCGAGATTAACTTTGTAAGTACAATGTTTCAATGTGGTAGATGAATCCGAGCCTTCTTCGAAGTGATGGACGTCGCTGTTCTCATCGAATTTTCACAAAAGCTGTCGTCAAAAGATTGATTACGACATAAGAGAGTAGATTACGACATAAGAGTGCGTTTGGAGAACGCAAATACATGTAATTTTATCCAGTAAAGTCGTGTGTCCATCCAGCAAATTTCAATCACAATACAATTCGCATGGCTTGATTCGTTTGGTTCGTTGTCTCAACGTTACAAAGACTAATCCAATTTGGGTGAAAGACATTCAAGCTTGATACTACGTAGTATTCCGATGGCTCGTGGCCAATTTTGAAGAGCAAACTGCTCTGAGATGAGAAATGTCGTCACGACAAAGTCTACTCAACATTTTTCAACATAGTTGACTCTCACAGATTTGTACGAACAGGAGGAGGAAACCGCCCTCGCATAATCAACACATCTACGCCAAGATGGACCCTGCTGAGCTCATTATTGCAAAACCTCCCAACCTCCCAACCAAACATGGTCAACGTTGAACTCGTCGGACGCTCCCTTGGACACGCGTTTCTCAACTATCCCGTCATGAAGTACGCCTTTGAAGGCCACAGCGACCAAGATCAGCTCGACAAGCTCATCGTTTTGTACCGCACGTTGACTGCGAGCGCCATGGCCTATGGTGGTGTCGTGGAAACCAAGGACGGCAACGGCGCTCTCTTGAGGCTCTCCGGCAAGTACTATCCTCTCGGACTCTGGCGAGAGCTCCAAACCGGGGCACTATCTCTGCCCTTCCAACTGGGATTTCGTGTCATCCACCGCCTTGCCAAGCATGACACTGAGAGCCAACAATACACTGCTAAACATGCGAGCAAGTCCATGGGATGGATTTGGGTCGTGGGGATCGCCCCTGAAGGACAAGGCAAAGGCCACTGCCGCTTCTTGATGGAGAGGGCGATCGAACAGATGCGAGCTCAAGGTATGACAGAGTTTTGGCTCACGACAGACAAGGAAGTGAACGTGACGATCTACAAGAAGCTTGGGTTTGAAGTCATGACGGAGAAGATCATGTCAGGCAGCGGCATCAAGAACTGGACCATGCGACGCTACTAATCAATATTAAATCTCCTAAATGCATATCCTAAATACGTATTCATCGATTCCTACTCCTCCATTTCCCTGTAGCAGAGAATCAAGTCTTCGGCGATCCAAGTACTTGTAGCTCCTGCTTAGTTGCACGAGCTTGACCACCTTATACATCACAGACCTCCCAGCTGAGACGAAGTGTTCGAGCAATACAATCAGGTTTCAACCGACGCCGTCAAAGAGTCGACTTTCCTCGTGGTTTTGACATGGATGTTGTCAGCGCCGAGGCTATCTACCCAGTAAATTTAGTGACCAATACTTTTAACATCCTCGAGCTTCCCCCCCTTGAAGGACGATTCATGAAACAGTTGGATGAAATCACTTCACGTTTGGCCTTACGGGATAATGAATAACATCGCTTCTCGTTTGGTCTTAGGGGATCCCCCTTCCATCCATTCGTACAGTACAATGCAATACCGGTATGTTGTTTCATTCAAGATAAGGCGATCAACACCCTGCGTAAAGCTGGACAAGACTCACCACGAGAGCTCAACCTACCCAGACTTTCAGCATGCAACCAGCAGTCGTCTTCGCGACGCCCAATGTTGTCTCCACCATCGATTCCAGTCATAACACCAACTCGTCTCCACACAATTTCTGGGTCGTTGCGTCTACCGGTAGCTTCTTTACCTGGCGTCTCATCAACATTTTCGACTGGAGAGAATGGCATCCTGGTTAGCAAACAAAGGCTGCGACGACTCGCAAGGCCATCGGAGACAAGACGCCTGACTAGAAACTCTGCGACGGAATCTAACGCAAAGGGCCACTCGTCACGTCGTGCAACGGGTGAGTCACTGTGCCGTCGTTGATCGCAATCGTAGCCTCACAAAGCAAAACGACGACGGTCACACTGACCACCAACAGGCCGAATACACTCATGCGTCGGACGGACCACCGCTTGCGCTTCACGTCTTGATCATTCTTGTCGTTCGCAACCACACTCGTTATCCACGTCTTTCTAACGCGCTGACATCACAGACCAAGAACTCCACGGCACGGTGGCCACCAAAAGACCAAAAGATTCCACGCATGGACGACGACATCAACCACGAGACTGACAACGCATAACCAAATCCACTCCATCTTCCTGTTGTCTGTCGTCTCTCGGGATTTGTCTTGGAACGCAATCTTCAATGCCGCCACTTAGTCTTTCGGCAAACTTGATCTTCTTTGTGAGTTGTGAATTGACACTGGTCAATCTCGTTGCGAGTGCCTCCACTTCCTGCGCCTCCTCCAGTTGTGGTTTCAGTTGTCCATCCACTGCGTTGTTGGAGCACGACACCATGACGTTGACGTGTTCCGCCTTCTCTTGTTTTTCGCTGAGCGTGCTTTCGAGCTGGTCGCGGCATGCCTGGAGCTCGGCCTTGGTGGCATAGAGCTCGCATGTGAGGGCATCCATCGCGTCGTCTTCTTGCTTGCATGGTTAGTCAAAAACGGTGGCAAGTTGACAAAGCCATAGGTGATGGCATGCGGTCATTTTCCAAATTCTTTGCCTCTTCCTCGTGTGTCCCACAACGCAGCGCCGCTTTGATTGATGCCAGCGGGAGCCTCGAAGTTCGTTCTGTGCAAAAATGAGCCAAGTGGCTCCTCTGGTTGCAAGAATACGTGGTCACCATGACACTCTGTCAATGAACAAGTCGATTTGATGACGAGGGAGTTGTCTTGCTGCTTGGAGAACAAGTGGATTCACCTTGCAACGATCTGCGGTGCCATCGACGGTCGTCATATGGAAAGAACGCCCGCATCGAACACTGAAGAAGTTGAAAGAAGTCTTCTCGTTGGATGGGCCACCGCGTTGGTTTATTCAACTCTGGTAGAGTTGCCAGAGCTCTCGAAAGGTTCGACCTCGGCTGCACTGGATTAAGCGTGGCTGCTGTACTCTCACAGAGTCGGATGACGACGAGAGGAACTGTATCATGATTGCAATTGTAGACCAAACGACTTGCAAGGAGCCCGCCAAAGTTGTCCCGGTTCAGCGTTACAGACAACAGGAGGGAACATGGGTGCAGTTAGTGGAAGATTTGTAACACGTGAGCACCGTGGAAACGCAGAGGCGCTTGCAAGCATGGGAGCCACCGCGCGCGCCAGGTCAGATCGTGGCGGCAGTGTCGTCTTGGCAACAACTCGGTCGTTTTCTATACATTGAGAATCTCCATGGCCAACGCCAGCTCTCGACGGACACAACCGACTTTGTCCTAACGATACAGTTGGTGCGTGTTTGACATGGCGGCAAGGATGCACCCATCGATTCATAATCAGGCGCGTGGGCACGGGCTGCCGCATCCTCCGCAGTTTCCGACTGGTGCGAACGATGCCAGAGCTGAGTGTGCCGATTCCGAACGACTTTTTTCAACTCCCGCGGCTCACGCAGACTGACATTGAGCGATACCAAGCAGTCGGCCATGAGTTTGTCAAGTTGTTTGTACGTCTATCGCCATGGGTGTCGTCGTCGTTTGACAAACAGGTCTAGGTTGACGTGGCCAAGATCAAATATGGACCGATCGACTGGAGTATTCAGTCCAAGACGCCAGAGATCACAGTGTTTGAATGCCGCGCCAACCACGTGCCGATGCATCTCGTGCGTACCGAGATAAACGCGACACTAGAAGAGGCCATCGCTGTCTTCCAAACGACGACACTCACAGAGACCCGCAAGCTACAGGCAGAGGTGCAACCACTCGTCCTGGACAAAGTCCGCTTGTACAACGTCACGCTCCCGACGCCAGAGAATCCCTACTTGTTCCAGAGTCTCAACTGGGCCGTCGTCGACACGACATACCCCAAGTTTGTGCTCAAACGACGGGATTTCTGCTTCATCGAGGTGAGATCAACTAGTGCAGAGATGGACAAAAAACCAACTTGTGTAGCATCAAGATGTGGTGCAGTTTGAAGGAAAGAGAGCGTTCGTGCGAGGGATGAAGTCGATCGAACTCGCGTGCGTTCCATCCCTCGAAGGGTCGTTCGACGTCGTCCGTGGCGAAATGCTCCACTACGGCTCGGTCTTTGTCGAGACGGATCGACCTGGCGTCTTGCAACTCTTGACAGTTTACCACATTCAACCAAACGGCAATACGAAAGGCGCGCTGGGTGAAAAACTCATGAGGAAGTCGTTGGAAGGCCACTACCGAACGATCCACGACGTCGAGCAAGTCATTCGCAGCTACCACTTGGGCCACTTGACGTTCCTCGATCCAACCAGCATGCCTCCGCTCGACTCGCAGGTGAAATGCGAAATATGCACGAAATACTTTGGCCGGAGGCGGAAAACCCAATGCCGCCATTGTGCCAAGGTAAAGCTCTACCCGAATTTTTATGCCTTGACCATGACGATTAGATTGTTTGCTCACGAAAATGCAGCGCCAAGTGGAAAGTCATGAGGTCTGGGCTCGAACTGAACGTCCGCTTGTGCAGTGGATGTTCCAAGCAGAGTCAAGGCCAGCCATCATCGACCAACAGCTCCATGTCGACAGATTCAGTCGCGGAATACCTCCAGAGCATGACAACAACCGACGATTTCTCGTGCTACGAGGAGTCGGTTGTCTCAGTCGAGCCACGTCAAGATTACAAGGTGACAAGGATAACGATAACAGACTATTAGTTATATATCCAAAATCTCCGTGGCGTCCAAATCCCCCCTACAAAAGCAACGGCGAGTAAGGCTCCAGGCGGAGCCCAGTTGAGCTTGGTCAGAATCGGCGCTCACGATGCTTTATACTGAGCTGCCTGCGATGCCGATGCTTCTCCAAACTGGCCCCGCGTGGTTGTAATTGTTTCCTCACAATTTCGACAGTCGTTCATTGTGCTTATCTCCATCTAGCAATTGTTGATGAATTCCAGCGAGCATATGCTGCTCTTCGTAGTTGCGTGGAAGTTGCGACTAAAGTCAGTTGTCGTGCCCTCCCTGCTTCACTCCTCGTCAAACAAAGGTGGCCACAAGAGAACAAAGCAGTTTGAACGTTGTTTTTGCGCTCGCTTTGTCGTTCAAACTACGACAAAAATGTCTTGAGCCTTCAACTTCCGGGAAGATTCTCACGTGCTCGACTCTTTCCATGATTTTTCCATCATATTGGGCTCGAACGATTTCGTGAAAGCGTCCAATGCGACGATGGATGGCACGATGAAAGCCAGTCGCTGCCTTGACAACACACGATATGAGTCACGCGTTAAGTGCATTTAGACACTTTTCCACTTGAGTGGAGTGGAGGAATCGGCCCTCATTAAGAGCGTGCCTGACGCGGCAGCGCTATTCCATCAAGCTAAATCCAATCTAGCGTGCACAACTCACTCAAAATTTGGCGTGATAGCCTGAGCAAGCCCAACCATCTTATCCTCTACGTTTCGCTACTATGTCATCGACCACGCCAAATCTATCTAGCGTGCACGCTAGAATTTCGTTACACGCTATTTTTGAGTGATATCGTTGGGGGAGACTTTAAACATCCTACCCCTATTTTTATTTGTCCCACCCTTATACTTGGAATTTGTATACCATACAATACACGTATAACTAGTAGTACTAAGGCAATTTCAGCCAATCAAAGCTTGTTCGAAAAAGCGTTCCATTGAAAAATTACTCAGCCATTCAAACACATTTCATTTTGCCGAATTGTTGTCAAATGGACGAAATATTGCCTTCTACAACTAAAGAAGACCCCATCTTGCTTGTCCGTGGCGAAGACAATCTTTACAAGTGCCTCAAGTGTGGCTATAAACTTGAGGAATACGATGCCATGCGTACGCACTACAAGTGAAGCCACGGTCTTAAAGTTGAGCGCAAAAGAAAGAAGACTGAAGAAGAGAAGAATGAGAATGCACGCCTACGCAAGGTCCGCTTTAACGAGCGAAAGTCAGTGGCTCGAGCTCTAGAAGCTCTCTCCAAGCACCGCCCACTGTTTTCCTTCGCCGATGCCCAGCTTCGCGGCACATATGGAGCAGACAATCCGATCGTGATTACGATGGAATCAAGTATTCCAACTGCCGGATATGGAGTTTTTGTCGCGGTGGACTTGCGTGATGGTGATGTTGTGACGTCTTATGACGGAGACATTGTGTACGACATGCCCGCTGATCCGACTTATGTCCTTAGCATTGACATCGGGAAAAAACCTGCTTGGATTGACGGGCTGAGCACACGTCAACTCAGTAAGGAACTTGGGTCTTTTCTGAACCGTGAGGATCGTACGAAGAAAGTTTTCAAGAATTGCGAATACCTCCAACACGGCAAGAAAATGCTCAGTCGAGTGACGAAGACAATCAAGTCAGGCTCTGAACTCTTCACGGTTTATGGCCCTGGCTATAGATTCAAGTCGGACAAGTAAATGATATAATACATTTCATTCGGCTTTCATTTGATTTCCACCTTTATTTCGACCTACGGGTCGTGTCACGTCACCTTAAATAGATCTAAATGTCATTGTTATTGGAATCTTATGAACGTCATGATGTTATTGTTGTTACTGCAAGACAAATGAGGTCCTCATAACTTGAAATACATGCAGCAAAGCATCCCAACAACGTTGCCAACTTCATTGCCGGATTGCAACACAAGAACGACGCCAGTTCCCCCATTGCACCAATTCCCTGTTCATCCCGAAGCAATCTTCGATACCCCTGAAGAGGCCCAAGCAACTATCAATCTTTTTGCCCGAGATCATGGCTATGCTGTCATTCGGCTGCGTACAGTCCTGGACAAGAACTCAAACATTCGACGAGTTGTTTTGGTATGCGACCGTCATGGAGTATAAAAACCATCAAAGAGTACTCCTGGAACCAAGAAACGTAATGGCAAAGCGACCAAGAAATGCGATTGTCCGATGCGTATGCATCTTTGTTCGAGAAGTATCAACATCGTCATTTACATGCACATGGCGTATTGAATATCGTGGTGGGGAAAGCCATCACAATCACGACCATCAATGGATCCATCGTACCACACAATGCATCGAAGATTCGATCGCACAGATGAAGTGATTGAAGCCATCGTCACGGATGCAAACACAATTATTACAGCTGCTCAAACTTTGGTTCGAGTACGACAAAACAACCCTCAAATATTGTTGCGCAAGTCAGATATCTACAATGCAAAACGAAAAGAAACTCTGAAGAGAATCGGCTGCAATACAAGGACACAACATCTTCTCAACGAGCTCCAGAAGAATGGTGATTTTTCTCGACATCGTTTGGACATGGATGGCCGACTATCTCACCTATTCTTTGCAAGCCATGAAGTTTTAGACGTGTTCAAGGTAAATTACGACATTATCATGATGGATTGCACATACAAGACAAACAAGTTTGGCATGCCTTTGTTGAACTTTATCGGCGTGAGCGGCATGAATACAACACTGCATCTAGCACATTGCTTCATGGCGGGCGAAAGTACTGACGACTATACGTGGGCCCTTACAACTCTCAAGGAATGTTTGTCAAGCCACGCATTTCCCTCACCATCAGTTATTCTTGTGGATCGCGATTTGGCATTGCTCAATGCACTTGACACGTCTTTCCCAAATGTTCCTGCGCTGCTTTGCTTGTGTCATGTCGTCAAAGCTGTAGAAACGCATGCAAGATGAACCTTTCAAAAAGTTCCTGACATCTCACGTACAAACTCGAGTGACACAAATCTTGAGGATTCCCCTCAACGTCGAAAGTTTTGTGATACATTTATCTCCTTGATTCGAGCAACGACTGAAGAATCATACAACCAATACCATGCCCAGCTCTGTGAAACTTCAAGAGAAGAAGCACAGTATATTGACGAAACTTGGCTGTTCATGAGGAAGCGACGAAGAGTTCGACATTGGACAAGCAACGTACTACATTTTGGCATGCAAGCAACTTCAAGAGTTGAAGGCTATCACCGAACTTTCAAGCGATGGTTAAGCTCTTCAGAAATCGACATGCTATCAATCTACTAAAAATTGCGTGTCCATGCACTGGACTGTATTCAAGGTCGACTGGTTTGCCTTGTACGCACAAACTGTGGTCTCTCTACCGTCCCCAAAATGTTTTGAAGCCGTCGGATTTTCATGCTCACTGGTGGGTTGACAGATCATGTGCTCCAATGCCATCAGCACCACAAGCTTTAGACCCCCAAACAAATGCCCAGCGGTGTGCGGAAGTGGCACAAAGCAGACGATCACACACTTCTCACTCCAGAGGCAGAGTGCCACGTGGAACAAGGCGAGTGGCGTCATCCTTCGAGAGAAGTGAAGATGAGCAAACACGTCGACGTGAATTGCCAGCGTTGTCTTCTCGTCTAGAGAGTTCTGGTGACACATTTCGTTTTCCACCTTTTCGATTCAATCCTTACTGAAGCTAATTGATATTGTTTAATGAATAAATACAAGCCTGAAATTCATCCCCGAGTCTAAATGCATGTCATGTTTTATCTTTATGCAGTTTTCGATGACTTCATTAGGCGTACAGGCTCTAGGATATGGCTGAGAGATGTTGTAATTTTTCAATGGAACGCTTTTTCGAACAAGCTTTGATTGGCTGAAATTGCCTTAGTACTACTAGTTATACGTGTATTGTATGGTATACAAATTCCAAGTATAAGGGTGGGACAAATAAAAATAGGGGTAGGATGTTTAAAGTCTCCTATATCGTTGGGCTTGACAATCGTCGAAGGCATCGAGGGAACTGGCATGTCGCATATATATTTTGAGAGAACTCTGCTTCATTGAGAAATTGCAAAACGTCTCATATATAATTAATACTTTGGTATAAAAATATGCAGTAGTTGTAATTACAGATAAAAGATCTACAGATACCAAATCCGACCTTCAGCCATATCTTCATTTTCTGAATTCGAAATATCCTGTTCGGACTGATTTTCTTCTGACTCGCTTCCATTATTTTCCATCAGTGATATTTGGTCATTTCTTATTACCAATTATTTAATGTATTCGTGTAATTTTACCAGTTTTTTCGTTGCATGACAAATACATTTATGAATTGACGATGAGTTCAAATTTGAAAATCCTGATGCAAGCGACACCATACATCTTTGAAAGTAGTTTTGGAATCATATTGCATACCAACGTCGCCTTTGACAATATTCCAAATTAATTCAATCGGCTGAAGATCTGAATGGTGAGGTGGTGTATAAACCACACGATGTCATCGATTTCTAGCCATAGTAACAACCACAGGCTCTAAATTCCGATTAATATATTCAGATAATTTGGACCATAAAATTGATTTAATATCGTTTTCTTTAAAATCGATTTGGAAGCGACGGCATGCATTTCTCATTTTTTCTTTGGGCCAATTGTATCGAGGGGTATCATCAGGTAAACCTTTATGATATTTTGTGTTATCCATAGCAGTAATCACATTTGATAAATTTAAGCCATCAATTTCATCCAACAGTTTCTCGAACCAATTAACAAAATAAACGTGATTAAACATTCTGTGATAATCTTTTGGTTCACGTCCACCTTTTGAACCACCAACAAAAACATCAAGTCCCAAAAATTTGCTGTTTTCAACACCACCATCTAATATTGCACCAACAAAACAATATCTTGGTCCTTTATGATATTCTTTAACTTGTAAATCGAGGTCATCATTCGGATCAAAAATGCTATTTTTGTCTCTTGAGTAGTGGTGATGAATGTAGGATTCATCCAGATACACAATTGGCGGTGGATTATCACAAAAGATCATTTCATGCATAAAATTTGTGTAAATATCACGGGCAAGAGTGTTTTCAATCGATAAATGGTATCCAATTTTTCCTCTTGGACTTCCCCTTTTAAATCCATTTTCTTTAAGATAAATTTGAGCCAATCTCAAACAAGCCATAAAATCGGAGCGGTTATTCATATCCACTTTGATATATTTCCTATCTCGCATAAAAATAAGGACATCTTTTGCCACAGTGCGAGTTCTTGTTAATCTTCTCTCCATAATAAATTTTTGAATTTTAGATCGTAATTTTCTTGTTGGTTTAATCCGAGACGAGTGGTTGATTGAATTTCCAGGAGGGGCGCACAAACAACTTGTTTTGACATTATATATTCTTTCCAAACACCAACCACAATTTTTCTGCTTCGACCTAATAAATCTGCAACACGTTGTGTGATGTTTGGTGTATTTTCCTGTAATAATAATGCATAAACGCGGATTATGTCTAAGCGTTCTTCATACGTTAAGCTTCGTGGCCGCTCAGCCTTGATGAAGGCAACAACTTCCTCAAACTCAACACCTGCATCTGACATAGCAAAAGATGAAATGAGATTACAGAGGTTGTACAATTACACACACCTTTGAAAATTTATATTGCAAGAATCCAACTTTTTCATTATGTTTGAAAAGATATAGAAACAAAAGGTCAAAATTGACATGCATTCCTAAGTAGAGAATACTATTCAGCGCAAAATTCTCTTTTGAGACACATATAATAGTGTGACATTTTTTTGATATTTTGAGGAGTATTCGACCCAGTTCCCTCGATGCCATCGACGATTGTGAATTTACCACGCTGGAACGCTTTCGTTAGCGTGGCCGCGTTGGATGGAATGTTACAACAAACGGAGACACACATGAGAAAGCTGCGATTACGATGCTTGAATCCATCAATGTTGACAAATAAAAACTCCACTGGTCGCTTATATTACCGGTATAAGCGACCAACAACTGCATGAATACGTGCAAAAAGAAAACCTTCATTGAGAGAAGACTCTTTGGGAAGCATGAAATGTATTGCTTGTCGGATTGCATTTGATGAAAAGGGGCTACAAGTGCATTGTCTATCCAAGTTGCATTGCATTTCCAACCTTTGTGACAGAGCATGACCTCAGAAATTGACGCATTTAGCACTGACTCGTAGACTGGTCCTCGTCATGATGATTCCAAACCGACACTGCGCTGTTCATCTTTCATTGACAAACTCAACGCAAGAATGAAGCGAACTGACGAAAAGGCGTCGTCGGTCAACAACAACGCAAAGATCATCCGGAATTTATCCGGCGAGTACCAGGAGGCATTTGCACACACGTGTAAAACACCAACTTGTGTAAGTGTAAAACACCAATATGTGTGAATTTCCACCCTATTTTCCACGACAAGGCACTTGGAGCAGATGTCGACACTGAAATCTTATGCAACAACATTGTACGGTACTTGCTTGAATCGGTCTCACCAGTGAGGTTTTGTCGTGAGATGGTTTGGAAGACCGAGCCAGAGCATCGTCGTCGTTGTCACGAGAAACTATCTCCCTGAAGGATTGAAGTGATAAAGTTGCGTGTCTATAAATAGCATCCAAATTGTCGCCATGTGACCAATTCGTTGGCACCTTGAAATGACGTCGTGAAGTACAAAGGGATTGCATTCGAGATCGAGCACGACGACAGACCAGTCGCTAGAGTCCTTTCGAGTACACAAACGACGGCTGACCTTGCTTTAGAAAGACAATCGATCTGTGGTGCGACCCGATGATGAAAGTTCCGCGGCCTTGGAAAGCGTAGGTAATGGCGAGAAAATGTCGAGCAGCCAGTGGACCAAGACTGTCCCATGATGACAAGTGTAGAGTAATTCAACCACTGCCTTGGCGCGTCTAGTGAGTAGCGCCGAGCGCGCAGCCAGACTCGGTGGCGTTGTCTGGGTGCAGCTTACTGAAGCAAGTTGATCGTTTCCGAGGTATCCCTTTCACGGTATGAGCATACTCGGGGCCTGCTAATGACGAGAAAACAGGCATCGATGGAAATACATTTCCTCTCTTGCCTTTAGGAAGCTAGTGGCTCTCTCCCGATGCCACGTCATATTGTTGGCACTGCAGCCACAACACTCGAACCTCACGGGTGAAATTTCTAGCGACCAAATGGTTGCAAGATCCAGCAATGTGAGCAGCAGTCACGTTACTCAGCTACACTTTCAAACTGAGGCTTAACCATGCGAGAGCAGCGCCTTCCTATTCCTCACAACTTCCTTCAATTGCAGCGACTGGAACCTGCAGACATTGAGCGATATCGAGCATTTGGCCACCAGGTTGCGCGTGAATTTGTACGTTCTTGAGGTTGATGCGCGGCGTTGACAAGTCTGTAGGTGGACTTGATCGACCTAGAGCATGGACAGATCGACTGGACATTTCGATCGACCACATCCACGACGACCGTATACGAAGGAGGCAACAGCGCAGAGCCCGTCTACCTCGCACGAACTGAAATCCACGCCACGCTGGAAGAGGCCATTGCTGTCTTCCAAACGACGACCGTCACGGCAACCCGCAAGCTCCAGGCCAAGTTGCAGCCGCTGGTTTTAGATAAAATCCGCTTGTACAACGTCACGACGCCAACCCCAGAGAGTTCAAACTTGTACCAGAGTCTCAACTGGTGTATCGTCAACACTCCGTTCCCTCGGTTTATTCTCAAACGACGAGACTTTTGCTACTTGGAGGTACGACCGCCCGACGGCATGGAACATCATCATCAACTTTGCTCTGTAGCATCAAGAAGTCTTGGAAATCCAAGGACGAAGGGCGTATATTCGAGCCATGCAGTCGATCGACGTCGCGGGCGTCCCGTCGCTCGAATCGACGTTCAACGTTGTCCGTGGCGATTTGATCCACTGCGGCTTTATGTTTCTCGAGACAGATCGACATGGCGTCTTGGAGCTCGTCTCCCTCTACGACATTCGACTGAACGGCAGCATGAAAGGCGCACTCGGTAGCAAGATCATTGAGAGATCAGTGGAACGTCACATTCGAACGCTCCATGACGTCGAGCAAGTCATTCGCGGCCACTACTTGAACCACTTGAGGTTTCTCGACCCGTCGACCATGCCTCCACTCGACTCCCAGTCCAAATGTGAAATTTGCTTGAGGAGTTTTCACCGCAGTCGGAAAGCTCAATGCCGCCACTGCGCCAAGGTACGCTCTAGCTAAGGAGGATATGTCGTGACGATGACGAGTAGATTGTGTGCTCTCGCAAATGCAGCGCCGTGTGGAAGGTCGTCAAGTCTGGCTTGGAAATTGATGTCTGCCTTTGCATTGGATGCTCCAAGCAAAGCCATCGGCCGCGGCTATGGTCCAACAGCATCTTCTTGACAGAAACCACCACAGCCTATCTCCAGAGCATGACATCCTGCCGCGATGGCTCGAGTCATGGCCGAACCACGTCGTGTGCCACACGAGGATGACCACCACAAAGCAAGCAAAGCAATCAAACTTTCAAGCGCTCGAAATCTGTCTTCCCTGAGGACCAAATCTACCGATTGGCATCCAAGACGTCGGCGAGAGAGTGTTCATTGTAAGCAAACAAATAGATCGAGCCGCGTCGTTCATCTCTTGGTTCTTTGTCCGCTACAGCAGGGGGATCAACTACGGTCCCGCCGATATTCCAAACTACATTCTAGTTGCCGACTTGTGAACAATTCGTGAAAGTTTTTGTAGTCGTCGTCATAACCAGCCAGCACTGGCACAACCTTCGATAGATGGAGCCGGCTTTAGCGCTAAGCTCTGCTGTATTGCACTGGCCGACGCACCAAGTACAAATGGGTGCGATGTGCTTTTCCCACGGAGAAAGCTGCTCCACGTCAATCCTCTCCCGCCGATCACTAATGCGGGCAAGCGCGTCACCGACTGGAACTCACGGCTGACTCTGTCGAGATGCTCAAGCAGTAGCAGCTCGTCTTCCTCTCTGGAAAAAGTGCATCGGATGGAAACTTATTCCAAGTAATGAGGACAAGAAACATTTCGATGCGGCAGTAATGGCTTCGTCCCGAGTGGGGCGAGCGTCCATGCGGCGTGACGAATTTGTACGCACGTTCCTCCACATCACCGACACTTCCCAGCATGCTCTCCTTCTGGAGTGGCTGCGATGGTGAAGTTGACATTTGAGCCCGATCGCAATGCAGCGATCGCGACGACTGCACCCACGTAGCTACGATAAGAACGGCTACATTGGCATTGCTGCTGCACGCTGGAAATAATTCACCGACTTGACATCGTCGGACAGACTGGTTCCGCATGCACTGGTCGTCTTCTGGCTTCTGGCCTTGACGATGCTTGCCGCTCTCTGCGTCTGCCACGTCATGGTCGCGGCTATGCATCCATTTGGACCTGGTGGGTTTCAACATGGCACAAGCCAAATGGTGTTAACATCCAGAAGTCGGAGGCGTCGCACACTTCCCACCGCCACTTTGAAACTGGTGCTGGACCATGCTAGAGCTCAGGCTGCCCATCCCTCACAACTTCTTTCTATTGCCACGACTAGAACGTCCCGACATTGAGCGGTATCGAGCGTTTGGCCACAAGGTTGCGCGTGAATTTGTACGTTCTCGCGGTTGGTACACGGCGTTGACAAGACCACGTAGGTGGACTTGACCAAACTCAAGCATGGTCCGATCGACTGGACACTTCGATCGACCACATCCACGACCGTCGTGTACGAAGGACGCAACAGCGCTGAGCCCATCTTCCTCGCGCGAACTGAAATCCAAGCCACGCTGGACGAGGTCATTTCAGTCTTTCAAACGACGTCCGTCGCCGCGACCCGCAAACTCCAAGCCGAGTTCCAGCCACTCGTTCGAGACAAAGTCCGCTTGCACAACATTACAATGCCAATGCCAGACAATTCGCACTTGTACCAGAGTCTCAACTGGTGCGTCGTTGACACTCCATTCCTTCGGTTTATTCTCAAACGACGAGACTTTTGCTACATGGAGGTAAGGCTCTCTCTCTCTCGTCGGCATTGGCATCCTCAAAAACCAGCGTTTCTAGCATCAAGAAGTCATTGAAATCCAAGGACGACGAGCGTTTATCCGAGCCATGCAGTCGATCGCCGTCGCGGGCGTCCCGTCGCTGGAATCAACGTTTAACGTTGTCCGTGGCGACTTGGTCCACTATGGCTTTATGTTTGTCGAGACAGACCAACCTGGCGTCTTGGAACTCCAGTCGCTCTACCTCGTTCGACTCAACGGCAAGATGAACGGCGCGCTGGGCAGGAGGCTCATGAAGAAAGCAGTGCAAGGCCACTACCGCACGCTGCACAACACAGAGCAGGTCATTCGGGCCAACTACCTCAGCAATTTATCCTTCATCGACACATATGACCTGCCGCTACTTGGCGCCAGACAGACCAAATGCGAAGTTTGCATGAAGAGCTTTGGCCGCCGACGGAAGACGCAATGCCGACACTGTGCCAAGGTAGTCTGCTCCTTCGAAATTGGTTGCTCTCATGATGGCGAGTAGATTGTATGCGTGCGGAAATGCAGCGCCAAGTGGAAGCTCGTCAAGGCTGGCTTGAATGTCCGCGTCCGCATTTGCGCCCTCTGTTCGACGCGCCAGCCCACTCGGCCTGCGATCAACGTCACACTCCCGACAGATTCGTCCAAGGACTTCCTCCTCAGCATGACGTCATGCGCGGATTTCTCGTCAAGCGAAGACCGTGCTCTGTACACTCTCGAGCTCAAACCTGGGCGATCCAACCCACTCACAAAGTCAGCTTACTTTTAATCACAACCGCAGATGATGGCAACCACAACCTGTTGCATGCTGTCCACTATTTCCACAGCCAGCGGCTCAGCCTTAGCGTGTTCTCCTAGCTACTTGCGCTCATGGAGCCACTCGACAACTCGCAAATTGGTTTGTTCTCCAAGGTTTGGCGATGTGCCTTTGAATGGCGAGTCAGCTACAAGTCACGATGGCATCGATGGTTCTCACCATCAAGCGGCGACATTGGTTCGTGCCGCAGCTTTCAGAGGAAGCCCCAACATGCCCAAGCCATCGATCGTCCACTTTTTTCGCCATGTTGGACTTGGTGGTTTTTTAAATCACACTTGACACAACCACGACGGGAGCCATTAGACATGCAGGACGTTAGCACAGGACGTTAGCACGCATACTGAGATGCAACCCAGTAACACACGAAGCGAAGCTCACGATGGGTGCATCTTGACTTCTTTCCATGGGTGTTACCGTGAAGATTCGTCTCTGCATCTCCTTGGGAACAAGAATCCCCATGATGTCGACGAACCACAATGTCCCCGTGAGGGTGAAAGAAGGTCTCATGTGTGTCTTGCAATGGTCCATCTCTCGCGTCCCATCCACCAAATCTCCCACCCAATCCTTCTTGAGAGTGGGGTCGGTCGGTCGGTGACGTCGCCTTGCCGCAAGTTTTAGTTCGCTCTGCGTGGAGGTCAAAGTCGACAGCAACCACATGCCATGCGCGGGACAATTGCCAAACCATTCAACGTTGTCCCCTCGGCAAGGCTTGTTACGCAAGCGTCCAGTGCTGGGAGAGGAGTTGTTGGGGGTTCTAATCCATGATGACTGAGAGCTTTATAATCTTGTCGCAGCCAAAAGAGAGAGCTGTGGGTGGGTGCATGGCTGAAGCTAACCCATCTTTCCGACGGAATCCGCCTTGGTTTTATGAGCGGGAAGGGAGAAACCTCCGTCGGTTGATCATCTCGTCTGGCTTGGGTGGATGTAAGCGGTGGTCGACGTCGGTCTTGCCTTCGCATGGCTGTCGCATCTCTCGTTGAGCCACGTTGGGACGATAACGCAGCCAGCACAAATTTGGACGTGACGGGTTTCAATGAAAGTGGCCAAGTCGGCGTTTGCAACATCCACGACTGGGAGCAATCACACATCCAACACATTCCAACTCGTACGATGCCAGAGCTAAGTCTTCCGATTCCTCGCGACTTCTTTGCATTGCCGCGACTGAGCGCAGCGGGCATTGAGCGCCATCGAGCTCTTGGCCACGACGTTGTGAATCAATTTGTGCGAGCAACCAAGCTCAAACATGGCTCGATCGACTGGACATTGCGGTCGACAACATCCACGGCAGTCATCTACGACGGACGCGACAGTGGAGTGCCTGCGTTCCTCGCGCGAGCTGTGATCAACGCGACGCTCCAAGAGGTCATTGACTTGTTTCAAACGACGTCCGTCGCGGAGACCCGCAGGCTCCAGGAAGAGATTCAGCCTCTCGTCCTAGACAAAGTCCGCTTGCACAATATCACGCTGCCAACGCCAGACCATCCTTCCTTGTACCAGAGTCTCAACTGGAGCGTCATCGGCACGCCATTCCCGTCTTCCGTCTTCCGACGACGAGACTTTTGCTTCCTCGAGGTAAGAAACGACCGACCGTCTTGGATCCAGCTCATGGCTCTTGTGTAGCATCAGGACGTGACTGTAGTTGAAGGACAAAGAGCGTTCATTCGAGCGATGAAGTCGATCGAGATCGCTGGCGTCCCAGACCTCAAGGAGGCCTACAACGTCATCCGCGGCGATATCCTCCACTACGGCCACATGTTCGTCGAGACGGATCGCCCTGGCGTCTTGGAGCTCGTTTCCATCTACCACATTCGACCAAACGGCCAAGCCAAAGGCGTCTTGGCGGACATGATCTTGAGCAAAGCGGTGGAAGGCCACTACCGAACGCTGCACAACATGGAGCGAGTCATTCGTGGCCACCACTTGAGCGACTTGTCATTTCTCGACCCGTGTAATATGCCGTCGCTGCACACTCAATCGAATTGCCAAGTGTGCATGAGGAGCTTTGGCTGCAGTCGGAAAGCCCAATGCCGCCACTGCGCCAAGGTAAACGCGTCCTGAGGTTTCATGCGTTGATGACGACGTCGAGTAGATCGTTTGCAAGGACAAATGCAGCGCCGAGTGGAAGCTTGTCAAGTCGGGCTTGCAAGTCCAAGTTCGGATTTGCACCCGCTGCTCGTCGCGCAGCTACAATCCTCCTCCACCGATCGATATCGCCCCGGAGCCGATCGACATTGCCCCGGAGCCGATTGACATCGCCCCAGAGTCGATAGACATTGCCCCAGAGCCGATAGACATTGCCCCAGAGCCGATAGACTCGTCAGCAGACTATCCCCCGAGCGTGATTTCCTCCCATGATGTCTCGTCCATCGTCGACGACTCTGCGCTTAAAACCTTCGTGTTCAAACCCAATCGAGTCGACCCACACGCCAAGACAGCTTTCTTTTAGTACAATACAACCCCCATCGATCCAATCTTCCTTGGCTTGCAAGAGTTTGGTCTCTCCATTCGAAGCGACATCGCTCATGGGCTTTCATTGCCCTGGTTGATCTCATGACGGCGGAGTCTGTCGAGATGGAATGCCAGTAGGCTGAGGTTGTCAGAGCTCCAGTGGCCGACGTCAACTCGTTGTCTAGTCATCGCTGCTGTATTCATCGTCGCCGTCGTCACAATTGTCACGACTTGGCGTTGGAAACAGTTTTCGACCAAATCCGGACACGTCCAGCGGCGTGTGACCATCGCTGTTCTCCTTGCTCTAGAATGCCGAGTAAGTTAGACCGCCCCGAGAAAGAGAGGAAACCTCGAGATCCTTCGCTTGTGCCTCGATCCACCTCGCCATTGGCGACTACAAGCATGGAGGGCAGTCAGTCGCGGAGCCCCCTTTGGGGAGGTCGTACCTTGCAATAGGCATATGCATAATGGAGGGGCGAGTTCCCCCTTGCATCCACGCGGTGGAGGGAATCGCACTGGAGTAGAATTTGAGCCAGCGGAATCTACGACATCGTTGAGCTCAAGTCCCCGTGAGGAACTTTGTACATGGCCAGTCGTCGCTGCAAGCATGAGGGGTGTCACGCCGACAGCATCGCCCAAGTAATCCCCACCGCCTGGTCAAGGAAACAACCATTGCATCGAGAAAATCACGGCAGATATGCATGCAGAAAGGATATCGGTAGATCCACAAGTGGAGCTAAAAGTCGCGCGGCCGCGTCATACCTTGCTTCCATCGCTTTCGTCGGCGCCTTGTGGCTGGCAAAGCCCATGACCTACGCCCTCCATGAGCCTCCCGTCCTTTCCAGCCTCAAGATGATTCACCAGGAGATGCAGAATAGTCTTTTGAGTCTGTGGAGTCGTCGCGTTCAAGGCCCAAGCTGACTTGGCGTGATGAAGAAGCGCTTGAACCCTCTCGGGCTGTCCATTCCACGCTGCTTGCCACAAGGTCTACGCAAGAAAGAATGCCATGGTTGAACTCGTTTGCCGGGACCTCGAATTGCCGCCGCGTGTGATTGCGCAGCGTCACTTGGACGGGAATGTGGCCGTGGATATCTTTTGCCTGAACAAGTTTCTGGGGCTCCACGTCGTACGAACAAAGGAACGCGACGATCTCGTCATGTCCACCGCTTGCTACGATCTCTCTCGTTCAGGATTCACGTGGAATAGTTGGTACCTGCAAGATGGAGCGCATTTTGCTTTACGGTGGTGAGCGCGTACAAGTTGCAAGTTGGACTTCGCACAAGGCACTTGGTGGTGTCCACAGCGCCAGCATGAGCCGCGCAGTGCAGTGGCGTCCATCCATGTTGATCCGTGGCATTGGCGTCGGCGTTGTGAAGCAACAAGAGGCGAAGCACGTCAGTTTGACCACAAGCAGCAGCTACATGCAGTGCAGTCTTTCCCTGCAAGGATGCAACGTCAACCTCAATGCCATCGCATTGCAGCAGTCTCTCCGCCATGTCTGTAGCTATCTCGGAGGAAATGCTCGCACAGTACTACAGCGCAAGGGGATGAAGGAGAGCCACACGGCTGGATAGCTCACGTGCAATGCTGTCCATCCGTTTGCGTCGACCACGTTGGCATTGCCTTGTCGCTCTAGAGCAGTCTCCAAGTCCTCCAACGATCCAAACTGGACAACCTACAGCCAGAAGAGATGATGCTGAGCAGCTCCCGCAAGCTTGATGTGTACTTTGTGGAGCGTGGATTGCAGAAGAGTTCCCGTCTGCATGGAGAGATCGCTGTCTGCGACGTATTCCATCCACGGCTTCACGGACACGGCTCGTCGGTCGTCTCCGTCATCGCGCAAGTCGACTTGCTCAAATCCAAGCACCAGAGCTACATGCAAAAAATCAACTTTCAAGACCTTCAGGGCGTACCTCGGCGTAGCGCTTTCCCTCGCGCGAGTCGGACGATTTGATTCACTTCAGCTTGGCTGTAGGTTGCTCCACAGCCGAGTTGAAAGCACCACGAGACAGCATCGCGATTGCCATGAAGCGCCGCATACCCGAGCGGTCGCATTCCCCACTCATCTACAGCCGACGTGGCATTCAGACACATGGAAAGGTCTAGCTGGAGGAAGACCTCGTGTGTCCACGTGAGCGACGTGCTTGTGCAGCATCCACGAGATGCAAGGATGCGCTTGAATCATCCTGCAGACTTTGGGATTGTGCGAGTGGCAAGCCTACACGACACTTCATGCCTTGCCGAAGCGAGAGGAGCGTACATAATGCAAGATCGTCCTTCCTTGCGCGTCCGACGACTCCAGCAAGCCAAAGAGGAGCATGGAAAGCCCTTCCGCTGCAACTTTGTCGCCTCCAGGCTTCGCATGTGGAGAACGGTTTGGACTCTGCCGCTTGGGAGACCTGTCGGCTTTTGTGTCTTGCTTCGATGGACTTGCAGGACGACAGCCGCAGTCACTTGGGTAGTTGAGAAGCAGTTGACAGATTGCGTCGTCGCCAATGCCAATGGCAATTTGCAGCGCGGAGCGGTCGAGTTCGTCGCGGAGTGCGCTCAAATGTGCTAGCGACGTCGACGCCAGCAACTGCTCAAGCTTCTTGGCATCCCTCGACACCGTCGCATCCAGGAACGGATCGTTATACGTTGCTGGGAAACTCAATGGCGGAGGATGCCTACCGCGCCAGCCGTCGAGAACAAAAGTGACGATGGCAAACTTACCTGGCGGTGGATTTCACGTCGCGCTTCTTCTCGTCGTCGGACGAGTCGGGGGATTTGCTTTCCTTCTCCTCCGCTTTACTGTCTTTCTCGTCGTCAGAGGAGGAGGAATCGCTGGCGTGGCGAAATCGCGGCGATGGCTTTTCGTCGTCTTGCATCTCCTTGTCGTCTGCTGCGCTCTTCGGTGAGTCTTTGTCGTTGGCAATGGCCTTGTCCTCGCTGTGTTTGTCGTCGGATTTAAACTGCGCCGAGAGGTTTCCCTTGTCTTTCGTCGGTTGCAGAGGCGCCAATGCATTGGATTCGTGTAAGCTGCTGAGTGGCTTCTTGGGGGACAATGGCGTCAACGTTGATGTTGCTGCTCCAGTGGTGCCTTGGCTTGTAGTTGATAGCGCTGATACCTTTCCAAGTGACAGTGACGACGGTGATGTCGTTGGTGGCCCGGTGTTTATTGGATTCAATTCACGAAGCTCTTGCTTGGCAAACGTCGAGAGCGCCGATGGCTTGACTGGACTCAGCGGAGCGGATAGACCATTGAGTGGTTGCAGTGGATTCAGCTTGGAGCTGCTGGTTGCATCCAAGGCATTCGTCTGGAGAGGACCGAGACTCGACAATGCTGGCTTGGACGGACTCCCGAGCAGCTTTGTCAAAGGCTGCAATCCTTTCTCCATGCTGTCTTCAAGTCATCACACTGCAATGCGGTTTCAACCACACGAAACGCCGCCTTCAACCTGTCAACAGTCCCGACAAAGGCATGGAAACGTCATTGACTTCAACCACGACAAGCAACGATCGCTTTGTCCATTCCACGGCCTGTCGTCCTGCGAGGTTTCATGGAGATTTCGCTGAGGGCTCATGTAGCGGCGGCTGGAAGACCGTGGGGACGCATCATGATAGATACAACGACGACGTCGACTGTTAGAGTTACGCATGGAATGCAATGTGCACGCTCGATTCGAGACTGAGACCGACCAAGTACCAGAAGCACATGGATCCCGCGACGTAGAGGTAGTTGATTTGCTGGATCGCGGAGATGCACAGCGCCCAGACGGATCGTTCCCGTCGGTCGAGTTTGTCCTTGCGGATCTGGAGCTGCAACGACTCGACGGTCATTTTGAGCCGACGTTGGCGCGCTTCCCGCTCGTCTCGCTGCATCTTGTGATGAAGTTCCGCAAGTTCCATCTCGAGCGCAAACACTTTATGCTTGAGTTCGATCACTTGCCGACAGAGTTCTTCCTCCCTTGGACTGCATTCCTCCGTCTTCTTCTTCCCCAGGACATTGTTGATGATTGCACACACGACTTGGACCGCCCCGCCGACAAACGCGACTTCCATCTTCTGCCTTTCAAGATCTTCTCGTCCAAGTGCGGTTTTCTCCTCTCTCCGATCTTGTATGCTTGACGGCAACTCGCACATGATGGACGTCGAACTTTATAGCAAGGACAGTTTCATCATGCCGGTTTCAAAGTCATGGAAGCGATCGTGCGGCGCATTGTGAACGAGTTTCTCTTCAAGGACTCGTGGACATGGCCGACACATCTAGCCTTCGTTGCCACGGCTGTCGGCACTTTTATCCTCTCGACTGCCATCTCACGCATTGCATTCTCGCTCGTCTTTGGCGAGTACACGCCAAAGCTGCCCAAGCCGCATGAGGTTGACGTTGAGGTTTCCACGGAAAGCGAGGCGGATGGCGAAGACTGCAGTGCCATGTCGTCGGCTGAATCCTCAAGCGAGGCGTCGTCCGACAGCAGCTCAGAGGATGAAGACGGCGACGAAGCCAAGGACCGCCTCGAGTTCAAACCCATCAAGTTGAGACTCCCATCTCTCCTTGACTACGACGCCTCCGTGGTGCGGGAACCAGAGCATTTGAAAACTTTATAACACGACGACAGCGCTCTATCTCTCGTCCTCGTTGAGCTTTTTATTCCCGGAGGAGACCGCCTTGCCACCCATTCGGCGCTGCGTCGACCAACAGCGCGCTCACACTGTCAGGAACACTCAGTAAGCGCTAGGTAGACGACATGAAGACGTACCTCGTCGCTGTCCACGTCGACCAGAACTGTTCGACTTTGTCCAAGACGCTTTCATGCAACACAATCGCAAAGATCGCGTCGTTGCCGCCAGCTCCAGGAACTCCAGCAAACAAGACGCCAGGGACTTGCATCGTCGCGTCAATTAGCGCCGTCTGGTCGGCCGGCTCAATGGGAACACCGGCCAAAGTTCCCATTTCACTACCAAGGCGACATGCCAAGTTCATTTCCTCCACCGAGCGATGGAGACTTACCGCAAATGCGATCGGACGTCCACGAAAGTCTGGCGGAGATCAACAAGAAGCGCTCCGACGGTCGCATCGGCGGCTGTCCACTACATCACAAAATCAACAACTGAATATGGAGGACGAGTATGGAAACCTCCGACGCTGGAAGACGAGAGAGCGCTTCAAGTGAGTTGCTTTGGCTCAAATGCGCCGCGATCCGCTCGAACCCAGCTGGAATTGCTTCGTTCTTTGCATTCAGCGCCTTCCACAGTGCCGCGGATCCTTCCGGGTCGGCGGTTTTCCAAGCGAGGACCTTGCGGACCATCGAGACGGTCGCTGAGCCGGCATTGACGTCGCCCATGATCATGTGCATGCCTTCTGGCAAACAAAATGGACGCTAGCGAGATCCATAAGAGAGAGAAATGGAGCTTGGTAGTACCACAATGTTATCCCAAGGAGCTGCGATGCGAGCCGCCAAAGCGACGGGATCAATCGCGCCACCATTGAGGAATGCTTGAATCCCGTCCGGTCGGAAGCGAGTGTAGCGCTGGTTGCCGTAGGATGCCGCCGATACATCAAAGCCGCTGCCGATCTATGAAGGGCTAAGCGAGTAGACGAGCACGGCGCACCTTTTCTTGGGCGATGGAATGACAGATTTGAGCCAAGTTGTGAACGATCTGGACGCCCTTGCGGGTGTTTTCGTCGTCGTGCGCCGTTGAGGGGATGTCGGCGGCATTGAAGAAGCCCAAGAGAGCGCCGACGAGCGACGTAATGAGTGCTGCTGAGCTGCCCATTCCAGTCTTTGCAATCTTGGCACGGCCTGCAGCAAAGAGAAGGTCGAAAGAACTTGCAAGTGGAGCTTGCATTACCTGCGTCGTCGAGAAGACTTGGTAAAAATCGCGGTAGTGTTGCAAGATGCTTGCGGGAGACGTGAAGTCCACGGCGTTCCAACTACAGCATCATTCAGCGATGGACAAGACGCTAGCATGGACGTACTTGCTCCCGCTGCGAGTAGAAATCATTGTCGGCTTCAAGAGTGATCGCAATGCATTGGTTGGCACGGCGAATTTCCTCAATGCGAGCGGCAAAGCTGTCATGGCCCAAGAGCCCACTTAGAGCCGCAACACAAACGTGGATGGTTTTCTCCACGTATGGGTTTTCCGTGGCATCCCTGGCAAGATGAGCTCAGTCACGAGTGATAAAGAGAGCAAATACGTGAAGTGGAAAGCCGTCGCGGTCAGTCGTCCGTGCATCGTTTGATGGAACTGTGGGCTGCGAACGCGGACTGCAACGCCGTCCTCGTTGGCTTGGTTAGACTCATCCAATGGCTCCAGCGACACAGTCGTGTGGAAGCGCGAGCTAGCAGCGATGACTGCGCCAGAGAATTCGGGCTCGAGGACGAGATATCCCCCCGTGATCAAGACCTTGCCAGGAGCAGAGACGCGCATGGCACTCAATTTCAGCTTCTTCAAACTTGATTACCAACACAATAGAGACTTTTCGAAAACCTGTCGAGTTTGAGTTTGAGACAGAATGTACATGTTTTGGCTTGAGTCAAGAAATAGAACTCAACAAAAAAAGGGTGGCGTTTCGAAAGACTTCAGTTTGAGATAGCATTGCATTCTTGATTTCTTGCACCCTCGCGCCAAACAATCATGGCTAAAGCCTCACATGAAAACGCAATCGATAAGACGTCAACGAGACGAACATTTACGGCAGGTGACGATATCATCCTTCTCATGGTAATGATTCCTCTATGTACATGGCTATAAACTTTTAGGCTGTGAACAATGCGCAAGTCTGGGCATGTGCTCCGCGAACGGTTATGAGAGTTTGGGATGGCATTGCCGACAAAGTCAATGGCACTCCAAACGTCACTGTTGCAGGAAAGAATGGACCTGGGTACAAGACACGATTCGAAGGAATGATGAAATCGTTTTTGGCAGCAGAGTCAAAATCAAGACGCCAATCTGGGACAACCGAGGAGTATAAGAGCGCGTCTAGCAACCAAAAAATATTACAATATCAGCGTGAAAAATCCATTTTTTGGCAAAATGGAACTTTCAAATTGAAGTTGACCTGTCTGGCAAAATATGGAGGCTCAAAGTTTTATTGCAATTACGGCATGAAAATGGCGTTTTCAAAATGGCATTTTGGTCATAAACAGACATTCCCTACACAACATAATTCCGTCGTTGTTGCCTCCTGTGATGTGGCGGACCGTCTCTCACGTCTTCAAGGACATACGTCGAGCGCTCTAGGAGACGCTTGGGTGGGAGAGCTGCTCAAAGGCAACACCAGACGATATAGAAACCAACTTCGCATGCATCCCGAAACCTTTTTGACCCTTCTATCCATGCTCGCTGAAAAGGGATCCTTAAAACCAAGCTATCAGCTCGCTTCCCCAAGTCTGCCTGTAAAACAAGCTGCGGCACGAGGAACAGGTCTCTCTCTGTGCTCCAGTCGGCGAGGTCACTCTGACGACATGCTGCTTCTACTGTTTGCTGTAATGCGTCTGATGGTGTCTGGCAACGAAACGACCCAAAACGCCATTTCATTATTTTCGAGAGCAAAATGGAATTTTGCAGTCGGAAAGTTACCAGACGCGCTTTAACACAAAAGAACAACTTCTCACAGACATTCATCAGCAAATGCAAGATCACACGGAGGAGCAGGACAAAAATAAGCAGGTAAACAAGCGTAGACTAGATGCTCTTGAGGCATCAGGAACGACCATAAGACGGAAAGCTATGGAGGAATCAGAATCGTCTGCAGATAGTGACGTATGCAGTCTTTATGAGTCAAACCATGTTAACGATTTGCTCATAGGACGAGAGCCAGAGACAGCCAAAGAAGAAACGCCAGACCAAGTGCACTAAGCGCGAGAAATTGTCTGCAATGATGGATTCAATTGCTTCTGCTGTTGGTTCAATGGAAGCTCCACCAGATAGTTCGTCCATGCTCCTCGAGTATTTAAAACATCGAGATGCTCAAGAGGCAGAACGAGAAGACAAACGCATCGCCCTTGAAAATGCAAGAGAGAAACGAAACCAGGAATTTTTGCTTGCAATTATCAACTCTCTACCTCGTTGATGAATATGGTCAGCAAGATTATATGTTCGAGTTTAAATAGCCACTTAACGTGGGTGGCTTCATATCAAAATACATCGTGATTTGATTTCAATGAGGTTGCATACAGCAGTGGCAGTTTGACAAGAGCACAGCAGTGCTAAATATCTTCCCAATTGGTGCCTCGCAAGCCTTTTGCTTTTTATCAAAATTGATGAATGGCCAAAGCATTTTAATTCGACCAAATCCCCACTCCACGCTCTCTCGTACAGAGCTCATCTTAGCATTAAATTTGGCTTCTTTTGATCCTGGCGAGGCATTGCTAAAAGGACAAATCACATAATCACTGCATGAATATGCAGGATCCCCATACACGACAGCATCTTCAAACGCGTCATCCATACGAAATTCATTCTGAAGTCCGCTCCTCGCCAACACTGTACTGTCGTGTCTTCTTCCCTCAACTGGTCCGAAAATTGATGTCATGATTCCGTCGGGACTAGTAATCCCCTGCCAATTGAAGCAGTGTCGCCTTGGATGGCCATTGTAAACCGATCGCTGGAAATTCTCATTTTCACAACGAGGATTTTCGCGAAGAGGGCCATGAAATGAATTGCTTGGTCCCTAACAGATAAATCACGTCAGTAGGTTAGGTCTTGTATTCTCAAACCATCAATGAACCCCCAGCACTTTGTCAACCGGACACCTTTAGCTTTAACTGCAGCACAATATTCGAGCATTCGTTGTCGTATAAGAGGTTTGTTCAAGTACTGCAAACCAGCGTGCTTCGAGTGCAAAAGACGTATTGTTTGGAGGAAAATCTTCGAATATGAGGCCACTGATCGCCCGAATTCATTTGCAACTGTAAATAACTTGGATGGTTCGGACAATCTTCGACACACGATTGCCATAGCTTCGATCCTTGAGACGTTGTCTCCACTTGGGGTAACGACACAAGGATCCAAGCCAAGTTTGATCGACAATTCATCCAACTGAGCAATGGTAAAGTGGTATCTCTCAACTGCAGTAGCATCATCGAGATATACATCGAATGAGTTAGAGAAATCAATTCGTGGGAGCCCTCGTGTGAGACGAAAGAGCTTGTTATCCTCCATAGCCTTCAGCAGAAGTATGAAGCGTCTGGTTTTACCTCTTGTCAAGAGGTATAGCAGCAGAATGAAGAGCATTGCTTCCATGGGTCCCAGTTTTGGCGCAACAAAAGCCATCGAAAGTCTCCTTTCCTGAGTCAATTTTGTTTTGAGTTGGACCACGATTTAACTCAACAAAAACATCCGTTTGTTCTCAACAAAAAACATATGATTTATTTTGCCCAATCAAAAACGTTCCTGATGTCAAAGTCAAATTCAAATGATCCGTGCACCCCAATTTTTGATACGCCGTACCTAGCTGGGGCATTTTCAACAAGAAATAGTCCGGATAATTATCCGGAGGGTGCACGTTTCAAAAATTGGGGTGCACGGATCATTTCCCTTTCGAAAAGGCTCTAATAATTTCATTGGATAAAATAATTCACATACTGTCATATTATTGGATTAAAATATTCAGTCTAGCCAATCAAAACAAATAAAATGATTGTTTAAAACGCGCACTACGCAGCATAAAGTTAACACGATTAACGTTACTGGTTTATGCTCCCATTGGACTCAATATAATGCACTGCCAACCCGAGCTGAGCTTCACAAAGCTATGGAGCATCTATCTATTCATTCCTGATAGAACAAGAATGTGCAAATGCATACTGAATGAGGATACACGATTGATTGTTATTCTTATCCAGACTTCAAAGTTATCCTTCATGTTACGTGAAACATGGCGCAATATATCGAGCTTCCAAGCGAAACTCACGTTATCGAGAAATAAGCGTGTAGTGTGGTCGTTTAAAAGGATGGTTTCGCATTGCATATATTCTGGCTTGGTTTCAAAAGTTTGGATAAATCATAGCCCTCGTGGAAGATACATTTAATCTGAAGTCAAGAGTTTGTTTCAAATGCTACAACATTAACATGATAGGCGTTTGCTACCAGCTTACGCTCCAGACTTACTCCATGGGCATCCAGACAGGCTATCCTGGTTAAGAGCAGTTTATAAAACTTCTCCTATTGCATGAAGAACTACCGGATAAGCTTAATCTTATCCGTAACGTTTGACAGACAATTCCAAAATGCAACGGCAAAAATGGGTCCTCCAAGTCGCATGGGGAGCGGCGGCGTTCTCGGCGAGCGTTGCTGTGTTTAGCCTGATCATGGAGACCCAGAAAGAAGACGACGATGACGAAGGAACTCCGCTTTTGACGAATGGCGAAGAAACCCAACAGGCCACAGCACCTGCAACTGTGACGATCGCTTCGATCAACGCTGCATTGAACCCGATGCATCTGTCGTTTGTACAACGAGCTCGCGTGCAATCCTTCTGGGATGAGCTGTCATCTTCAATCCCAAATGATGCAATTCCAGTGCCAGTAGCAGCCGCGCAGATACAAGTGTACGCCCAACGGTATCCTGAAGAGTTTCCACTGCCGCAAATGACCCATGCACTGTCTGCTATCACGAGCGGAATTCCGGCAGTATCAGTTCCTCGACCTGTGTCTCGGCGTCGATCCACATTGAGCCTCGTGGGAAACAAGCTCTTTGAGATGGCAGTGGACACAAAAGGTGGCATGCAAGATGCCATGCACAGAGCCGTTCGGCGGTACTTGGAACGTGCTTTGGATTTATTTGCCGAACGGTTAAAGGAAGCTATCAAGGACAAGGACATGCCTGAGTACCTCCAGGTGCGCTTTTCAATTCTTTGTTCATGCTTCTCTATGTACATCTAGACACATATTGACGTGGCTGTGGATCAATTTCTCCCTGACGTCAAGGTGGAACTGTTTCGCAAGACCAAGGATTTATTCACCACGACAACAGCCCCGGTGGTGCCAGCCAACACTCCAATCGACGCCGTTGCTCCTCTGGTATTTTCCCCTGCGTCTTGTCCCTTTGACGGGAAATTTTAGACTTTCATTGCCACCATGTACATGCTCTGGGATCAAGCTCGAGCTTGCATTCTCTACAACTTGTTTCCATACGACCACTCGATCTGGAAGAGTTTGAAGAATCCGCTCTGGTGGGCGTTCAATTTCGTCGGGCTGCTTCCCTACGTAGGCCAAGTCTGGTGGTGCTATCTCTTTCTTCTCAAGGACAAGAAGGACGAGCATCAATTGTGTCAATTCATCATTGGATTCAAGACCACACAGTTCCTCACTCTTGGGCTTGGGGCGACGTTTCTTGGCATCATGCGCTATATTTACTGTACGATGCTGGGGGATACCTGCGACGTCTGTAAGTATTCACCATGAAAGCCGCATCATCCTGACTTGTTTACCGCTAGATGGTCCTCTCTTATCTCCATGGAATACTCTTTTCTTTCTCGGCCAGATTGCCCTCGTTTGGATTGCCTTCTTCTACCTCCCATACACAGAGCGCCCTGCGACAACTGTCGTCTCGCCTCGAGGGGCTGTGCGATCGTCAACGTATCAAGACATGTTTGGCAACATTTTGCACATGGATCGAGGCGGCTATCTCATGAAACTGTGTGGCTACGAGACGATTACATTTTGTATTACGATGGCGTTGGCATTGGCTGTGAATATGGCTGTCACATTGACGTGGCAGCGGCAAATGCTCATGTTTTGGATCCGAACACTCTACGGCCTGTTGAGCTTCCCGTTCTTGCCATTTAAAATCCCTGTGCTCGAGAATGTCCTCATGCACACGTGTCGAATGGGCTACGACGAGCGTGGCCGCACGGTGCGAGTGCGTGTCAAGATGTCCTAATCGACCGATTCATTATTACGAACTCAAACATTACGTTACGACTTGGTTAGACATTGTACTCACACTCATCAAAAGACTTGGGTATGGAAGAGTCAGGAGACGGCGAAGTTGTCACGGACTCGGGGATCTGTGGGGTTGTGTCGCTGGGGGGATGAGGAGTCAATGCTTGAGGGGGCTAAGCGCTGTTGTGGTTGCGTCTGATGGGTTTGGAGTGGTCGATTCCGAGATATTTGTTGGTGACGTCGAGTCGGAAGGTGCTGGCGCAGAGGTGTCGGAGGTTGTTGTGGAGGCAGAACTATCGGCAGTTGCAGCAGCGGCGGCGGCAGCTGCAGCAGCTGCTTCTTGACTCCGCCGCAAGGCCAGAGCAGCCAGTCGTTTAGCTTTCATTTGCTTTCGTCGTGCCATTTCAGCTCGTTCTTTGTAGGTTGGCGCACAGAGTTGATCTTCTGGGGGAATCTCCATGGAGAAAATCGCCCCGCCGTGCTTTTCCTTGAGCTCGTTCTGGATCAACTCCATAAGACTCTTCTGGCTTCGGACGTAGGCTTCAAACGGTGCTCGGCCTGAGAAGTAATCGACGCCTTCCTTCCCAGATATTGTCTTGCCTCGATTTGAGACTTGGACATGAGGTTTGCAGTAAATAAAGCCAAGCGGTCCTTCTGCCCACTTCCAGCCGTGCTTGCGAAGCACCGTCTTCATCTGGTCGAGGCGAATGTACAGATTCCGGCTTCGTTTCTTTGGACGAGCTGCTGGCTTTGCTGGTTCCTCTGCAGGAACTGGAGCAGGGGTTGGAGCTGCTGCATCAGAGCTGAGCTCATCAGGGGCCGCTGCGCCATTGGCGCTGTCGACATCGGTGACGTTAGCGGTAGCGTCGGCAACCAAGTCTGCGGATTGTTCATCTGTCATGAGGGCTGAAGTTGGCAACGACTCGCCAACATCGGTCGGTACATCGTTGACAATGTTGGGTGGGAAAGGCTGCATTCCATGCATCGTCGGCACTTGTTGAAACATGACTGAAGCATGATGGGCCGTAGGATCCATCATGGGAAATCTTGTCGGTTCGTGCATGCCATGCATCTCTCGACCGTTGGGATGCTGGCGCATGCGAGTCCCCGTTTGGTCGCGATCGACTTCAAGGATATCGCACAGCATATCTAGCGGGTGATTGAGTGATCGCGCACGCTGATCCATCAATTCGCTGGTCGGTGGTAGAGGAATGCCTCGGGGCATGCTTGCCGCCGCCATATTCATGTAATGGTTTCGTTGCTGTTGGGTCATTTGATTTTGCATTTGGTTGTTGAGTTGCGCTTGATAGATCATCCTCTCCACGCGTTGCCAATCGCCAGATTGTCGCCAATACATTTCTGCACTCGGTTCCCCAATAAAGACATTCTGGTTGATTACAGCCGTGCCAACCATCGTGCCTGGCTTAAAGTAGCTCATCCCTGACATTCCCCATTGCGAGAACCAACCCTCACGGCTGAGGCACTGAAACACCTGCTGGAAAGTCACGCCGGTCCCGCCGCGATGGTTGGGATTGTTCATCAGGCTTGTCTTGCAGAGGATGGCTAGCCAAATAGACATCCGGATAGAGTGCCATGTGGTTGGCTGAAACCTCAAAGTTATCCGGATGACCTGTTGGAACTGACAGTGAAATCGATCGACAATCTCAAACTGACTGTGAATCTTGTCTGTCTTCTATGAGCTGTACGAGCCTTTGAGCTCAAACCTCACGACTTTCGTCACGGACTGGCGTCTGCCAAACTGTGGGTCGTGGGGGAGAGGAAGCTGTCGTTTTTTTCTCCATTTGTCAGCCCTACAGTGCAGCTTTCGGCGCCCTCTCACTCAGATGAACTTGTCTCTAAATTCAAAGCCTGTGGGTGGAACATACCTTTGCACCCTGTTAGTTCCTGCGTTGCCATCAGATCTTGCAACCAACAGCAGTGTAAACAACCACTGCCCCCCCCCGCTGCTGCACTCCATCAGCACTTGTCGAGGGGCGTCAAACCCAATTACACAAGGCAACTAGGGGGAATGGAGGGGCTGTTCGTTTTTAACATGCCGTAGGCACATCGGCGGTTGTGTCGCAATCCAAGTCCTGTGAGTGAGCGTGGCTCATGAGGCAACTCACACTAACACACACAGGGGGGGGCCTTTGTACGATCGCAACGAAGCTGTCTTGGCCGCGGAGACTTCGTTGATGATGCAATGAGTAATTGCATGAAGACTAGGCTGTCTCCATGCAGGGGCAAGACAGCCTGGTCTGGACTGTCTTCTCCCGTCACGTGTTTATCGTGCTCTGTCTCAAAGAATGTGAACTCTCTAACTTTATAGTATTAAGTATGACGGTAATTCGAGAGTTTTCCCGAGATTCTGCTTGTTTGAGTTTGCTGACAATTGAAGATGGAAGCGGCAGTCGGCGGTGCGACTGCTCCAGCCAGCGCAGGGTCAGCGACAATTGTTCGAGTCGAAGAGCCAGAAACACGCTCTGAAGTCTACGTCATGCGCTTGGAACCACGTCCTCACGTGACGTTTGACGAGGAGACTGCAGTCGACAACGAATTCTTTGGTCGGAAGAAGTCGAAACGTACGTCGCGCTCAAGATTGTCCATCGAGTGGGAACTAATGAATCACAATCTCTAGGCTGCTGTATCTTTCACAAGAAGCGAGCGTTTGGCGAAAGCTCAAGCGAGAGCGAGCCAGATTCAGACGACAGCAGCAGCAGTGCAGAGCGCCGGCGCACGTCGAGAAGACAGAAGGCGGAACGGAAAATGCACCCAGGACCGAAAAAGCACATGTGTAACGACCCGTCATGCACCCAATCGACGCAGTAGGAACCGCCGCTTTGTCGGGCCTTGGTTATTGCTTATTGCATCGTTATGGGTGCACGTTATCAGGCTCGTATTTCAATCGGTTGTGCCTTGCCCAGCAGCGTCTCTGAAGACAGTTCGTCTCTCTGTGCTGCATGGTGCTTCAATGCTGAATTTAAACCTGATTGGTCGAAACTGAAATGTTTTAGCCAATTAATGTACTTCGTTACAGTTTGGACAAATCTCAGCCAAGCAATGTTGATGTCAAGTGCAATCCAACATGACGTGTGGGACGTATGTATGCACAACTCGGTGCTCTCGTCGAGGAGGAGGAGCTTCGTCACTTGTTTGTGCGCATGAACGTGGTCGTATCTGGCCATTCCAACGTTTAACGCATTTCTGCTTTAGAATTGGTGACTTCTTCGTCGAAGTTCGTCGTTGGAGAAATCGAAGTTCGAAGTGATAGAGGCCAAGGGATTGGTCGGACATTGGACAGGTGGGCAGTGAGTCACAGAATATCTCACCTTAGGACTACTTTCGGGGAACAATCTCACACTTTTGGAATGTCATCATACAAATCCCAAATGTAAAAATCATCGAATGGACTCACCACGGCGGGGAGATTCGTCAAACGACTATGTCAGGTCCGAGTGGCACACAACCCATTTGGCGATGAAACTCAAGTTTCCAGTCCCGGCGAACTTTTTCCGCTGCCCCCCGCTGTCGCCTGACGAATATGCTCAACTCTTGACGAAATCCAGCGCGAATGCGATCGATCTTGTACGTCCTGTGCAGACTCGGAACGGTTCGACTGACGGACGTGTGTAGATCAAACATTGCGATATTGAAGGTCGTGGACCGCTCGACTGGACGCTTGAATCCGACACACGAGACCTTCGAATCTTCACTGCGAACGATCCTTCCCTGCCACCACACGTCCTCTCGTATGCTGGTGTCGTCGAAGTGCAGGCGTCGCTGCTGGAAGTCGCGTCGCTCTTTCAAACACATACAACCGACATGTACCGCGATTTTCGCCGCAGATTCGCCAGGGATCTTGTCGATGGACAGAATCTATACGTACTAGAACAGCCATCGCTCGCACATCCGCTCAAAGCAGTCAATATCAAATGGACAGTCAATGAAATGCCCGGTGGTGGCCTTATCCGCCATCGGGACTGGTGCTTCCTCGAGGTATGCAGTCGATGATATTTCACCCAAGTCATAATTCTCCTAGAGCATGCACGAATTTGAATTAAATGGACGCCGAGGATGGGTCCGTGCTATCTACTCGACGCAACTCCGTTGTTGTCCGGACCTGGAAGCCACCCTCGGCACCATCCGTGGCTTTTTCTACCGCTCCGGACATGTGTTCATCGAGACGGACCGTCCTGGAATTTTACGCGGCACGCTCCTCTTTCAAGCTAGTTTGAACGGAGGATTTGAAAAGGGTCATGTGCCGACGTGGGTCGTCAAAGCAGGTGTCCGACGACGCATTCGAGGTCTGAGCGATATCCACGATTTTATTCGGGAGAAGCGACTGAGCCAAGGCGGCATCCTCGACTCATGGGAGCTCGTCGACAAGAGCGCTCGCAGTCGGTGCTATCTGTGCAGCAAGAAGTTTAACACATTTGTTCGCAAGACGCGATGCCGTAAATGTGGCGAGGTACCGAGAGACGTCGAGTTGCTCGTCTCATGCCTTTACGACTAGGTCGTGTGTCATAGCTGCTGCAAAAAGTGGACGATCTCGGTCGGCGGCATCGAGACGCCGATTCGTGCATGCTCGGCATGTTCGTTGGGATTAGTCTCAAAGGTTGGCACCTTAGTGCCTGCAGACAGCGACGCCTTTCAATCCTCCGTGCAATCCTTGCCGCGACATCCTCAAAGTGAAGGCGAATGGAGCGGCTCGGAAGATTATGAAGTGTCCGCCATTGCGACGCAGCGACCAATGCCACCACCAGCGCCAATCCGCAGATCCAAATCGGCGTACGATCCGCCCGAGCCGGACAACGACATGTTTGAGTTCACGGCGAGCACGTCGTCCTACAGAACGTCCTATCAAGACGATGAAATCCAGCTTGGTCTTCGAGGTGCCAAATCCAGACCAGCGTCTCATCCATCCTCGTCGTCACGACTGCCACAGCAGCCCGCGGTGCTGATGGAAGACGACACATATTCATCAAGAGGCACAATCGTGCTGGGCGAACCCTCGCGAACGGATGCGAGTCCTTGGATTCAATCGGAGATCCAATGGAAATACTAGATGTCTCCCGCTGTAATACATTTCAAGTCCAAGTCGACCTGCCACAAGAGCGTGCCACGTCATACAGACTTCAACCTAAAATCTATTATTAACCATCGTCTTAGCAGTTCTCTCTCTCTCGATTCCGCCTAGGGTTTGCCTTTCAAGTTGATGAGCTATGTACCAAGGCATCCTCCTCCCTCTTGACGTCCCTCATGATGCTTGAGGGGGAACCAAGAGGGGGCACCGTGGAACTGTGGGGGGTCGTCGCTCTTGCCGTCGCTCTATTCCTGACAACCCAAGGATTGCCGTTCCACCACGAAACGACGCGATGATCAAACGCACCGAGACGAAGAGCAAACCATCGACCACCAAGAGGAAGGATGCGATCAACCAAAAGTTAGATCGGTCGACCAACCGAGCCATCATCCACGCCTTTCGGTCTGCCTTTGTCGCGCTGGATGTGACTCAAGAGATGAGCGCCAGTCCAGCATATACGACGTCGGCGACGTGCAACGACTCGGCGAATGTCTTCGTCGCGCTCACGTCGTACACGATCTCCCTCGAGATGGATGCTCGGTTGAAACAAACTCTTCCCTTTGGCAGCACGACTCGGTCCTCTCGTGTTCCATCAACCAGCGCTCTGTCCTATTCACTGCAGCTGAAACCTTCAGGTACATTGGCGAGCTTGAGCTAGCCTTCGACTGTGTAGCCTGGCACTTGGTCGACACGACGACAGACGGCACGGACTTGGCTGTCTATCAATACAATGACGTCTGGCATCCAACGCTGCTTGCGATCGTTTGGAAGGATGGCCTTCAAGTCCAAAGGTACACGAAGCGTCTCAGGAACTTTGCAGACGTCGATCGCTCTGTAGCTTGTACGCGATCTACTCGATTCCACGAGTGACGGCATCGCTCCTGTCGAGACCAGCGGCGACGCTGACGGACGACGTCGATCCAAACTTTGGCTTGGCTGGATACACCGTCGCGGTCAGCTTGCGGACGCTGGATCAAGTCGCTTGGGAGTTTGAAGGCTACGCCGTCGACTTTCCCCAGCCGGCGCGTGGTGCCAACGAAACCCACGCGGTCCTTTTGGAGCCTCATGTAGCTTACTCTCGCTGTTCTTCCTTGACACTTGGACGGCCAGGGAGCGATGCGAGACAAATGCCGCGTCCTCCAAGGCACAGACACGCTTTCGCTTCGAACGCTCGCCTTTTCAACCAAAGCCACCAACTCGATCATCGTCGACGTCGCCGTGTGGGATTTCGACCAAACTCTGCGCTGGTGTACGTGTCGTACCATGATTTTCTGTCGAGCTGACCGTCGAGTGGATTGTAGCTTCGTCGCGATGCATCCAGTACGCCAAGCTGAGCTCTCTTCGCCCTGAAGTCGTGGATCTCGACGTCTCCAAAGCTTGCGAAGCCATCGAGCTCGCCTGTACTGGAGCCCCCGAAGGCTCAGTGCGCATTGGCTTGAATCGCTTCAAGGCCAAGACGGTCGTCACGGCGTTGGACGTCTCCCTCTCGACAAAGTTCATCAACGCAACGTTTGGCACGTCGTACGGCTTGGACTAGACAGGATTCGGCTAAAGTTGAGTTGGTTTACAAGTCATTCCGCGTCAACTAGCTGAAATGCCGCCTGGGCATTTGCTCGGACTCGTCTAGCCATGTCGTCCGGCGACGTGCTCCGACAAACTGCAACGGAATCGACAGCTAGTGACACCACCGCGGGCTCGTTCCATGGAATGGCGCCGACAGCGTGATCCGCCAAAGCCTCGTCCGTCGGACGCTGATCGGGAGCGTCCGTTTCGAGGAGAATGCGGTGGTCTGGCACGGCGGCAAGAATCGCCTGCTGCTTCTCTGACGGCGCGAGGCATTGTTTGGCCGTGAATGAAAAGTAGACCGGGAACGGGAGCTTTCCAAATGCTCGAACCATCTCGAGCGGTCCTGAAAAGGAATGCAGCACGACATGCGGGACTCGGACGGATTGAAGCTGCTCGAGAACTCGACCGTGCGCTCCAACGCAGTGGATAACGACAGGACGCTGGAGTTCTTGCGCGAGGTGGAGCTGGTCGACGAATGCGCGCTCCTGGACGTCAATTGGAACTTGCTTGCCTCGTTTGCTCTTACAGAGACCAATCTCCCCAACCTAGAGAGCAGTCAGGCTGTATGGAGAACAGTCGGAAGTACGAGACCATTGACCTCGGAAACACACCGAGGATCCGACGAAGCGACATCAAATACGACGACGGCGAGGCGTCTCCTGCATACCACGGATGCAGTCCAAACGCCGGCAAGACCGCCGCCACGTCGCGGTCTGGCCATTGGATCGTTTCGTACTCTGCCCACTCGGCTTCATTGCACGAACACGTCGCAATGTGCGTGACGCCGTACGCTGCCGCGCGCTCAAACACTTTGGAAATGGACGATCGCAGTCGCGGGTCTTGAAGGTGGCAATGCGCATCGATCACTTGCCGTCGTCCTCCTTGCATCTTTGTTCTGGTTGGCTCGTCAACGTCCAACCACGATTCCAGACAAATTCGAACGGACATCCTGAGCCGCTCGCAATGCAACAGCAAGGAGGTCGTGGCAAGGAGAGCATTCTTGACTCCATTGACAACACATAAGAAGCTCGCAAGGCTCCTCGAAGTGCTTGACGGTGGGCAACATGGAGACGGTCAAGGCGAACGACGGGGGAAGATATTGGGCCGGGCCTCTCACTCGACAAGTCTTTGGGGGAAGACGCAGTGTCTATTGCTATATTTTCTGTGGTTATGGCTGGCTAGCTAGCTCTATCTCATCAGTGCGGTCTCGCAACTTGGGCTGGACGCCCGTCGGTTGGCCTTCTATGTACTTATTTGGATTTGAAATGGAGAGTTTAAAATTCAGCGGTCGCAGTGCCAAAGTCTTCTTCGCTGCTTTCGTCGTCGATGTGCGAGAGATGGCCCATCGCTTGTTGGAACACTTCGAGGGCGCCGTCCGAGTCGCCCTTGGCGTGCAGCACTTTGCCCAGCAGCGTGTAGATCTTTTGTTTTTGTTCGTCAGGGCTCACAACGATGGCCTACGCGTCGACGTGTTAGATGGAGTGGATTGGAGGGAGAGACACCTCTCGCAAGACAACTTCAGCGCCGTCCAAGTCTCCCGATGCGTGAAGAGCCTTGCCCAAGTCGTACATGGCCGTTGGGTTGGTTTTCAACGCCAAACTTCGGCGGAGTTCCAAGATAGCCGACGAATGGTTACCCTTCTCGGCAAGAGCAATGCCTACAGGCGCAATGAGCGTCGACTGCATGACCATCACGGGAGGTACCGAGGAGATGCTGCGTCTGTGCGACGTCTAGGACAGCTTCGGGAGTCTGTAGATATAGCACAGTGTCAAAGAGTGGTTTGTCGGCAGACAGCGTACCAGCGACGAACTTGTGTTGGGTGATTGTGAAGCTGCGAGCTGTTCCTGGAGCAGCGCTTTGGTCCGATTGACCGTCTGGATGGATTCTTGGAGGAGATCCATCTCATGGACCGACTCTGAAGACGTTCTGGAGCGTCATTGAGTCAATCATGCCTAGGCGAGACATCGTCGTACCGCGTGGTTGTGTCGGAGGGGGTTTCAAGATCACGAAGTCGTGCGAGTGCTCTGTGTTGCTGAACCCAACGCGAGTTCTTGGAGCTAGTCGGCTTGAGGAAATCTTCCGTCTGCGAACGAATTCGGCGCTGGTTGCGGCTCGACGTGAGTGTGTTGGTACTGATGCCAGGACCGTCGGGGTTGAATTCCTCAAAGCACGACGCGCATACTCTAAAAATTCACTGAGAATGCGAACGTCAGCCTGGACAAACCGTTGAAGCGTCTGTAAACCCAAGTGTGGAAGGGCCATGCGCCCCCGCGAGTGCATATTGCAGACGGAGATCCCGCATCCTCGGCAATGGTGGCGCGATCGGAACGGTCCAAACTTGGCATGGCATACATGGCACGCTTTGTCGTGATGCCATCGTGGGGGGACTTGTACACTCCAGCTGGAGCTGCTACTTGAGCGCGACAGCGAGAGGACAGATTCAGCCGAGAGTCGTCGCGGAAACTCGTATTCAATGTGGAGGACGTCGCAGAGATCGAGTGGTGCTGCCATTTTCCGTGCCATATCGCCTGCCGTTTCTCCACCCGCCGTGCGTTCATCCAGGCCTTCAGGATATGCATTTAGAATGGCTTCCACGATCGGAATGTCGATTTCCGCTTTGACTGCAATATGCAATGGGAGCATGCCAGCCGAATTCTTGGTTCGCACGGCGGCTGGGAACACTTGAATCAATGCCTCGACAGCTTCCAAAGTCACGGACGCATCTGTGCACGCCCAATGGAGCGGCAGCATGCCGTGCTCGTCGCATTCCTGGGCGGCCGTCGGCTGCTGCTTGATGAATTCCTGGAGCTCCGCCCACGCCGATCGCTCCGCGAGTTCAATCGCACTCATCTCGGTAAATGAAATAGCGACATCCCCATCAGTGGGACAAACCTCGTTAAAACCCTCTACCGTCACAAATAGACGCGTTTTAAGGGTTGTTCCTCAGCCATTCAGAGAGTTTTGCAACGTCTTGAACAAACTTCAAGTCACTCTCAAGTGCATCTTCAGAGCCCAACGAGTTGACACTCGACAAAACATCACGCAGCCATGAACCAGCTACGATTTTGAGAGCTTAAATCCCCTATCGTGCTACTTTACTACCCTAGTGGATTAACAGAATTGATAGATTGCTTTTCAACGGATCCCCCTTGCTAAAGGGGGGCTCGTTCCCCGAAAGAACGGGTAAGGAGCAACCTCTACGTATGCATGGATTTGAAAGTTGGGTCGTCATTCACATAATGGTTATCTTCTTTTCCATCAAGTCTATTGTGTCGCCCCCTTCAAAATGGAATAGTACCAAGGTTTCACACGGCTTTGGTTACGAAGACATAAAAGCGTTGAGGCACCAGATAGCTCCACCGACGTCCTCAATTCTCCAAGAGCCGAGTGGGGAGTTGGTTCATTTCCTCGAAATAACGATAAGAGATAGGACACGGACGACTAGAGAATGTAAACACAGTACAAAATCAACCTCGTTGAACAAACGAGAAGTGTTGCCAAGCATCCCCTTGTTCAAATTTTGCTCGGCAAGGAGTCTTGGAACGTTTTCCACGCAATCAAGACCACTGCACGCTTGCAAGGCATGCTTAAAACTCTACCGACATGTTTCTTTGGACAATCAACCAAGCATTGCAACTTCTTGGCTCTACATGGTTGATATTACAAACCTGTTGGTTGTCACGTTAAACTTAAACCCAGTACGTTAAACGTTTAACGTATCGCGAATTGGGCAGAAAGTCAGACTTTATCCACGTTTGTCCCATATGGGAAAAACCCATTAACTTGGCAGAGAGAGTTTGAAATGGCAGGACGACGTGGATGTTGATGGCCCCCATGTTATTCCGACCGAGATCGAATTTCGAGCGCCATCGCGGCGGAATTCCATCAATCCAATGCTTAAACTACGATGGAAATCGATTTATAAATGAAACGAGCGAGGACGACAATTCACGAACAGTGTGATGGAAGTTTGGAGGTCGAAACGACACTTTCTCAACCAACATGTTGTCGCCAGCGAAAGCCGAGCGCTTCCTCTTCCACACGACTTCCTCCGCCTCGGCGGCATTGCCGACGTACCGCGGACGCCCCACGATCGGCGATTTTACCAATGGATGCTGTGCGCTCATTACACTGGCCGGCATCGTCTTGATCCTCGTGAATGAACTGCAAATTGGTCGACCCGTGACTGTGGTCGGAAGCTGCGGCCTCGTCGCTGGTTTGTTAAATGCGCTCTTTATCCACTTGCTCTTTCACCCGGGGCGACTTGGGTGCCTCGGCGCAGGTGTCTTCGAGAGAGAAGCATGTTCTGTGGCAATCCAGTTACAGCGACAGGTACAACCATCAGTTTCGTTCTCGAGCGCATGTTTCACGCTGTCTGGCACAGATGGTACACGCGTTCTTCTCGCCGCACCAACTCGCCGCCTCGGCGACGGCAGCGTCGTTTCGATCCGTGCAAGATCTCGTGCAGGTTTTTCTCCACGATGACGAGCACGACTCGCACCAGATCTTGGTGAATGCGCTCACGCATGTTGCATCGACACCGAACGGTAGAGAACTCTCACGCTTCCTCTAGCTAATAGACGTCCAGGCGCCGTCTTGAATTCGTTCGCTGGGTTGTTTGGCGGCATTGAGCCGATGGTTCCAAAAGTGAAGCCGCTTTTGATTGCCCTAGCTGCCGAATGGGATCAGCAGGTGCGCCACAGCCAAAGTCGCAGAGTTAACTTTAGTTTGTAGAACAATGGCGCTGAGGCACGCCTTCAGTGGATCTTTGGCATGTCGTCCCACGACGAACTGCTCCAGCGACTCTCGCAGGAAATCAACAACATGGTTCACACCCGTGTGATGCGGCTCGAACCGCCTGAAGTGTCCGCCATGGTGGAATCCCTCGTGCGGCATCATCTAGCTTGGATCGTTGTCTGGGGAAACGTCTGTGGGCTCTGTCTTGGGGGCCTTCTAGTCCTCTTGCTCTCGTATTCTTCACTGTGATGTCCAAGGCTGTGGTAGGAAAATGACGACAAGCCCAATCGGCTCCTTCAAGTTGGTCTCGCTAGTCGTATGCTGAAGGATGAACGCAGTGGCAACGTTAGGCGGACGATGTGGGCTACGACTGTAGCGCCGTGTCCGAGAGTTTTTCAAGTCGATCCCATAAAGAAAGAGGCACTCAATGAACCCAACTCGTTTATCCCAGGGCAAAGAGTGTGTAATCTCTACTTTTGGTGTATATATACAAAGTGTAATGGTTCAGCAATGTGACGACGAAAGAAGGAGGGGGAATTCTCTCGAGACTAAACATGATCAGCCGCATCTGGAATAGACCACGGCATCTTGTGCATGGAAATTTCAGTGGCTACAGATTCAAACGTCGCCGGGCGACATATCAAGTCTCGTTGATAGTAGAAGCCTAGGGACAAATTGTCAATTTTAGACCTCAAATGTCCAACAGAGCGCTGGAAAGGATTCTACACTTGACTGTTCCCTTGCGAAAACAGCTCGACGATCCACCAAAGTGACTCCAACGAGAAAACCCAACTTCAAGAAATATCTAGCACTGAGGGGGAATCTTCACAGCATGACGAAGGCAAGGGAGAAGGATGGTATATTCTCAAGCCAGTCGCACCTGTCGACAAAGAATCCCCATCCCCCCCTTCATTTCATGCGTCAGCCCCGTGGCATCAAACCTAGAACAACCTCAAAACAATTGTTACACGTGCGTATTCACCGTCTGCTTGGCTCGCAATCCTGCGGTTTGAATCTGATTCACCGTGCTAAGAGAGACGTGATAAGAGAGTGCTCGGACTGGGCATTTCCGTGGTCAAAGATCTGTCGCTCTTGGGCACATCGTGAGAAGTCTCACTCACGTTGTTGAATCGTTCATGCGCACCCATTTCAACCCAATAGATTTACCTGTCATAATAAATATATGTTGTAAATTGATATTGCACATTATAAAATATAGGACAAACTCTGTCAAATTTACTCTTATATTTTAAATACTGTATTATACAATACAGTAGTTTTGACGTACTTTCTATCATCTTCAAAACGCAACCATGTCACTACGGCCGTCAACATGGAAAACCGTTCAATCACTTCGCTCTTGACGACTGCAAATCGTAAAAGTCCAGTCGAGGCTGTCTGCGTGATTCCATGGATGCCTTGGAGCGTCTCTCTCTCGTGGCCACTGCGAGTCGTGTTGCACGAAATTTCCATGGCGCAGAGCGTGGATTTGTGTATGAGTATGCGGATTAGCTACAGATAACGACGGAAAAAGTGCCCCAATGGTACTTCCGTTTAATTTGGTCTAAGTATAAAGAAATAATATTATCAGCAATAATTTCTGACAGTATTTTAAAAATATAAAGACGGCTCAGATTGCTTTGGTTGGACAAAATCCAGGAATAAGCTGTTTCTACGACGACAACGACGACGACAAGAAACAAAGAACTCTTACAACTACGATTAAGAATCTAAGCATCTAACTTGGGGAGAGCTTTCCTGAAGGCACCGCAGATACTTCCATTCGATATGTCGTTCAGGAGGTGTCTTCGGCGGTCTGCATTCGTGTATCTCGTTTGCCCTTGCATGCCACTTGAAAGCTGAAGGCTGAGCTGATCCACAAAGTCGAACAGACCAATCAATAATTTACATGAATAAATGTTCATATTAAACTGTTCACCACAAAACTCCCTTAAGAATTTTAATTGTGATACAGCTCTCGATTGTCAAAGCAAGGAGGGAAGAAACATCATACAAAAACTTCGAAGTATTTGACGAGAAATATGAAGAAAATCTTATCAAAAATCGTCGTATTCGCAGGCACAGTAAACTCTAAGTTGTAATTTTGCATGATATCCTTATTCAGGTCGGCATGCATGTTGTCAACCATTGGTCAATATTTAATGACGAGTGGCTAATTCCGACAACAACCAAACAATTAAAATTTCAATAAAATTGTGCAGATATCCCACTGGGCCACTTTTTCCGTCGTTATCTGTAGTCTTTCGCTCTGTGTGCATTTTTCGCGGGTGAGTAATTCGACAGATGCGGACTCTACGCCAGAGACCAGGCCACCCACCCGTGGGAGCATATCCAGATTTGTTCAACAGGAACAATGGCGACAAAGAAGCTCTCGTACTATGAGAAGCTGCCACTGCCGCCGAAATACTTCAAGTGTCCGCCGCTCTCGATGGATGAGACGAAACAATTGCTCTTCATGGCCGATAGCCTCTGCATTGACGTGGTAGGCAACGTCAAGATGCCAGGCGGATAGATCTCATAAAAAGGCCAATCCATAGGTGGACTATGCGACGATCAACGGAGGACCGCTCAATTGGACGCTCGAGAGCGACGAGAATGAACTCATGACGTTTAAAGCGGACGATATGAATGCTCCACCTGGCACGAGGACGTGGGCATGGACGACCGAGCTCCAGGGCACGCTGGCCGAAGTCATGGACATGTTTAACACGGACATCGTCGACCCGGGAGAATACCGTGAATACTGCCACAAGTTTCACATGGACGCGCTCGATGGCGTGCGCTTGTACTTCATGGAATCGACGCCAGACCACTACGTTGGTATCCACTGGACGGTCAACGAGTTGCCAGGATTGATAAAGAACAAGGATGTCTGCTTTGTCAAGAACCGCGACTGGTGCTTCCTCGAGGTATTCTCCCTTGCATCCTCCTTTGGGTTTGAACATCTTTCTACCAGGCGCACTCGCAGATTGAGCTGGCCGACGGTCGCAAAGGCTGGGTCCGTGCTCTCTCGTCCGTCGAACTGAATTGCTGTCCTGATCTCAAGAACGCTCTGGGCTTTATCCGTGCCAACTACCACCGCTCGGGCTTTGTTTTCACGGAGAGCGTCACTCGTCCTGGATATCTCGACGTGACGCAGCTCCAGCAGATCGACTTTCGCGGCTCGCTCTCTGAGATGTTTGCCAGCATTGAAATGGCCGAGCGCAAGCGCGACATCCGCGAACTCGATTTGAAGTTGCGCATCTACCGACTGAGCCAGACGCCGTTCCTAGCGGAGCATGAGCTCGTGTCTCGCGAAGGACGAAGCAAATGCAACGTGTGCCAGGCCAAGTTTGGCCTCCTCATGCGAAAGCACCGCTGCCGCAAATGCGGCGAAGTCGTTTGTGCCAACTGCAGCAAAGTCTGGGATGTCAAAGTCGCTAGCATTCACTCGAGCATGCGCGTTTGCTCGTTGTGTTCGTGCATCGGCTCTGTCAACCGCATGTCTGGTGTGCTTCGTCGTGGCACTAGCACGTACACGCCGTCGGTTACTGAAGGCAGCACTTTTGATTTTGACGACACGGCGTCCGTCGCGTCGTCCATGAGCCACTCTGGCGCCCGCCTCCGTCGCCGACAACGGACTCCGTCAACCGCTCGAAGCAGTTCGACCGGCAGTGGAACGGGCAGTGGAACGAGCTTGTACACGCCTCAGCCCATATCGATCGGCAGCAATGCCGACGACGACGAATTTTCGCAGTACACCGAGTCGTTCATGACGGTCCCTGACGAGCCGCGCTACATGAAGCCCAAGAAAATGATCGAGCTCCCTCCTGTGAACCACGAAAACGATATGATCAAGATCGACTTCAGTCATCTTGGATAAGTGTGTCAAGAATGTAAATGTTGCTACGTGTGCACTCGAGCAGCCCCCTCCCCTCATCTTGCTCTGAGCTATGGCTAGCCTCCAGCGGCGTCGTCTTTCTCGTTCTTTCCCGCTAGATCTTTTGCCGCTCCTTTCCATGCTCCCAACACTGCCACGGGACCTTGGGAAGTAAACGAGCATTGTATCAAGTTGTGGATGCGACGATTTGCTGCTTCCAGTCCACGGCTAGTTCGGCAAGTGACGGAGTCGAAGCAAATTGGACAAGGATGGCAGGGGCTCGAGGAACTTGGGAATGAATGGACGACATGAGTCGGTACATTTTCGAGGGGGCTCGGCTGATGACTACAGACATACTGGCAGTACATCGTGGACGATTGTCAAGGTACCCATTACGTCCATGCCGTCAACACTGGCGAGAGGCCACTTTTTGGATGCACCTCTGCCTGGCTGTGGCATTTGACAAATCCGTCCGCTTTTTATAACGCACCGAGCCGTACGCTTGGAGCTGCGCGGAATACCAACTCTGGCATGGGATGAACCGAGGGGAAACAACAAGCAACGCCCGCATGTAGTTTGAAGCTTATCACATTCTTCCGATCCACAACGCCTACCGGTAAGATGCACGGTACATTGTCGCCTGTCATGCGTCCAGCTTGGTCCTTCGCATCGAGGCAACTGTTGTCGACTTTCTGGCCCATTGTGGCTCTTCCCTACTCGAATGTGATGCTACGTACGTAGCACTTGTTTTCAGGCTGTATGTACAGCTCTCCCTGCAAGAAAGCGACGTCCCCCCGAGACGTCCCTCAAGATCACCACAAAGGTCTTCATCCAAGCTCACTTCCACGAAGGCCTTCCTCTGCAGATTGCATTCTCCACGCGACTTGTCTCTCTCCCCCGACGACATTGCCACCGTCGAAATGATCCAAGCTGGCTTTTCGATTGTAGATACATCGTTTCCCATCGCCCAAGTACAGTACGTACTAACTGTAGTTGGAAGTATTTTCCACATGATTGAGTCATCATCCATGGTTCTGTCGCCGTGCATTTTCCGCTGTCGTGGCAAGAAGGTTTGCTCGTGTATGAGAGAAATCCATCCGCGCCATTGACGTCGCTTTGCTTGGTTCGTTCTCCATTGCTGTGGATTGGCAACCAGCAAGCAATCATCCAAGCACGCAACTTGTAATTGCCCACGTCGTCGTCTGACTCCCTCGGCAGCTGTCCCAAGTTTGAACCCAAATCGTTCCTTGGATCTGGTTCGACATCATTTGAGAAGCTGCTCCGTGATGGACATCATGACAAAGAAGCTCTCGTACTTTGCGAAGCTGCCATTGCCGCCCAATTTTTTCCCACGGCCAGAGCTGACGGAACATGCAACGCAACGACTCCTCGACCTGGCCGACATCACCGCCGAGGATTTGGTAACACTTGCAACTTGAATCCAGCAAAGCTCAGCCGTCCGTTTCTTCCTTAGGTTCATTATGCTCGCTTGACCAACGGACCGCTTCCATGGCACCTCGAGGTTGAAACCAACGATCTACAAATGTACAAAGTCGACGACCCGGACGCTCCACCAAGTACACGCAGCGTGGCGTGGAAAAGCATCGTCGCGTCCACGCTCGATGAGATCGCCACCATGTTCAACACTGACATCGACGACCCAGTGGCCTACCGCGAGTACTGCCGCGAGTTTCACAACAATGCCCTCGACGGGGTGCGGCTCTACTGCCTGGAACGATCCGTCGACCGCTACGTCGGCGTGCACTGGACGGTGAACGAGCTCCCAGGGCTCCTCAAGAACAAGGACGTCTGTCTTGTCAAGAACCGCGACTGGTGTTTCCTCGAGGTACGAGTCGTCGTCCGTGCCATTCGCAGCGTCTCACTTATCGTAGACTCAAACGTGGTTTGACATGGACGACGGGCGTCGTGCTTGGGTGCGCGCGTTGACGTCGCTCGAGTTTGCATCGTGCCCGAGTTTAAAAGCATCTCTCGGCTTTGTCCGTGGCAATTACCACTGCGCAGGCCACGTCTTTGTCGAGAGTCATTCGAATCCAGGACATGTCGACGTGACGGAGATCCTCCAGTTTGACTATGGCGGCGATCTCACAGAAGTCTTCCAAGCCCTCGAGCTCAAGAAGCGGACGAAAGCGCATCGCAACCTCGAGAAGAAGCTCCAAACGTTCCGCCTTCGTCAGATTCCCTTGCTTCCAGAGTGTGCGCTCGTCCCCCGCCGAGCTCGAACACACTGCAATGTGTGCAGCCACAAGTTTGGCCTCTTGCTCAAGCGAACGCGGTGTCGGTCGTGCGGCGAAGTCGTTTGTGGCAACTGCAGCAAGTCTTGGCCGCTGTCGAACACTTCCGTTCGTCTCTGCGTGCTCTGCTCTGCAGGACTGAACGAGTCGCTGGCCATTGAAGGCTCCAACTCGAGCGAGTCCGAGTACAGCATGGTCTCGACGACGTCGCGCCAGTTTACGCATGGCTGGTCAAGTCGTCTCGAGTCGTTTGATCTCGGCATCCAGCGCAAGACGTTTTCAGACGAGAGCTTCTACTACGACGACCTTGCCCGAGCGTCGCTCTACTCCATCGCCAGCTCGTGCATGGCAACATCACAATGCGAGGCCGCGTCCACTGCATCGACGGAAGACACCGACACATCGTCGGTTGTATCTCTACAGCAGCAAGACTTGGAGTCAAACCCCACCCTGTCTTACAGCAGGATGCGACGCAGATCCTAAGGTCGTCCGCCCCCCCTTGAAGCCCCCCCAGCGTCCCAGCCCCCCTAGAGTTTAGTTTTTGTAAATTAACGGTCCATAAAGACACGCATGTTGGATGTCATCTTGGTCCTACCTGAGGCTTTGAGACACTCAGGCATCGCCAGCCAGGAAATAATCCTGTCGACATCCTCCCACCGCTTCCATTCGATTCATTGACACCGTCAAAGAAACAAATGGTGGCCATCAAATATGCTCACAACGTGGTGCTGGGCGTTCTCTCGCCTCTAGACGGCACGACTAACGACAAGGCTCCAAGGTTGTTCCTCTCGCGGTTTCCAGTCCCTCTCCTGCTTTGGACCAGTGGATGTTACGTTGGTGTAGCTCTCGTTGCTTGCGTGTATCGTGCAGTCACGATCGAATGTCCTGTCTACCTTTGATAGAAAGACCAAGTAGATTGGCTGCATGGCATGCCAACATGATGGCATCCAAGCATTCCAAGTTGACAGCTGGATGGAGGACGCAGCTTGTTGCAAACCGCGCAGATCCAAAATGGCCAAGAGATCCTCTCACAGCAAAGTCAGTCCTTAAGGATCTCCGCATGAATCCTCTCGAGACGAGCGCCGCGGTCTTGATAACACGCTGCGCAAGAGGAGCTCCCGTCTCTTCCAAGAGTCTGATGCGAAAACGTCGCTTGCATGATCTTTTCTCTGTCACGGCGGCGCGCCCACGAAAGTGTTGTATCGCCCGTGCGACTCAGGTATGATTACAACGTGGATGCACTGGTCGCTGTATGTTATGGTGCACATCAGCTGAAGACTGCAAAATTTATAGCCTAACGGCTATCGCTATAAGTCCTCTGAAAGTATACATTCAGGTATGTAAGACCACAAAATCGTTAGCGCTGGACAAGACGAAGAGAAGTTATCGCTTGGTTCTTCAATCCGATGAAAACTAAAAAAGTTATAGATATTGTAGTTTTCATTCGAATTTGTGCGGTAGACGTTCAAAGCGGTACGAATCGTACCGGTTCGACCGAGAAATAGCCAATCAGAGTCCAGTATTTTATGGATTCTAGTACATACTAGTTATTATACTAGTTGCTCCTAGAATCCACCTACTAAATTATTCGTGTGATTTCTCTGGAATTGGATTGCAATGGCGACGCTGCATCAGGCTGTCTCCTGCCGCCTTGCGTCCGTGAATACTGTCATGCATGCACTTTATGGGTATTGCTACTTGGGCATCTCAAAAGTGGACTTAGCGCATATCTACAACAAGCACCCCAACACGATATGCAACCGGTCCAAAATTTAGTAGATTTTCTTTCCTATTTTTACAAATTTGGCCGAAAAAGACAATATTTGACGTCAGTGCTTTGAACTATGAAGATGTATGGAGTCCGCCATTAAATTGGCCGTTGGTTCTATCTTGATGTTTGTATGCTAATGATATCCGGACATTGTATCCGGAATTTTTCATGAGTTTAACCAATTGAGACCTAAATAACGTTTAATAATTAATAGGTTAAACGCAAAAATCAGTAAGTCTAACTTATACAGTCTGTCCGGAAACTATAGACGCACGAACATTTTTCAATGTTGGAATGCTCACAAAGTGATTCAACTTGAGCGCCTCCAGTGCAAGATAAGACAACTCGAGTGGAATCTAGTGCGCTACACAGCTCAGATTTTGCTCTACTCGTGTAGATAAAATGATGAAACTTTAGAAAATACTAAGTCCAGAAACAATAGACGCATTAGAATTAACAAAGTTATCTGTCAATTCCTGAGCCTGCTCGAATGACTACCTCAGCCATTCGCGTTGGCATATCATTCACGAGTGTCTCTAAGTAAGAAACACTTACTTGCTCCCACGATTTGAGGATTTGGGCTTCCAATTCTTCTTTTGAAGAAAATTGGCGGCCATTTCGGTAAACTGAGCGCGCCAAGACCCCCCAAACGTTCTCGATGACGTTCAGATCGGGGCTTTTGGCGGGCCAAACCAACGGCATGATGTTGGCTCCTTCGAGAAAGCTCGTAGTGGCTCTTGACGAGTGAATACTTGCATTGTTGTGTTGGAAAATTGACTCAGGAATGTCGTGGTTTTCTTGGAGCTCGGTAAAAAAAGGCAGCAGATATTTTGACAGGGTTTCACAATAGTTGTTGGAATCTTGCTTCCCTCGGAGAATGGCTAGGCTAGACTTCCCCTTGGCACAAACAGCCGCCCAGACCATGACCGATCCGCCACCGACGACACGCTTGGAGTACGTTTCAGGTTCACGACGTAAGTCGTGCCAGTAGTATTGACAGCCATCAGGGCCGTCTAAGTTGAACTTTTTTTCGTCCGAAAAGACGACACGTTGCCAGAAGCCTGGTTTATTGATGTATTGCTTGGCAAACCGCATACGAGCAATCTTATGATGCTTCTTGAGATGTGGGCGAGGTTTTCGCTTTATGTATTTCGCGAATTTTGATGCACGCAGTACACTATGGACACATGACTTATTAACAATAAAACCAAGATCCTTTGCGATCTCTCTGCAAGAGAGACGCTTCACACAAGCTAATCTAAAGATTCGCCTCACATGGCATTTCTTCTGAACCAACTTCTTACCCACCTTTTTCTTCGTCCTCACCTCCTTGGCGTTGAGGAGAACAGTTCGTATGGCCTTTTCGCTTCGACCGAGCTTCTTTGCAATGCCTCGGTTGCTTATTCCGGCTTCGTGGAGGCCGAGAACTCTGCCAACCTCCAGGTCGGTCAGTTTTCGTCCTCGTGGCATCGTGCAAATGCAAAAATGACTTGTTGAATGAGTTAGAAGCCACACAACACGTATAGTTATGTGATTGGATGAATTTTAGTCTAATTCCGTTTGTTTAATCCAATCATTGCTTGGTTGACTCAGTGTGCGTCTATAATTTGTGGACTTTCATGTCATGTGAACTTCAGCAGTACTGAACATTATTACGAAATTGTCAACGAACTCCATTGATAAGCATTGTGTGATGGACGGAAATCAGCTTCTTCATACTTGTAATGAATTCTTATAGTCTAAGGTTGAGCTACCATGTACTCAACCTTAGACTATAAGAATTCAAGGTAAAGCGTCTGCGTCTATAATTTCCGGACAGACTGTAACAGTCTACGTTATATAATAAAACCATGTGAGATAAAATTAGCGAGAATGCAGTCTACAGCTGATGTATCCGTGAGGTTGGACAGTCCAACCTCACGGCCACCTGCCGCCTCCTGGACTCAACAGGACGCCAGCCGCCACCCAGGGAGTAGTCCCGCAGTCCATGGCGATGCCTTGAGAGCATTTTCAAGCTTTGGAGATGGAGAAGACGATGTGAGTTTCTCGGCGTTAAGATTCAACATTGACGTCGCTGGCCATTACGCAACGCCATAAGATTACTAAAATATCGGCCACGAGATGCGGGGTAGTGGCACCTTGGAGGCAGCTTCATTGCCCCAAAGACTCCAAATATCATTGCCTCAGAGTCCAATGGCGGAACCAGAGGATGCGCAAACCTCTATGTCATGGCGGGACTTGCTTCCAGGTCGACAAAGTGACATGTAGTGATGGCCATGTGGAGGTTCGAAGTGCACTTTCGAGTACAATAGCAGCCGGCGTCGCAGCGCAGCTACAAGGTCGCTGGACAAATCATGGCTAGTCTTCGAGCACACACACAGCACGGGACTGTATTGCTTGTCTCTGGCGTCTTGTCTTGGTTCGCGGCCGTCTCCACTTGGAGGCATGGTTGACCTGGCTGTAGTAATCGTCAAGGGAACCCACTGAAAATTTATATATCTTCAAAATTAATATACATTTGGATGCAACAAATTATAATAATAGAGATTTTAAGTCTTTTGAACACCACAGACGTCGATGGCCACACGACAGGAATTGAAGAGGACTCAAACCGTACTGAGATTTGGCGGTAGTAAGTTGATGTCATGAATGTTTCACTGAAAGTTTTGGATGTTGTTCTGAACTGCACTGCTCATTTCAATGTGCACAACGATAGTACTACGAGTAGTAGAAATTACCTTTCATAATCATTACCCGTGTGGAACGCAATAACTGTAATAATTTATATTGCGGAAAGGTTCACTAAATGGAGCCATGACGTACCGTGTAGTAACACAACCACTGCACGCAGTGCTTTGGCTCCACTAGCAATCGTGTCGCCAAGAGTCCTCTGTTGGATTGGAGGGTTGAGAGCTTCCAGAGGTCGACAGCTCGTCCTTGCCGTCACCTTGTCGCCTTTTTGCTATGAGACTGCCGCCACAGGGCTTGATATAAACCGGAATAACAATGACGGCGCAGTCGACACAGCGGTGGGCGTCCATCGAGAGGCCAAAGGTCGAAGCGACAGCAAGCTTTGGAGTGTTCAGTGAGCGAGAGATCGAGACGGAGAAGTGTCATCCAACTTTCTCTCTCTCTGTCGGTTGGGTGAAACACCTGGCGAGCCACTTTGTCTACTGTGCAACTTAACAGAGCGAATTTGACAACGATGGAGGCTGCACGACGTCCTGACGGCAAGCTGCCGCTTCCTCCGGGCTTCTTCCACTGCCCACGCCTCACGGCCGACACGGTGCGACTCCTACAGAAAAAAGCCGACCAAATGGCCGTCGACATCGTACGTCTTGCTCTTGTCGTCGCCATTCACTGAGGACATTTTCTCGGTAGGTCAACCAGTCGCAACTCCATCAAGGACCGCTCCACTGGACGCTCGACGTGGACGATCGAACGCTCCAGCAGTATAAGACGCATGACATGATGGCGCCGCCTGGAACTCATAGCTATGCGTGGTCGAGCGTCGTCCTCGGCACGCTCGACGAAGTCGCGACCATGTTTGAACCACCTGCGATAAACGACCCGACACGATACCGCGCATACTGCCATGAATTCCACCTCGGCGCCCTCGACGGCGTGCTTCTGTACAACTTGGAACAGTCGCCGTCGCGGTACATTGGCGTCCACTGGGTCGTCAACGAACTCCAAGGCGTCGCGGGCCAAGCGTTGATTAAATACCGCGATTGGTGCTTGCTCGAGGTAGACCATCGACCACTTTGACGGACGCTTGCTCACTCTTTGCTCTCTCTCTCTAGGTCCACTCGTCGTTTACACTCGACGACGGACGCCGCGGATGGGTGCGCGCCGTGCAATCCGTCGAGATGAGCTGCTGCCCCGACTTACGAGCGTCCAAAGGCTTTGTCCGAGCGCTCCGTCACTTGGGCGGTCATGTCTTTGTTGAGAACGCCAACCGACCGGGATATCTCAGCGTGACGGAGCTGCATCAAGCCAACTATGGCGGCGATCTTCCGTCGCTGATTGTATCCCTCGAAGCGAAACGCCGCGCCAAAGCCCACAAGGAACTCGATGTCCTCCTCCACGCCTTCCGACTCAGCCGCGTCTCGTTTGTCTCGGAGGACAAACTCGTCTCGCGCAAAACTCGCAGCGCATGCAATGTGTGCCACAACGGCTTTGGCTTGCTGGGGAAGAAGCTCCACTGCCGCATCTGCGCCGAAGTCGTCTGCTCGTCGTGCTCCAAGTTGTGGCAAATCCGTCAAGCGCTCAACCAATCGACCAAAGTGCGCATCTGTTCCAAGTGTTCGTTCGGAGTGCATCATACAAAGGCGTCCGGCACCATCTTTGCCGACCTGATGGACGACAGTGCAAGTTACGACGGCGACGACGGAGCGAGCACGGCGGCATATAGCGAGACCACCGCGTCCAGCACCAATCTGCGCGTCAACTTTCGACGGTTCTCGGCCGAGTTGTCGTCGTCTCCAGTCCCGTCTGGAACGTCGTCGTCGTCCAGACGGAATCCGTTTGCATCGTCGCAGCAAGGAGGCATCCTCCGCATCGACGACGACGCGTTTGATATCCTCACGGACCTCGAGACGGCCTCCATGTACTCGGACTCGACACGCGAGTCGTTGCCAACCTACCACAGACACCACCAACACCCAGCGTATCATCCGCCCGTCATTTTGATGGACGAGAACACACTCTCGTCCTTCATGACCATCCCAGCGTTTGATACAATATCAGCCACGAGCCCGAGACCGACAGAGGGCGGCGTCCGTCGCAACGACTTGATCCCCATGATGTCGTAATTGTAACGCGCTGTCAAGTTTGTTGATCTGTTCATTCACATAATATGGGGGGGGAGTCGTTCGTCACGCAGGATCGCCGCTTCCGCCGCCATGTTCTTTATCTACCTCGAGTTCTAACTTGTTGGGCGTGCTCCCGTCCGATTCATGCTGCGAGTCCCGTCCTGCGTCGGCTGCTTCATTCACGGTGACGAGATGGCCCGTTTCCAGCGATCCAGCCGACTGGAAGCTGTCTTGCAAGAGTTCCTAAAAAGAACAGCGTCGACACGTTGCAATTGTGGATCCATCTCTTACTTTGACGACGCCTTTGATCTGTGCGTGTTTAAAGCTGTCGTCTCGTTGATTCCACCACTCGCGATTGTCCATGAGCATGGCGTAGCCGTCGTCGCGGACTTGCGTGCTAATGTTGGACCAGACGTGGAAGAGCGGACAGACGACAAAGTCGGCAAAGCTCACTTGCATCTTCTTGAGCGCGAGCGTCGCGCGGTCCATGAACGGCGACACGACAAGACCAAGCGCTTTTTCCTTGTCCCCTTGATTGAAAAACTCTTCGACGACGCGGTCTGTCCATCGCAGCATCGTCGCGCGGATCTTGGCTGGGTTTGACACGTCCGACGTATGGATGATCATCTTCATCAAGAGCTTCTTGTCCCTGCAACCGACGGTCATGAGAGGCGTCCAGCAATGGCTGCACCCACCCGAGCGTTTTGATCTCCAACGGATCCTCCGCTCTCTGCGGCATGATGTTGGTCTTGAAGAGCGCCACGTCTTCAAAATGTTTGGCCATGTCGGTGCCAAGCACGAGCTGGATCACCATGTCGCGGGAATACCTAACGACGATCACGCCTTGCAACCAACAAGTCGATGGACTTACTTGTAATCTTCCAGCGTCAACTTGCCGAAAAGCATGCACTGCGCGCTCTTCATGGTTAGAAAGGCTTGCGCGACGTGGTAGTTTTCAAGCACGGCCGTGTCGTTGTAACGAATGGCGAGTTCCGAGCCTGCCACGTCATTACAACCCGACGACGGTTCGACACCAAAACGTACCCGAGGCGATGTGAAACCCATTGTTGAACCCATCGTGGCGGTAGTCGTGGATCGCTGCCGAGATGAGGATGAGCGTCCGATCGAGTGGTCTCAAGAACGGAGAGATGGTTTCTCGCGTCATGAAATAGTGCGCGGTCTGCATCACGTCGGCGGCATGCGTTGCATTGTGATATGGATTCGACGCCACGTAGCCCTTTTGGATCTCGATGAGGAACACCGCGACGATGTGTGCGTCAATGTTGAGGTTTTGCTCGGCCAGGTCACGAAGAAGGATGTAGCCGATGTGAGTGAGCGCATTGTTCCTCGTGATTTCTACAACGCACAGCGGGAAGAACGACCGACATTGAGGGGTTTCAAGTACCTTGAGCTCGAAAGATGTCGAATGTCCAGTCGGTGACTCGTTCCATGAGTTCGTTAAAGTGCCGCCGGGCTAAATCCGACAGTGGGAAGAGCTCGTCTGTGATGCCGGAATTCTCCTTGCGCAATGGCATCCCCGGCCGCAACGGACGTCCGTCCAGGCCCATCTCGCCAAAGTCGGGCGTTCCAGGCGACGGGGCGACAGTCGATGCGTCGTTCTTCTTGAGCAGCCCTTCTCGGAGCCAGTCTTGGGTGTCTTTGTCGAGGTTTTGCCCCTTGATCATGTGCTCGCCCGCGTCGTAGAGCTTGTTGTTTTTGATCGCGTAGATGGCGTAGTCAATGTCGGTTTGAATGCTTGGCTTGATTGCAGGATGGTACCGCAGTTCATACAGCGTCGCCAAGACTGTTTCGATCGGTGTTTGAAGAGTTCCCCCTCGGCGGGCGTGCTTGAGTAAGCTTGAACGTTGCTTGATCCGCTCAAAGACGACAATGATACGAAAGATACGCAACAGAGGTCGAAGGCGCAAGAGCGTCGTAAAGGCCGCATTGCTGTTTGCAGAGTCGCCCGACACGTAGATCGAGAGACTCAACGCGAGTGTGCCGACGACGACAATCGAGTCGAAGCAGTTCCAAAAGCTGTACAACAGGAACACACCAAAGGCAAACAGTCGCAGCGCGAGCTCGACGGTCAAGATCGAACTCACAACCAAGTCGACCATGTCAAAGCTGGCTTGGTATTGCTTGAGCTGCGAGTCAAACGTCATTTGGACAATCTACACACAACAGAGTCACTCCAAGAGGACGTCCTTTGTGTCGTACGACAAAGATGCCATAGCAGATGACGATCGAGATGAAAAAGGTTTCCACTTTGATGTTGGTCACAAACGTGCCGACAATCGCTCGGGGTCTACAAAGACGACGAAGGCATTCGATGGTGGAGGAGGTGCAGAGCAGGACGTACTTGGTGAGCCATCCAGGAGCGCGAGATCGATGCCGCCGTGGCCGTGAATTTGCGCGAGGGTTTACAGGCACATCGTTCACGCTCTTTCGCACTCCAGAAGGAAGCGCGTCGGATGGAACAACGGAACGCGAATTGGGCTTGACGCTGGCGCGAGGCGACTTGATGCTCACGCCGCTCATGTCAAAGAAACTGGAGAGGATCCGATCTACGTAGATGAGACCGCGGCGCCAATGCCGTTGACGTCAATGTTGCTCCACCCGCCTCTCTACTTTTCGTCGTGAAACCGGCGGAACAGACTCCAAATATAGACAACCGTCGTCCGAGTAACTGATCCCGTCTTTCTTCAAATGCAATCAACTCGTTCCTTCTGTCGATTTGTGTTGGAGTCGTGGGACAGGCTCATGTAATTGGGCTCATACTCTTACCGCCACTTTCGAAGGGGCTAAGTGAACTACCTGAGATTGTTTCCACGGAGAGTAAGCGGCGGCGGTGGGGGGGAGCAGAGCGTCATAACCAACAGAGCCCCACGCAGCTCTTCCTATGAGGACCATGCAGTTGAAAAGTCCAAGGCTTTATCTCTATCTCCTATCGCCTATGAGAGCACAAAATGACCATTAAGTCATGCCGTCGTGCTTAACTACGCACAAGTGTAGAAGCCACTACGCTGCTATGTACTTAGCCCCCCACAAGGCCAGGGGAATGACAAACAGACTTGGCATTTAGCCCCACGCTGTTTCTCTCGGTTTAAGCATAAGCATATATGGTTTTCATCGGTTTGTCTTTCTCGGCGATCCAACGCGCAAGCTCAATCGCCAACCGTTCGAGCTGGATCGACTATTGAAGTTTGCTGCTTGGTGCTAACTGCTACGACTTGACTGGATTCAATTGACTCAGTGGGCTGAATGGCCAGGAGCAACACTGCAGAGAAAACGCTAGGCCACGATACGAGGCGCTGCTGCAATTGATCCAGAATGACGTGGCAAAAGGCTGTGCAAGCTCGACCATGATATGACAATCCGGATAACGATGGAAGTTATCCGGTAAACCCGACCATCCATGGCACAGTTCACCAGAGGAAACACTTGATGGGGTTCCGCGGAATCTTCCTCCGTCGATCGCGGGGAGAAGGCGAAGAGACCGCCAAGTTCCACATCGTCTGTGCTCAAGCAGAGCTTTGCCTTCTAATTGAGCGAGAAACCGCATCGGAAATCGATCCTTCTGGCGTCGTGGATGCCAAAGTCCTCCTCAAGAATTCAACGAACGGCGACCTTCTTAGTGTCACACGCATGACAGACGTGACGCTAGAAGTCGGCGCCATGTTCTGGATAGCGGATACAACCGTCCATTGTTTTCAGTTTACGTCAGACAATAGCTATGCCCAAGTCCAGCGAGCTGTTCAGTCGTTGCGCCACACAGAGCAATTGGCTCTCATGCGAAGCGCCTTGTCTTTCCATCGACTCGACGACGAAGCCAAGACTAAAACCTCCATGTGGAAACATTACACGGCGTGCACTAAACTAGACAGATCGGGTGCTGATGTACGCGTACCACCGGGATTTCGTAGTCTGAAGCGTTCCTCTGCTTGTAGGAGTTGCTGGAACCTGCCGACGTTCCAAAGAAAGTACAAGCCGTGCCCAAGAAGAAAAACAAAGTTAAAGCCGACGAAACCAGCGAGCTCCCTCCGCCTCCGCTGAAAAAGCAAAAAGAAGCGAAAGAACCCGAGACAGATGCCGCGGGTGCCATTGCATTCAATACACAATTGATGGTTGTCATTGACCCCAAGCAACCTTCGAGGTACAATGCCATCTCCTCCTCCCTTCTCGATGCTTAAGCTTACGTAGCGGTCCTGGCTGTCATATCTGTCTCCGACGGTGGATCAGTCGTCTATCTTCTTAAATTGACATGGTTTGTAGACAAGGAAAGCTCTTCACATGCCCAAATGGTGTTGTGGACCATGTCATCTGTGGGCGATGCTTGTTTCACCGGTTCAAACTCAACACAGCTGACCTCTTTGAACGCGGAATCCGCTATAAATGTCGTCTCTGCACCAACGAATGTGCTTGCTCTCGATGTACTCAACCTCCTGCACCATCGTCGTCCCCTACAGCATTGGCAGAAGTGCCAAATCCATTCCCGAAAGCTTGTCTGCATTGTAGCAAAGAAGATGTTGCTATTTTACGACCCCATCCTCATCTCGACAAGGTATTACTCTTATCAAGTCGAGAACGTCATTAATGCTACAATTGTAGCGCTTTATCTGCACGACGTGCGCCAAGCCTCTCGATGCAACTGTCATTTCCAACAATGCTTGCTTGGTCTGTGGCCAAGCCAAAGATGTATCAAACTGTAATCAATGCTCCAAGAAGTGCTGCAGCCCATGCAAGCTAAAGCTAAACCATACTGGCTGTCCATTTTGCTCAACTCCCCCGTATGTTTCCACTTCTAGCTGCTTGAAGATTAATTCTTTGCTAGGACCGTGACATCGGCGGACCAGATAAATCCCCAAGATTGGCATACGTACTTGGCGTCGTATGTTCAGTTTCTAATTCACCGAGAGACGCGCCGCAAGGCTCCCAAGCTCTCAGAGGACTCTTGCTTTTGCTGTAAAGATGGTGGCATCCTCATAGAATGCGATTACAAAGCGGATGCCAAAGCACCGCGATGCCCCAAAGTTTATCATTTGGGTACAAGCTCCTATCATCTCTTCGCAATTTCTTGACTTTGTTTAGATTGCCTTGGCTTTGAAGTGCCAGACGACGTCACGTGGCATTGTCCACGCCATGTCTGCGGCTTTTTAAAGTGCACGTCCAAGTCCAAGTTTGTCTGTCGTTATTGCGTCTCAGCGTATTGCGAGGTACAATTCGTCTTGCACTTCCCTGTTCCCTGACCTTCCTGGCACAGCGCCACTTGCCGAAAGAGGCCAACAAACTGTTTGCTGCGACGCAAGACACGCCGGCGACGACGTACATCGTATGCTCGACGTGCAGCGAGCAACTCCAAGAAGCCGAGACGCGTGGACTTCTCCCTCCCAACTTGTACAAGACGCCAATTAATCAAAAATACTAACGTCAGCTTCTTTTGATTATCACATTTTTGAATTGTCCTCACCCTTTATCGACATTAAGAAGTCAATTGTCGATGTGATATTACCAGTTGGAACTATAATAGAAAACGTATTATTTCCATATTCAACATCATTAATATTAAATTGACTGTTAAACATTTTAACTGAAGCTAATGCTACTTCTCTATTTTGAAAATTAGCAGCTCCAGTCGGAATGTCAAATCTAAATGTATTATTATAACCATTATTTGTGTCCAACATTAGCAAAGTAAAGACGTCTGTGCAGCGAAAGATCTGCCGGTTTTCGTTGGATGTTTCCATGGACAGGTTGAAAGAGTCCTGGGCTTGTTGATTACTCTTTGTTGTACTTGGATAAAGAATGTCCAAATTACTCGTTGTTGTACTTGGATAAAGTATACAAAAATTGCTGAATTTTTGTCTTGACGTTTGTATGTCCATTTTACTCTCGCACTTATCTGGGTGTTTTTCTTAGAGTTTTAAGTAATAGAGAAACTTTGATACTGGGTAATACACCTGCTAAGTATCATGAAACACCCCTGAAGTGTTTCAATCTACCAAAGCACCGCGATGCCCCAAAGTTTATCATTTGGGTACAAGCTCCTATCATCTCTTCGCAATTTCTTGACTTTGTTTAGATTGCCTTGGCTTTGAAGTGCCAGACGACGTCACGTGGCATTGTCCACGCCATGTCTGCGGCTTTTTAAAGTGCACGTCCAAGTCCAAGTTTGTCTGTCGTTATTGCGTCTCAGCGTATTGCGAGGTACAATTCGTCTTGCACTTCCCTGTTCCCTGACCTTCCTGGCACAGCGCCACTTGCCGAAAGAGGCCAACAAACTGTTTGCTGCGACGCAAGACACGCCGGCGACGACGTACATCGTATGCTCGACGTGCAGCGAGCAACTCCAAGAAGCCGAGACGCGTGGACTTCTCCCTCCCAACTTGTACAAGACGCCAATTAATCAAAAATACTAACGTCAGCTTCTTTTGATTATCACATTTTTGAATTGTCCTCACCCTTTATCGACATTAAGAAGTCAATGGTACTGGCCGACGCAGTGTGATCGTTCCTGACGACACGAAATGTGCTTATAGGGATGTAACTCCAAGAGCAACCCGAAGAGGAACCAAAAGAAATGAGCGACGATCTGAAAAAGCTCTTGCCCACGAAAGCAGTTGAGATCTACAACTTTGGGTTTTTAGCCAATCAGAGAAGCCAATTTGATTCACTAATTTGGACAATTTTGAGAATAGAAGGACATGATTGGCTATAAATTTGTCTATACCAGGTCTTGTGGACCATTGATATTCCGGAGCTACGAAGTCTATCTTGAGTACGCATCCTCCCTAAGTTGCACCTTAACATCGTCGGCATGACTTGACTTGGCAGGTTAACAAATGATCAATCTTTAGTCGAGCTATAAAAGGTCTGTCAGCTCAGCTTCTATTGAAGTGTTTCTATTGGTAGAATATGACTTCCTACATGATTGCCTGTAATAACAGAATAAATTCGTCAACCTGAACTTTATCCGGATAAAATTCGTTAACCTGAATAGTGCTACGAGAATGCAGTCCCAACTCAACTTGAGCATCAGCATAATAATTGCCTCAACAGGTTCCTGAGGGTGGCAGCACGGCCTTACGGTCAAACTGCCCCCTGGAAACATATTAATATCCAATTTTGGTGGCTCCTCCTCGCATCATCCACCCAACGAAAACGTTTCACTAGGTCTTCGCATTGCTCTGGTGAGTGCAATTTTTCTGGGTGAATATCGGGCATCGCCCGCACTACAGGGCTTTCTCAGTGAAGTACTGTACTGTACTAGTACCAGGTAGTGCATAGCTCGAGTGTTACAGTATTGTGCAGAATAGCGTTCAGGTGACGAATATTATCCGGATAGCGCCAAGATTAACGAATTTACTCTGATTTTTGTGGATATTACCAAACAGAAGTGACTTCTTATCCAATCAAACAGCCCGCTCGACAGATGCAGTGTTGAGGGGACGTTGATCATGCGTCCACGCAACTGCGACGCAATTTGCCTTTGAGACGGGACTTCACAAGGTTCGTCAGGTGCAGACGCAACGCCAACTCGAGCAGACGATTTCCGACCAGTACAAGTGGAACCACGCAGAGTGCATGCCACCAGAAGCAGAGCCGCCGTCACCAACTAGCGAAGGCCAAGAGCTCTTGCCGACCAAATCTCCTCAAGCCATAGAACTACAACTCCAGCATGTGAAGCCCAACCATGAAATGCAGTATCGTCCTGACATTGATGGACTCCGAACACTGGCAGTCGTGCCTGTTGTCCTCTTCCATGCCTACCCTCAACTCTTTCCCGGTGGCTTCATAGGCGTCGACATCTTCTTTGTCATCTCGGGATACCTCATCTCTGGCATCCTTCTCAAGGAACACTCCACCGACCGATTCTCCTACTACAACTTCTACAGCCGCCGTGTTCGACGGATCTTTCCCATCCTCCTCGTTGTCTTGGCCACGACGCTCTGGATGGGATGCTTGTACTTCCTCGCGTCGAAACTCAAGGCCTTGGCCGCCACCATGCTGGCTGGATCGCTCTTCTGTGCCAATGTCCAAGTGCTCTCGTTGGAGAAGGGATATTTTGACGACGACATCAAGACGAATCCGTTGTTGCATTTGTGGTCGTTGGGAGTGGAAGAGCAGTTTTACATCATTTGGCCCTTCTTCGTGTCGCTCGTGGCTCGGCAGTCGTCGTTTCGAAGAGCTGTGGTGTCCCAAGTGGTCTTTATGGGATTGAGTTTCGTGATGAATGTGGCCATGTTGGGATTCCACGGGACGAACAAGTTTTCGTTTTACTTTCCGCTGTGTCGGTTTTGGCAAATGTCCATCGGTGGTCTCGTGGCTTTCCTCCACTCGCATGACGCTCTCAAGCGACTGGGGACATCCAAGTTGATGTCCATCGCTGGTTTGATTTGTATCGTGCTAGGTTTCGTACTCATCGACGAGTCACGAGCTTTTCCAGGGTATTGGGCAGTCCTTCCAACTGGTGGAGCTGCTCTTCTGATCGCAGCAGGACCCGAAGCACCGCTCAATGACAACATTTTGGGCTCGCGAGCCATGGTGTATGTTGGAAAAATCAGCTACGCGCTCTACTTGTGGCACTGGCCATTGCTCGTGTTTGCCAAGGCTCGCTTTCCGAACGACGCCTTCCGTCCATTCTACATGCAGCCGTACGTGATGATATTGGTGGCTGTGGCGTTGAGCATCAACTTTTCAGGATTTGAGAACCGCGTTCGCCGTGTCAAGTCGAAGTGGGCTGTGTTGATCTTGTTGGTGGTCATGGCTGGAGTGTCCGTGTTGTCTTTGTCCGTGTACAAGTTTCCGAAATCGTTTTCGTTGACTGAGTTGTCATTGCAAGACGTGGTCCCACCGACAGATATCGAGTTGGAAGTTACCCCTGAAGTGTCTGACGTGGCGACAAACGCGTCCACCAAGTTGCCAAAATCGTTTTCGACGACAGAGTTGTCAGCTCCAGACGTGGCGCCACCTAAAGACTTTGAATCCAAAATCATGCCTGCTCTTGTGGCACTAGTTCGAAATGCATTAAACGCGTCTACAACCATGAGTGCTGTTAACACCTCAAGTGTCGTCAAGGTCACCAGTCGGAACTCGACTTCCCAAACTGTACCAGTATCTCAAGATGGAGGCACTTTGAGTCAACCAAACCCAAGCCGTGAACGGTTTGTCAAACAGACCACGTTTCGACAAGCTGTGTTGGCGTGGAACGATATGAATAACGCGTGGCTTGTGAATCTCACCGTCCTAGACAAAAAGTCTCTCTATGGCTACCACAAACACGCTCAAATACTGAATCCAGACCATGAAGCCACAGACGGCCTTGTCGTTGTCCTTGGCGACTCCCATGCCGACATGCTCAAACCGCGGTTTGTCAAACTATACCGCCAAGCCCAGAAAGAGAATACTTCGTTCCCCATGATGGTGTTCAAAACGGACTATGGTCGACCGACGCTGTCCTGCAGGACGGACACCCAAAAAGATTTCGACATGGTGCTTCGAGTGAAGCCTCAAGCTGTTGTGTATAGCATGCATTGGATTCAATATGTTCGACCTGGGGGGAAATCAACGGACCCTCTACATGCAGATCCTCCATGCTGCAAGGACGTGTTTGTCAAATGCGAAGATCAGAGTCCAAAAGATTCTCACGAGCTGGTCCGACGGTGGACCGACCAGATGAAAGCGTTGACGGCTGCGGGAATTCGTGTATTCGTCGCCCAGCTCCACGTCGAGGGTGCACCCTTTGACTCTGGATCGTGGATGGAGAACAACCAAATCAAGCACGTGAACGAACCAGTGAGCTTATCGGCGTTTCGAAAATCACACGCTTGGCTCTTCGATTCAATCGAGGCAGCAGCTCGTGAGGCCAACGCAACTCTGATCGATTTCTCGGACAATTTGTGCTGGCAAGACAAGTGTGCCGTCGTCAATGGCAATGGTGAACCAATTTACGCAGACTCGAACCACTTTCGGGCCTTTGCGTCACGAAATTACCTCAGTGTGCTCGACCAAATACCCCCAGCAGGGTTAAGACACCCCCGAATTTGAAATGGTGCAATGAAACCACTGGCACAACTTTTCAAACACTGGTTCCCTGCTACCACCCGACTCCAGAAGTCAACCAAATCCAGCCATGGACTCATATCGTCCTAACATTGGCGGGGTCTCCATCTTCTAGCTGTTTTGGCTGTCAAGTTCTTCCACGCTGACTCTGCTTGGGGTTTCACTCGGAGAATCATGTCAAAATCTTTTTGTGTGTCTTCTCTGCATGATAGCGTTGGTCGGCCAAAAAAAGTTTTGAACACCATGGTGGGGAACGAAGCATTCTCCTTCTGGGCTTTTTGGTACAGCTTGACAAAACGAGGTTTGAGCATGTCGGCATGGGAATCGCCGAGCACAATGACGAGGCCATCCGTGGTTTCGTGATTTGGATTGAGAATTTGTGCGTCGTATTGATAGCCGTAGGGAGACTTTTCATCCAGGGCGGTGAGATTAGCTGACCATGCAACATGCATGTCGTTGCCCCCCGCCACAGCTTGCTCAAATGTTACTTGCTTCACAAACTTTTCCCGACTCGGGTTTGGTTGACTCGATCGATCTGTAAAAGTTGGTGTAGATGATGTTATGCTTGGGAAGGTGGCATTGGTACTGACAAAGTCGGACGCGTTTGTCGCCACGTCAGACACTTCAGGGGTAACTTCCAACTCGATATCTGTCGGTGGGACCACGTCTTGCAATGACAACTCAGTCAACGAAAACGATTTCGGAAACTTGTACACGGACAAAGACAACACGGACACTCCAGCCATGACCACCAACAAGATCAACACAGCCCACTTCGACTTGACACGGCGAACGCGGTTCTCAAATCCTGAAAAGTTGATGCTCAACGCCACAGCCACCAATATCATCACGTACGGCTGCATGTAGAATGGACGGAAGGCGTCGTTCGGAAAGCGAGCCTTGGCAAACACGAGCAATGGCCAGTGCCACAAGTAGAGCGCGTAGCTGATTTTTCCAACATACACCATGGCTCGCGAGCCCAAAATGTTGTCATTGAGCGGTGCTTCGGGTCCTGCTGCGATCAGAAGAGCAGCTCCACCAGTTGGAAGGACTGCCCAATACCCTGGAAAAGCTCGTGACTCGTCGATGAGTACGAAACCTAGCACGATACAAATCAAACCAGCGATGGACATCAACTTGGATGTCCCCAGTCGCTTGAGAGCGTCATGCGAGTGGAGGAAAGCCACGAGACCACCGATGGACATTTGCCAAAACCGACACAGCGGAAAGTAAAACGAAAACTTGTTCGTCCCGTGGAATCCCAACATGGCCACATTCATCACGAAACTCAATCCCATAAAGACCACTTGGGACACCACAGCTCTTCGAAACGACGACTGCCGAGCCACGAGCGACACGAAGAAGGGCCAAATGATGTAAAACTGCTCTTCCACTCCCAACGACCACAAATGCAACAACGGATTCGTCTTGATGTCGTCGTCAAAATATCCCTTCTCCAACGAGAGCACTTGGACATTGGCACAGAAGAGCGATCCAGCCAGCATGGTGGCGGCCAAGGCCTTGAGTTTCGACGCGAGGAAGTACAAGCATCCCATCCAGAGCGTCGTGGCCAAGACAACGAGGAGGATGGGAAAGATCCGTCGAACACGGCGGCTGTAGAAGTTGTAGTAGGAGAATCGGTCGGTGGAGTGTTCCTTGAGAAGGATGCCAGAGATGAGGTATCCCGAGATGACAAAGAAGATGTCGACGCCTATGAAGCCACCGGGAAAGAGTTGAGGGTAGGCATGGAAGAGGACAACAGGCACGACTGCCAGTGTTCGGAGTCCATCAATGTCAGGACGATACTGCATTTCATGGTTGGGCTTCACATGCTGGAGTTGTAGTTCTATGGCTTGAGGAGATTTGGTCGGCAAGAGCTCTTGGTCGTCGGCCGTTGGTGTCGCTTGGATCGGCGGCTCTGCTTCTGGCGGCATATGCTCCACTTTTGAAATGGTCGGAACTGTTCTGCTTATGTCACGAAAATGCACCAGCTTCTTGTGGGTGATTTGAATCTCATCTGGCGATTGTATGGACAAATTGATCTCAGTCCAGAAGATCAAGCTCAAAGTCCTGGACACATACAGTACAGTGATTACTCACTTCTGCCGACACCTCTGCCGATCTTTATGTTGCGATAATCCTTCAGGATGACAAGGCAGTCGAGATATCAGCCGGAGGAGCAGGCATTGATGGAATACAGTGAAGTTTCCAGTGTCTCGTCCTTTAAAATCGCTGTCGCGCGATCTTTTTGTAACTTTGCTGGGACGAAAGTAGGAGACTAACTCTTGGTCATGGATGAAGCAGGGAGAGATCGGAGGCATGTTGCGGAGGTCTCAATGAGCGCTCAAAGCCAAAGAAAGTTTGGAAACTAAGCTTGAATTTACATAACGCCACGTGCCATAATCGCACGCAAGGGGTTCGTAGTCTAAGTGTCGACAACTCGGGCAAGTCCACTCGAGACGAAAGGAAAGCTGGCCTACTTCTTGTGTTTCTTTCGCTTCTTCTTCTTTGTCTTGTCGCCAACATCGTCGTCAAGCATAATAGGATGGGCGCGTTCGAGTTCTTCACCTGGAGCTGCCTCGTCGCCTGTATCGTCGTCGTCCGTGTCAGTCGTGGCACCTCCTCCTCCTTCAGCACCACCTTCGCCAGTCGACGACTTTTTCTTGCCCTTCTTTTTCTTCTTCTTCTTCTTTCCGTCTGACTCGACTGCAGGGGCTTCGTACTCTTCGTCGTCAACAAAGCCAAGTTTCCATGCATACTCGGATCCCAAATCTATGTTTCCCGCTGCAAAACTCTTGTCAGCTCACATTTCAGAGTCGTCGTCGTACCTGACGAAGCTGGAGGTGCGCTAGAATCTAACATCGTGGGGCTCATCATGGAGAGACGCATCGCGGATGGTACAGGGATACCCATTCCTTTGACGACCGCTGCACTTGTCGTCTCTCTGAGCTCACCTTCGAACGAGCGCCACGTAGCATGCGATTGCAGGAATGTTCGAAGGAATGAGTCGGGTGGAAGAGTCGCTGCTTGAAGTCTGTCGAGAGATAAAGGTCAAAGAGGAGATCCAGGGAGGAACAACCTGATGGAATTGCAAATTTGGAGAATGTATCCCCGAGACGAGATGGACGGATCCTTTCGGTAGATGTCGATGAGAGTCGTAACTAATTTCACTTGCTGCAACAGAGGCTTCAAAATCGCCGCGTCGTTTGTGCGGAGGGCCAAGAAAACAAGCCGATAGAAGGCATGATGATAGAGGTTTGTATGGGGATATTGGACAAACCACGTCACGAGAAGCCGCCAGACATCGACAGAAAATTTAGCAAGATGTGTTCCAGGTGCTTGTTCGACCAATTCGACCAGCACATGGATCAAATGCAAGCGGAATTCAGTGAATGGATGGGCAGTCGAGTACGCTGTGTGCTTGACAACATAGGCGGTCGCGGTGCTGGCTTGCTGCTGTTGTTGGAATTGTTTCTGCAGGTACTCTAGCATTTCAGGCAAATGAGATTCGACGCGTCCAAAGATAAAGGGCTTTGCAGGGCGCAGTTGGTTGGAAACCATATTGACCACGGTCGAACCAAAGGATTGATACGGCGAAGTTGGTGGGCCTTGGACTTCATCAAGAGCACACTTGTGCAACAAGCCAAGTAGACATCTACGCTTGAGCTGAGATGAAGAAGCCAGGCATGGTGGACGCACCTGATGGCAGCAGACCGCCGGCCTGAAGGTGGCAACAAAAACGCTTGGCTAGATTTGGACTCGGGAGTCAAGGCCGCAGCCATCAAACTTTCAAGGAGATGGGTACTGTGGCCTACGGGCTCCAAGACGAGAGCTCCAATGTCATCTGCTGCAAGTCGATCTAAAAGTTCCAGCATGACGTCTGCTGCAGCTATCGCATGGTCTTCGGAGTACGACGTATCGCAAACATGCTGAGCAAGGAGCAGGATAATTTGGACGTCAGCTAATGCCTTGTAGAACATGGCTTTCGTTGCAATCGGGCACAAATATACGCGGAGGAGCGCGGCATTGTGAGGTTTGCAGATCATCGTGAGGAAAAGATCGGCCACGTACGCATGTTCAATGTGTTCAAGCATGCTTTGGATGTATCGACCACAGGTGCGGCTGTTAACGCCAATGACGTGGTAGACGTCGTTCAAATGGAAGCGGAGTAGTTTATCGAGGAGCTTGCATCCATGGCGAAGATTTCCTCGAGCATTGGATTGGAAAATCGGGAAGAGGCACTTGACAATGAGTCGTGCTTTGGATTCTATCAGGGAAGCGACCAAATCTGGCGTATCTTCGCCGGCAAGGAGCATCGTCGCGCGGAAGCTGCGCTTCAATTCGTCTGTCACAGTGACGTCTTCACGAGGAACTTTGGCACCCTTGGTGCGGGAAGACAATGGCCCATCCCGCAAGAATGAGTGCACGTCGTCGTCCAAGCTAGGTTCGACAAGCGTGATGAGAGAGATGAATGCCGCACAGTGCTCGTCGTTGTTCAAGTACTTGACAATCTTGGCTGTAACTGCAGGGGTCTCCACGGAGAGCATGCGCGTGAGAATTTCAATCTGGTCTTCCTTGAGGAGCTTTGGGGATCCCTCCCGATGTCCATCGGCGCCGTCTGCCTTGACATCCACGTCCAATGCTGCCATCGCGTCTTGGAGCTGACTCATTTTTGCTCTCGTGGATGAAACCATGACACCTGGAAACACCCCTCGTATTCATCACACTAGACTACAATTAATCGACAATTTCATTGACTGGAGGACTACAAATAAGAAAATTCTTACTATTTGTAAAACTCGTTTCATACACTTATTTTATTGATGTCGACCTCCGGATCTTATCAAGTTTAACTGGTTGGCAATTGACACTTGTCCATAAAACTTGCAGGTAGAGACCCTGTCGATCCTGTAGCTCCATTGATACTTAATGGTTGTTGTCTGTTTAAATATTTGGCCCCTCCATTCATAAGGTAGACCGTCGTGGTTAGTTCACCAGGATTACGAATATGACCAATTTTGGCTGAACTTGGCGAAAGCACGAAAGTCCCTCGTGTCCACCGAACAAATACAGAGGTCTCGTAAAAATACACGTATAGTGGTACTTGAACTTCAATGGCCTCTCGGGAAACCTTACAAAATTAATATTATTAATATCGACAGGAATAACTTTTGGTGGGAAGATACAAAAGAAATCAATGGTAGCGATGCCTTAGGAGTTCATTTTAAATAAACATGCAAGACGAAGTGCCAATCATCAAGACGCATCGCCGCTACAGCCTTGAAACAAAGCGAAACATTCTTCGTGCGCTGTCTGACCACACTCAGCAGCGCGTCGCAGATCTCAGTGGTATTCCTCTGCGAACAGTCCAGAATTTCGTGCGAGAGAAGGAGAAAATTTGGGCCTCTCTACATGCAAAGCGACGGTTCCACATTGGCGAACCCGGCCGTCCAGAAATCCTTCCTGGTGGCGATGTAAGTTGTACTCATTTATTCAATTCTCACTTTCTTTAGGACTTACTGGACTACATGGTCGCCATGAGGGAAAAGCATTTTCCCTTAACTACGTATCATGTAGTTCAGCAAGTCAAGGCTAACAACCAGGAATGGGTAAACGAATATTCGACCTCGAAAGAGGATCCGTATAAATCTTTATTTAGATTATGTAGAGATTTCGTTTATCGGCATGGTTTCTCCCGCCGCCGCGCCTCCACGGCCAAAGCAATGACATCAGCTCAAATACTGGAAATTCGTCAAAAATTTCTCGAAGAATTTTGGTCCGAAAATGACCACTTTGACGACAGCGATGTCATCAATTGTGATGTAACGGGGATTTATTTTGATACCCCTCCTCGATATATACTTGCACAGAAAGGGTCCGATGCGAGCATATCCCATGCGGACAAATCCTGCCGTTTGACGGCCGTGCTAGCAGCGAAACGTAACGGTAATATAATGTGTTTTAATTTAGTCTCATGAATTATATTAGGAGACAAGTTACCTATCCTTTTCGTTGTTAAAGGAAAGCCTGGAGGCTTCATTGATGTTAACGAGTTGATGACTTACCCTGCGGGCCATTTTTATGCCGTGCAGAAGAACTCTTGGATTGATGGAGATGGCTGGAATTTCTATCTTGACACTATTTTAAGGTATTACATCCAATATATATTTCATTAATTAGTGTTAGACCCGAAATCGTGAGGCCGTCTTTGATTTTGATCGACAATTTCGACGCGCATACAACGCCAAGAAATGTGCAATTTGTTGAAGAGGAGCTTAGCTCCACTGTGTGCACACTTCCCCCCAACATGACATCGGTTCTACAACCTTTAGATGTTGGGGTGATGGGTCCTTTCAAAGCGAAATTGCGAAATCTGTGGCTTAAAGAAACCTATCACCCTACATGTGCTGTCGACAAAAGGATGGCATGCATCAAGCGTGCTATCAAAGCTTGGGATATGATTTCCCCTGAAACGATCAAGAAGGCCTTTGACAAAGCTATTCCAAGAAACAAATGATCTCGTTGACATGCATAACACTAATACATGTAGTTCGATTATAACACTAAATTATATATTTTAGTTTTCCTAACACCCCAAACGAGCACGTGCCAAGTTTCTTGTACATTTCAATATCTCGTTTGTGTATCGTTTCTTGTTGCAGATTTGATTTACGAGTTCATGGCTGAGCTTAGTTATATCTCATTTGAAAGCAAAAGCAAGTCATTCCTACAGTTTATTAATTGAAAGAGGTATTATGAAAGTTGATACACTTGCACTGAATGACGATTTGTCCAATCAGAGTTAAGTTCCACTATACGTGTATTTTTACGAGTCCTCTGTATTGTCTGTCTGATTGACTCAAAATTCCCAACTTGGCTGAATCGATCAAACTTGTGAATCAATCACCAAATCGAACCAGCCAATCAGCGTCCAGAATTAATTTAAACACACACAAAACACACAAACACACACAAACATTAATTCATGAACCTTCCGTTTATACTTGAATTCACTATTGCCAGATTGATCACACAAATTTCGTCGATTTTGATAAAAACTGAAAATTTGGATGAAAAAGACAATATCAACATATAGCAACTACTATTATCACGGTGTAAAACCTGCTCCCCGTAATGGCGATGGTCCCCTTGAGTATACTTTATGTCACGATGCACGCCATGACATTTTGTCCATCGCCAACGATCTTTTTCCTCGCGTGGAGGCTACTAGCTTAAAGCATTGTAGCGATCCCATGTTGTCCATAACGAGAGTGCGCAGTCTACACTTCCTCATAGAGATACCGGTATGTTCAAGTAATTTACGCCCAGACCTCTCCCATCGTAAAGGAAAACTGGCAATTCAAATGTACTCATTGGGGGTAAATCCATGTACACGAACAGATTAGCCAGGATGAAGTCCGATACCTGAAAGCTGCCTCAAGGGACTCAAAAGGCTAATCCTTGTGGATAAAATTATGAATAAAGTTAACTTTATCCATAATGAATTTTAATTGGTGAAAATGTTGATTTTTCTAATTGGTTGATAAATGTGAAACGAAATTGGTTGGCTCCCGTATGGGTGGTCAAACCCATGGTTGTGCGGGCCATTGAGCATTTTTCCATCAACATACATGCCTGCCAAGAAGGTCACCAAGGGTTCCTCCACCACCACCAAGCCAACCGGCAAGGCTGCTGCCAAGCCTGCTGGCTCGACCGCTTCGAAGAAGAAGGCCGCTGATCCTTTGTTCCCTTCGACCCCCCGCAACTTCCGTTTGGGCGGTAACATCCAGGTAGGATGCGCCACAATGTGTACATTTCGTTGAGATTTCAATTGCTTGGACGCGAGTCTGTGCGTTGAATCTCGATGAATGTTAGCGGGTTACCACGTACCGCAATGACACAAATGATCCGTGGTGCTGGACCCTCTAATGGGCCGCACTATGGGTAACCTCAACCGGCACTTGCCTGGACATCGTTTCTTACTCTATCTGTTGTGTAGCCCAAGCGCGATTTGTCCCGCTTCGTCCGCTGGCCCAAGAACGTCCGCTTGCAACGCCAAGCCAAGATCTTGCAAACCCGTTTGAAGGTCCCTCCTTCCGTCAACCAATTCACCAACACGTTGGACAAGAACCACGCTGTCGACTTGTTGAAGTTGTTGTTGAAGTACCAACCTGAAACCAAGGCCGCCAAGCAACAACGCTTGAAGGACATCGCTGCCGGCAAGGAACAAGCCGCTGCCCCTCCTGCCGTCATCAAGTACGGTTTGAACCACGTCACCTCCTTGATCGAAAACAAGAAGGCCAAGTTGGTCGTCATCGCCCACGATGTCACCCCCTTGGAATTGGTCGTGTTCTTGCCTGCTTTGTGCCGCAAGATGGACATCCCTTATGCCATCTTCAAGGGCAAGGCTCGTTTGGGCCAACTCGTCCACAAGAAGAACGCTGCCGTCGTCGCCTTGACCCAGGTCAACAAGGAAGACAAGGCCAAGTTCGACTCGTTGGCCACCGCTTTCCGCGGTCAATTCAACGATGAAACCACTCACCGCCGCAAGTGGGGAGGTGGTATCATGGGCTTGAAGACCCAAAAGAAGTTGGAATTGCGCGAAAAGGCCGTTGCCGCTGAAGCTGCCAAGAAGGCTCAATATTAAGTCGTCTGCTGGGGACTCTGATGGAGAAATGTTAATATGCTAATGAAGTAACTTCATTGCTAATGAAACTGTTTGTGATTGTGTAACTGGCGATGTTTCAAGGCGGGGGCAGCGTCGAGTTACTTGGCGCTGGTGGAAAGGATCCTGCTGCGCAGTGGAAGCTCACTGGAAAGGTCCGTCGCGAGTATGACAAGCTGAGCAAAGTGTATCTCTTCACGATGGAGGGATCCGCCCTGGCAACCAAGATGTCGTTGCCCAAGACGTCGAAACCTCGTACGGCTTCAACTTAGAGAAGGTTGCTCACGTGAATCTCTTTTGTAGTCGGACTTACCCAGCGGTACTTGGTCTTTCAGATTTGTATCCCCCCAGCCAAGGCAATATCAGTTGAAGTCGGCGTTACAGACACTCAAGGAGCCCGCCGTCGAATTGTCATCTCGTCTGCATTTCGTGGAGCTGTTGTCCATCAATTACACGCTCAAGTAGACGAGTTCTCCTCGTCTATGAAGTCTTCTTGTGCTGTAGATCCCGCTCCTCTCAGTGACGAGGGAGACTTGGCTCAACTGGGTCTTTGATATTGCAGCCCTCGTGGATGGGTCGTTTGGTCAGCGACTCAATTGGCGCACGCTCGATTCGATTTGTCTAAGCGGCACGTGCAAGTTGCGTCGAGTCTTCACGATGAAACAGCCGCCGATTCCATCGTACTCTCCCTCTTTAGGTATGCTCCCGCGAAAAATGACGATGGCACTCAATCCCGTGGAAAGATTTTGAAGGCGGGGTTGAGATTCCAACGCCGTACTTTGTGCCTGGCAGCACGACGGAATACTTTGCAGCTCAAAAGACTCCATCAATCGAGCCAACTAAACCTCCTGGACGTGCCGCATCTGCTGGAGGTATTCCACCTTGGACTATCAAAAGTTGTTCATCGAGAGAGTAGGAGGAAAGAAAGCGCCGCCGACGACACCGAAAGCACCTGGCCCAACAAGACCAAAATCAACTCCGAGTAGCTACACACTTGAGTCAAACCGAAGCGAGACGAGCATCAAGAGCCGAGAAGTCACTGACTCAACCAAGAAACCGGCCCCCATCTCGCCCCCAAAGTCGATCCTTCGCTCGACGCCTCAGCACAGTCGGCATATCCAAGCTCGCATTCAAGCTCAGTTCTCCCCCTCGACTTCCATTTTCACTTGGGCGGCTGATGGCAATGCTGTGAAATCAACGACAATTGCCAAGGCCTCAACGTTTCAGTCATGGGAAGACGATGATTCCCCGACGAAAGACGAGCTCAAGCCAGATGTGATTGATGCGATTGATGATGATGACCAGGATCCTGGATGGAATAATGAGCAAGCTTCGCTTTCCTTGGTGAAAGACGAAATGAAGCCAACTCATAGCGAAGAACTCCGAGCTGGGGACAACGCGGTAGGCAAGTCTTCAGTTGCTGACCTCGCCGGAGCCTTGTCGCTCGAGCTCTCGTCGTCGCCATTCTTCAAAATACCATCTCCCACGATTGTATGTGGATATGATAGATGCCATGACGGATTTCTCCATAGACAAGCCACTCGACGACGGCACGACCCCTTTCGTCCAAGTTTAAGTCGTGGGAGGACGACTTGAGTCCTTCCAAGTCAAAGCCACAGCCTGTCTCCAACCAAACACAAGAGCTCCCTCAGCATGTAGCGACCGAAACGATGCCACAGCGGCCAGCTACGTCGAAACGTAGTCTGTTCGAGTGGAATGACGTGGAGCTCCGCATGGAATCTACCACAGCGCCACCTCCAGAAGATAGCCAGCAGGTTGACACCGCATTACTTGATGATTTGACGCGGCATGCACGTAGGCATCGCAAGATAGCGACGAGGAACTTTCCTTTGACATGTACTGAATCCTATCGATTCTGTTGGGCGGGCAACTAAGTGACGATGTAGCACCAACGACTTAGAAAAGAGTTTTGATCTCACGCCCGACTTGGAAGAGTCTTTGCCGAGTACAGTTCAGATGCACTCGCCCCCACCACGACCATCCAAAGACAAGACAATCCTGTCAATCACGTACGCCGTTTGCATCCGTCTTTGCCTCAAGTTCATGCAGGCCCGAGTCGTCGTTGGAAATACATCCGCGCATGAAGAGCCTCCTTGGTACGCCATGGTCATTCTGGACTTGGAAGCTGATGCAGTTGTAGAATCCACGGGTAGAGCCTGTCCATTCGTTCGGGCAGGAGAAACGATGATACTTTGTAGATTGGACTCAATCTCCGTCGGTCGAGTTGGTCTACGATCCCATCTTGCACTGCTACCACGACCCAACGAGCAACAAATATTATCAACTCAAATAAAGCCCAAGCTCACCTCAATGAGGGAACCATCCCATGGCATGAGCTCGTGTCTTATCTCCTCGTATTCATAGCTGACTATCTCGGTTTGAAATATACAAAATGAGCTCTGGCAAAAGAGTTCATGCTTGTTGTCGCAGTTGAGCCCCCTTAAAGTTGAGCTACAGCGGGGGGGGGGTATGGGGGGGGGCTCGACGGCACCACTGCCATAAGAATGGATTGAAGGATACGAGATAACATCACTGGAGAGGAAACTGCAAGTGCTTTCATTCGAAAAATCGCCTCTTCAAAATTCGAAGCATTTTCCCCCAGACGGTTCATTGGCGTCGGCGTCCTGGTGGTTACACCGTGACACCTCCGACTTGTATCTTCTATCTTTCGACCGTCGTATAAGCTGCTGGTTATTTCGTTGCATTTGCACTTTACCACTCGAGGTGTTGGCCATGTTTTGGCACCTCAGTACAGACGCGATGCTCCACTCGCTCAAGCTCAAGAGCTTTAGCACGTATGCTGAAATGCCAGACGAAAACGAACAGGCAGTCGCAAGACGCAACGATATCCGACGAGCGACGAGTATGCGCGACCTCCGAGTGAGAACGTTTGCCACTGAACGAGGGGGCGGCGTTGGTGTATCCAAAGTCTACGAAGTTGAAATTGAAAACTGCATGGTCTACAACAGTGTCCACTGGAAGCTCTACGTCTGGTTTGGTGACTTTCGAGCCTTCTACAATCGAGTCAAACGTGTCAAAGGCCCTGAGCTCCATGCGTTTCGAAAGCAAGCTCGAGGTATCATGCTCCGTGGCCTCTTTGGCGACAAGGCACTTTGCATCACACGCCTCTTACGTCTAATCTTTGACACACTTGGCAGTATGGCCGAAGCGTTGAGTGACTGCCCTGGCGCGCGACAACTGCTCCACTTCACGGACGAGTTTTGCCAAATGGAATACCCCCGCGATCATAGTGCGTTGACCATGATGCAGCAAATGAAGTCTGTGGTGCATCGAGATGACGCTGATATGTGCTGCATCTGTCTGGCCGATGCAAATTGCACGTCACAACGTGTGGCCTTGCGTTGCGGCCATGAATTCCACGAAGCGTGCATTTGTATTTGGTTTTACTCGCGGCTTAATTGCCCCATTTGCAGGCAGTGAAGTATCAATAGAGCAAGGCTTTCTTGTGTTGTCGTGAATGAAATGCTTGACCATCACCAACGAACTAACTGTGTGGCAAACTCGTGTACGGCGGGCGACAAAAGGATTCAAAGCTCGGCCAGTTCTCAATGGCCTTTGACAAACATAGGCCTAGCCTATGAAATGGCCCTTGAAGTCGCAGAGGAAGCCCAGGGTTTGTTGCTGTAGAGCCTCCATTAAGCTAGATTCCCATCGAGAGCGCGGTGGCCACAGTGATGTTCGTCCATGTTGATGGATCGCCGAATTGGTTGACAATCCGGTTAAGATGATACATTATCCGGACATCATATCTCTCAGTGGCATACCAATTTCCAGTCAACTCGAGCCAACGTAAGGACAAGAATGGCGATGAACATGGGCAGTCCAGCCGAGCTTTCGGCGCTTGTTCAGGTATTGCAGCAGACTTTATCACCGCATGCAGAGCCAAGACGTGCAGCGGAAGCTCAGCTGAAGGAAGTGACGAAGCGACCGAACGGTCCATTGCTTTTGCTCAACGTATTGCGAACGCCTGAAGTTGAAATGGGTGTCCGTTTGTCCGCGTCGATTGCATTCAAAAACTTGGTCAAGAAGGAATGGGACCCAGAAAGTGAAGGTTGCATTGTGCCGGAGTGCAAAGCGCTCGTGAAGACTCATATTGTGAGCCTCATGTGCGATATGCCAGAAAACTTGATGAAACAATTGAGCGCCGCGCTTTTCACGATTGGTGAGTACGATTTCCCAGACTTGTGGCCAGAATTGTTGCCACAAATTATCGAGAAATTGGGCAATCCATCCAGCGATATGCGCACGATCAACGGTATGCTCGAAACATCCAATGCGATCTTCAAACGCTTCCGCCATGCATTTAAAAGTGACGCGCTTTACAAAGAACTCTTATATTGCTTGCAACAATTCCAGGTTAGTCTCTAAAATTCGAGCTACAGAAATCCAATGTTAAGTAGGCGCCGCTCTTGATCCTCTTCACAGCCATGACACAAAAGCTTCAGCAACCCTCGGATTCGCTTCCTGCGATTGCCACTGCGCTTCGCACCATGTGCCGCATCTTCTTTTCGCTCAATTGGCAAGATCTTCCGGAATATTTTGAAGACAACATTGCCTCGTGGATGCAAGCGTTTGAATTCCTCTTGCGCTATGAAAATCCCCAATTGGTCTCGGACAATGACGACGAAGCCGATCTCCTTACGCTTCTCCACTCGGCTGTGCTTGAAAATGTGCTCATCTACGCCGAAAAGTACGAAGAAGAGTTTGCGCCATACGTGTCGACATTCACGGAAGTGATTTGGCAAAAAGTCACAACTTTGTCCCTCTTGCCAAAACACGACGAAGTCGCGGCGAAGTCGATGAAATTCCTTCGATCGATTGCGATGCAACATGGCACGACCGCGCTCTTCCAGCAAGAAAATATCCTCACAGAGTTGTGCAACAACATTGTCGTGCGCAACCTTCAACTCCGCGAATCCGACGTCGAGCTATTTGAAGACAACCCGCTTGAATACATACGTCGTGATATCGAAGGCAACGACGGCGATACGCGCCGCAGCGCCGCGATTGAACTCTTGCGCGGCCTTCGCCAAAAGTACGACGATGCTGTCAGTCGTATTTGCTTGACTACCATAACGTCGCTTCTGCAAGAATATGCTGCATCGCCAAGTACGAAGTGGATGCAAAAAGATGTCGCGGTATGTATTCACTTGGACCTCAAATGTCCTCATTTCTCGTTAGATTAACTTGGTGACGGCACTGGCTGCGGTCAAGCAAACGCGTGCTCGCGGTGTGTCGGAGGTCCATCCCAAAGTGCCGCTCTTGGACATTTTCTCGGGGCACATTTTGCCACAATTGCAGAATCAGCGCCATGAAAACAACCCAACTGCTCTATTGCTCACAGCTGGGGCTTTGAAGTTTGTCGCGACGTTCCGAAACCAATTGCCCGTGCAAGTCATGACGACTCTCTTCCCACTCTTGGCTGACTGTTTGATGCCAAACCAGTTTGTCGTCCACACATATGCCGCGTTCTGCATTGACCGATTGCTCACCGTCAAAGAGTATGAGATTCGTTGCGGTGTCCAGTAAGCTCATTTGGTTGCTTGTAGAGATCTCCCGAGTGGAGTTGTGACTGTCCAGCCTCGTCGATTCAACAAAGAGATGCTCAACCCGTACTTGGCGCCTCTTTTGAACCAAGTGTTTGGCATTCTCTGCGATCCATCTTACCCTGAAAACGATTACCTCATGCGCATGGTGTTGCGTGTGTTGATTGTCGCCCAAGACACGGTGCTTCCGCTTGCAGACACGGTGGTGCACAAATTGACTATCTTGCTCGAAAAAGTAAGTGGCAGAATTGCAAACGAACTCGTAAGCTAACTTTCTGACAGGTTTGCAAGAACCCAAGCAATCCTGGTTTTTCACACTGCTTGTTTGAATCCTTGTCGATGTTGATTGCCAATGTGTGCACGCTTAACCCTGCGTTGACCGATACGTTTGAGCAACTCTTGTTCCCACCATTCCAACAAGTTCTCATCTCGGATGTCGAAGTGAGTGTCGCGAGGAACATCCGCAGTGAGGTCTAATCTTATCGTTAGGCGCTTTGCCCTTATGTGTACCAAGTGCTGGCCCAGTTGCTAGATATGAACCCGTCTCGTCAGCTCTCGGCTGCCTACACCAACCTTTTCCCCGTCTTGCTGACCCCGGCGTTGTGGGACCGCATTAGCACTGTCCCTGCGATCGTGAAGTTGCTTGAATCGTACCTTCGCAAAGCGCCCACGACCATGCAAGGCCACATCACGGGTATTCTCGGCGTCTTTCAGAAGTTGGTGTCGAATCGCACGACTGAAACCCACGCGTTTGCGCTCCTCCGTCCATTTTTGGTTTACATGCCCATGTATGTTATCGAGCAACTTGCCGCGTCGTCATGCTGCTTTTTGTAGTGCCGCCTACCAACCGCTGTTGCCAGAATTGGTCAAAATTCTCATGATGCGCCTCCAGTCGCGTTTGTCAGGCCGTAATGCCGGCATTTACACGAAGGAAATGATCGTCACGCTCTCTATTTTCATGGCTAAGCACGGCGCCATGACACTTGTGAATGCTGTGGAATCCGTTCAACCTGGGTAATTTTCATATCGACCAACTTTGACTAGCTCTAATCATACGATTGTAGCATGATGAAAATGCTGGTTGATCCGATTTGGATTGAAAATGCACCAAAAGCCAAGGGCCCAAATGAACGCAAGGTTTGATTTCATCGAGTTCTTGTGAAATGACCGGAATAATTCTCGTAGGCGGCCCTGATTGGTTTGACATTGCTTGTGTGTGATACACCGTTTTCAAAAGACACGACGGTGCTGCCCAAATTATTCCCTGCCATCTCGAGGCTGCTTGACAATAAGGATGACACGTCTGCCACTCTCACCAAGACAGAGGACGAAATTTTAATAGATCTAGAAGAAACAGGTACGCTTTGCTCAGCTACGAGTCGGTCTAAGTCAAGATTAGGCTATGATGCTGGTTTCACAAGTTTGCACTTTGCATCGTCTGGTGGGGTCGACTACGCCAGCCATGTTCCAAACGGACGCCAAGTATGCTTGGAATCAATCTCACGCCTCAGCTCCAGTACTCCAGGCTTTGTATGTCCTTTTCAAAGGTGTTTGAATGACTGACGGAATGATGTAGTACCGACAAGCTGCCGAACAAGGGTTTGTCCAGGCGGAAAACCAAGCTGGATGGGAAATCCTCCTCAAGGCGTTTGAAGCCGCATACTTGCCATTTGTCTAAGGTGCAAACAATTTTGTTTGGACATGAATACATTCGTCATTTTTAAACTTGTGTTGTGAATTTCAGGAAACCATGTCGCAAAGTGACCGGGGCCGACAAAATGAAATCTACAATCCTTCTTCCGAATGAAAATTGTCCAGTGTTGATAGAAACACGTCCAGCATTCCATTGGATTGTGGAAGCATCTTCATTTAACTTAACAGGACAAACATGTTGGCGATCGCTCTCACAAATGTGAAGCAGTTTGAGAGAGGGATGTTCAAAGTCGCTGTGGAGAAGCGTTTGAAGGTAAATAAATTGTCTAGTGCACGTTGGATGCCGTCATGATGTATTCTAAACCCAGTGGATATCAAGCACGTCATCCGATGCAAGTGGTACCGAATACTGAGGTACCGAGTACAGTACAAGTAAGTGATGTAGTACATGATTAAGTACGATATGCACCGATGGACACGAACCGCTCTCCAGCTTCTAATCAACGAGATGGGATGGAATGTGGAGGCGGCTGTGTGAACTTGGTGTGAATGCAGAGCCAGCTGTCGAATGCGATATACTCTTTCCCGAGTGCGATATTGTGTGGTTGATTGCGAATGGAGAGAGCAGACACAACACTCCTTGAAGAGAACTTCCACAAAGGCGAAGAGATGAGGCGACTTTGGTGACGAGATATAGCAACGTACTACAAAAGGAATAAACTCATTGATCTCACTTTCCCTCTCGCTTGTCTATCGAGGTTTGCATTTATTGTGTTTGAGTATTGAAAGGATCTCGGTTATTGGTACTCCAGCAACTTTCGACAACGAACAATGCCTCATGCACAAACCACGTTGATGCATGTGACATTGATGGCATATTAGCCACAGACCTTGTCTCGTTTTTAACAACGATGTCTCCACACTCTGCTACAAGGATTGTTTCGTTCACACGTGCTGTTTGGGGATTGTTGTGTGGAAAATTTATCGCATAGAAATCTCGCGCACGTTAGCGAACCTGGCTATTTGAGCCTTCTTGGTGATCAACCGAGCCGTCTTTCAGTCAAATCATTACAGTCCTTCAGCCAAAACTTTGACGGCTTCAGAGCGTGATGTAGTGAACCCAACTTGATTCGCAAACCTTGTGCTGTCCTTCGTCACTTACTGGACTGGCATCGTGAGGACACACTCTTACCGTCACGCAAGACTCACACCACACACAGACAACGCGACCGACACCGCCACAACAACATCCACTAAAACCACTTCACATACTTACGATTCTACCTCACACAACGTCTAACTCAACTCGACCACAACCCGCTGGATTAGAGGCGTGTGGTTTTCACTCATTGACGGTCTACGATAGTGTGCGCGACACATCGCACGACCGTCGACTCGTGCATGTCGAACATAATCGAACTGACTCATCTTGAAAACAAGTTGCCACGCCAAGATGATTCAAGGTCCATGTACAGTACCACATGCATCAACCTCACGAGGATATTAATCTCATTCACGTCGTCCGACATGCTGCAGCGATCACTTCCAAACTGTCCAGCATGAACGCAATGTCCATTGCTTCTGTCAAGTCGACCTCTGACTGCGCCATTCTCTACACGGTCACCACCACGCAACTCCAAGTCCTCCAAGTGGTGCTCCAAGACCTCTGGGAGTTTGGACCAGACACCATCGACCCTGTCACACCCGAAACACTCCAGAAATGGGCCAACCAAGGCGAACTCGCTGTCGCCCTCCAACTCAAACCACAAGCCAACACCATGTCCATCCAAGACGCACTCGACACCGCCATCCACCAACGACGTTCGTGTGATTCCGTCCAAGCCGTTGGCACGGTACGCATGGCCAACATCCGCACGGTGGAGCACACCCGTCAAGCTCTCATCGACAACTTTTGTCCTCCTTGCATGTTCTCACAATCGCTACCACTCGACACGTCGAGCTTCTCGTTGGGTTTGTATTCGTTGACGACGCAGTCGTTCGAGCCACACCTGCCGTTGCTTGGCTCGGAGAGGATTCCCCGCGTCCATGTCGGTCGCGACAGTGTGTCGTATTCGACGACCGGGTTCGTTCGAAGGGGAGTCCGTGGGAGCGGTTTGTACCAACAGTTGGCGATGGGAAAGAGTTTGTCGTATTTGCCCGAGTATTGCCGCACCGTCCAAGGGGGAAACAAAGCGTTTTGGTTCTTCACTGTGAGTGACCACGAGGGGGGACGTAAGCTCGCGTTGGCCTACATGAAGATGATCGGTGCTTCGATGGCAGCCGTGGCGAAGGCACTCAAGTGGGGAAACGTCTCGGCTTGTCGTGTGGTGCACTGGGGTGCATGGGACCCAGCCCATAACATTCCCATCCGTGGCTACTTGGTCTGCATGGATCCACGCGTGGAGTGCCTTCGCCTTGCCAAATTGTAGACTAGAGTAATTAAGCTCGTATTATTATTTAATATCTATCGACGTTTGCAATCATCCATGTCTTGTGTTTGGATTGATTGCACCGCTGATGAAGTCTATGACAAGCAGTTTTGCCTACCACTCACTGTGACCGCTGCAGCGTTTCGGGCGACGTGAATGAAATTGATATCCTCGTGTGGTTGCTGTACATGGACCTTGAATCATCTTGGCGTGCACATTGTTTTCAAGATGAGTTAGTTCGCTTATGTTCGACATGCAGTTGTCAACGGTCGTGCGATGTGGCGCACACTACCGTACATTGTAGATGGTCAAAAAGTGAAAACCCCACGCCTCTAATCCAGCGGGTTGTGGTCGAGTTGAGTTAGACGTTGTGTGAGGTAGAATCGTAAGTTCGTGAAGTGGTTTCAGTGGAAGTTGTTGTGGTGTGAGGCTTGCGTGACAGTAAGAGTGTGTCCTCACGATGCCAGTCCAGTAAGTGACGAAGGACAACACAAGGTTTGTGAATCAAGTTGGGTTCACTGCATCATGCTCTGAAGCCGTCAATGTGGTGGCTTAAGGACTGTACTGATTTGACTGAAAGACGACTCAGTCGATCATCAAGAATGCTCAAATTGCCAGGTTTACGAAATACTGTAACGCGATAAACTTTTCCACACAACAATCCCCAAACAGCACGTGTGAACGAAACAATCCATGTAGCAGAGTTTGGAGACATCGTTGTTAGAAACGAGACAAGGTCTATGGCTAACATGCCATCGATATCACATCCACGAACTTAGTTTTTGCATGAGACATTGTTCGTTGTCGAAGTTGCTGGAGTACTATTCATAGAAATCATTTTAATACTCAAACACAATAAATGCAAACCTCGATAGACAAGCGAGATTGAAAATGAGATCAATGAGTTTCTTCCTTACGTAGGACGTTGCAATATCTCGTCACCAAAGTCGCTTCATCTCTTCGACTTTGAGGAAGTTCTCTTCAAGGGGTGTTGCGTCTGTTCTCTCCATTCGCAATCAACCACACAATACCGCACTCGGGAAAGAGTATATCGCCTTCGACAGTTGGCTCTGCATTCACACGTGAACCAAGTCCACACAACCGCTCCCATATTTCATCCTATCTCGTTGTTTTGAAGCTGGAGAGCGGTTCGTGTCCATCAGTGCATATCGTGCTCAATCGTGTACTACGTAGTACTAAAGTACATAACTCACAGTACGTACTCGGTACCACTTGCATCAGATCACGTGCTTGATATCCACTGGGTTTAGAATACATCATGACAACATCTTACGTGCACTAGACAATTTATTTACCTCCAAACGCTTCAAGCGTTTGGAGGTAAATAAATTGTCTAGTCCAAACGCTTGAAGCGTTTGGAGGAATGGTTCACATTTGTCTCTGTCATTACTTTTGTGAGTGAGATAAAGTGAGATAAACGGACGGGTACAGTACCGAGCATTGTCGGTTGCGTGTGGTCAAACCTTTGTAGTCATGGCCTGGCTGTTCGTGTCTGCTCTACAAGATTCTTGTAAGTTGGCTTCTTAACCACTGTTGATCACAGCAGAACCTTTTCCATGAGTGGAAACAACCCACATCTCGTCCTGAGGGGGGTTGTGGCCGTGTCGTGTGGAGGGTTGTGTGAACAAATGTCGCAGGCATTTCACTCGAGACGACAGATAGCATGTATTTCACTCCCGATATGCACAGCGGGGATAAAATGAGAGTATCATCGTAGAACTGCATGTACAATGTCTGAGTGAAATACGTAGTATTGAAAAGTTCCTTAGGAGAATTTGTCAGCGTGAAGGGCTACATTGGGGTACTTTTATAGATATATGACGTCAAGTAATTCAGTTCATATTTCATCATCATGTAGAGAGCGTTTGGGCCACTCAATATTGAAATCGACCACAACATGAGGTATTGGAGAAGGCCTTCCTCTAGAGTCCCTTACGATTTGGACAGCGATCACTGACCACGATGTGTGAACTCAACAAAAGATGCAGTGGATTGTGGAGGACTTATGATTTCAGACGCGAACGTTACAATAGCCTATACATACTAAATCGCTTGGGCATTTGTCGTAGTGGAGTGAGGGAAGCAACCTCGTTTGTTTGAGGTAGATTCTGTCATCAACTGTCTGTTGCAGCATTGTGCTGGCGAACTTAATCGAGCAATGGGTACTTCAGTACCTTCAATAGGTACTTAAGTACTCATGGGTCCTCATATCTTTGACGGTTACGACAAAACAACTTTGAGAGCTATGGGTGCTATGTCAAAGGCAATGACATTGAATGGAATTGTGAGCAATCAGATGACTCACAAACTGCACGACGATGTGCGAAGCTCAAGTTTTCGTCCTTGGAATTCAGACGATCAGCGGTGACAACAAACTTAAGATCTCACGAAACGCAACAAGATCTGTGAAGTGTTGCGAGTGTGTACGACACCTTTTTTGAAAAGAGTGTATAAAGTTTTGAAAACTATTCGAAGTAATCGACTGCGCTCAAGATTGTTATGGTGTGTCGAGAGTTCTCAATTTATTCTTTCAAAGAGGGATACGATACTTGAAACGTGTGATCTAAGAGCCAGCCATTAGGGGAATGATTCAACAACAAAGCAATGCGAGCAGTTTCTCTAGTTCACTATTTTTAAGCAATGTATCTGTGGAGTAGAAACGTAGTGCCAGGAGCATGCAAAATACTGGTGAGTAATAAATTGCTCTGACTTTCATCGGCTCATAAATGTGTATTTACATTGCCGTCACCGTGTTAGCGAGACAAAATGCAGGGAAATTCTTTGAATGGCTGGCACTACTCACGGTGGTGATATTACTGAAGGAATTCATTCTTTATCGAGTACGCGAGCCAGACATTTCAACTTCGCTGTCTTGCTTTAGCTCAAAGACATCGTCTATCAGTCATCCAAAGTCAAAGACGTCAACGAGGTAACGACGAAAACTTCCTTTGTCGTAGAGGTAACGCGTCTCATTCGTAGTACCCTGTGAATTCAACGTCGACAAAAATACCTCGAAGTGGCAGTCGTAAGGAACTCTCCACCATTCATTTACTCAATTAATTTAGACTTCAAAAAAAGACAAGATCAAAGATTGCAATGATGAAGGCATTCATATTTCGGATCCATGCACACCAAGTAACCACGGATGGGAATGTTATGGGCTGGGTCCCATGCACCCCAGTGCACCACACGACAAGCCGAGACGTTTCCCCACTTGAGTGCCTTCGCCATGGCTGCCATCGAAGCACCGATCATCTTCATGTAGGCCAACGCGAGCTTACGTCCCCCCTCGTGGTCACTCACAGTGAAGAACCAAAACGCTTTGTTTCCCCCTTGGACGGTGCGGCAATACTCGGGCAAATACGACAAACTCTTTCCCATCGCCAACTGTTGGTACAAACCGCTCCCACGGACTCCCCTTCGAACGAACCCGGTCGTCGAATACGACACACTGTCGCGACCGACATGGACGCGGGGAGTCCTCTCCGAGCCAAGCAACGGCAGGTGTGGCTCGAACGACTGCGTCGTCAACGAATACAAACCCAACGAGAAGCTCGACGTGTCGAGTGGTAGCGACTGTGAGAACATGCAAGGAGGACAAAAGTTGTCGATGAGAGCTTGACGTGTGTGTTCCACCGTGCGGATGTTGGCCATGCGTACCGTGCCAACGGCTTGGACGGAATCACACGAACGTCGTTGGTGGATGGCGGTGTCGAGTGCGTCTTGGATGGACATGGTGTTGGCTTGTGGTTTGAGTTGGAGGGCGACAGCGAGTTCGCCTTGGTTGGCCCAATTCTGGAGTGTTTCGGGTGTGACGGGGTCGATGGTGTCTGGTCCAAACTCCCAGAGGTCTTGGAGCACCACTTGGAGGACTTGGAGTTGCGTGGTGGTGACCGTGTAGAGAATGGCGCAGTCAGTGGTCGACTTGACGGGGGTAATGGACATTGGAGTCATTGGGGGGGGATTTGGAATTTGACGTTGTGGAAAAGACACAAACGACATTAAGAGGGGGGTTGAGGCTGCAAGAAATCTTCCTGGGCACTACGAATCGTCACATTCTTGCCACCAGAAGATCAGTGGCCGTATTACGAGTTTCCACTCAGCATTGTACACTGTACAGGGCATGCGTTTGTGGATCTCAAGGAGCAAAGAAAAAATCGAACCATTGAATCTTCCCGTGAGACCATGTCGAATGGTCACTGAGGAATTGGCGTGGCTTCAACTATACGACCTAAGGCGTGGTGTCGACGTCTGGTCTGTCGGTGAGGCCATTTGAACGAAGAGCGCAAGAAATCATATGGCCAAGGTGGAGACTGCTTAATCGCCCTATTGAACACATTCTTGGTGGCCCTCCTCATGTTCTCCTACCTCAACCGATGGAAGACATAATTTCTTCCATTCATGCACACACTCGCCGCCACACGATGTCCCGACACTCAAAAGCGTCTTGCTGATGTCGCAAGCATGTCGAACATTCAAGATTTCTCGTTGGATGTCGATAAAATCCACTTTGACGAGATCCTCCGTCGATGAGTTGTTGTCTTCGTCGCCGTACAAACGGCATCCATGATGTTGGATTCTACTCTTCGCTTGAAATTCTGTTTTAGTCAAAGATTCTTGCCTCATGAGCGACGAAAGGCGAAGTGAAACGCTTACCCGCCACTTGGTCGTCTCGTACACCGCCAATGCATGTCCATTGGCAAGTTGATCATGCGATCAATGACATCGTCATGCCTCAAGACGGCTTCTAATAACTCTTCCATCGGCTGCGGGGAAGTATTGCGAGGGGGGGCAACAGCCCGCCCAGTTCAACGAGTCTCATCAATCTCGCCACAATTTTGAAGGAGGTTTAAGCAGAATAAACGAAATCAGCAATGGAATCTCTTGCATGTCATTCCTCGACACCTTGCTACTTATTCATCCTTTATTTGCAAGAACGCATTCTGTCGTGAAAAAGGCGATTTGGTCAAATCTTGCGTCCACTTTGAGCTTGAGATCATTCATGAAAGCCAACTTGCATCTACAGTGCTTGTCGCGCGAATACTTAAACTTGGAATTCCGAGTGAGATGACTCCATCTGTGTGGAATTGTCCTCTGTGTTGGAATGCGACGAAGCATGTGTCGTCTGAGTTTAGGGCCAGGACAAGAACTTGAATAGGGTGGGAGGTCACGCAGTGACAGCGGGTCGTTTGAGGCTCACTTGCAACTTGGCCAAATCGGCGGAGCGGGTGCTGCGTTTGGTGGAGAGAGACGAAGGGTAAGGGGGACTCGGTGGGTCGTGAAGCCACCGAGGGTGGTGTGGCACGTTCACGGCATGCGGCACCAGCGCAGGGGTGTCCTGTTGCCCGAGGACTGTTGACAGCGTCGCTTCAACTTCTGATGGGCGATTTGGGAACCGAGGTCGTGACTGGCCTCGGGGTGACGACCATGAGACTGTCATGGCCGTCGGGGTTGCTGGCTTGGTAGACAGGACTCCAGCGACCTCAACGTTCTCTTGGCGTGGTCATATCAATACCGCTGCATATGCGATCACTCGGGCTGATCAAAGGCCATCTGCAGCTGGCGTAAAGATGGAGACTGAATTACATTTATCTATGCAAGTGTGGCTACAAGAGCCACCTTCCACGTACAGGTACGAGGGGATCTTCTTCATTCGAGACTGTCGTGAGTGACGGCGGGCTCACTCATTGAGCAAACTCGAACGGGTTTGGGCAGCGGTGCTGGTCGGTCGATGTCGTCTGCGCCATACTTGAACAGAGTATAGAGCGGCACTTGACGACGACATTTAGGGCAGCACTGCGTCTAGCCCAGCAAAGCCATTGGCAAACCAATGGAAGTGACAACGGAGGTCTCATGAGCTCAGCCGACGCGACGGCAACGGCCAAATCTTGATGACTTCGTCATCACACATGTCAAGGGCTGCTCGCTCCGTGGGACGATCGACTGCTTCCACCAACCAAATCGATCAAACTCTCCAACGTGTGCACAAATCAAACGGCGTGGAGGTGGACTCTCTCCATTGGCGAAACTCTTGTTTATTGAACTTGACGTCAAGGCAAATCATCATAAAACTTGACTGTTGTCGAAAGTCAAACGTTTGATTCACTGATCATGCAGACAGTTCCAATGTCGTCAAGTTTACAACGCGAGAGCGGCGTCGCTGGGCTATCAATCATCCTGAACGTGATCGTAGCGCTCTAAGCGTTGCTGCTTCAAATTCTTTTCGGTGGTTTCATAGCTCTATAAAGTCAACGACATGGTTGTCATCTCATGCAAAATGACAACCATCCAGGTTTCAATTACCTTATTTAAGTACATGTTGCTGGATTGTCAAAATATTACCCAAATTCTTCAGAGGTGATTCATAGGTCATATCCAAAGTGTACTGAATCAAGGTAAAATTAAGATTTGGTACCTTGATCACCAACAGATCATCGTCGTGCCGTCGACAGTCGCGACCTGCTCGACAGAGATGCATGGCTTTGGATAGCTCTTTCTTAAACCACTCGAGAAACTGGCCGTCCCCTCGCTTGCTAGCTCTTTCAGGTGGGGATGAGCTTAAGTTTCATTTCCTCCTCTAAACCACGCCAACCGTCGTGTAATCTTGTCGCCCACAGTCCAAGGTGCCGGTGGGCTTTATAGGTTGTCGGCGATAGAGTGATAGACAAAAGGAACACTGTAGAGCATCATGGGAAGCCACTTTTACGACCGTCAAAAGGAGCGCAGGTAGAATAGCAGCCCACCCAACTCATCTACAGTAAGACGCCCATGGCCGTTGTTGCAACTTGCTCAAGAAGGAAGATGTATTTGGATCCTTTGGTCAACAATATCCAAGTTACGGTGTAAACCATATCGTCAAGACGCAGCCGATCCCACGGTCATCCATGAAAGCCATCCAACTCTGGTGGATTCCTCCCTCGGGTCGTCATTTTGCAAAATGCCACTCACGCTGCAGGCTCCCGTCCACATTTTCGCCTTCCTCAACTTCATCACGACGATGCAGTTCCTCATGGGAGGCATCCTCCCCGCGGCACCGAATGAATTTCAAGTTTTCATTCAAGACACTCTTGATGTGGAACCGTCCGACTCGACGTTTTATCTTGGACTGCTCGAGACGGCGCTCATCGCCACGTACTGCCTCTCGACCGTCGTTGTCGGCTTTCTCTCCAAATCTGTGCCGCAGTTTTCCCTCGTCTTTCGAGGTGTTGTGCTCTGGGTCCTCTCTGGGTTTGCGTGTGGTCTGCGAAATCCACCCACAGTTTTGCTCTGCTCCTTCTCGGCCGCATGACCACCGGCATGGCAGAAGCCACCTTTCGAGTGCCTGCGCTGCCCATCATTGACCAAATCACGCCAGCTCCACTGCGCTCCTTCTGGATGGGACTCTACTACGCTGGTATTTGCGTTGGCTCCGGTGTTGTCTTCATCTATGGCTCATTGACGGCCAGGTACCTTGGTTGGGAGTGGTCGTTCTACATCTGTGCGATTACCATGGCTCCTTGCGTTCACGTGGGATATGGATTGACATTGCCGCCGCTGAATGCCTCGAGGGACGCGACAACAACGTCGCTTGGCTCCATGGCTCGTGAAGTTTTAGCAATTCTCTCGTCGCCTGTGTTCGTCTTCTCGGGGCTTGGTATCGGTGTTGTCAACTTCTCCGTTCAAGCAATGGTGACTTTTACCCCTGCCATCGTGATCGGCTTGAATGTTTTCGACGACGCCTGGGCTGCGACTATCTTTGGCATTCTCACAGTTGTGGCTGGTCTTGTGGGTGCTCCCCTCGCCGGCATTCTCCTGGATCGTGCAGTCCAAGGCCGTCAAGACGACGCTTTGTTTCGCCGTCGATTGGCATGCTATCAACGCCTCTGGTTCCAACTTGTCGTGCTCGTGGCTGGCGGCTTCACCATCGGCTTCTTGAGGCATTCGACGTCGTGGCTTTTCGTGATGTCATCTCTCGTCTTCCTCGGGGCGATCTTTGCCACGTTTGGGAGTACAACAATCTCAATGCTACTGAGTGTGTCGTCTGAACAGCGTGGGCTCGCAATGGGCCTCGCTTTGCTGCTCCAAAACTTGATTGGAAACGTACCTGGGCATGTTGTCTTTGGCGCTATCAAAGTCCGCCTCGCTCCTGGCTGCGGTAGCGTCACTGGAGACAATGGCGTTGACCATGTGAGCCCTGAATGCGCCTCTGAATCAAATCAGCTTGGGCTTCGTATCATGTGGACTTGGATGGTCCTGTGGATGCTGCTGGGCTTCCTCTTCTGGGCAATAGCTCTATACAACGCCAAGAGAGAGGAAGTCAACTGTGCGACAGAGATCGTGCCGACACCCCAAGCGGTGAGCGACCATGTTGACTACCTCATAGCTGTAGAGTCTCAGACTTAAGTCCGATTAACTTATCATCAAGTTGTTCAGCTTCCCTTCGTAGAGCAGCCCACGCCTTGTTGCTGCGAACTATTCAATCTGAAGGTGGGCTTATGCAAAGGAACTTCGACGGTGCCAACCGAGCTTCAACTCCACTCAACCTGAGGGACACAACCGTGTATCAACCACTCTTGCTATCCCTTAGCGTCAATAAAACGAGCGAGGGCGTCGTCTTTCTCTATTTCACCTTTGGGTCATTGAGGACGGTCTCAAAGCACTCGACCAAGTTGTGACTCTTGAGTGCTGTAGCAGAAAGACTGCCGACGCCCTCCCTGAATCGTGAAGTTGAGATATCACCATGCATCCGACTCGCGGGCTAATCATCTCATGGACAACATCGCTGTGACTCGTTCTGGCCACATCCTTCAGCGTTTGAAGTCCCGGTTGTTGTAATACAAAGTGAAATTTTGTACGTTGGTTGTACTGCGTTGAAAGCATCACGTCTTGACGAGATTTGACGGGAGTTCCACTTTTGACGGGCCTTCCCAGCATCCCCAGCCGACTTCGACTCTGTCATGGGATCGATCTTCGATCTCTTGGAGCTCAGCCAGAGCAACGTGACTGATGGCTGGGCGTGCAACACGACCAGCCATGAGTGGACAGAACTTCAGTTGGCGTCTTGGAGATTCATTTTCTTGAGTCTTGACGCAGATGTTGTCACTCCAGAGGGTGTCTCTGCGATGTTCACAGTGTCGCGAGATGAAGCCAGGGGTGCTTGAAGTCGCATTGAAACCATTTCGAGATGTCAGTATGTTGCTTCTGTTGAGCACAGCGCATCTCCAAAGCAACTGACTCGAGATGGCTCATTGCATCAGGCACCAGCAACTTTGGTGAAGGCTCGTCGAGCCAAATGATTCCTCTGCAAGAATGCGCAGTCGAAGAACGATTCATCCATTCTTGAATGCTCGACCGACGACACCATCCTCTTCAAGTCTCACAAGAGTCACCTCCCATGCAGAGGAGTTCAATGTCATGGTTGGATTGACAAAGCCATATGAATGTTGCAAGGACGAGAGAGACTCTTCACGATCCATCAATTCACTAAAACACGACCGTGGGCAGGCTTGAATCCTTTTCGATCTGTTGCAGCATTGCGACTACGAATAACGCGATTCCTCCGTCTTGTAAAAATGTCATCAAGGATGGATTTCATCCATGAACTTCGGCTGCCGCCGTCCAAATTCACCATTTTCTTGAAGTTGTGCACGACCAGCACAGTCAACTGACCCTTCGATCCCGCGAGACACAGGGGCCATAGGCTGGTGGCTGACTTGAAGACTTGCCCCCCTAGCACGAAGACAGTAACCCGAGCGACCATGCGCTTTCAAACTTTGCCAAATGTCGTCTGTTCGGGGTGAGAGTTCAATCGCTTCAATGCATTACCGGCTGAGTCATATTTTAACTTTGCCACCATGAACGCTCTTGCGACCAAGTCGGATCCCAACAGCGCATTCCTCGTCAGTGTCACGCAGGCCCAGCTCCAAGTGATTCAGTCAGCGCTGCTCGACTTGTGGGAATTCGGACCCAAAACAATTGACCCTGTCACTCCTGAGACGCTACAAGAATGGGTGAGCCAAGGTGAATTGGGCGTCGCGCTGTCCCTCAAACCAGAGGCAAAGGCCAAGACGGTACAAGAAGCCCTTCGGATTGCTAGTCAACAAGGGCGAACATGCGATGAGATTTTGGCCATGGGAACCATCCGCCTTGCCTGTGGTTCGGCGGCCAAGCCGTCGCTGAAATGCTTGCAGTCAAGCTTTTGCCCGACATTTGTGTATGACTTGTCCATGCCCGTCGATTTGACTGCTGTCTCGTATGGTCAATACACTTTCGACTCGCACACATTTCAGCCCAACACACCTTTGAGCAATCCCAACGCTCTGCTCTGCCTCGAGTCAACGTTGGCCGCGATCTCATCGTGTACACCACGACTGCATTCGCCCGCCACAGTAAGCGTGGCAAAGGTCTCTGGAATCAATTGGCTCTTCACAAGAGTATGAGCTGCATGCCCGACTTTTGCCGTGCTTTGAAAGAAGGCAATAAATTCTGTTCACTCTTCACGGTACGTTCCATTCACCCTGTCGACATCAACAGCTCACAACCCTCTCTAGACATACGACCACGAGGGGTGCGAGAAAATCGTGTTGAACAACATGATGCTGGCTGCGCGGATGTTTACGCTTTCATTGACGAAGCTGAAATGGAATGCGACTGGAACGTGTCGCGTCGTGCATTGGCGGGCCATGGATCATGCCATGAATAATCCCATCCGAGGCTACCTCATCTGCTTGGACCCGGCCATCGAGAGTAGTCGCCTGTAAGTTCAAGAATAGTTGTTCAATTGGGATTGATTGACTTGCTGTCGGAATTTGCTGGGAGGATTTCCAAGCTATAACTTCAATTTCACTTCCAAGAACCCCGACAATCGATTGTTCGTCGTCTGTTCGGTGCCGTGGTTTCTCCCTCTCCTGGCTTGGCCTCCAGAGATGGCGACGACAATGCTTCAGAGACCAAAGCATCCGCCACGCAAGGCCCGGTCGCCGCTGCCCAACGTCCCTCGCACATCGCCCTTTCCATGCTTGCAGTGGTTTGTCACTCGATAGTTCAATTTCGTCCACTATTCCCTTCGCACCTGGAGTGTATCATCACAGTAAACTTATCGACCCACAACAGCTTCAGTCGATTGCTGTTGCCTGCATGTGCGCAGATTCCCCATCTTATGCTGATGACATCCCCCATCCAAGCATTCCACGTACAGCAAATGCCCATGACAGCACAGGCGCGCGTGGCGACGACACCGATTTAATTCATCACACTGCTACGTCTCGTTTGTCGGCTTTGTCATCTTCACCAACTCGGACTGCATTCAATGGAACGACATCAACGGAGAAGAAGGCATTCTTGCGAGCCTATCAAAACTACTGGCTCCAAAGTATCTCCTAGCAGCAGCTTGGACTCCAAACGGTTGTGATGCCTGTGGGCGCTTGTGTCTTCGACGTTCGTCGTCGTACAAATGCTAAGGTTGAGTTGAGAAAGCGGCAGACCAGATTAGCGAGCAGGAGATGCGTGAGTATTTTCAAAAAGCCAATAAGCTGAAATCATCGACTGGATAAACTCATGGAGAATCTCCGCCTGAACACCTCTCTAACAGACGCGTGGCAGTCGTGTGGCAAAGCTATTGCACCTATTAAGATTGCACCTCGAGCAGCTCTGCATGGAGGGGTTTCTCCAAACTGAGCTAAAGCGGGTGGTTCTCTTATGGCACCTTTGACTCCACCAACATTCAAAGCTGTCGGATGTAGTAAGCTTGGACGCCAGCAAAACAAGTCTCTGAAGTCGGACCCGATGAAATTCATCCACTTGATTGTTGAATTTACAGGCGACTACGCTCGATGGACGGGTCAAAGCAGAGGAGGTAGCCTCGGACGGGATTGTTCATGGCGTGATCCATGGCCCGCCGATGCACGACGCGACACGTTCCAGTCGCATTCCATTTCAGCTTCGTCAATGAAAGCGTAAACATCCGCGCAGCCAGCATCATGTTGTTCAACACGATTTTCTCGCACCCCTCGTGGTCGTATGTCTAGAGAGGGTTGTGAGCTGTTGATGTCGACAGGGTGAATGGAACGTACCGTGAAGAGTGAACAGAATTTATTGCCTTCTTTCAAAGCACGGCAAAAGTCGGGCATGCAGCTCATACTCTTGTGAAGAGCCAATTGATTCCAGAGACCTTTGCCACGCTTACTGTGGCGGGCGAATGCAGTCGTGGTGTACACGATGAGATCGCGGCCAACGTTGACTCGAGGCAGAGCAGAGCGTTGGGATTGCTCAAAGGTGTGTTGGGCTGAAATGTGTGCGAGTCGAAAGTGTATTGACCATACGAGACAGCAGTCAAATCGACGGGCATGGACAAGTCATACACAAATGTCGGGCAAAAGCTTGACTGCAAGCATTTCAGCGACGGCTTGGCCGCCGAACCACAGGCAAGGCGGATGGTTCCCATGGCCAAAATCTCATCGCATGTTCGCCCTTGTTGACTAGCAATCCGAAGGGCTTCTTGTACCGTCTTGGCCTTTGCCTCTGGTTTGAGGGACAGCGCGACGCCCAATTCACCTTGGCTCACCCATTCTTGTAGCGTCTCAGGAGTGACAGGGTCAATTGTTTTGGGTCCGAATTCCCACAAGTCGAGCAGCGCTGACTGAATCACTTGGAGCTGGGCCTGCGTGACACTGACGAGGAATGCGCTGTTGGGATCCGACTTGGTCGCAAGAGCGTTCATGGTGGCAAAGTTAAAATATGACTCAGCTAGTGATCCGTGACCAGGGTTGAATGTCGAAAGGCTGGCTTGAGCACACGACGGTGAATAAGGAAATGAGTTATGAATTAGAAGAGCTGCTAGACTACAACTAGGCTACGCGTGCTGCACTTCGACACATCGCGTTCCTTGCTCACTGGCACAGAGATGCATTCCAATCCTGAAATACTTGGCTACAGTGGTACAGTGATGAGTACCAACCCTAAAGTACTTGGGTAAGTGTGCAAGAATCGTGATTCAAGTCGATTCGGAACAAATGGTACCCAATAGAAAACGACCACAAACCACACAGCTGTACGTGAATGGATACTACAAGAGTACTTGGACGTATTTCAGGTTTCGTATCCATCTCTGTGCTAGTGGGCAAGGAACGCGATGTGTCTAATTGCAGTACGCGTGGCCTAGTTGTAGTCTGGCAGTTCGTCTAATTCATTACTCAGCTCTAAGAGCAGCCCAACGCTTCAACGCTATTCCATCACGCTAAGTTGAAAGAAGGCAATAAACTCTGTTCACTCTTCACGGTACGTTCCATTCACCCTGTCGACATCAACAGTTCACTCCTCTCTCTAGACAAACGACCACGAGGGGTGTGAGAAAATCGCAATGATAGGTACAGTGGCACAGTGATGAGTACTAGGGTGGAGGTTCACACGTGTTGGTGTTTTACACTTACATGTGTTTACACGTGTTTACACGTGCGGGCAAATACTTCCTGGATACACGCACGCCGGATAAGTTCCGGATGATCTATCCGTTGTGGTTTTGCCCGCCTTTCGTCAGTTCTTTTCATTCTTCTGTTGTCTTTGTCAATGAAAAATGAATCGTAGAGTGGTGTGGAATCACTACGATGAAGACCATTCCACGAGTCGTGCTAAATGCGTCAACTTCTGTGGTCATGCTCTGTCACAGATGGCAATGGCTGGTTGCGTAATGCAACTTGACGATAGCGTTAACTGGGGGTGTAGCCCCTTTTCATCAAATGCAATCTGACAAACAATGAATTTGATGCTTCCCAAAGAGTCTTCTCAATGAAGGTTTACTTTTTGCACATATTGATGTAGTTGTTGGTCGCTCATATAAACATGGTGAATGTGTGGCTCTCCGGGCTGCACCATTCACACGTGTATTAACACGTGTTAACACGTGTTAACACGTGCGTGTAAATGCCAAAGTGCCGATTCCCTCCACCCTAATGAGTACCAAACCTGAAATACTTGGGTATAGTGCAAGAATCGTGATTCAAGTTGAAACGACCACAAACCACACAGCTGTACGTGGATCCAATTTGATGGATACTACAAGAGTACTTGGAAGTATTTCAGGATTGGTATCCATCTCTGAGCTAGTGGGCAAGGAACGCGATGTGTCTAAGTGCAGTACGCGGGGCCTAGTTGTAGTCTGGCAGCTCGTCTAATTCATAACTCAGCTCTTAGAGCATGCCCAACGCTTCAACGCTATTCCATCACGCTAAATCCAATCTAGCGTGCGTTGCTCAAAAGTTGGCGTGTTTGCCTGAGCAAGCCCAACGGTCATATCCTCTTCGATCCGGGACTATAACGTTATGGCATCGACCACGCGAAATCTAGTGGAGATTCAAGCGTGCACGCTAGAATTTCGTTACACGCTATTTTAGCGTGACACCGGTGGGCTTGAATCAACCACGCTAGAACGCTAATTTCTATTTGGTTAGCGGGTTAGCGTGGCCGCGTTGGCATGCTCTTATATACCATCGTGTGCTCAAACCAGACTTTCGACATTCAAGCCTGGTCACGGATCACCAGCTGAGTCATATATAGCTTTGCCACCATGAACACATCTGCGATCAAGTCGGATCCCAACAGCGCATTCCTCATCAGCGTCACGCATGTCCAGCTCCAAGTTATTCAGTCAGCGCTGCTGGACTTGCGGGAATTCGGACCCAAAACAATTGACCCTGTCACTCCTGAGACGCTACTGTACAAGAATGGGTGAGCCAGAGCCAAAGGAGAAGACAATACTGTACAAGAATCCCTTCGGATTGCTGGTCAACAAGGGCGAACATGCGATGAGATTTCAGCCCAACACACCTTTGAGCAATCCCAACGCTCTGCTCTGCCTCGAGTCAACGTTGGCCGCGATCTCATCGTGTACACCACGACTGCATTCGCCTGCCACTGTAAGCGTGGCAAAGGTCTCTGGAATCAATTGGCCCTTCGCAAGTCTATGAGCTGCATGCCCGACTTTTGCCGCACTTTGAAAGAAGGCAGTAAGATCTGTTTACTCTTCACGGTACGCTCCATTCACCCTGTCGACATCAACAGCTCCCTCCTCTCTCTAGACAAACGACCACGAGGGGTGCGAGAAAATCGCGTTGAACAACATGATGCTGGCTGCGGGGATGTTTACGCTTTCACTGACGAAGCTGAAATGGAATGCGACTGGAACGTGTCGCGTCGTGCATTGGCGGGCCATGGATCACGCCATGAACAATCCCACCCGAGGCTATCTCCTCTGCTTTGCCCAGCCTGTAAGACATTTTAACAATGTGAAATTTATTCTTGATCGTTGGTTGGCTCGTTAGAATATCCTAATTAGGTGTATATTTCGGATCTGGAAATACGTTTTTATTCATTCCACATTGCTCACACGTCCGTTGTCAATCAACGAGGGCGAATCAGCCCCTCAGTCAATCACACAGTGGGCCGGCAGTCTACGCCCCATGTGTTGTTTCCGAAAATAGTGGGCGACTTTTTACAAACGATTGAGCTGGTTGCACCTCACAGCGCAAAAAGCTCGAATGACCTCGCAGCACTCGATGCGAGTACTCAATCGATGGAAGGCCCCCTTTGGATTCCAGAGTGAATGGAAACAACGTCTTGCGCCGTGGCTATGGGAAGTGAGACCACTGTTGCCGGGGGCGGCCCGAGGCTCTTCCTGAAATTAGGATAAAACCTATTTAGACTATATTGGTTGGCTCCGACAAGGCGTCGATGGACGGCCCAATCAGTGCCACGTGCACTCGTATACAAAGTTCAAGTGATTTTATCCGGATATCCGGATAACGAATGCAACCGCCGCAGGGTGGAGGAAATCCACATCTCGACTCGCCGTTCCAACAAGCAAGCATGTGTGGCATCATTGCCGTTCTCTTGGCCAACAAGCATGAGCATTGCAATCAAATGCTCTACGATGGTCTGACCGTATTGCAACACCGTGGCCAGGATGCTGCTGGCATTATGACAGCGCACAAGGGCAGGCTTCATTTGCGCAAGGACAATGGCCTTGTCCGAGATGTCTTCAAGCAAAACCACATGCTCAGCTTGCTTGGGCACATGGGCATTGGCCATTGCCGATACCCCACCGCTGGCTCGTCGTCCAGCTGCGAATCGCAACCGTTCTACACGAACTCGCCGTATGGGATTGCATTGGCCCATAACGGCAACTTGACCAACTCGCACGAGCTGGCATCCGACTTGAAGAATGCCAACTTTCGTCATGTCAACACCGACTCGGTATGTAGCTTACTCAGCGCCTTTCGTCAAGACTGATATATTCTCTGTAGGATTCGGAAATGTTGCTCAACATTCTCGCAGATGAACTCCTCAAGCAAAACTCGCATCCGCTCAACGTCGACCAAATCTTTGACGCCGTGACAAAATTGTATCAACGCTGCCGCGGTGGTTACTCTGTCGTGTGCTTGATCAATGGCCATGGCATACTCGCATTCCGTGACCCTTGTGGCATTCGCCCTCTTGTTTTCGGCACACGAAAGAGCCTCTATGGTAAAATTCCCCTCCCTATCAAATGTAATTTCATCTCTTCGTAGGCACGGACTATTCCATTGCGTCTGAAAGTGTTGCTATTGATGCGCTCTCCTTCACGTTGGCTCGTGACGTGGCGGCCGGTGAAGCCATTTTCATCAAACCTGATGGTGAATTTGCTTCTCGCCAATGCGCTCCATCGGCTGTGTTGAGCCCTTGCATCTTTGAGCATGTCTACTTTGCCCGACCGGATTCTGTCATGGATGGCATTTCCGTCTACCAAGCTCGCCGTAACATGGGCTCCAAATTGGCTGAAAAAGTGCTCCGAATGAAGCCTGACCATGCCATTGACGTCATTATCCCGATTCCCGACACGTCGCGCACGAGCGCTTTGGAAATGTCCCATCGCATGAACGTATGCAATTTACGATTGCATCTTCAAGGGCTCATCTCGCTTTTAGATCCCGTACCGCGAAGGCTTTGTCAAGAACCGATACATAGCTCGTACCTTTATCATGCCTGGCCAAGTCGCTCGCAAGAAGACGGTCCGCATGAAGTTGAATGCAATCAAGAGGTACTCAAGTTGAAAGTTTGCATTGCAATTGACGATCTGCATCTAGTGAATTCGAAGGCAAAGTTGTCTTGCTCGTGGATGACTCGATCGTGCGTGGTACGACTGGGCGTCAGATTGTGCAAATTGCTCGTGAATCTGGAGCCAAAGCTGTGTACTTTGCATCGGCGGCGCCTTGCATTCGCCACCCAAACGTTTATGGCATTGATATGCCTACTCGGTACTTGTTCACCAGTGTAGATTGTGGTTTTGACACTTTTTTTTGTCCAGGGAAGAATTGATTGCCCACAACCGCACTGAAGAAGAAATCGCGGCTGAATTGACGGCCGACTGGGTTATTTTCCAAGACTTGGACGACCTCAAAGCCAGTTGTAATTTGGAAAACCCAGCGATCAAGTCGTGGGATACGTCGTGCTTTGATGGCCACTACGTCACGGGCGACGTCGACGACGCGTATTTCAAGCGCCTCCATGATGAACGCAACGATGCCCGCATGGAAATGAAAAACTTGGGCGGCGCTCCCATTTATCGCACGTTCTCGGATCCAGCCACGGATGACGTGATTGACATCCACAACAACCACCAGTAGACTCCACATGATTGCCGGCTTGATATAGATCAAGTTTATATACTCTTTACCTGCCTTCTCCTCGCTCTTGTCGTCGTCTGTTGTAAGCTTCATTGGACAGGCGAAACTCCTCACAGCGCCAGCATTTGCACCTCGCAATTATTAACAGTCAGTACCCACCACAGAAAGCCACATGCTCCTCGGGAGCAGTCAGTCGACACACGACACTCCCTTCCCTCTCCATGTTCCCATGTTTGTTAAATTTGTCCGGCGACTTGATTCACTGTCATTACAACGTGAACCCATTTCTAATGTATGCAAGCGGCCAACGTATGAACCCATGGTCAGCCAGGTGCGCTCCCTCTGGCTTGTCTTTCGACTTCAAAAATCCTCCAGGGGTGTCGTCAACGGCGGGGGCTGCTTGGGGCTATAACGTTGGCGACCATTGAGGGGCAAGCAATGCACTGCGGCAATACGCTGTTTCAACCACACATTTTTATATATTCACACATGAACAACACAGTCTAGCTATCTCCACTGAAGGACATCTTTCCGAGTCTCCTTTAGGGAGGAACGTAGTCGTACAATGTCTCTGCAGCCATCTTGTGGTTTTGTTGAATACCACGTTGGCATTGACGAACATCTTGGTCGTGGGGTCGTTCCCTCTGGGCGCCATGGATGTGGCGCAATGGATTCTGGACGTCTTGTGCGGGGGTTGTTGGCGTCTGCCCGACGGACGAGCATGAGCTGTCTGGGTTTTTCCAAGAGCACCGGGATCACAGCTTGGGAAACGTCCACGACAGTGTGCTTCATGCATGCACAGCAGGCGCGCAAGGCGGTCGGGCTGCCTCCACGAACTAGCGTATTCCATTCCTTGCTGCAGTTTGCACAGACGACTTGACCACAAAGTCGACACGATTGCTTGGTTTGAAAAACGACAGAGTTGAACTTGCGCTGGCAAATGTAGCAGTGGCCACGAGTCGAATGCGGGACGAGTTTGTGGTCGGGGAGAAGAGGGTGCAGGGCGAGTTTGCTTTCCCACAGAGCTGTTTGCAAGAGGCCGAGATGCCGCACAAATCGTCGCAGGGCTGTAGCTTGGACCACCGAGGGAAATTTGCTTTCCAGGTTGACCTGCATGAGCTGGGTGATGTGGAGCACGCCTGGTACATCTGTTTCAAGACAGACCAACCCAGCTCGATGGATCGAACAACGCACGAGCTGGAAGTTGTGTTTCAGGTCCGGACATGTTGAGATCTTGATTGACTTGAGGCTGCGCACCCATCCACGACGGCCATGCCTCTCAAAGTCATGGGTGCTCTCGACGTAAACGCAGTCGCGGGTCTTGGATGCTGGTAGAATGTTGAGAGCGAGCCACTTGATGGCAGTCGTATGTCTTGGGGTAGCTTGGGACGGCATGGCCAATGTATGGAGCAAAGCAGCGTCAACGGAGCTGTAGGCAAAGCGTTGCGCCTGTTCGCGGCATTCCTCGGTCGTTCCCGCATGAAACAGAGTCGCCACATCGTCGATAGAGCCACGTACGAGCGAGACTGCGCAGAATGTCTGCACTCGACACGGCGCGGTAGGATCAACGCCAGAGTACACTTGCACATTTGAGTCTTCCGAGTCAAAGGACCATTGAATCGGGCCACCTTCAAGTTGAGAATGTCGAATCTACACAAAGAAATGAGCTCGCAAGGTGTGGATCGAGTTGTCAACGCACCACTTCGACCGAGGTTTGTTCGCCCAGCGATATGCACGCCTTCGCGTCGTCTGCATGGAGCGACCGGCTCTCAAAGAACGTCGTTGGAAGCGGCAAAGGTGATGGTGCCATGCTGCGGTCGAATTCAAATCTGATGGTCACTTGTTCCTTCTTGGTCATCCCCGACAAGTTATCGTCACTGAAAAAACAACGACAATCCGCTATCAAATGTCTCACCTTGTTCGATTTTGGTGAGTTGTTTAGATGTGTCAATGCCATGATATCACAAGCTTGTGGCTTTGTTTCCACCGAGAGGACAAGCTCTGCAGCGCTTTCAAGTACCTGAAAGAGCGTAGAGCTCCTGAAGTAAGCAGTAGAGCTCCAGAGAGCTGACAATACCTTTGTGTACGGTGAGATATTTTGCGAATCGAAAAAAAGACGACGGCGTCACCAAATCTGCTGCCTGGAACGAAATTTGGCGTTCGACGGATTGGACGAATGAAAACAAGAAGCGACTACCGGTAGGGTGGGCAAAGGACTTTGAAGGGACTCCGAAGGGAGTGTGAACTCCGGAGGGAGCATGGCGGAGTGAAAGGAATGGTTGGCAGCGTGCAGCCCAAAAGGTTCAAGTTGGTCTGGTGTGTCAATGTGGTGCTCGTTTTTTCAACGGCAGGAATACTATGTAAAGGGCCTAAATCAATGTTTTCGTATTCGGTGCTGCGTTGCAGCTTGCTTCGAGATGCCAATGCATCATTGGAGTGGCCCTACATCGCGCTTCTTTTCTTTCTATCGGTCCTAGCCTAGGACCGATAGAAAGAAAAGAAGCGCTGGAGACGATCTGTTTCAAACCGCACTGCCACCAAGAAGGCCATGAAGATATCAACCGTCGAACATGAGCAAGTCATGATTTGTCCCAGTACGGCTGGTACGATTATTCCAACGTCTGAGTTCATCCAGCAAACCGTCATCGCGTTTCTTTCAAGCAGCATGAAGCTAAAGATTTGACAGGAAAAAGGTTTATACATGCTTGTCGTAACACTGCCCTTATCACTTTGGAGTGCGACGGAGTACTCCGTCGGCAGCATAGAGCCAAAACCACCATTTTGCCCCGTCCTAGAAGCGACCATCTCCAACGTGCACGACAGTGGGAAGTCTCTGGGTAGAGATGCCAGGCCACAGTCGTGCTGTCGTGCATTGAATGTTATTTGCATCTGAATTATCCGGATAAATCCGGATACGAACCTCAACCACCCAGCGAACGCAGAGATCAGCCTTGTTGGCGCGTTGATGTTTTCCACGGCATTTCCATTTAATATCCACACCAAGACGCGGTCTATGGCGAGAACGCTTGGAATTATCGAAACAGCGTCAACAAAATGCTCTCTGCAATGTAGAGGCTCAGCATTCCGACGTTTGAAACACACCTCAAAAAGCACAACTGCGAGCCAGAACATTCAGCTCTGGCTTGGAATTTGTATGCAATTGTTGTCGTGTTTTATAAACGTCTCTTATCATTCCAATGGGCGTCCCTTGCGATGTCCACGACGACTTTATTGAGGACACAGGATCCGCGAGCCTCTTTACGATCAAGGTCACTGCTTTAATGGAATGCAGCATGCGCTCGAGACAATAAATGCTCGACCTGGTCATTGGTTTGCTGATAGGGCAACTTGAAAAAAACGTGTAATGAACCATAAGAAACGCGTTAGAAACGTTATGACCAGCACAATGTGTCCGTCATATATTTCCCACTTGGACGGCCATCGTTGCGATGGCGGCAAAGTACCCGCTGCCTGCTAACTTTTTTCGATGCCCTGCGCTCAATGTAGATGAAACAGCCAGGCTATTAAAGAGTGCGGACGATTCTGCGCTGGATTTGGTCAGTGATTCGGCCGCTAGCAGCTTTTTTAACGTGTTCAACAGGTTCGAAGCTCTCGCTTAAGCGGTGGACCCATCAAATGGACGCTCAAGATGGAAGAAAAGGGAGTTTGGTTGTATAAAGGAGTTGATCCTGCGACTCCAAATGCGACGACGTGGCTGTGCACGACTGAAGTCCTCGCTTCGATTGATGAAATCGTCGACCTCTTCCGTACAGATTCGACTGCCGCGTATCAGGAATTCTGTCGATCGTACATCAAGGAAAGTCTCGATGGCCAAAGGCTCTACTCGTTGCGTCGCCCATCTCCCGCCACGCCTCGGCTCTCTGTGTCTATCAAATGGTTTGCATGTGATACCCCGACGTTTGTCAAACCACGCGATTTCTGCTTCACTGAGGTACAACCAGGCGTCGAAACTGCGATCTCTCATGAACAATAGATCCAAACCGACTTTGACTTGGAAGGCAAGACGGGCTGGGCGTGTGCGCAAAAGTCTGTGAATTTATCGTGCTGTCCAGACCTTCAGAACTCCCTTGGGCTCGTGCGAGGCACTTACCACCGTGCTGGTATTTGCTTTTTGCCGTCCGATCGACCGGGATACCTCCAAGTCTCGCAGCTTGTCCAAGCAGATTTTCGAATGCCCGACATGTTTACTGACATGTTCGCCAAGAAACATTCTCGTGCGATTGCGGCCCACCTAGACACGATTCTGCGCCAGTCGCGTCTAGCCCGAGGCACGTTTCTCCATGAATCAGACCTCGTTCCCCGAGACAGTCGAACGAAATGCTATGTGTGCCAGCGCAAATTCGGTGCCTTCTCCAAGAAGGGCCGCTGCCGCAAATGTGGCGAAGTCGTGTGTCGAAAATGCAGTCAAGTATGGGATGTCACGATCTCGGGCATTCTTACCCACCGTCGTGTCTGCACAGCTTGTTCCTGCGGCACTGTCGAAGTTGCCGTCGACGCTAATACAATTGTGGACGACCCCGACGATGATCAACCTGACTCGCCGTTGACTCAGTTCCAAGCAACACAGCAGTCCCAGGTCCGCCTTCAGTCAGGAACTCGAGAACTTGACTACGATCCCCATTTCCGCCAAGAGAATCCCCGAAACTACCATCCACAAGACGCGCATCCCCGCGACTTTCACCCTCAAGACCACCGTGAGTACCTTGCAGAGGACCCGCATTACCGCGGCTTCCATCCTCCAGAGCCACATCACCTTGAATACCATCAGCAAGACCCACGACACCCCTATTACCACCAGGGACCTCCCCCCGCTCGGCCAAATTATCAGCAAGAAGGCGGCATGAACATGCTCTTATTGGACCCTGTTAGGCCGCAACAGCAACTAACTCAGTATCATGAACAGCCACACGATGTTCCTTATGGACAAACGACTCTCGTGCGGAAAGGAAGCAGCGTGCCGCCTCCGCACTTGAAAATGGAACGACTACAACTCGAAGCACCCGAAGACAGGATGCCTGTCCTTGGCAATGAGGGAGACGAGGATGACGACGAGGATGACGAAGATCTTCAGTCCATGTACAAGGATGACATGTCCAACTACTCCGAGTCGATGGTGAGTTTCCAGCAGAGCTTCCATAAGCCAGCATTTCGATCGCAACGACAACAGTTCCCTCTCCATGACCACGGTCCGGACATGTATGGTCAACCCCTGCGCGACCCACGACGAGTTCCCCCTCAAGTCCGAGCTACTGGCCCTCGAGGAGGTCCAAATGGAATGCCACCACATCAATACGGCCATCATCAACCTCCCAACTACCATGGCCCTGGCCCAAGACATCCCGCGCCTCCCATGAATCACCAACGCCCTCCTCATTCGCATAACCCTCAGCAGCACTACCACCAAAGCCAAATGCACGCAAACTATCATCCCCAGCATATTAACCAACCTCAGCCTCCAAGATCGTACCCCCGCCGTGGCCGAGGGCAACCACAGCACCAGTTTGTCAACCCATACACCAACCAACACCAACAGCCACCACCACCGCCAAGCGATAGACGAGGTCCCCGACCGATGCACCCCCAACAGCAGCAGTATGGCTACATAGCACCACCGCAGCAGCACCAACTCCTCCAAGACGCAGACAATGGAAGTTCGTACGGAGGCAGTCAGGAAGGCCGTTCAGCCCAAGAATCAAGCCGATCAAATCCCTACTCCAACTTGTACTCCTTCCAGCCACGAGACGCGCCGCCATCCTCTCGCAATGACTTGATCTTGGCTTTGCCGCCTCCATCGCCGTCGTCGTCTTCGACCTCGAAGGGCGGAGCCTCCGTGTCGTCAAAAACGTCCAAGACAACGCCATCGCTTGTCCTCTACACTGCCAACGGGCCCCAAAACATGTCGTAGATAAATAGAGAAATTGAGTCTCCACTGTGAATTGCCACGACGAGTCTTTTGCTTTCCAGTGCTGCCATGGAAAGCCAAAGGACGACCAGCGACAACTTTCTGTACAGTCATCAGAAGAAGTGCGCAATCAAAACTTGATCAACTGAGTTTGGAAGAACGTTCTTGTCTCTCTGGAAAAAGTTCATCTGAGTTGACTCGTGGCTGCGACGTCTGTAGACTTCTGCAAGTTGTCATCCTAATTCAAGCCAACGACGAATCTCGTCGTCAAGACGTCAGGATGAACGACAGAGGCTGTCGAGTTGAATCCCAGTCGTACGTTGCATCAAGTTCGCATTGGTTGTGACGACGCGTTGGTTGTCCGTGGGCTTCGGGGGTACGTACAGAGCTTCAAATTGCATCGTAATGTTAGCTCACTGCTTGGCGCTCAGCTCGCCATCTTGTTCACAGTCGTGCCGTGGCTCTCCAGACATTGCTACGCTTTGGATCAAACGTAATGCTCATCCCCCCAGCTGGGACGTTTGCGGCGTGGATAATTGTTGAAGCGGAATTAGTTGTCCGCAAAGAATTTCATTTCGCATACGTTGCCCCTCAGTCAACGCAAACCCCCAAGTTGGTCCACCCAACGATGGGGGAATTGTCGACTACATGGGGGATCCCATCTCCATCAGAGCTAAAGTTCAAATCGGATACAGGTCAAACCCAAGTTTGCTGAGACGACAGGGGACCATGGGGGCAGCCACTGGTGTATGTTTAAGCGTGACAAACTCTGTAAACCAGCCTGTTCATTCTCAACCTGGAGTTGCACACGGACAACGACACGAGGATGCCTCTCCCGTACAATGCAACGACGAAGGAATCATCTCACCAGAGCACGTTTCCTTCTTTCCATGCTTGAAACAAGTCGACAGCCGGCGAATCTGCAGCACATAGGAAGCAATATGCGGTGTGATATTCGACGTTGCTGTGGACTGATCCGACCTTCTGTGTTTGTATCGACCCAACAACTTTGTGATCTTGCCAAGGTGGCGGGGCCAGCAAGCAGCACCACCACAAGTTAAGCCATTCACTGAAATGTCCGTCGAGTGCTCGGGCAAAGTCCAGTAAAGAACGTCCAACACAAGGATACACGTACGAGTGTGGAGATTCAGTGTACTACGTTCCAGCAACAACTGGTGAATGGCCAGGGCGAAAAGTTGCCCCCGATGCACGCAAGCCGATTTGCTGCCACACGATGGAACAACCTCCACGTTTGGGTGATCGTATTTCGTAGCAATATGTGTAATTGCACTTGAAGGAGCAAGGCTTGAAACAAAAACGAGACGACAGGATCATCCTGTCGTACGATGGAGGCTGATCCAGTGCACGCAGACGATGGAAAAAGGTCCTCGATCAGCTGACAGCCCAAGGCGTCTTCAGGGGCGAGATGGTGCTAGTTCCAGGGACGTTGCTTGGGGGAAATAGTAGATTGTAGTCCTGTCGTCTCTCGTAAACATTCGGAAGGAAGAGTGGCTTTGGTTCAAGCAGCATTTCCGCAACTTGATCGTCTCCTGCTCATTAACCAGTGACATTATATAAAGTTTCAGCAGTCTTGATATAAATTTTGAAGAGAATTGGTTAATGAGGCATCATATCCCGACTGCTTATTCCTAACGTTAGTGAACATGAAGCCCTGGCCATATTATACATGTATTCAGCACGTCACGTTTGTCCAAACTGACGCATATCGTCGTACAGTTTGTCGGAAGTTCAGTAGACAATCCCAACGGGTTTTGATTAACGTCCATTGACCTGTGAGCGTCAAATCGTACAATGAAGTATTAAGGCCTCAAGCCAGCAACTTGAAGACTATGACAAGGAGCATATTGAGTTATTTCTTGCATTCCCTTGTGGATCTTGGAATTGATGGATACAGCTGTAGTCATCGTTCTCGTCGAGTAAAAACAACTCCTTTAAATTTATATTATGTTTATTATCATATTTAAAAATTAATTAAATTTAACAGGAAATTTTATAAGAGGGCAAACTGGTCGAAAATATTTTTGGGTCGAAGTTTGGTCGTTCGAACGTATGGACTTTCTAGCAGTACGGTTTTGTTTCCACCGCCGTGTGGCCACCTTCCCAATGTTCATTCTCAAAGTTCAAAGGAAGTCGTTCGCATGTCGAAGTTTCCTCTGCCAGCCAATTTCTTCCGATGTCCGCCGCTCAAGGCGGAAGAAAAGGAGCGGATTCTCAAGAGCGGCGAATCCACCTCAGCAGATATGGTATGCTTTCACGGCGAATGGTCGGCTTAGCATCCAAATTAGGTCATGTACTCGCGGGTGACGGGTGGACCGATCAAGTGGAACCTCAGTGTAGACGAAGCCAGTATGAAAATCTACAAAGGCGAAGACCCGAGCGCTCCTCCTGGTGTCGTGGCATATCTAGGCGTAACAGAAGTCATGGCGACGATCGACGAAGTGGTCAACCTCTTTCGAACAGACACGACAGAAGAATACCAGGAGTACTGCAAAATGTTTATGAAAGATCTTCTCGACGGTCAAATCCTATACACACTGCGAAAGCGAACGCCAGAAAACCCCCATCACTTGGCAGCGATCAAATGGTTCGCCATTGCCAGTCCCATTCCGGGCATTACCAAAGCTCGCGACTGGTGCTTCCTCGAGGTATTTCATATCGATCGCTCTTCCTTGTAAATTCATTTCTGCGCTAGACACAACACGATTTTGAGCTCGACGGTCGAAAGGGATGGACGCGTGCATTCAAGTCGTTGAATATGGCTTGCTGTCCTGATCTCCAGCATTCCTTGGGCCTCGTACGTGGCATTCACTACCGCACGGGCTTTTGCTTCTTGGAATCGGATCGCCCAGGCTATCTGGAAGCCCATCAACTTGCTCAAATTGATATTCGAGGCAAAATGGTCGACATGGTCATTGACCTGGGCATGCGTCGCCGTCTGAAGATCATGAAGGAGCTCGACACATTCTTGCGTCAGAAGCGTCTAGCTCTTGGCACCTTCGTCGAATTGTCTGCCCTTGTGCCAAAGGAAAGCCGCAGCAAATGTTTTGTGTGCCAGCGCAAATTCGGAGCCTTCTCCAAGAAGTGGAATTGCCGCAAGTGCTGTGAAGTCGTGTGTCGCCGATGCAGCCAAACTTGGGAAGTGAGCATTGCAGGTGCCATCGTCGAACGCCGGGTGTGCACCGCTTGCTCCACTGGCCATATTGATGTTCCTCAAGATACAAAAACCATCGTTGATGAAGACGAAGAGTCGTCCACTCGTCATGTCGACTCGCAGACACACTCCAACTACTCAAATTCCCCTCGCAGCAAACAGCTCGACAAGGCGACCATTAACTTGATCACGCCGTCACAATTGAGCCATCTCAAATCATCGACATCGTCGACCACTCAATTTCGACCGCCTCAACCGAATGACATGTACATGCACGAGCAGCAATTCCCCAACACACCTCAAAAAGTCGCCATGGCGCAATTGGACATGTCCAGAATGCGCATCGACGATGTGCCAGTCATGGACGAGGAGTACGGAGGCTACAAGGACGACATGTCCAACTACTCGGAATCCATGGCGAGCTTCCAGCAACCATTTCATCGTCCGATGCCAGTACACGGTGCACCTCAAGGTTACTTCCCCGACGTGTCCCCCGAGTACACTGGTCACCGTCCTGGACCTTACGACCCTCGTCGGATGCCACCACCTCGAGCTGGCTATAGGTATCCTCAAGACGGCTACGGTGGTTATCCAGATCAAATGTGGCAACAACCTCCACCTCGCTATCCATTGCCCCCTCAAAACCGCTACCCCCAACCTTATCCACCCCAGCACAATCCTTATACCCAGACATACCATTACCCTCGAGATGGCCCACGCCAAGCCCCGTATCCTCCACTCGATCCATACGCACAGCTTCGACAACCGCCTCCGAACAACTACGATTACCAGTACCCGCAGCCACCACCGCCACAGCCTCAATCCTACACACCACAATCGCACAACTTTGACCATGAATCGGACAACACAAGTGCATACGGAGGCAGTCAAACGAGTGGCTCCCATTTACAAGGCTATGGTCGTACGGGCAGCGCCACCTCTTCCGTGCATGCTCAAGAAATCCGTGGCCAGAGTCGATCCGTTTCAGAACGGAACGACTTGATTGCACCGGGATCGCTCGTCGCTCCATCGCTTGTCCTACAAGCTACGTCTCAAAAGACAATGTGAGATCCAACCGTTTGCAGTCTCAAGACATCGTTAGTACTCCCGCCATTGTTGTAGCATTCTATACTCCCTGCAGCAGAACTTACTTGGTCATGCCATAGCAGTAGACTGTAGCCCACGTCCGTGAACAAGTCGTTAGAACCATTTATTGTTTTTTTAGTGTTCACCGCGTCCTCCTCGGCGCTTCCAGTGGCTTTATGGACTCGTGGCCGGTCGGCACCCACGTCGTTGGCCTCGTCCGTGACGTCGAGGCGACAACTACAGTACTTAACAAAAACCCACCACCGGTTTGGCCTCGAGGAGGCGATGAAAGACGCAGTAATGATCACTCGCCTGTTAACTTGGGTGCAGGCGGTGAACAGACGTTGAGCCAGCTCAACTAGCGGGTTGAGGAATGCAACTTTTCATCGAATGGGTTCGCGTTTAGGATATGAACAAGTTGCACTGTGCAATCAAGAGTAACATTTCGCACATGCGCCACCGACAACAAACGGCGTCAGACATTCAGTTCCATGAGAAGAGCCAACTTTATGGTGGAAAATGAGCCAAGGTTGACCTTGAAATAATGCTGCCATGCCTATCGACAAGGGCAACGTCGAGATTTCCGGCGGTGAATGGCTTCACACTTTTGAAATGTCCACCGAAAAGGTGACAGTCCGACGAAGCATTGGAGTGGTCGTGGCTAAAGACACGTCCTTTCTTTGGCAACTTTTCACAGCACACAACAGCCGGTGCATGCAGCCATCGTTGCATATCCAGCCTCGATTCGGACGCACTTTGCAACGCGAAGAAGCATGGCCACGTTTCCATTGCCGGCGAATTATTTCCGATGCCCGGCATTGAGTGCCGAGGAGACGTCGCAATTGCTCTTGAATGCCGACATACTCGCCAAGGAAATGGTCGGCATATCGGTCGTTCGTTTCGATCAAACTCATGTGGACAATAGGTGCAATACTCGCGACTGAAGGGAGGACCAGTGAAGTGGGAACTCAAGCACGACGAGCCCCGTTTGAAAATGTACCAAGGGTACGACAAGGATGCTCCAGCCGGAGTGATTTCATGGCTGGGTGTGTCGGAGGTCATGGGTACGATCGACGAAGTCGTCGACCTCTTTCGGACGGAAACGACCGAGGAATACCAAGAATACTGCACCATGTTTATGAAAGATCTCCTCGACGGTCAAGTGCTCTACACATTGCAGCCGCGCACGCCAGAGAATCCACGGCATGTTGTCGCGATCAAGTGGTTTACCTTTGCGAGTCCACTTCCTGGCATTGCCAAGCCGCGCGACTGGTGCTTTGTCGAGGTATTGCATGAACTTTTTGGGGCTCTGTAGCATGCTTCCCTAGACACATCGTGATTTTGAACTCGACGGCCGAAGAGGATGGACAAGAGGATTCAGATCGATCAACTTGGCATGCTGTCCTGACCTTCACAAGTCTCTAGGACTCGTCCGAGGCATCCATCACCGATCAGGCTATTGCTTCCTTGAATCCAAAGATCGACCGGGCTATCTCGAAGTGCACCAACTTGTCCAGGTTGACATCAAAGGCAAAATGATCGAAAGTCTCCTCGACAAAGCAGCAAGGCGGCGTCTCCGTCACACCACGGAAATTGATACCTTCCTGCGGCAAAAGCGACTAGCAAGGGGTGCATTTCTATCCGACGTCGATCTCGTGCCGACAAGCAGTCGGGCCAAATGCTGTGTATGCCAGCGACGATTCGGAGCCCTCTCCAAGAAAAGAAATTGCCGCAAATGTGGCGAAGTCGTCTGCAGTCAATGCAGTCAAATGTGGCAAGTCAACCTCGGCGGTCTTCTCGTTCGTCATCGCGTTTGCACGGTGTGCTCATGCAGTCCCCCGAGCGCCCCCTTTGACGCCAACACCATCGTGGATACGCCAAACGAAGACGATTCCTTGCGCAACACGCCAAAGATTGATCAAAGCCGGAAGCTCCTCTTTTCAACCACGCCGAAAACAAAGCGCATCTCCGCCAAGCTCACAAGAAGCGCATCAGCAAAGACTCTCTCACGACCTGTTTCAGAAACATCGTCGTCTGCTTCCGAATACCACAGAGTAAAACAAGAACAGCCAAGGCATGACTTGCTTGAGGCTGAAGCCGCGCGGATGGAACGACTACAAATGGAGGATTTGCCCATCTTGGACGATTCCTGCACGTCGTTCACAGACGACGTCGCCAACTTTGACAAGACAACCCCTAGAGGCCACCAGTTGGACAACCAAAGGGATTATTATCCACCAGGTCAAAGAGGCTCGTACAAGCAAATTACCGTGGCATCAAGATATGCACCTCAGGGCTACAACAGCGCGCATCGCAGCCATTCTGGGGATGCCACGAGGCAGCAGTACTATGGTACATTCCACGAGCAATACAGGGAGCTACCGCGCAGCCACACTGCAGAACAGCTATCTTGGGACTATGCTTCAAGTCATGAGCAGTACATGTACAACCCGTCCGCAGACCATGATAGACATTTTACAATGCAGACTTGAGATCTAGCCAGCGAAGTCGAGACAGTCGACGGCGAAGCCAAGAGAGAAACGATTTGATCTCGCCACCGCTTTACAACATGCCGTCGGTGGTTCTAAACGAGGCGTCAAAGCCCTCCAAGCAAATGCATTAGCGTAGATGGCACTAAATTAAAGGATCAAGCTCCACCCATGACAATTCATGACCTGACACAAATTGGAGAAATTCTATTTCGACAGAATGATCTCAAATCATTTGGAGATCGCACATTGCTCAATGCACAGTGGGCATCTATAGGGAGAGGCTCGGACGTAGGCAATATCCGATATCAAGACATTACCTGGATGGATGGATTTATCATAGGTGATATTACTCGACGAAAGGTGTCAAAACAACACTCGCTATCGATCTTTCCTTCTGCATTGATTTGGCAAATTGATATGGTTCATTTCCTTGCTTGTCAACTTGTTTGCAATCGTTATTCAGCATCCGACAAAATATTTTATCATGGGGCATGGCTCAAGTGAATTAAAAACAGCAGCATACATTAACAGATTGATGAAGGTGATCTTTTGGAGACACTAGTATTAAATTAAACACACCCTAGGCTATCTATAAGTTGAGTGGCTCAAATGATTTAACCCCAGACTTAATGTCCCATTCAAATCGTCGTGGTGCTGCTATTGCAGCAGCCTCAAATCAGCATGTATCTTTGCCCGACTTAGCCCACAGAGGGCAGTGGGCTGTGGAGAGTTTCTCAAAATTGATGGAGTACATGTCTGAAACTTGGCATGGCGATCAAACAGTTGGGCGAGCTCTAAGTGGATGGGAGCAGCCTAACCTCCGAGTTTTCTCTGCTTCATTGGAAGCAATATCGTCTGATCCTGGTGAACAAATCAAAATTAACAGTTTTGTGGACAGCTTGTTTGGTTTTACTATGGACAGATTATCCAATAGATCATTTGCAAATGCCATGACAGCTGCCCTATTAATGTACTTGCGGGATACTTTGCATGCATGTGAGAAGCACATGCTTCATAAGACTTTGCTTGAAGCAGGTCAAGCAGTATTTTGTGATACCGAAGACATTGTGCGTACAATTCTTTTAAAATGGGGTGAAAATATACGAGCGAAGTTTCTTATGGACAACTTGACTCAACTTAAGACTTCTGTTATCCTCCAGAATTTACCAAACGACGATATTGCTAAGCATTTTGTCGGCGCCAACACATTCTCCGATGTGCTCGAAAAACTCGTCTTGGGCTATCGTACATTGATGGGAGAAGTTTTAAATCTTCGAGGTTTGACATTCGAACTGCAGAATCTTGTGAAATCGCAGAGCAATCAACTGGCATCTATTCACAATTTACTCGTACAAAATGGTTCAAACGTCTACCCTCCATCGAGTGATCAGGGAATTGAAAAATCATACATGAATATCCCGAACATAGGACACATCAGAAGTTGGCCTCCGATTTTACATCGCTGGCAAATATTCAATTCTCTGATTTGATTGTGAGATATTTAGCTGAGTCATTATGGAGCATACCTTTAGAGCGAAACAACAAAGTACAACACCGTGTTATTCAAGCAATTAAAATTGCTGAAAAATTCTATCCTATCAAGAAGATGATGATGAAGCCCCCCAGCAGAGTACCAACCGAGAATGAAATGAAGCTCTGGAGAACTGTGGCTGTTGAAATACAGTCAAAAATATTGGACCACATCCAGGCAAATCGCGACACCAAGGAAAGAAAACGAGGACCAACTGGTGCTGTCGAAGGAGCCTTGAAACTGTGGTCGAAGCTGCGTCTTGACTCGACAATTTAATCAATTCATAGTGATACATAAGTCATAATACATTCTTCCATACCATGGACACGGAAACCAAAAGCAGAAGTCATTTATTGTGGCTCGCTTGTCTGCGAGATCGTGGCATCCTCGATCCCTCAGATTTCAAAATGAAGGAGGGTGGAGACGGAAGAATTTGATTGGACGTGAAGGTTAGAAATACAGTGTGTATCGCCAATACAAATACCCAATACGAATACGATACACCGAATATCATCGTTCAACTCGAAAACTATCTTGAACTTTCTATGGGATCCAGCTGAAGATAAGCTGAGTTTAGTTGTTACAGTTAGATTAACGTTATCAGCACAGAGCTCAACTGGCAAACCTGAGAATGCTGTTGCAATCCAGGAGCGCATACCTATCAAGATATTGAATGTTGTGATAGGTTTGAAAATGCATCCAAGAGGACAATGTTTGCCATGATTCCGTCTTGCATCTTATATTCTCAGATCGGTGATAAGAGCTTTTTATCTTTCACAATTGATGACAGACATATACCGGTATCTTATGGGCAACATCTCTGGATCAAGTGTTATTCCAAATTGGACTCGGCAGTTGACTTGCCAGAGTTGACTAACTAGCCAATTATTTATCAGTATTTCCCAACTTTTGACCAATCAAAACATTTTTTTGTGATGCCATGGGAAAGGCCGAGATGGACGCTGACTCGCGGAAGATACGCAGGGCGTATCGACGCTTCACAGCGAGACAGCAATTGGCGTAGAATTCATGCATGGCGGAATTCTGGGATGCAGGAGTAAGAGGACTTATTTCACGGAAAAGGACAATTCCTGGCTTTAAAGTTAAGTGTATTGTTAAGCTCATGCATTTACTCCTTAGCGTGATGCCAGCGGTATCGCTGCATGGAACTTAATTAACTGCAAGTTTATTCTTAACACACAAATGAGACTCGTTGTCAAAAATTAACTTTACAGCAGCAGTAATTGGCTAACATAATATGTGGATATGATATTATCATATCCACCGGTGAGAGCAAAGCAAAAAGCTGATCGAAGTTACGGATAAATATTTATATCCGGAATAATATACTAGTACTATTAATAGTAGCTCATATGCCTTGACGGTGAGCTACATATCGTCTTTTTCGTCCAAATTTGCAGATTTGATCCAAATCGACGAAATTTGAGTGATCAATCTGGCAATAGTAAATTCAAGTATAATCGGAAGGTACATAAGTTAATGTGTGTGTGTTGGTGTGTTATGTGTGTGTTTGAAGCAAAATCTGGACGCTGATTGGCTGGTTCGATTTGATGTTTGATTCAAAGTTTGATCGATTTCAGCCAAGTTCGGAAATTTTGAGTGAATCAGACAATATCCACTCAAATAGCTCAAATCTGGCTTAAAGATACCAGATAAAGATTTATGAGCTATAAATATCCGGATTTCATCGAAGTTTTCCTTTTAGCTAACGCTTTAGCTCTCAACCAGTGGAGGTGCTCGGCACGTTTGCTGGCTCCATATGCAAAATATAAATTATACTCTTAATTTTCATCCAATGAAAATATAATTTTTTGTCGCATTGGACCAATCCTGGTGGAGATGCTGCAAATAATTCGCTAATTTTGTCCAATCATATTTTGTGCAATTCCCCAGCAGCAAGGTGAAATCATCCTAGTTACAAATGTTATCATAGAGTGACCTGGTCGCTCCAAGTACGAGGCGCAATGATTCCATTCAAGCTAAAAATGCGTTGGGATGCATCACGTCGACATAAATTGAGACTAAACACACGAATGTTGAACCGCAAAAGAGGCAGATATCTGATTGGTACCCAGCTCAGTTGCTTAGTGGCTGTCGATTCAGGCGAATATGTGAATATGTGAAGAGAGACAGGTACTGAATAAGGAAATCCGACATATGACAGCACCAGATTCGATGGGTCAAGTCACATCAACAAGAACGACGCATGACATCGTCCAAGCTATTTCCACTCCCACCAGACTTCTTCCGCTGTCCGCCGCTCAAATCCAAGGAGCGAAATCACCTTCGACGGTTAGGTGTGTCCGTGTGTGATCAAGCGGTAAGTTTCATTCTAGTCTGACCGCGAGTTGACGACAATGTTCCATGCCAGGTACGATACGCACAACTCGAAAATGGACCGATTCAATGGAAGCACATCGCGAGCCACCGCGATGTTCATATCTACCGTGGCAAGAACGAGACTGCACCGCCGCATATTTTGACAGTTGCTTCTTCGATGGATGTCCTTGGCACGTTGGACGAAGTGGCAGAATTGTACCGGGCCGAGACGCATGCAGAGTACGCCGAGTTTTGCAAGCATTTTGCAAAAGATCTGCTTGATAACTCCGTGCTCTATACAGTAACTCCCTCAACACCAGAGCATCCTCGACACTACATTGGTGTCAAGTGGCATGCGCTTGAACTGGGAGGACCACTGATGCCTCGCGATTTCTGCTTTCTTGAGGTTGGTTCCGTTGCGATGGCGAGCGCTAAATCTTCGTAGAGCCGATGTGACTTTGAGTTCAATGGCAGGCCGGGTTGGGTGCGTTGCCTTCATTCAATCGACATGCCGTGCTGCCCGAGCCTAGAGCCATCACTTGGTTTACTACGAGGAACATACCTTCGGGTCAGTTTCAGCTTTGTCGAGACCAACCGACCGGGCTACCTTCGAGCCATGCATCTTGTTCAAGGAGACTTTCGGGGCTCTATCCCAGCATGGGTTGTCAAATTTATGGCAACAAAACGAGCCAAGCAATTTGGTGAAATTGACGCATACCTTCGACGACGGCGTCTTGCTCGAGTTACGTTCCCACCTACGACATTTGCCGTCCCAACAAGCGAGCGAAGTCGGTGCTTCCTTTGTCAGCGCAAGTATGGTGCATTTGGCCAAAAAATCTCTTGCCGAAAATGCGGAGAGGTACACCAAGCCATGGTTGATGCTCTTTAACAACTACCTCTAGGTCGTCTGTACAGGATGCAGTCAAACTTGGTCCATTCCCATCGACGGTGTCGAGACAAGAATCAAGCTTTGTACAGCTTGTGCCGCACTTTCGATGGAAACCCTTGAAACAAAATCATCCAGCGTTGTTTCAACCACTGAACAAGATGTCTCGAAAGAAATTGACAAAGGTGGCGGTGATACCGAACCATGGGAAGACCACGACATCGAAAGCACTGGAGAGTGCACTCCGCCGATTCAACTTGGAGATGACGAATCGTTGCTGGGGCTCTCGAGCGAAAATCTCTTCGTGCTTTCTCACCCTGACTTTTATGAAGGCCCGATCGTCCTCAACTCTCCCACATAAATTAATGATCACGTAACTTAAACACCTCTTGGTGTGACTGAGGTGTTAACGCTGAAAAAGCCGTCGTACATTCCAAAATGTGCCATTTTTGGTCGCCCCATGGCTAATCATTTGCTTCAACCAAATCACAATCAATGGAGACACAAGGGCTGCTTTATTTTCTCCACGTTGGACGAATATCCCGAGTGCTAAATACACCAGCACTGCGAGAATGTGTCATCAATTGGCAACAGCTAGCAGTAAGTATATCCCTTTGCAAGGCAGCGAAAGTTGACTTTTCGGGGCAGCCTGTGCAGCCCCCCCCCCGCCACAATATGTCGCTCCCGTGTTTTATGAACGTGGTGCAAGGATCACTAATAAACATTCTTATCGGGGGGTGTAATAACATCGCTGGATGTCGATGAACTCGTAGGCGTCTACGGAAGAATAGTTATTGCTGGGGGGACTTTGGGACATCCTGGGCTTTTTGTTTATTTTCCAGAAAAGTACATAAGTTATCCGGACTATCCGGAACGACTTTGTCGTTCAACAGAAATCATCATGCGACCAATTCTCCTGGACTTCGATGAGTCGACGGTGACGATCTTTTGGGCCAACCAAGGCAGCGCGTACGATGTGCAATGGAAGAAGGCGCAAGATGCGGACTGGACCCCACTGTCCTTGAAGAGCTCGCTCATGAAGAAGAAGAACATCGAAGCTGGCACGACGTACCATTTCCGCGTCAAGTCGACCGATGCTACCACATTTGACGAGCCTTTGGAATGGACACATCCATCGGCAAGCCAACAACCATCAGCTCCGTCGGTTGTCATGGAGATCATGCCGAACGACGTTCAATTGCTGAGCGCTACAGTGCAATGGACGCCAAATGGATCGACGTCGCCACCGCCGTATGAAGTGCAGTTCCTTGCCATGGACGGAGTCTCGGACTGGGTCACTGCAACTGCGACTGCGTCTTCAACAGCTATTAAGAAGAAGAATCTACCAAACCAAGCCAGCCCATATGCATTCCGCTGGCGCAGTGCATTGTCGACATTGTGGAGTCGAACGGCTTGTCCAATTTTACCACCAGCTCCTGCAACCGCTCTCAGTCGTGCTATTGCCCCCACGTTGGTCTCCAACAATGGAACTTCAGTATCGTCTGCATCTCTAGGCGGCAAGGTCATTGGGCTCTACTTTAGCGCCCACTGGTGTCCTCCATGCCGTCAATTTACACCAATGCTTGCTCAATTTTACAACACGATGAAGCAGCTCGGCAAGCCTTTTGAAATTGTCTTTGTGTCGGCGGATCAATCTCAAGATGAATTCAACGGGTACTTTCGCGACATGCCATGGCTGGCCGTGCGGTATGATAGCAACGAGCGTAAAGAAATCGAGGCACGCCACCGCGTCGAAAGCATCCCGACATTGAAGATCCTCAATGCCCAAGGCACAATTATCGATCCCGACGGTCGTCAACGTGCTTTGCAGCAGACTACGTTTGATCAATGGTACGCTCGATGCTACAGCTCTTAAAGCACAAGAAATTCAGCCACACCAGTGGATTTATTGCAGGTTACATAAGAAATAGAATATAGCACACATGTCTACCTTTTAAGCTTTTTAGCACGTACTGCTTTGCCAATTGACGACGTGTATTTGAATACCAGCCCGAGTTGTCATTGAAAATACTCGTTTTGAACTGCGTCTCCAGTTGACGACGAATGCAGCTAAGGTAATTCATGGATGTTTGGAAACCTATCGTAGTATTGCAGAGTAAGAAAGAGCAGAACTTGCCAATTGTATCTTCTGAGACTATCTCTACTGGAATGGTCTCAAAAGATTGAATTGATGGCCCCAGGAATTTCATGAATTGCTTTCTGGCTGACTTGTCTTGGCGACGGCTAGAATCTCCAAGCCGGTTGTCGTTGATGTCCTGGACATTCAAGAGATCCGCGACAATCGCGTCGACGTCGGGGTTGTCGAGTTCACCAGGCTTTGATATGAGATCTTTATGGCGCTTCGAGACTTGTTTTCTCGGACGCGACTCCTCGTCGCTGGACATGGTTGTGACAATAACAGTTCTTATTGGCCAGATTTGTAACCAATCACTATAAATATCCTACTCTCAGCTGAAGAAGACCAGATACACTACTTTATCATCCTTGTCAGCAAAAACTGCAATTGAGCTCTCTAGCAGATTGAACTGAAAGTTCACATCCAAGCCGGGTGTGAGACAATTGTGAAAGCTTGGATGTGACACAAGGTCGAATTTGTGTACGAACGATCGTGTGGGTGAAAATCCTTGCAACTGCATGCCATGCATCAGACACGTTCAAACTTCAGGCATCCTTCACATTAGCAGCTAAAAGTTGCTTTGTCGAGCGTTTAGAACGGTCTAACAAATACCAAAGCTAGAGAACTTGTCCAATACTTCACTGACGAAAATTCACTCCAGTGCCTTGTAAATAGACATCTGATTGGATGAAACTATTAATTACATGAATTTCATTGGATGAAATGGATAAGTGAGCAAATCATTGCACGGAACGACCCAGGTGCCCCCTTAACGTGGGGTTAAGACAAAATGGCATTAATACTGTACCATTGCAAGCTGAAACGTGTTCGAAACTCTGAGAAGATTCGTCCTCCTTGAACAGGTAGGACACTGCTACTGTAGGCCAGATCAATGAGTCATGGAGGAGTTCAAGGGGCAACTCATATCACACAAAATTGTGTTGTCCCTTGGGTGCGTCTCTCTGGATATGTTCACCAGCAGGTGGCCTCCGTCTAAACTCTTGGGGGCGCACCGAACAATTGCAACGAGCGCTAAAATCCACCGAGTTACTTCACATGGGAGTCGACATGTGCTCTGACAGCTCCTCCGATGACGAGCCAAGTTTACCCCTCTCGACGATGCAAACAGCAAAGCATATTGCTCCGACATGATGTGTTCCCTCCGAGTCATCTCTCGTGCAATAGCTTGTCGAATAAAGTCCATTCACTTGATGAATACTGTACACGATTGTGGATTCGTTTCAGATCCATGCTGCATGGCACGCTCCAATCGATGGCATGCTCAGACTTTCGGTTCGACTCGTCGCAGATTCGGTGGTATCTCCTGCGACGCGGCATTACAACAAATGGTCGCCAGAGTTTGACGTGTTCTCTACCGCGCATACGATTGGGCCTGTATCTCTTCCTAGTTGTCCACTTGATTCCATGCTTGACGCCCCGTCGGGTGCAATGCACGGATCATCGCCCTAGCCGACTGTATTCGACCTACCGGCTACGCACACCATGTTTGAGTAAGGTACAATAAAATAAGGTTTGATTTGGTTTTCTCTATGCGCTACAGTTCGACTACATCATCGTGGTTGAGGATTGCATGCAAACTTAGTTTGGAATAGCCCTTGTCCATGAGCACGACGCTCGATGGGATGACGGCAGAATATCCATCCGTTCGCATTTGGTTGGTGTGGCGTGTGCAGAAACCTCCCTTGCGGGCGTGGGTCGAGCAGCCTTCAAGTTTGCAGCGTTGGCCACCGCCATGTGCGGAGCAACGTTGCTTGGTTTGCGCAAACTTTTGGCAGCCTGGTTCAATGCAGAGCTTGCGGGTCGAGCCAGCGCCGTGCTTGCCGCAGTAGTCGCCAAGACGGACGTTTTCGTGGCAGCCTTCATGGATGCAAGTCTTCTTGCCGCCGTGGCGGACACACAAGCTGCGAGCAAACACTTGGTTGCGGCATCCTTCGACGAGGCAGATCGCACGTTGCTTGTGGAATTCACACTTGATCGAGTTGGCCGTCGTGGTGCGCGTGCAGCCTTTGAAGTAGCAGGCCGGGAGCGTGTCAAGCATAATATCTGAAGCGATGTGTAAATGACCAGGCAAGTTCGAAAATGAAATCACACGATTGAGCAAGTTCAGATTCGCCAGCTGTCTTGAAACGCAAGTGACTCTGGAGTCTCAACATGTTGGGAAACCCGACAGCTGCCAGAGACAAACCCGATCGCCTCTCTGAGCAGAGAAACGAACGAACCAAGTCGAGGGTTCAGTGCAAAGTCCACTGCATGGCAGGATGCTGGAAAGACGAGAGCGTACGGGAAAGCTCCGTGGAGAGTTTTAACTTGGAGTTATCGAGACGAGCCCCTCGAGATGGAGCGATCAACTCACGTTGTAACACCAGTAGACGGGCCAAACCGAATGAATCCGAGATTCAAACTGTTTCATGGCGCCAGCTTCAATAGACACGCGCGAAATGCACCGACATGGACACGCAAAAGGGTCCTCAAATCAGCACGAGCGATGGCCTTCCGTCAGCTTGAGGCCGCCATGGCCGCTTGCTGTTTTTTTCGGCGCGGTGGTGGGTGGGCAAACTACTACTACTCTGTAAACTTTTGTAAGCACCATTTCAGTTTTGTTGATGTGAGGAAATGTAAGCATTATTTACGAGACAGCCAATCAAATCACAGTATCACTTGATTGGAATGTATTTAGCCAATTAAAAAGGCAAACCTATCTATCAGTAGAACTAGTACGAGCAAGCAACGTCATCGCCTACTACAAGTAATGCAAATTGCAGTTCTGAATGATGTCAATGTCCAATGCGAAACTTTTTCATGGTTTGTTTGACATGACCGTAGTCCAGTTTTCCACCAACACTGAGTGCGAGCATGAAGAGCAGCACTTCTTGTCTTTCGCCGGTCTTCAAGATTCGATGCTTCTTTGGCTCGGGAGCCATCAATATCCATACGTTTGCAATCAACAATGCCCAATGAATTACATGTGGCTGTAACGTACTAGTAGTATCTACTACTAGAGTACAATTTGCTTGGTTGCGAACAGTGGGTTCCTGAACCAATTTTAGCCAATGAAATTCGTTCTTGAATGATTTACATCGACCCAAGAGCAAATGGTGCTTACAAAAGTTTACAGAGTAGTAGCCGTAAACGGTCGATTTTGAATCTCCTCAAGGAGTTTCTCATCTGAGTCGATCGAATCTTTCGTATCGTCCCTCTGCATGCCACAGCACAACTCCAATCTCAATCGCCACATCGCATGCGATTACAAAACAAGCGCTGGGACACACCGATGCACGACGTGCACACGGATTTTCGACGATACAAAAACATGGAGAGAGTGTGTTCGTGTCACAGGAAACGAGCCAGCCAGCCAGCCGGCTGCGCGGTGAGCCAACCACGGGGTCGAACCGCACCTTGTTGCGTCGTCGTCGCTCTCAGTTCAGACTTTACAATCCATGACTATGTGTCGCGATGTGTAGCCTTGATCAGAGAGTACTACACCTTTTAAGGTTCAAAATCATCGAATCCCAAGTTCAAGTTCATCTGAATCTGAAACTCTATATCAGACCAGATATAAATTAATAAAGGGAATGCTGAGCGCGAAGATTGTCGTCACTTGTGAACTGGCTGTGAGATGAGCGACAACAAAGTCGATCGTCTTTTTGCGAAGAAGAGTATACTGAATCCGATTGAAAATGTATTTTCTGCCTTCAAGGCTCGTGTGAAATCAATACTCCGACAACGACGACAAGAACTGCTGACGATACTGCCAAACACAACAATCAAGGCTCATAGAGCTCGATTACTTGAGCAATCTGCGCTTGAAGCCATACGCCAATGTTGTGCTGGAAATGTTTCAGTCACACACAAAAAATTTTCGAACCTGTTGTCAATATGGAGGATGTCCAGGTTGGAACATAATATCAATTAATACAGTTTATTGTTTTCCATAAATATAAATTTTGAACCTCTGGTGAACTTGAACTTGGGATTCGATGAACTTGAACCTTAAAAGGTGTAGTATGTTCTTACAATTTCACGCAGGACGCATCTTTTGACCATGAGAGATAGTCAGAATGTACCCAGTACGATGTGGCGCCGAGTACATCCATTCATCCATCCGTCGACCGCCGGTGGAGGTGCAAAATTGCCAGCCAAAGCAAGCGTGAGTCAGCTGTTCACTTGCACACGACGACGCAATTGCGTCCTCTTGTTACCTCATGTGATACGACGCTTGAAGGGGTTGTCAAAGGCGGTCGGTTTTTTTGCAACGAGTGGCACGATTGCGCCTACTAGCCGGCCGCCCCCCCATAACTCACCATGCATCGTCACGAATTCAAAAGGTGAATCGACCACAAGTCAGTCCTCTGGCCGCCAACGAGTTGATTCATTCGTCATCCTCCTCGCTCTTTATGAGAATTCCTCACGGGAAGTGCCCGACATAGCCGAGCCGATGGTCGAGTCGGCGAGCTCGGGCAAGGTTTGTTTTTCATGCCCACCAATCATTCTGTGCACGGCCGGCCGTCGTCGGATGCAAAGTCGAACGTTTGGCGTCGATCGGGAATGAATCTTGGCGAGCGTTGCTCACACTTGAGACATAAATTGGCGCAAAGGATTGTATACCGTGGATCGTTGAAGCTCCCTTGTCTGATTGCATCGCTGGCACAGCGCGCGCACACTAGCATTTGAGAATGGATTGCAACCAACTTGACTGTGCAATTGACACACACGACATATTGTCGTTGTTCCGTGCCTCGGATACGTTCGCCTTCCCGTCGAATCTACATCGAGTACAAGCGTCACACAGTCTTTCATCCTCTACAGTCCAACCACACGAAATGCTCGGGCGACCAGCTATTTTGACTTTGCACTTTAAAAGTATCGAGTCAAAATTGTTGGTTGACAAGCGAGCAAATGCACTCTGGCGACAAAGTGTCCGATAGATTGAAGACCATTACAGCCATCCATGATGCGAGGTTTCTCTGCTCCATGCAACGTCATGCGCTTGCCCCTGCAGCGTTCGACGGCGGCGGGGATAGAACCGACACAAGATGGCATGGTAATAAATACTTTCGTGGTTAATCCGGCTCGCCTAGGCTACAATGGATGGGTTCAAGATGGCACCCAGGCTAAGCTTGTCGACCGAGGACAGATGTGGCGACGGCTTGCCATTTGCAGACGCCATGAATTTTCTCCCGATGCGCACGTGACTCGAGTGGCGGGTGCAGAAGCCACCCTTGCGGGCATGCGTGGCGCATCCATCTAATTTGCACCGCTGGCCTCCACCATGTGCCGAGCATCTCTGTTTGGTTTGTGCAAACTTTTGGCATCCGGGTTCGATGCACAGCTTGCGCGTAACAATTGCACCGTGTTTGCCGCAGAAATCGCCCAAGCGAACATTCTCGTGGCAGCCTTCGTGGACGCACGTCTTCTTGCCGCCGTGGCGCACGCAGCGGTTTCGCGCAAACACTTGATTCCGGCAGCCATGGACAATGCACACAGCTCGCTGTTTGTGGAATTCACACTTGACCGAGTCGGCCGTCGCGGTGCGCGTGCAGCCTTTGAAGTAGCAAGGGCGCAAGAGGAGGAGGTCGCTCTCCATGGCAGATGCGATGCAGTAGACAGGAAATCGAGTAATGTTGACGTCTGTCTGCCCAACACATTCGTGATCCAACGTGCTCGACTAAATACGCCAGGGGGTAATCAGACGACACCAAACTGCCTCACCCGACACAACGACGAGTCCGTTTTGAACGGCGTGGTCTCGACGCATTAGATTCAATTTTCCATTGCAGAGCGCCTTCCATCCCCTTGCGAAATCTCACCTTGGAGAGCGTGCTGTGTTCCGCTCACCGTTGGAACGACTTCCACGTCAGCAATCCAAGCTTCAAACATGTATCGAATCAACCCACGCGGTTGCGACCAATCCATTTCCCTCTCTTGGTAACGCAACGTTCTGCCTGATATAAGGTGCAGCTTGTATCTGGCTGAAGTGGATGCAGCGCCGCAGGAAAGACCATGCAGCCATCCATCGCATAATTGAAAAGTCCACGTACTGTATAGTTCTAAATAAAGCGGCATGTCCAAATAGACCGGCCCCGAAAGTACTACTACCTCTCTATATAAATACACCGTAGACATAAGTATAGAATGAAGAATTCATTCTTAGAAGTTAGACAAATCGTAATCAATCGTCAATAGATTATCAAGAGCGTCGGCAATCGGATCGATCTCATCACGGCTCAAGTCGATGGTTCCAGTGCTGGCACTGAGATTGGACATTCTGTCCCTAAACTTTTGACCCAACAACTCATTTTTGGTCAAGCAAAGCTCGCAAATTTCACCCGTCAGGCAACACACGAAGCTCTTTTGGATCATGGTCGCCGACACGGCATTCCAAGATCTTTTAACCCTTTCAATGTAGATATCGTGAGTGGGTGGACGAATACGATTGCCTTGGGTTAAGCTGAATGGCCCATTCTTCTTCCAGTAGTCAACTTACTGAGGTTGAGCCACTCAACCTCAGTACTCTCAAAAGGCATATCTCACCACCCTGTATATTCTTATTTCAAAGAAATATTAAATCATAGGGGTAATTCAAATAGTGCTGCCCTCCCGAGGTGCCGCTGTATCTTGAGCAGCACGCCGGTTTATTTGGAACTATACAGCATCTTTTACAAACGACGTATCGGTGGATGCCATCGCCACATAAACATGGAGAAAGGACCCGCACCATTGCATTCGACTGACGCCATGCCTCGGACGACAGCCTGTCGAGTACTACTGTACACTGTGGCGTCCAACGACACCCTTTGTCACAGAGGCTGGCCATGAATTTTCGACAAACTTGTTGGGAAACGTATGCCTCTCTGGCAGCAAATTCAATTGCGATTGTGAAAGTGTCGACAGAAGTTCATCGCCGACAGTGTGGAGATGCGACTTTGAAATCAGTGGTTGCGAATACCAGACCAGCCTTCAAAGTTTGCAAAAGATGCACTGAGGTGCACTGTACTGTCGTCAAAGAGTCAAAAGTTGATGGAGTCAGAACGGCCAGATACTTGTCCAACACAAATTCGGAGGGCCGTGACTGGGCAATTGCATTTGAATCAACTGTGCGGCAACATCGGAACGCCAGAAAGCGGCCGGGAATCTCCAATTGATTTCATAAAACCTATGGAGATGTAGATTCGTGGCGGGGATCATCGTGCGAATCGCGACAATGCCATGGAAGGGAAATGTAGAAGCTGCTCTCGTTTCAGAAGGATTTGGAGCGATCGACAATACTTGAGCAAACTGAGACTTGGCCGGTTCGTTGTTGGCCGCAAATCGCACGAGAGGGCAGCTTGATTCGAATGGTCTCATCGCTTTGTCTTCCATCGGGCAGTACAGCTCGTTGCTCTCACGGCAAAGGAATCCCAGCTCCGAGTACTGTACTGCATTCACGTCGTGAATCAATTCATGGAACTCGAGAGCAGTTTCATGGCGTTCATCTCGAATGCTTTCGACGTATCCTTGGCTGCAGCGGTGCATTTCTACGACACAACGACGACCCATGCGAAAGCCTAGAAACAATGCAATCGCTGAAGATGCACCTCGGAATTACAATGCACGTTTCAAAGCTAAATCATCGAGTGAGAGCGATCGTGTTTGCCAACTTGTTCCATGACTGGATCCACTCGAGCGGACTGTTCTCGACTTTAAAACTCATGCAGTGTTGAATGGAAGCAGTTTACGGCACTTGTTGAGGATTGTTGTCATCACAAAGTATGGCACGACCCGCGTCGTTCTCTTTAAAAACTAACTCATCGTCAGTGCCGAGATTGCGTCCATCCATGCGCACAAGTTCGCTCGTTGAAGTATTTCATGGACAAGTCAGTGCAGAGAACATTCCATCTATACAATTGACGGGTGGTGAAATTTCTTGGCATCCTCAAAGCATGATGCGAGCAAAGTGCGGAGAGTTCATTGCTTCCTCCGATGTGATTGTTCATCCATGGTTAGTTCACGCTAGATCGAGTCAACGTCAATACGACAAACTTGTTTTGGTTGTTGGCGATTCGTGGCTGATATCGTTTGAAGTTTGGATCCGTTACACAACCCGACGACATGAACATGCGATTTGATTGGATGCCAAGCTTGCAAGTTGACGAAACGGTCATGATATCATGCTTTCAACACATTGCACGAACTCTCGGCGATAAAATCACAGATCGTGTAGTAAGAGAAACGTACGACGTGTTACGACGCCGTCAGCAGACTCGCCACGAAATGCAGCGTCATTTTGTCTCCTGCTGACTGGATGGGCATGAAATATCCCCTTCCACCAGCACACTTTGAGTGTCCGCCGTTGGAACCTGATCAAATGCGCAGATCCAAGCAACTGCTCAGCATAACTGCCTTGACCTTGTAGGTGCTTTTCAATGAACGATCATGGGGTCTCAACTGTGGCCGTAGATTCGCCATGCGAGGCTCGTCAAAGGGCCAATTCAATGGACGCGAAATGGCCACGCCGACAATGTCCAGATATACAAAGGCGTCGACAGGGCAGCACCTCCAGGGACAATTACATTCTGCGCAGTTACTGAAGTGCTAGCGACGACGGATGAAGTCGCATCTCTCTTCCACACGGATACCAATCACGCCTACTTGGACTATTGTCGCATGTTTCCAAAGGATATCGTCGACTCGCAGTGCTTGTACTCCTTGACGGAGCCAACGCCCGATGCGCCATGTCGATCCGTTGGAGTCAAATGGGCAGCATTCGAATGTCCCGTGCTCTTGGGTCGTAGCCGTGACTTTTGCTTCCTCGAGGTAGATTTCACGATTGTCATTTGATCAACTCGAGTAGAGTCAACATGATTTTGAAATCAACGGCAAGCAAGGCTGGGTGTGGGCGCTCAACTCCATCAATTTGACATGTTGCCCACCTCTGGAAAGCACTCACCAAATCGTGCGAGCGGCATCACCGCAGTGGCTACGTGGTCGTCCATGCTGATCGTCCTGGCTACGTTCAAGTGCAGCACATTGTGCAAGTCGACCTGAGAGGTCATATCCCATCGTGGGTTCTGGCGGTTGGAATTCGTCGTCGGTGCTGTGGCCTCCAGAACATGGAGCGATATATCCGCGAGCGTCGTTTGGCCACAAGTTCCTTCCTTCCGTACGGCATTGGCGTCTCGTTCGACTCTTGCGGGTTGTGCTTTGTCTGCCAAAGTACTTTTGGTCTTTTTTGCCCCAAGAACAATTGCCGAAAATGTGGTCAAGTCGTTTGCAACAAATGCAGTCAAAAGTGGTCTCTCAGGGGGCAAGCTGCTCAATCGGCTAAGTCCTACGTGAGAGGCGAGCTGCCACTAGCTACATCCCCCCACCATCACAGGAGAACCCGTCCCCACCACTGGCATTTTCTCGTTCAAAGTCCGACAAAACCAACCAACGCCACGGAGGCGCAATGCGCGATGTCTTGCAAACTCACTTATTGATAAATACAATGCCACACATGTCGACACGGCACTCCACTGCGTCCGTGCAGCCTTGGAGGGTGTCGAAGGACGAGCAGTCTCCTAAAAAGGGAACTCGATTCAGCTTCCACACACCAAAGCGGCTCAGTACATCACCATTTGACGAGCCGAGAGGTACATCAATCACGACAGGCCAGTAAAGAGTTAAGCAAGTCGTTAACATTAACATCGTTATGCAAATAAACTTTTGTATTTGATCGCGTAGGAGGCGTCCCAACCAAGCCAAGAGCGAGTCTACAGCGTTGCCGTCGAAATGCGCGACATATTCTGGGCTTGGACAAAGTACCCGTTGTTCCAGAGCTCGACAAACCCATCGACGAAGAAGGCGCCAGCATTTGGACCGCCGTTGCAATATCCATCGCTCTCACCGGGAGGTTTGATCCACAAAAAGTAATCGATGAGAGGATATGCTTCAGGGTGGACGGATGGGGGGGCGCCAATGCCTCGCCCCTTTGGGTTGCACCACTGACTCGATGGATCTGGGCCTTGAAAGTTGCGAGAAATGTCCAAAACACAAGTCGCAGACAGCCCCGTCGTCTTCTTGGCCGCGGAGACAAAATTGTTGCACAGACGGACAAGCTCGGCCGTGGAGCGAAAGTTGGACGTGTTGATCGAGATGCCCTTGAGTCGCTTGCCCGATGGATCGAGCTTGGCGAGCACTTTGGCAATCTTGTCGTCATTTTGGTTTCCCAAGACCCAGTAGCCGATATCCACGTAGAGGTCTGCGCGGGGATTCTTGCCGAGGATCGAGACCGCTTGGATCAAATTGGCTTGATAGCCAAAGCTGTTGGCGCAGGAGGAACCCCCTGCGAGCAAGCCAACGGCGTCAGGCTCCACGATGTAAATGACATCGTTGTCACCAACAGCATCGACAAGCGAGTGGAGGAAACCAGCATAGTCCTCTGGCGTCTTGTTGGCGCCGTCAGACGATTGATGGCCCTCGCAATCTTTGTTGGGCAGGCCGTACACAACGACAGTGGGGCGGTCGCCTATAAAATGGCCATCGTCACACAAAAGCGCAGACAAATCCTACCCGATTGGCAATGGCCAACGACCGTCTTGGCTTGGTTCTTGGCGTCTTGTGAACGATCTGTGTACCAGGTCGCAATAGGTTGGCTCTCCACTGTCTCAATGGCATTCTTCAGGTGCGGGTATTGCGTCTTGGCGACAGAGTACGAGTACGGCTTGACCGACGAGCACAATCCAGGAGAACCACCAAAGCTAGCTGGAGCAATCGTGGCGAGCAGCAAGAGTGACAAAGCCAAGGAGATCATGTCAAGGCAAACTGAAAAGTGAATCGTGCCAATGTGCACAAGAGCATCTTCATCGACTTAAACATGCACGTCTTGCAATTCGCCGTCGTTGAGTCGATGATGTCCAACGAGGCACGCATTTCTGCGAACATCACAAGAGCCATCAACTCCAGCGAGGAAAAATGGATGGCGGCGGACGGTAGTTGTGTCGTCGGTGGTGGCACGCACGTTCGTTCGTTTCGTCGCATTGTCCAACGGGGGACAATGGCAATCAGTACTTTATGGCCCATCGACTTGACGAATGGAGCAAGGCGTGGGTGTCTTGCAGCACTTTAGGCGCATGTAATGCTCATAAGAGTAGACCTCATGACCAAAGATCCAGTCATTGCCGGGAGATCAACCAATTTATAGAATTACGAGCAAGCATGCTGAATCATTGTGTCCTTGGTAGATGACCAACTCATTGATGTAGTATGTGATAACCAGTTAGATGTTGTGCACTTTCAGAACGATGGGGTATTTTTCGGTACAGCGTCGTTGATGAAATGCGAAGGGTTATTGGGAAATCTCTCAGTATTTTACAAATTATCACACTATTTCAGTCCTGAGTGTTTGTGTCCTACAAAACCCTAACCTACACTCCATTTGTCAACCTGTAAAAATAAATATATAGAAATGTAGAGTTTTTGGATCAGCGACGCTCTCCTACCGAACGTGACCGGGTCATTGTAGATAATTCTTTCGGCGTTTGAAGACCTTATGGGCGGTTGCAAGTGACATATACACGTGGAAGCGAGAAAACTACGATGTCTTCTTTCAGACTTGAGTAGCTTTGACGAATGCTCACATTCGTGTGCCTTCGGCCATGTATCACTCAACACTGTGCTGATGAGAGTGGTATTTTCGAATAGAAATTACATCGTGATTGGTCATATTTTGATCTTTAATCAACAAGCATTTTTTTTCGTTTTGTTCGTTGTCAATTTGAAGTCACAGGTGAATTTCGACAATGACTCGGTCACTTTGAATATCACTTTCTATTTTCGTACCAACATTATATTTCATGAATATTCTGACATTTTTCTTGAAATGATACATTTCTGTTCAGTCACTGAATCTTTGGTTTAGAGACTTAGTGATGGGGGGATGTCGAGCAATCAAACGGAACGTGGCGACCGGAAGTCAACGATGAACCATCGCCGAACGTGGTTTGCATCGTGCTGGGAGGGCCATTGGGGGAAAGCGAGATGTGTACCCTCGACGTCCAAGCTGAGCCACCCGTGAGGTTTGCGAGCTTGTTCCATCTCCCCCCAGCACGTTATCCTTAATATGGAAGAAGAGGAAGGTTCGAAAATTTGTTCGATTTTCAACCTCGGCTCTGTTTTTGTATCTTGTGAACGAAGGGACACACAGACGGTGCCGCAATGTCCCAAGGCGCTCCCGTCCGTCCATCGGCAGCGCCATTGCCAGCCTCGGAAGCTCCGTCGATACGTTTGTATGAGTCTGACGACATTCCTGAAGCGACAAAGCCCCCGAATACACTGAAAATCACAGTCGTCCGAGCGCGAGGAGTCCCGACGGCTGCACTTCGATCGACCACGAGCTTGTACTGCAAGCTCTCATGTGCTGGCGTCGAGCACAAGACAAAAGTCAAAGCCAAGACGCTAGATCCTGTCTGGAATGAGGTCCTCAGCGTCTTTCTCTCGTCGTCTGACGCATCCTATTCACTGTAGACGTTTATGTTTCGAAGTCCAGACTTGCTCACGACGTGCACGATAGCAGTCGCGGACAAAGTGAACATCAAGAAGCGATTCGTGGGCCAAGTTCGTATTGTCGCGTCGGATATTGCGCAAGAACCGATCATGCGGTGCACAAAATTCTTTTCTCTGCTTGACAAGTCGTGGGAAGCTCGCGAGAAAGGTCTCGGGGAGCTCGAGCTCAAGGTGAGTTTAGTCTACGAGCGCTGCCACGATGCGGTCGTCTTGGGGCGCGCCACGACCACGACCGAAGTTTCAACGGAAGAGAGCGAAGCTGCAGTCGTGTGGGACACTGGAGACGGCGACGGCGTGGCTGTCCAGCAAGACGAGACGGAAGAGGAGGCCGCGCTGCGAAAAGCCGAGTTGGAGCTGCAGGAAAAACGGCGGCAGGAAATCATCATGTCGAACGTTCCCAAGGGCGACTACCAAATCCAAGCCCACATCATCGAAGCCCGCGATCTCAAGGGGGAATATGTAAGTCCCAAGTTGTGTCAATGGCGCGCTCAGGCGTCAGTTTGTAGTTTGACGGCACGTCGGACCCGATATGCTACGTTGAAATCCTCGACAAGAAGCAAAAGACGCATGCCAAGAGCAAGACGCTCGCGTGTGTCTTTGACGAAATCATGTTTTTCCATTTTCACAACATTGGCCGCGACGAGCTCGAGCAAGCGAGTGTCAATGTACGAGAGAGCGTTGTTCATCGTAGATGTGTGGTCATCGTCGTCCTTGGCAGGTCACAATGTACGACAGGAATGTCCTCCGACCGAATGCGGTCATCGGAACGTACCAGTTTGACTTGATGTCGATTTATTGTCGTGTACGTCGTGTCTCCAAAGTCAATTGACAGCCTCATGGTCTAGCCACGGCGAGAACTCTATCGGCAGTGGGTCGCCCTCGTCGACTACAAGAATAAAAAGGACAAAGGCATCCAAGTATGTGGACATCTCGTCGAGGAGGCTGTTGATTGCTTTGTAGGGTTTCTTAATGCTTAGTTTGGCCATTGTCGGTCCTGGGGAATCGTTTCCCATCCATGACAACACGACAGCCGATCCGTCGTCGTTGGCAGAGTCGCCCAACATGCTGCTCTTGCCGCCGACCGTCGAGCAGAGCGTTCATTTTCTAGTCGTGACGGTCTACGTCGCGGAGGATCTTCCGCCGATGGACATCCATAGCATCGTGTCGTCGATTGGGATCGACGCATTCGTTCGCGTCGACTTTGGCGGCATTAAAAAGTGTAAAACGAGCATCGTGACGGTCAAAGGCGCTCGGACTCTCACCGCACCGTTCCATGAAGAGCTGTGGATTCCAGTCATGATGCCGACCATGAGCAGGAGGATCACCATCAGTGTTCGAGACCGCGACTTTGGACGGTCGAGCGAAGTCGTCGGCACGCACAGCTACGATTTTCGAGCCGTCCCTCAAGTAAACCAAGACATGAACGATCCGAGTAACCACGTCTACTTGCGGTAGCCCCGCGCGTTGGAAATCATTGACTAAGCCAGAGAGCTAGGGAAGTGCCGCTGCGGTATATCAACTTGTACGGCCCGCCGCTAAAGAACGTCGATGCAAAAGCAGGAGAGGTCCTGAAGAAATACCCAGATCACGCCTCGACGTACCGCGGCCGTGTGCTGCTCAGCCTTGCCCACATCACGCATCCAAGCAAGGATTGCGGGGACAAGTTTTTCCTCCAAGAGGTGGAAGACGAAGACTGGGAGTCGCTCAAGCCACCGACAACACGCTACGTGCTGCGCGTTGCTTTGTTTGCAGGCCAAGACCTTCCCCACGTTCGAGCCAAGACTGGCCTGGCCGCTCGCCTCTTTGTCGTTGTTTCCATCGGGCCGTTTGAAATGCGGTTTGAAGCGCAGCCCAACAAGTACGCTTGTGGCGACGTGTGAGAGCTAAATGGAGCATTCTAGGCAAGGTTTCATTGCTTGGAACATGACGCAAGAAGTCAAAAATATCGTGCTGGCGTCCGACTTGACGCAACTTCCCGATGTGATCGTCACGCTTTGCAAAGAAGCGGCCGAAACGGATGAGCCGGTCGGGATCTCGTTCGCTCGACTACGTGGTGGGGAAGTCGTGAGTCGTGGCATGGAGCCGCCCGTGGGCTGGCTCAATCTCCACGAGGAGATGGCACGGAAGGGCGTGATTCCAGCAGGCCAAAATCCAGGCTCGCTACTTCTTCGCCTTGCGTTTGGACGTGAAGAAGTCGCAGCTCGCCAGCCGTGGAAAAACGAACCAAGTGTCCTCTCGACGACAATCCCAGCCTTGGTTTGTCCGTCGCGTTCATAGTCGTCCTAAACATGGCGCTCCCACAGGTTCGCGTGCACATTTTTCAGTGCAAAGGGCTCGTTTATGACACGGCCAAGTCGAAAAGCGCGCTCCCAGACCCGCAAGTCCACGTGCACTTGAACGGCGTCGTAAAGAAAACAAAAGCTCGATCGCGGACACTCGATCCGCTCTACTACGAGTCGATTCAATTCGAGACGACGATTCCATTGCAGGTCGAATACGCCGGCGAGGTGTGGATCCAGGTTGGCTTGAGTCGTCGTCGTTGATGGAATAAAATCGATCGATCTAGGCGATGGACAAGAGCAGCTCCAACAAATTCATCGGCGAGTACCGCGTGGCGCTGTCGAAATGCACCAAAGCGTCGACAGTTCCATATCCAACGTGGGTTTCCTTGACGAAAGCAGACCTTGTCGAAGAGACTGTCGTCGCTGGCAAGCTGCTCATTTCGGTTCAATACATTGAGCATCCCAGTCTTGAAGACAGATCGGCTCCGCTGCCGTCGATTGTTCCGGAATGCCGCGAAGCCTACGTCGATATCGTCGCCATGGGCGTCCGCAATCTAAAGAATAGCAACTTGCTACACATTCAGGTCGGTTGGTCGTGGAAAGACGATCGTCTCACGCTCGTTGTGCCTTGATAGAATCCATTCGTCGAGTTTGAATTGTCAGGATTGAATGCCAGTGGCGAAAGCATCGTTCGCCGGACCAAAGCTAGCCATGAACCCAACAGCAAGAATGCGAATTTCCTCGAGAGAATTGTCATCCCGACGCGACTGCCAGTCGACATCATGTTTGCCCCGCAGTTGGCTCTCAAAGTCTACGACAGTACGCTTGCAGGACTGCACCAACCGCTCATTGCGTCGTGTGTCATTGACTTGACGCAAAAATTGCCCTGGAGTCCAACGTACGAGCCGCCACAGCAGCAGGAATTCGACTACCACATTGACGTCGCCAAGCAACGCAATGCCGACAAGCGCCGAAAGAAGGCCAAGCAGGCTGAAGCTGCCGCAGATGAAGCGGACGAGGCGAATCAACGCCGGGACAGCGAAATCAACGACGATGCAAAGTCAGGTAGAGGCTTGTAGCCTCCAACAAGACCATTTATGTCGCATTGTAGTCAAGCAGGACGACGGGGATGACGACGACCAGCCTGCACATGGCCGCGAAGACTCTGACAACGACGAGGACATCAAAGTAGGAAACACTTGCCGAGGAGAAAAGTTGAAAATGACGCGATTAGATTGACGAAGTGTCGCCTCCCGAGACGCACGAAGACGATGGAACTGGAATTGGCGTCCTGCCACTTCCACAAATTTCGTTTGAAGCCACAGACGAGTCCAAGGAGGACCCGGCTGTGCTCTCTCAGGTCCAGCAAGAAGAAAATCGTCGATTGTACGCTTCGATGGAAGATGCCAAGAAGAAAGGTCGCATATTCATCGCGTCCGATCCAAGTGGCTCGCTGGCAGCCAAGACTGGAGAGAAAGATCGCAGCTTCGACAGTCCAGCGTACTTTCATGGCCGCGACTGGTGGATCAAGCTCCAAGGCGAGGAGTTGGAGGACTACTTGAAGACTGCGCCGTTTGAATCGTACTCTCTCTTTCGAGCGCATACGATGATTCCGTCGTTTTTCCGCAAGAAGAAAACCAAAGTCCAAGTTCAAACGGGCGTCTTCAAAGGTCTCGTGACCGTCACACTCAAACCGCAGAAACAAAATCCGCTCATTGACTGCGTCTCGCTCTCGGATCCTCAGCCGTATGAAGTCCGCGTGTATGTGCTCAAAGCGCTCAATCTACAGCCCAAGGATCGCAATGGATTCAGCGATCCGTACTTGCGTCTCTCTCTTGGGAAAACCAAACTCAACGACCGAGTCAACTACAAGAAAAAAACGCTCAATCCTGATTTTTACAAGTGCTACGTCTTTGACACGACCATTCCAGGTAGCTACAGACGCTCCAAATCCGCTCAATGTGCCGCTAGGTCCATCGCAACTGGCCATTCAAGTCTGGGACTACGATCGAATTGGCACGGATGACTTTATCGGCGAGACTGTCATTGATCTCGAAGATCGGTGGTACCATAAAGCATGGCAAGACATTGGATTCAAGCATCCCAAGGTACAAACTTGGCCTCACCAAGTCTCGATCAATGCAAAAATGCATAGCTGGATGGCTCAGGATGCCTGAAACCCATTGAACACCGACATCTATGGACTGGCAAGGAGTCTACGTCGCAGGTTGGTTCAAATCGTCGCCTTAACCCAAGTAATCCATGGCATTAGGGCTCTCTGCAGCTCTGGGTCGATATCCTAACACCAGCTCAAGCTGCATTGTATGAACAAGTGAACATTGAGCCACCGCCACCACAAAAGTTTGAAGTCCGTTTGGTGATTTGGCGGTCGGAAGGAATCACCGATCGAGATGTACACCACTGGCCATGCTACAATGCCGTTATGACGATTGTAGATGAACAGGATGAACGATTTGTTTGTCAAGGCTTGGATGGAAGGCTTGAAACCACTCAAGACAGATACGCACTGGCGCTGTGCAACGGGCAAAGGCAGTTGGAACTACCGACTCAAATTTGTTGTCCAAATGCCAATGAAGCCTGAATTTGCCCGCTTGACGATTCAAATGTGGGATAAAGATTTGACCAAGTGGAACGATATCATCGGTAGAATGCAACAACGAGAGAGAGATCGTCGTCTTGACAACGTGGCGTAGGCGAAGCTCAGTTGGATTTGTACAAATGGCTCTACAAAGCGTACATGGAGAAGAGAACCGTGCGGCCTTTCAATGAACAAAGCAGCGAACGAGGCGGCACAAGTCATGACGACGAGAGTGACGAGGAGGAAGAGGAAGAAGACGACGGAATTGACTTGGAGGCAAATGAGCAAAAGAAGCCGCTGCTACCAGGCGAAGCTGACAAGTCAAAGACTCGCAAAGAAGGCAAACTCATGCGAAAACTCGACCAAGTCCTTCGAAAAGTGAAAATCAAGAAACCAGAGCTCACGCTCGAGGAGCGGAAACGACGCAAGGAGGAGAAAGATAATAGTGAAAAGGACGAGGCATACCAGTCCATCTTGGTGCCGCCAATTCGATGAACAGCAACTAAAATTCCTCGTAGGATATGGTCGGCATGGGTCGCCTGTCGGACGACTCGGAATGGCTGGAAATGCGCTACACAAATCGAGAAGCTGGTATATCCGAGTCGATGGTTCCTTTGATCTCTTTCGTCCTCTTTGCTCATTTCATCGAGTAGGGCAAGCTTGGAGTTTGCCTTCATATCGTTCCAGAAGCTGAATACATCGCGACGCCTGTCGGGTCCGGTCGTGAAGAGCCAAATATCAATCCGTACTTGCCTCCTCCTGTTGGTCGCATTCGCTTCAGCACGAATCCCTTTACAATGCTAAAAGAATTGGTACGTTGACATCCACTGGACGAATTGTTCATGCTTGAAAATAGCTTGGGCCAGAAATGTGTGGCAAACTTGCTTGCTTTGTGTGTTGCATCGGCTGCACAAGCTTCCTTGCCCTCTTTGGAGCAAGTATTATGAGCACACTCACGTTCTACGAGCAGTTACAATCGCAAAAGGGCAACTAATGTGGTTGGTATCAATATATCTATTATACAAGCATGAAATTGTGTCGCGGGGGCTATTTACGACGGGGCGAAGAGACTTAGAAAGTCCTACGTAGTGTACCGCCGTCAATAGATAAGCCGACGGGCTCTACATACCACCCCCAGCGATGTTCGTAGCGACGACGACGAGTCCCCAGGCGCCGGTGGCGTTGCGGAAAAGTTGAAATCGTCCAACTTGAGATCATCTGTGCCAGCCGACATGACGCCGTCGGAATTCGTCTCGGGGCCACTTTCACCTTCCCTACGGCCAGACTTTGAGCCACGACATCGATCATAAAAACCATACAAGCTCGATGGAATCCAATTCGTATGTGGAGAGAGCCCCGATGTGCTTTCAAAGAATGGATGGAGGCCTGGCTCTGTTGCCTTGATCCATTGAAATGGGCTACGAGCGCAAGTTCGCCTTATCGAGCGAATATATTTTAGCTACCTGCTGGTGCCTTGTCGTGGTTGGGGGCGACGGCGTTCGGGGGCGATCTAGCAGACACTTATCGACTGTGTTTTGATGGGCTCACACCTTGAGAACGACGGGATCTTCTGCCCGAGATTGAAGGGTTTTACGCATTTCATCAAAAGTCGCAGTGGACGGAGGAGGTGGTTGATTTCGATTGTGACGTCGACTGGGTGGGGCACGGGGCTTTTCGTACGGGGGAGAGGCTTCGTTTTGAGTCGTCACCTCAATCCGAAAGGGCAGAGGCACGGTCTCGTCGACAGCTTCAAAGCCATCACGAGTTGGATCATGCGCTTGAACGCGCGTATCTGCATTGCGGCGCGACCGAAATCGGTGGATTGTGTCTTCCAACTACTCGACGACAGTCAACGACGGTCCAAATGAGTCGATTTCGTACGCTGCGTTCGTTGATTTCGCAAGACGAGCGAAAGGTTTCGTGAATCTGTTGATGAGACCTTGAGAGGTGCTTGTGTCGCGATGGCGGCCGTCGTTTAAACGATTTGCGCTGCTGCCATTCTTGCTCATTGTCGTTGGTTGATTGATCCACCAAGTGGATTGGAAAAGCATGGCATTGCCGAGACGGTGGCCGATCAAATACCTAAGCACGGAGTCAACAAGGCTGCCATACGCGTTGATCGAACCACTGGATCCTCGCAGTGGCCGCTGCTAGAGCGACACGCCCCAGCACTCAAGTTTCGACTTTGCGATCGCTTGGACACATGGTTGTCTTTGCTAGGCACTGGCTGCGTTGTGTACTTGTACAAGTCGGCTTCGTTGATTTCGTAGTCGTAGACGTTTTCATCCAAGCCTGATGACTCGTCGATGTCGTTGTTGTCTTTGAACGAGCTCGAGTGGAATGGAAACGACGCGAGGATGTTGTCTTCGTTTTGTTGCGACGCGCGACGACTTCGGCGTTTCTCGCCACCACCGCTGTTACTCGACTGTTTACGACTTGTCGAGTCATGACGACGGCGTCGAGATTGTGTGGATGAAAGGCGCGGGCCAGAATAGAGCTCAACACGATCATCCTCATTGTCCGTCGAGGCTGTGTTTGTTGGCCGCTCGTCCACGTACGACTTCTGCCGACTCGCACGTTGCTTGCGAGTCGACGGGTCTGCTTTGTTGTCGCAAAAGGAAAACGAGTCGTACGCCTTGGAGTACTCTGTCGTCTCGAAGAGATCGATGGGCATTTGTCTGGCTAGCTAGCGCAGGTCCTGCCTCTGTCGAGAAGACTAAATTTACACTTGATAACCGACAAGTGCGGCAAAATTCATTAGACTTTTATCTTCTTGCTTAAGAAGTTCTTCACATTGGCTTCAATGCGGTCAAGAGCCCAGGCAGGCGCAAGGTCGTCGGCACGCGAGTACATATCAGCACAGTGAGCCGTGCCTTCCATGTACACAACATCCGAGTGACGGTTGACTGGCTTCGTCGTGTTGGTGAAGCTAAGACCACACCAAGGATCGATTGTGCCACCAGGCCAGACGACGTCACCGACATTGACCTTGAGGCCCCCATAGAATTTCAAAGTTTTGGCGACACGCTTTTCAGTGTCCGTGATGCCAAAGGCTCGCTTACACATTTCGTAGTAGATGGTATTGAGATTGGCATACTCCAAGACACCAAAGATCGTTTTGGAGCCAGCAGGTGTTTGACCATAGCCAAATTGGTACCAGTACAATTGCGTGAGTCCCAACTGATGTATTGGGTAAACGTCGCGAGCTTTTCAAGTGGCGTGAGCGTCTTGTTGGCCCAGAAGTTGCAAGTGTCGTTGAGCGTGACCCCCCCAAGCCGTTGTACTGCGTAATACTTTGAAAGTTGCCAAACATGTCGATTTCGAGAAAGGCGCGGCCAAGGTCGTTCTTGATGGGAGCACAAGGGTTAAAGAGCCTCTTGAACAAGTCGGCGTCTTCTTGTTTGGTCGAGACCATCAAGGCGTGGAAATCTTTCATGGCTTGGCCAACGTTGTTCAAACATTCGTCCCCGCCGAAGAACTTGAGACCGTAAGCGACCTTCTCGCTGTACTCGACAAAGTTGGTCTTGGCCCATACTGGAGCGGAACTTGCGACGGAGCCGACGAAATTCTTGGGGAACTTGGCTTTGGCAAAGCCAGCAAGCACTCCAGGATAGCTGCCACCGAAGGCGACCCATTTGTTGGCCGAGGTTAAGTTGCGTTGCTGAATGATGTGCTGTTGCACAGTCACCAAGCCTTGAATGGCTTAATACGACGTCAAGTACTTCAAGCTCTCAACGGTGAAGTCAGGACGAGGTTGCGATTGACCATAGAAGCGGTGCTCGACGCTGACAACAAGAGCCTTGTACTTTTGCGCCAATTCGTTCATGAACATGTGGGGGGACGTGGTTGCGATAGGATCAGCGACGTTTTCACCGTTGATATAGAGGAAGACAGGGTATCCAGCACCGCCAAACCAAGCAGGGTTGACGTGGTAGCGTTGACGCCAGGTAGCATTGTTGGAAGGATCGTTGTGATCGAGCTTTTGGTTTTCAAACCACTCGTCGGCTGGGGTCTCGATGGTTGATTCGATAGTTGGGAGTGCCACGAGGATGTCTTGGATCGTCTTGTGCTTTAAGACGGCGGAGGCAGTCGCAGCAAGAGCAATGAGGGCCAAGGTGCGAGCCATGGTTTGTTGAGCTGGGCTGGAAATTGCACAATGAGCTCATCGATCTTGGATTTACCCCTTAGACACGATCATACCCACAACCCTGGCTGCTACGAAGGATTCCCAATTGCCAATTGTTAGAATACAACCGTGTAGTTGTGTTAGTAACATTACATGTAGTCCCGTAGAGAAGACAGTGCTGGCGATTCCTCGCTTATTCCGATCGCGAGATTTCCTCGCGCTTGGTCATTCGCCCTCGAGGATGGCATCCAGCCTGATCCGCCTGAGCAGTTCACTGTGCTCAATAAAGAGGAACAATATTGGTTTTCGTCTGCACGAGACTTCACTACGAACGTACGACGCTCGTTGATACTCACACTTGAAACTATGTCGGGTTTTGGGAGTAACGTTAGTACTACAATGCGTGGACAAGCTGTCTGCGGCAACCACGCTTCAGCGTGAAAGATTCATGCGCATCTTTTGAAGTTCAAAGGATGCGCATGAATCTTTCTGGTTGCGCTGTTTCTCCGAAATGCGCTCCCAGGTGCGATTCTTGGTGGCAAAACTCATCTGGCGTTAGCAGACTTTGATTTGGGATACAATCTTACCGGCAGCTCTCCATCGTATTATGATGGAGAGCGATACTACGGAAAGCATTATCCAAGCAACGCTCCAAGCGTTGCTATCGTACGAGATGACAGTTGTGGCTTCACGACACTGTTCAACTTGGAATGAGGGACAGAGGTCCCAAGAAGCATGCGGTATGTATCCATATCAGACCCTCTGGATCTCCTGCGAGCTGGGTACAGGTTAATTATCCAACCACGCAACCACGCACGTGGTAAACGAAAACGACGAATTCATACCCATGTAGCTGCGTCGATAGGCACACTGCAATTGTTTTTGCTTGACGTAGTAAGTCTTGAGAGAAGATGCAAAGTCATCCATACCCAGCAAAAAATCGGTGGTATTGTCAAGGCAACAGTCTCCAGTAAAATAGGTGTATCTTCGTCAAATCAAGTCGGATTTAAATAAGAGTTGAAAATAAAAAATCACGAAATCCGTTCTGAAAACTCTTTCATTGACACCAAGTTGATTGAAGCAACGGTTTTCAAGATAAATGATTCTCAATTTGATTGATTTGAACACCTATGTCAAGTAGCGAATAGGTTTACGACGGAGTGCAATAATTGGTCAAATCTATGGTGAGATGTTTCAAAACTATGTACTTATACAGTTAAACACAAAGGTTTTATTATTATACTCATGTTTTTATCATTTTGGAGAGTTTAACTTCTGTTGCGACAAGTGTTCAGCCAATGCACTGCCGCTATGGCATATGGATGAACAGTTTTTTACAGAACTTGGGCAAACAATGCGCTAAATTAACCGTATAAAGTGCTAACAGTAAAGAAAGAGCGCATTGGGAGCTTTATACTTGCTTTATCAAAAATGGAAATATTTCATATTTATATTACGGTTTGAATTGGCCGTGAACGATTTCATTTGGCCCCGACAATAGTATATCAGTCAAACCTCGGCACGAGCCTGGCGGCTGTGCAAAGCAGAACGCACATTCCTGTAGGCCATGATCTAGAAAAACTAAGTTTACACATGATAGTCGTAAACAGACAATGTTTAGCATGCGGACTTACTACTTCTTATGCAAGAAATAGTCCACCTTGGCTTCGACGCGGTCCAAAGCCCAAGCGGGAGCTCGGTTCTTGGCTCGGGAGTACACATCTGCGCAGTGAGCCGTGCCTTCGATGTACAAGACGTCCGAGAGAGGGTTGACTGGCTTCGTCGTGTTGGTGAAGCCAAGAGCAGACCAGGGGTCGATCGTGCCACCAGGCCAGAGAACGTCAGCGGCATTGACCTTGAGGCCACCGTAGAATTTCAAAGTTTTGGCGACGCGCTTTTCAGTGTCTGTGATGCCGTAGAGCTCTTTGCACATTTCGTAATAGATAGCGTTCACGTTGGCAAACTTCAAGACACCAAAGATCGATTTGGAGCCTGCAGTTGTCTGACCATAGCCAAACTCATTGCACATTTGGTACAACCATTGACGGTTGATGTTCTCTGTGTCCAAAGCGGTGCTGTCGAGGCCCGAGATCCATTCCGTGTAGTAGTCGGTACCAGTGCATTGGCGAGAGTCCCACGTAAATTGTTTGGTAAACGAAGCGAGCTTTTCAAGCGGCGAGAGCGTCTTGTTGGCCCAGAAGTTGCAAGTGTCGTTGAGCGAGAACGAATCAAAGCCATTGTACTGCGCAATACCTTGGAAATTGATAAACATGCCGACTTCGACCATAGCACGGTCGAGATCGTTCTTGATGGGACCGCAAGGATTGAAGAGCCTCTTGAACAAGTCGGCGTCTTCTTGCTTGGTCGAGACCATCAAGGCGTGGAAATCTTTCATGGCTTGGCCAACGTTGTTCAAACATTCGTCCCCGCCGAAGAACTTGAGACCGTAAGCGACCTTCTCGCTGTACTCGACAAAGTTGGTCTTGGCCCATACTGGAGCGGAACTTGCGACGGAGCCGACGAAATTCTTGGGGAACTTGGCTTTGGCAAAGCCAGCAAGCACTCCAGGATAGCTGCCACCGAAGGCGACCCATTTGTTGGCCGAGGTTAAGTTGCGTTGCTGAATGATGTGCTGTTGCACAGTCACCAAGCCTTGAATGGCTTAATACGACGTCAAGTACTTCAAGCTCTCAACGGTGAAGTCAGGACGGGGTTGCGATTGACCATAGAAGCGATGCTCGACGCTGACAACAAGGGCCTTGTACTTTTGCGCCAAATCGTTCATGAGCAAGTTGGGCGTCGTGGTTATGGCAGCGTTCGCGACGTTTTCACCGTTGATATGGAGGAAGACAGGGTATCCAGCACCGCCAAACCAAGCAGGGTTGACGTGGTAGCGTTGACGCCAGGTAGCATTGTTGTAAGGATCGTTGTGGTCAAGCTTTTGGTTTTCAAACCACTCGTCGGCTGGTACGGCCACAGTCGATTCAACTGTGGGGCCTTCCAAGACGATTTCTTGGATCGTCTTGTGCTTTAAGATCGCAGAGGCAGTCGCAGCAAGAGCAATGAGGGCCAAGGTGCGAACCATGATTTGTTGATCTGGGCTGGAAATTGCACAATGAGCTCATGGATTGTACTGGATTGTCCTCTTAACCCGATTACTCCAGCTTGCGAGCGAACCTGGCATGCTCCACGCCATTGCCAAATGTTAGAACATGACCGTCTTTTCGCCAAGACTGTATTTGTTTCATGTGAGGATAAAAAGGTCAATGCTGGGAAAGTGAGTGGTAAATATGTAAATATTGCTTGTGGCATTTCCGATCACATCGCTCCGTCGCCCCTTGGCGTAGAATCAAGCCCAACCTTGTCAGTTGAACACTTTGGGCAGGTCTATGTTGTTCGCTTCTGTATCCTCGATGAAGCACCCCATTGGGGCGTGAGCTTGACAGTCCTCTGCACGATTCTTCATGAAGAGTTGTATGGTTTCTTAATCACCCATGCAATTCGAACGCGTTTGGGGAGATACTGTAAAATACCTAATAGACCGCCAGCACCAAATAAACCGTCAGGTGATAGGACAACTACCTTTAAAATTCGATATACTATGGCAAATGATACTAGAACATAATCATACATTTTAAGGGTTATGCGCTTCATACTCTAGAATTCATCAGATGGATTCTTCAGGATTATGCAAATACACTGTCATTGTATTGGTCAAGTCGTAGACCTTCACTTAAGCTTGATTCATGCTTAATAAATTCCAATTCATCGCCTTTACTGGTCACACAGCGGATAAAGTTTTTCTGCGTTGTTGAAAAGTTCCTTTAGAACATGTAGATTTGGGCTCGTGTATTTGATGCCAGGTAAATAATATTCATTTAATAGGTAGAAATATTTGCCTCTGAAGTACTAGCATTTCATTCCATTCTTTAGAACAATGAAACACTCAGACATGGATATGATAATGAGGGGTATCCAGACGGGCCCTAAAATGTTTCCTCTCACAGAAATGTTCCTGTGTCAAAAACTAATGAATAATGGAGTTCATTTATTAAGGAGGCCCATTTTCCAGGCACCAAATATTACGTAGTACACATGATAAACGCTTTGGGTCGCTGCCAACTTGGTCACCACATCAAAGGACTTCTTGTTTAGTCTCAATCTCGATGGTTAGGAAGAATTCAAGTGGTATGACTACGCAAACTTCCCCTGAAAGTTCCAGAAAATCGTTATCCTTCATTTGATAATACCTTCATAAATTGATATTTTAGGGTCCTCAGTTGATATTAATTCAGAGAGGAAAATCTAATATAGCGCCACCCCTGCATGTCGGTCTACGTACACCGCCATGTCGGACTATTAGGTATTTTACAGTAGAATACTGCACCGTTATGTAATGTTGTCTGCGTCGACCACGCGTACGTTCTCACGAATCACGAAGGGGGTGGTCAAAGTTGGAATGCGCGCCCAGGTGCCATTCTTGCTGGCTTTTAACTGATCGACTGGTTGAGGCCATTCATTTGGGCTGTGTGCTCCATCAACTATCATGCTGTTATGTGTGACTGAGCTACGGTCGATGACCACTGCAGTGTTCGTTACTTCGGACTCTGATCACGCAAGAATGGGGGGACAGTCTGAAGCCAGCTTGCTTTAATTCGACGACTTCTCGACGTCGTGTGTCCAAAATGATCGATCGATCCAATTCACCATTCACCGTAGTATATCGTAACGTATGGACTGAGTCAATACAAAGTCACGCTCTGCCGAGCACCCATGATGACTTCATGACTCCATCAGTGGCATTCTTCATCCAAGAATCGAGAAATTATTTGAAAGCAACTGTGGTACAGTTGTTTTGAACCAAAATACAATTGCACGGAGGAAATCCAAATATCCGGATAGTTATCCGGATGTTTAAATCGCAATTTCCTTGAATGAACATGGTGTTCGCAAGAACCTCAAACATCTCTAGATGCTCCATCATTCTAGGGCATACACCCGCTCTCTGCGGATGCTTCACAGCTTGCTCTCCTATGCCACTGAAATATACAGCAGATAGAGCGCCAGTGGCATCGGAGCGCAAGCTTCGAAGCTTCCGTCGAGACCAGATGTGTGCCCTTAAAATCGAATGATCGAGCATCTTGAGTGTCTGGATCCCAGATTTCTATTAGGGCCCGTCTGGCAACCGGAAATATTGCAATAAATAGGCCTAAAACGCCATTTTGAGGCCAAATTCAATCTGTGAGGTCAAAATATGACCTTGATTATCTCAGAGAGTTTTGCACCAAATCCAATATTTTTGGTTGGGATATACTCAGTGGAGGCTCCCAAAATGCCGTTTTACGAAATGGAGGTTCTACCTCTATTTTGAATATGCCATAAGTCGTTGATCCCATTTTGGTTGAAAATGGCATATCGATTTTGAAATTTTGCCAGACGAACCCTTAGTCAAACCCTTTAAGAAAGAATTATATTCCTACAAATCATTGTATTGCCAGTATTATACTACCTCTGTACCAAATTACTTTGCGCATTTCCCTTCAAAGTGACCCCAAAATTTCATAACTTGCTCAAAATCAATAATAAATATCACATTTGAAAGAAAATTAAAAGCTACAGCAAATGTTCATTGGTCACATTGCAATCAGTGCGAGCTGTGGTGCCGAAAATTGCCACTATTCAAACATGTCCACTACGAAATATATATTTTTCAACAGGTCTTGTGCACTCTTGTAAATCAATGTATCTTGTATTTTCTTCCAATGACATCGCGGTTGTAATTCCTGTTGCTTACTCTGTCTATATTATCACAGTACGAGTATACTAGTACCAAGAAGCGTATTCTCACCAAATTATGCAGCGCGTTCCATGATAGAAAGAATCTCGCTCGCAGCCAGAGCAAGGGCATTGGCGTGGTTGCCACAAGCACATCTAACAAATTTTGAAATGGCTCCCAAATTCGTCAGAATTGCAAGTGTGAGTAACACCGTAAATACCACATAACCTCGTGGTGAAGAATCGTGCAGAGGAAAGCCAAGCTTATCCTCCTTCGAGATGTCCTTTCAATAGGAGATCTAACTACTGTCCAAGCACTTAGTCTACCTACATGAATTGTGCACACAGCCTCCTGTGCACGACTTCTCTAAACCTATAGCTGTTCTCTCTAATCTAATATGCAAAGCTCACGTGTTTCCTGTGACCATGATGCATAATGCATGAACGTGCAAAGGCGATCCTCCGGGAAGGACCAACACCTCTCAACACGCCCACGTTGTAGTAGTACATAGATTTCGCCAACGACGACGCTGAAAGAGTGGTGGCTTTGTAGCTTACAGTAAAGGACACGAACATCTTGCATCCGCATCTACAAGAGATGATTCACAAGCAGGAAAGAAGCCCATCAGTGAGTGCAACCGAATGATTTACGTCAAGCATCTGAATGACAAGTTTTGGGGCTATCACCTGTGTCTTGTAACAGGGAGCTCAAAATTCTCTTCAACCTTCCCATGGACAGCTTGGCGGCAGCAGAAAACAAGTTATACTCGGCGCTGTGGACGAACACGACTAGTGATCGCAATTTCAAAAGGCCAGAACTGGGCAAAGTACAAGTTTATTAGACAACCTTAACACTTGCCACGCAGGAAGCTGTCCACATTGGCTTCGATACGATCCAAAGCCCAAGCAGGAGCGCGGTTCTTGGCTCGGGAGTACATATCGGCACAGTGAGCCGTGCCTTCAATGTACACAACATCCGAGTGAGGGTTGACTGGCTTCGTCGTGTTGGTGAAGCCAAGAGCAGACCAAGGATCGATGGTGCCACCGGGCCAGACTACGTTGGCGACGTCGACCTTGAGGCCCCCATAGAATTTCAAAGTGTTAGCGATGCGCTTTTCAGTGTCTGTGATGCCGTAGGCACGCTAGCACATTTCGTAGTAGATGGCATTGAGATTGGCATACTCCAAGACACCAAAGATCGAGTTGGAACCAGTAGTTGTTTGCCCATAGCCCAACTCATTGCACGTTTGGAAAAACCATTGACGGTCGATGTTCTCTGTGTCCAATGCGGTACTGTTGATGCCTGAGATCCACTCGGTGTCATAGTCGACACCAGTGCATTGGCGAGAATCCCAACTGAATTTTTGATTGAACGACGCGAGCTTTTCAAGCGGCGAGAGCGTCTTGTTGGCCCAGAAGTTGCAAGTGTCGTTGAGCGAGAACGATTGGAAGCCATTGTACTGTGCAATACCTTGGAAATTGCCAAACATGTCGACTTCGAGCACGGCACGGTCGAGATCATTCTTGATGGGAGCGCAAGGGTTGAAGAGCTTCTTGAACAAGTCAGCGTCTTCTTGCTTGGTCGAGACCATCAAAGCGTGGAAATCTTTCATGGCTTGGCCAACGTTGTTCAACCATTCGTCACCACCGAAGAATTTGAGACCGTAAGCGACCTTTTCACTGTACTCGACAAAGTTGGTCTTGGCCCATACTGGAGCCGAACTTGCGACGGAGCCGGCGAAATTGTTGGGGAACTTGGCCTTGGCAAAACCCGAGAGAACACCAGGGTAACTACCACCGAAGGTGACTCATTTGTTGGCCGAAGTCAAGTTGCGTTGCTCAATGATATGTTGTTGCACAGGTACCAAATCTTGGAGGGCTTGATCCGAAGTCAAGTATTTCATGCTCTCGACGGTCAAGTCAGGACGAGGTTGCGATTGACCATAGAAGCGATGCTCGACGCTGACGACAAGGGCCTTGTACTTTTGAGCCAAATCATTCATGAACAAGTTGGGTGATGTGGTCGTGGCAGCACTGGCGACGTTTTCACCGTTGATGTAGACGAAGACGGGGTATCCAGCACCGCCAAACCAAGCAGGGTTGACGTGGTAACGTTGACGTCAGGTAGCGTTGTTGGAAGGATCGTTGTGGTCAAGCTTTTGGTTTTCAAACCATTCGTCGGCTGGAGTTGCACGACAGACTCGACAGTAGGGCCATCCAAGAGGATCTCATGGATCGTCTTGTGCTTTAAGACGGCGGAGGCAGTCGCAGCAAGAGCAATGAGGGCAGAGATGCGAACCATAGCTTGTTGATCTGGGCTGGAAATTGCGCAATGAGCTCATCGATCTTGCCAGTGGATTCTCCTCTTAACCCGATCAGGTCCCGCTTCGCTCGCCTGGCTCACGACCAGCTGCTATGGATTGACAATCGTTAGTGCATGACCAGTCTTTTCGCACTTGTCCCACGAAGGTATCATGCTGACAAACGCCAACCTAAAGTTTCCCTGCTGCATTTTCGCTAACAAACGCTAGAGAATCAAGTCCAACCTGGTGCGTCAAACCCTCTGGTTAGTATTTTGTTCTCCTATTGAAAGGAGATCTCCAAGGTGAATAAGCTTGGCTTTCCTCTGCACGATTCTTCACCACGAGGTTATGTGGTATTTACGGTGTTACTACACTCGTAATTCTGACGAGTTTAGGAGCAATTGCAGATAGATTACGTGTGGCTGCCCTTGCTCAGGCTGCGAGCGAGATTCTTTCTATCATGGAACGCACTGCATAATTTAGTGAGAATACGCGTCTTAGTGTCATCTTGTTGGCATTTCACTCATCGACATCGACGGGTCTAGAGCGTGATTGTTGTACTTAGTCCAACCATGCAAAATCGTGTCTAACGTTACTTGAGATTGATCGAAGAGTGAATCGACAATCATGATCCCAGCGACATTCCAAGTGCAGCTTTTGTTTAAAACCCTTTTCTTCGCATTCCTGATCGCCCCACGCACAATGACCCGATGAGGGACACATTTTCAAGGAGCATGTGTTGTCTCGGGGTGTGCAACCAACTTGATTTATCGCGACTTTACGTCCACGTGAGGACCAAAACGACCAGAACACATGATGACTTTACGGATAACACCGCTCAAAGTCCATCAGTCATTCTGCAAACCAAAGAACCGCATGCTTAATCTCGTTTGATCTGAATAAACCACAGCTCGAAGGTGTCTTCGACTCAGTATTTTTGCAGCATTGTTCATTGTTCAAACCGCAGAGCCAAGTATATAAGATTATATAGGGTACCATGGAAATTCGAATTTATCACAGGCATAATGTATACAAGGCTATTGAATAAGAGAAAAGTACTACGCCTTTTTGCAATTGAATTGACTAAATGAGGTCGTTGGATTTAGCAGTGCTATCGGTAGATTTGGCGGTGTGCCCATTAGAATGAACACAGAGAGGAAGTGTGACCGATTGATTTAGCCGTGTGGTCAGTAGATTGAGCCTAGCGACCATTTGATTTGGACCTTTGCCTCTTTAACTTAACCCAACAGTCAATGAAAATAACCCTCATGTTGAGTCGTGAGTGTCAATATTGATTTCCGTATTGACGTTTAGCTACTTTTGGATTTCCGTGGCGGCAATAAGGCTGATTTTGTTTTGAAGACTGAAGAAATCTCGAATTCAATCTATAACTACACAGCTTGCACGTCGTCTTCTTCCTCAGCGGCAAGCATTGAGCTGAGCCTTGTTACATGACAGTGCCGACTCCAAAAATGCAGTATTTGATGCTCCTTCCCGAACATACAGTTGAGTTGACAGCATTCCGTTGAGGTAAGACCTGCTGCTCGTGCAAGTATGTCAATCTGAGGAGATGAGTTCGTTGATACAGTGTTGGCGGAGTCGGCCTCCATAGGAAAAGTACAATTCTGTGTGTTTTTTATACGAACTGTTTTTTTCGATTTTCGACGAAGGTCACCTCTCATGTGTCGAAGTCATGCAAAATGTTCAAATGCGGTTTTCTCCAAAAAGGTGAGGAAGACACTTTTTGTTTTCTGGCACCTCATATAGGAGTTTGTATGAAGTACAACTATGACAGTTCCTTATATTTTATTCCACAATCTGACAGCAAAATTCCTTATATTTTGTTCCAGAGTCGTATTCAATAGTTCTTCAAGCAGAACCACAATGCACAATTGCATAATACGCAGCTGTAGCCAATGACCTTTCTCGCCATACCCAAAACTTGCATGATATATTGGCAAATGATTTACCATGCCTCAAATCCTTGAGCACCCATGCAGTCCTGAAGGATTTTATGGCATTGAAGAGTGGCAAGCAAACGGCCACGTCAATTTTGTCTATCAATTGCAAAATTGCATACTTTCCAAGAATCACTACAACGCTCTGTCATAAAAAAGAATAGCGACAACCTGTCAGTAAATTCCACCCAAGCGAGGGGCGAAAGAGAAAGCTGATAGTTGATGCTGCAGGAGGCTCAGCTGTGGGATTCCTCCTCGGAGAGTTTTGTGGCATCGCAGCATTCAAATCTGGCGAGCACGAGGAAAATCTTCTTGCTTCTAAAACTTTACCAATCAATTGCATGCATCACTTTGATCGTCCAATCACAATCATCGTCAGTAACTTGGCTCATATATGGTTGTCGATACTGCGCAGCCATTTTTGATTGGTAGATATTCTATCCAGCGTGTATTCGCTCGCAATCACAAATTCATAAAGACGCAGAGAGTCATCCAAACCGAGGAGGATCGAGAGCAATTACAAACTCCCTTGCGTCTTGTGTATCAACGGATGAGGGTTTTCTGCAAAGATATTGGAAATTGTATTATCGATTTTTCGTATTGAGCGTGATTTGTCGAATCGATCACCAATGTCATCAAAGCGTGTGAAAGAGAGAAGACGGCACAGATGATTGATCTTCGTGAGACTGCTGTGAATTGCTCTGAGAGGACCTTGTATACCTCGAGGGGCAGTCTTAAAGTTTCGCTTGATCTGTGCAATGCGCCATGAGAGCTGACAGTGAACTCCTCGTCCTGTCCTGAAAAGGTGTGCACTGAAATTTCAGCCAATCAAAGACCAGTATATTCAAATTGACCAATCAGAGAGATTTGGGATCGGTTCTGCCGGCGTGATTCGATTGCGTATCAAATCGATAATATATTGGTTAATTCTCAGCCAATCAAAATTTGATTAAGTTCGAATTTCAGTCCAATCATATCGCATCGTTTGATCGCGTCGTCCTTGATTGTCGTCATGAAGCGATTCATTTTGAGGAATTGTCTGACTGAATGGTGGGATTGCGACAACCTCGAGGGCTTCCGAGCTCTTTTAGACGGTGCTGGTCGTCAACGCCATCTGTGGACAAAGCTTCAGTCAAGGCAAGCCCTGTGCAAGACGACTATGGCGTCATGGAAGCGAGCAAACAAGTCTTCCCCCTGCCGTCCTTCCAGTTGGACAGCGGGGTCACTCTCGACCAAGTCGAAGTGAACTACAAAACGTTTGGCACATTGAATGCCTCGCGAGACAATGTTCTCTTTGTGTGTCATGCCTTGACTGGCAATGCCGCGCTTGATTCGTGGTGGGGAAGTCTCCTTGGCGATGGAAAACCCTTCGACACGTCCAAATATTTAGTCGTATGTGCCAATGTCCTTGGCTCTTGCTACGGCACTACTGGCCCGACATCGATCAATCCTGCTACTGGCAAGCGGTACGGAGCTTCGTTTCCCGATGTAACCATTCGCGACACGGTGAGACTGCATCAACGCCTTGTCCTTGAAGAAATTGGCGCCACCAAGGTAAACTCCTCCTGATTGCGTATTTGGACCATACACTTTGCTATAGATTGCAGGCGTTGTTGGTGGCTCTCTGGGCGGCATGCAAGCTCTCGAGTGGGGCATATTAGGCAAGGATATTGTGCAAAAATTGGCTGTCATTGCATGTGGGGCGAGACACACTGGCTGGCAGATTGGTGTCAGCGAAGTCCAACGACAAGCAATTTATAGAGTATGCGCAATGTCCACATTTGAGCCATAGCTCACGTTATGTCTAGGATCCGATGTATAAAAATGGCGACTACGACGTTGCCTCACCACCCAACAAGGGCCTTGCTCTTGCTCGACAGATCGCCATGATTTCCTACCGGACGCATCGCGTGTACGATGAAAAGTTTGGCCGCGAGCGTCAGCCAGATGATCCTGAAAAGTTTGCCGTGGAGTCTTATTTGCACCACCAGGGCGAAAAATTTCTCACTCGCTTCGACGCCAACTCGTACATTGCTGTGACGAAAATGATGGACACACATGACATTGGCCGGGACCGCGGCGGTAAACTCCATCCTTTCATTGGTTTGCCTCATGTGTTATTCGTGTGTAGGACTTGAAGCCGCCTGCCGCGAGCTCAAAATGCCAGTGCTTATTGCTGGCATTGACTCAGATGTGATTTACCCGCTCACGGAGCAACAACAACTCCATGATTTGATTCCGCACTCCTCATTTTGTGTGATTGAATCCCCACATGGCCACGACGGCTTTTTATTAGAGCAGGATGCAGTTGGCGAGGCCCTCACGTCATTTTTGGCTGAGTAGAACATTAGATGATCGCTCAAGCTTTCTTGGACGAGCCATGCGAACCCAACGACCGTTGGCATCCCATCGCAAAGCCAAAGATTAGATCAATTAGATTTGGTGCTTGTCAATTTAATGTACTTCTTTGTAGACTTCATCAATAATGCTGGAATTGCATCGTTATGACACAGTCACGACAGCGAGAGATGGCTGAGCATGGGATAACAGTCGTTTTCATTGTATTAGAGCCTTAATCTAGTTTATATAATCGTTGTTCTATCATGATAAGGTTACTTCTGCACTGCGCGATGGCCAAATGCTCGATGCGTGGACTCGAGCATTGTGATGGCAACAGACGGCGCTGCTTTTTGCAACTGTCGCCAAGATTCGGCTCGAATCCGCAGAACCACGCAATTGCTCTGTGCCAGAACGTTTTGACTAGGTACAACAGGCACAATGTCTCCTGGTTGAAGCACGCCCAGCTTTGTTTGCATCGACGCGTCGTATACCTCGATTTGGCCAACACAGAGGAATGTCCATGAGATATCGTAGTCAGCCTAGAAAAGCGTACAATGAGCGTTGGATGAAAATTGGAAACGTACTCTGAGCATGGTTTGTGGTGGAAGATTCTCAACTTCATCCAAGTACTTGGCCACGACAGGCGCTACCTTTTCAAATGCAACGTGGTGCTGGACGAAAGTGTTCCAGCTATCGTAAAGTTGATTTCCCCGTTTCGCTGCGACGTTGGTGTGATGAGCATCCATAAAGTGATGAAAGCTTTCGTGACGGCGAATTTTTAGTGCTGCAAATCGAGATTGGATTTGAGTCGGTACATGACACAAATGGATTTCAAAGTGGCAGTTATCAGCGACACCTTGCGCGCGGCGGAGAATCTGCACAAAAGTGCCGTCAACAAGCAACACGCTTTCAAAATCCAGCACTAGGGTCTCGTAGGGAAGCGTAAGCCACTGGCTCTTGACCAAGTCTAAAACTTGCATGGCATTGGCAAACGATAGGTTTCCGTGGAGACGAAGCATAAACGTAGCATTGTCATGCATCCTCGCACAATCTTTGACACAGCCCGAGACATGGAGGTCCATCAAAGCTGTGAGCATTGAGAGCACAACGCCAAGGCCAACACTTGGAAGGACACCCAACGTAAGAAACGTGAGAAAAGTGATCAATATCGTCGCAACTTCCAGGCGAGACAAAAAAGCGGCAGGTGCAATCATGTAGTTCTCAAGAAAGTGAAAGCCAATGTACATAAGGAGACCACCAAACACAAACTTTGGAATCACAAGAAGCGGTTTGAGACCAACGCCCCACAGAAGCACCAACAAGACAGCACAGATGAGCACGGGAGCGCGAGGATGGGCCTTGAAATTCGCCATGAGTGCCATAGCTGAGACATAATGGGTGCCACCACAGCAGCCAAGCAGGCCAGCCAAAATGTTCGCCTTGCCAATTGTTTCAACCTCAAAATCGACATTAACATTCTGGCGAAAGATAGTTGAAAGAGATCCAATAAGCACAGAATACTTGAGTGAGATGAGAAGGAGAAGCGTGGGAACGATCTCAAGGAATGCAAGTCCAAGTACGGACCAAGACACTTCCGACCACGCAATCTCAGCCCATGAGTACCAGCGCGGTGTCTCTCTGAGCATCTTGGACGACCAGTTGAACAACCAAGGAGCCGTGTCAATCGACGCCGAACTGGCAATGATGTGAAATCCAACAATGGAACCAATGATAAGAGTTGGAAACACAACATTGGGAGAGATGTGGAATTGCTTGGCTGCTGTGGCAAGAACTGCGAAGACAATTGTGGGAAGGACGAGTGCAATGGTTTCGAGTGACGTCGGAAAGGACACAGAGGAGCTGATTTCGATCCCGTCTTTGATCAACACACCACCAAGACCAGAGAGAAAGCCAGCAATCACTACGAATTTGATACACAACACTGTACAAGAACAACAGTACAGTACCTGGATACGGCAAATAGTTGACGACTGATGTGACTCGAAAATATCCAAGGCTAAACAATAGCACGCCAATGAAGACAGACGAAAGCGCTGATGCGACCAGAACAGTCGGCACAGCAATCACCATGTTGTGGCCTAATCGATGACTGATGCTTTGAGCCATTCCAGCGAGAATAGGAACACTATTCACGTGTTAGCACGGAATGGAACAGAACAAACGTACACTGAGGCATCGATGGCGCCCATTGCATACGGAACGGAACTTCGCCAAGAGAGAAAGACACACATGAGCGCAGTACCGAGTAGATGCATATCGATCGCATTGGCAACGTATGCCGAGAGCGGGCCTGATGTTCCAACGAGAACATTGGCTGTTGACACTGCAATGGTGGACGTGAGCATGAAGGCAATGACACCAGAGAGACAGTTGATCCCGACCTCATTCACATAGCCACTCCATGTCGGCTTGGTGGTCTCTTCAACTGATGCTACGTCCAAATCGATGCACTTGGTCGTATTGTGAAGTGGAAGCAACGGCGCAGATTCGTTCGGCACAACCGTCGCTGGTGCAAAGAAACTACCACGTGATCGCTTGCCTTCATGGGACGATAGATACTCGGTGGATTTCGAGCGGATGGACTCTCGCAATGACGGTACAGCCGATGGATCGAGCATTCGTGTCCAGCGTTGTGGTTTGCGCGCAAATCTCCAACTGCGACTGCTTCCGTTTCGTGTCCGGTTGTTGTCACTGGGACATATCATCCGGATACATTTATCCGGATCTCCAGCTGTGCAATTTCCCGGATCATAACTCACATTGAACCTGTCAACTTCAACGTTGCGAATTATTGAAGCTTTGCGAGGAACGCTTGCGACCACAGGCACCTGAAAATCTCAGCAGCCACGACGGCAACAAATCGGAGAGTCAAAAACTCCACTTGCCCTGTGGCTGCAGCTGCAATGCCAGCGAGATTCACGCAGTGAATAGTTGGGATTCCTATCACTTATTCAGTGTATTTAGAGGTAGCTCAAAGAAGCTCAAACAGTTCTATCATCCATCATCTAGGGCAAATTTTGAAGTGGCGGTCGACGGAGACGTGGCCACGTCAGAAACGATAAAATCACAAAATCAGTATTTCACCACCCGATCGAAACGGAACAAGACTTTTTCCAGTGGAAGCGGCCTCTTGCTGTTGCGTCGCTCGTCGTTTGAGCTCACGCTTGGCCACAAACGCGACCACAGCGACCACCACGACGGAAATGATGCCACCCACGATTACACCCGTCTGACTTGAAGTCGGGAGTGTATCATGAGACATCGTGTTCTCAACAATCTTGTCGCTCGAGTGTGATAATGTGGATGTCGTAGGCCGATCTGTTTGCAATTCTGGCGTGGCATTGCTTGTTGGATGCAGTGATGTGTCATCGGGTTTCGTTGTCGTCGGAACCACTGACGTATTTAATGACCAAGGTTTCAATGTCGCTGTCGTCGTCTTCGTCGTTGGTGCTGACGAAGTTGGGATGATCGTTGATGCAAGAGGGGTAGTTGACGAAGGGACTGAAGTTGTTGGGCTCGGAGTTGGACTCGGGGTGGGGGCCACAGTTGGTTCAACGTCGAATTTCCACGATATACTGTCCGCGGATAAACCAAAATGGGCTTCATATCCACCTTTCGGAGGTACATCTGCGAATTGAAAGTAGAACGACTCGGTCGTGATTGCTCTAGCTGCCCACGCTTGATAGCCTTTAAAATATTGTCGTGCTGATGGCGTGTCTGCTATGTACTTCAGAAAGGAGGCATCAGCAGTTGGCCAGCCAGTTTCGGTGAGTCTGATTTTGGATCCATGAGCTGCTTTCATTGCTGAGTATCGCCTGTCGAGGGAATCTATCGGAGAGTCCGTCGGTGCTGGCTCAAAGAAAGGATAAATGTTGACGCCGACTACGTCGCAAACTGCACCGAGCTCTGGATGGGCGATCATCTGCGCGTCTGTTTGCACTGTCCCGATTGGAATATTTGCAAGACCAGCCGCTGCAAATGCTGTTTTGACTGCTTTGATTTTATCAATGACTTGCGTCACGTTCCAGCCATTATCAAGATCTTCATTGCCAACATAGATTGACAAAACGCTGTTGGGATTTCGCTTGGTTCCATCTATCGTGGCTTGCAAGTCGTCTGCAAACGCGATAGGTCCACGAAGCCAAATGCCAGCAGCAATCTTGAGTCCAGCTTTCGCAGCAGAATCAATCAAGTTCACTTGATTAGCCACGGATGTTTGATACGTGCGGACGGCTCCAAACACTCGTTTTAGAAACGAAAAATGCGCATCCACATTGCCAATAGCTTGAAACGAATCATAGCAGACACCGGAGATGGATAGAGCAAACTGGGCTGTGCACAACAAGATGGACAAAGGCAATCGTAGCGTACAGACCATGGCAGCGGGGTGAAATGACACAAATGGAGCTCTTCAGAAGCCTCTATTATTAGCCATCTTGTGCTAGTTGTGGCTTTAATTAGAAGGAATTTTTCCATGTCGCTTCGTCTAGCGCTTTGGCATGTCGTCCGCGCCACTTTCGAAATTTTGCTTGTCAAATTATCCGGACTGTACCGGATAATGAGGAGCTTACGGATGAATTATGCGGATAGAATAGCACGGATAAATTTTATCCGGATGTTTCTGCCTTTCGAATTTCTCAAACCCCTGCAACGATCAAGATGATGGAACCTTCCTCCCCTGATGTCCAGGCAGCAGCCCAAGCGATGAATGATCGATCACATGGACTTCATTTTGGTATGTGTTTTTTTCTGCTTGAAGGACGTACCGTGCTTTTTAGAGGTCTCTGTTGGTGACGCAGCGGACATCGAAGATGGAATGCTCTCACCTAAAGGTAAACAAATCGAATGAACATCCAGATGAGCGACTGGAGTAGTTGACGACGGACTGCTAAAACAAAACAATCCTCGCACAAGCGCTGGTCTCTGTGGATGCTTCACGCTTGCATTTTATCAACCTGTACGCGCTGTGTGGATATTTTCTTACTGAAATCCTCTTGACTATAGTACTTCAACGTTGATACTGTGGATATTCAAGTTCGCTTGACTCGAGCACTGCTTCCGTTTAAGCAAGACCCAAGCTTCAAAGACATTGCGCTCAATTCTCCTGATGCGTATGGTCCCTTTTGGATCAGCGCCACGTTGGTATTTTGCATGGCCAGCTGTAGCAATATCGCCTCGTGGCTTGACTACACTGGTGATGCTTCCCAATGGTCGTACGACTTTAGCCGTGTAGCCTCGTCGATGACTCTTGTGGGTCTCTACCTCATCGGTCTTCCCTTTGTGCTGTGGAGCGTTGGCAAATACTGGGCCATTCCATTGCCGCTATCTTTCTTGGTCTGCTTGTACGGTTATTCCCTCACGATTTTCCTCCCCATCATGGTACCGTCCTTTAATAATTCGATCTCTCATCCGCGTGGTAGTTTATCTGCACGGCACCAGCTGACGCTGTGGACTGGGTAGCCATGCTTTTCTCTATGGCTTGGTCATGTTACTTTTTACTCATCAACGTTTGGGGCTATGCAGCTGACTTCTTGCCGAAGGAAAAGTTATTGCCATTCTTGTGCTTCATCGGGTACATACTGCTATCCAACTACTATCGCTCACATCTGGCTAGGGCTTCGAACTTGCTCTGGGTCATCTTGATCAAACTGCTCTTCTTTTAAGCCTGAATGTCTTTCCTCTCCCGATGAGCCCCAATGAGGATTAGAATAATGAAGGGTCTTTATAATAATATCTAACTACGTGCTCAGTGCAATGTCGTCGTAAGTGCCTGCCACTTCGATCGGGGCAACGGGAATTTCCTCAAGTTCGCTGGTTAGAACGACTGCATCGTCGTCGTCGTCTGTGTCATTTTCCAAAGTCAATAGTGTGTTGGATTGTTCTGCATGTTGCAGTGCATGAGATGACGAAAGAGAATGGTTGACAGCACCTTCATCGAGATCGTCGAAGTCAATGCCATTCGAGTCGGCTGTCTTTTGCGTCACAAGCAATTTACGATTTCTGCCACAGAGAAAGATCAGTATCGAGGCACAAACAGTGGAGCCCTACTTTAGGAAGACGGCCAGGCGCATGTACTGGTTGGCATTCCGGAACATCATAATGAAATCAGCTGCAACTTCTTCCAATTCTTCGACAACGCCCTCTTGTTGAAAGTAAAGTGCCACCGACACGATGCTCAAAATTGTCGCCGCAACATCAAACAAGTTGCTCCACCGTGTCCAAAACTTGCGTTTCAGGGCCAGCATGCGAATCAAAACTTCGACGACGAGCATCGAGCAGAGCAGAATCTCGAGGGAGATGAATAGCTTTGAGGTGGGTGTTCGCCAATGGTTCAAGATTGTCCAAGCCACGCATGCGATGCTGGACGCAATCATAAGTAGATAGACTGTTCGGTAGAATGCCGAGAAGTATAATCGACTTGCAACGACCATCGCATACTCGGAGCACGAGAGATGCGGCCGATTCATGCCGGCCGACACTTGCCGCTGATTGTGCCAACGAACTCAAATTACAAATATAAACCAACATTCTGAGTGTGGTGATAGAATAGAATGAATATAAAAATGAAGTATACTTTATCCAAGTGAAATGATGTTGGCATGCTGGAATCGCCATTTTGAAAATGGCCGACTACACCGTAAGAACGCCGTGAATATCCAAGTATATGTGCGTAAACTACTGTGGATATACAAGTTTACTTCATTCGCGAGGAGGTGGCGGAGTTCATGGTCCGATGTTGTGCGCAAATACACTAATAAAAAATATTTGCAATAAATAAATAAAATTCAATGGAATAGAACGTAGTAATTTATTCGCATAAACTCGTGAATTGTATCAAGATTTATCGACTATCTTAAAAATGTAGTGACTTAAAAATATTTTCACGACAAAAGACCCAAAAAATTGATCAATGAAAAAAATCATTATTCTCTCTTGCTGATTTTGGAGGTGTGATCATGGGAGACAGTTGGAAGGATGGGCTCCTGGTCTATTTGACCCGGCCAGAAGACCGCAATGATGTTGTGTATTATGACGACAAAATTGTCGTTGCGCTGGATAAATATCCCAAGGTAAGACTTGCTGAAAGTGAATGAAAAGCGTTATGCTGTGGTGTAGGCGACGTTGCATCTGCTCGTAATCCCGCGCGAAATCCTTCCACTTGGTGTTGGAGATCTGGGTGAAGAGCATCTTCCTCTTCTTCACCACATTGCCAGCCTAGTTGCTTCAGTGTCATCTCTTCCACTGCGTATCGGCTTCCATGCTGTGCCTTCGATGCGGCAACTCCATCTCCACATAATCTCGGATGACTTCAGTTCGCCAACCCTCAAGAACAAAAAGCATTGGAACTCCTTCACATCATCGTTCTTCAAGTCTCTTGACAGTGTTATCGAGGCCATTGAATCAAAGCGTCGATTCAATGTGGACGCGGAGTACGAAGAAGAAAAACTTTCTGGCAAGCTGGTATGCCACAAGTGTTCTGAAGCGTTTGCCCAAATACCAAAACTCAAACAGCATCTTGCGAGTGTACACCCCGCTAGTCCAGACATGACTCTCGACTCTGTCCTTGCGTGTTTGAAAACGTCAAAGAAACGACAAGCGCCAGCAAGTCCCGAAGACGTTCCATCCAAGCGGCATGCCTCATTGGCTGATCCCAAAGAATCCTAACAAGATCATATTTATTGAAACTCATGTTTACTTTTTGTGCATGGTAGCCAAAAACTGTTGCGCTTCTTCCTTTTCAGCAGCGCATCGCTTCTTGTCCCACTTGAGAAGCTGGGCCATCATAGAAATGACCTTGTCCATCACTTCTTCCGATGCAGTCGAGTCAACGTAGGCAAGTCGGGTGCGACGAGCGAGCACATCGACGGCCTTGACAGCAAATTCTTGCTGGACAGCAAATACAACTTCAGATTCCAAGTAAGGGTACTTGGGATGCAATCGCTTGGGGTGGTCACCAGGTTGGCGGTGCAAGAAGCCGCTCTTTTCGAGCTCACCAATTTGAAGAGCGCGCGTGCCGTAGTTCTTCATCAAGTGCTCGGCAATTTGTTTGTCCATGTTGTATTTTTCACGAAGGGTGATGGTAATGCGGTCGAATTTCTGGTTGCAGACTTCGCCAATGCGATCGGCGCCGACGAGTTGCATGAAGCGCGTCGAGCACTTCTTTTGAGAGAGATCAGGGAAGAGCTCTTGGACCTTGTCGATCGCGTCTTGAGCCATACGGCGGTACGTGGTCCACTTGCCACCAGCAATGGTAACCATCTTGGAGTCCGAAACTTCCAAGACATGTTCACGGGAGATTTGAGCTGTATTTGTGTGGCGTGGGTCTTTCACGAGTGGGCGAATACCGCTCCACGCCGAGCGAATGTCGTCTTCGGTCACGGTAGCATTCAAATAGCGGTTCGACTCGTTGAGAATAAATTGAATTTCTTCCTTCGTTGGACTTGGCAACATGGTAATATCCGACTCTGAGTCAGTTGTGCCGGCTAAAGTGCCATTTTCCCATGGGAGGTAAAACAAGACACGGCCGTCCGTGGTCTTGGGCACAATCAAACCCATGCGGTTGGGGCTGAAATGATCTGGCAAAACCACGTGGACACCAGCAGCAGGGACACAAATGTTTTGGGCATCAGGGTTGTCGAGGTGGCGAATGCCGTCTAATTTCAAGTGTCATTGAGTGATCGTATTGAATATTCAAACCTGTGAAGGGGCCCGTTGCGTTCACGATGGCCTTGGCCTTAATTTCCCAGACTTCACCAGTTTGAGTGTCTTGTACTTTGACGCCAGCAACGTTGCCCTTGTCGTCCTTAAGGATAGCCGTGACTTGGATGTAGTTGGCCACAGTGGCGCCACTTTGGGCAGCGGTTAAAACAACGGACAAGTTCATGCGGGTGTCATTCATTTGACCATCGTAGTAGACGACAGCACCCTTGAGACCATTCTTCTTTAAATTGGGGTATTGATACATGGCTTCTTCAGCATCAATGTAATAGCTGCTGGGCACAGAGCGGTCCGAGCCAGCCACCAAATCGTACACCTATTTTGAATTAGCCAAGAAGATGTAAACTGAGCAGTACCTTGGCGCCGACCCACATGTACGGGATTTCCCACCAAGTGTAGATGGGAATCATAATGGGAAGAGGACGATTCATGTAAGGAGCTGCCGTCAACATGTGCTTGCGTTCTTCCAAGGCTTCCATGACCTGTTGCCAAAATAAGCATAACGCCAACAACCGAATTGAATACCAATTTGTAGGCCGAGTAGTCAAGCTTCATGAAAGCAGTTTCCAAGTAGCGGATACCGCCATGGATCAACTTGGTCGATCGGCCAGAGGTACCGGCACCGAAATCGCTGCGTTCAATCAAAGCAACTTTCATGCCGCGAGTCGCAGCATCCAAAGCGCAGCCAGCACCGGTGGCACCACCACCAATGACGACCACATCGTAAGACTCCTTCTTCAACTTGTTGATTAAATCTCCACGTTCAGGCACTTCCCATGGTACAATTACGTGACCATCGTCACATTGAATGGGCTTGACGTATTTGAGATGGCCATCCTTGTCCAAGTTGTGGCTTTCAGGATGATACACTTGTGTCTTATTTCTTGCAACATTTGCTGTAGAATAAGCAGCCAACAGCGTTACAGACACTGCAGTGCCGCGCTTGAGAGGAGCCAAGACACGGAACATCGAAGCCATGGAGTTGAAATTCCAAAATGAATCTTGGGGAAGTCGACCACAAATCGCCACAGAAAGGAAAAATCTTCAACGTGCATTTGATTGGATAAAATGAATGAAATATATAAGTTTGATTGGGTGAGAATAGTTGATCGGTTGGGATTCCGGATAATTTTAAGTTTAAGCACTTCAATGATGAATTATCCGGACAACCTTACAAACCCCTTCAAGTTTGAGACATCGCTGTCGAGGGAAGTGCGTCGCAGAGGTGGCACATCAACGGCGTGCACAGTTGTGGCCATGCGATTTCTCGCGCTCGGATAGCTTGGGAGAGAGCATAAAGGGCAAGGAATGCCTGTGCTGTCTCTGCGTAGCTTTGTGCCAAAGCCGTTCGTGCCTGGGACATTGAGAGCTGGAAAACAACAGAGTTGATTGTAAAAACGCTTGTGAGGCTTTCGTGTTGAGGCATTGTGGCTTTGGTGCAACGTTGGGTTGACCATCCCTTTGAGAACATCGGTCGAGAGTTTGTCGAGCTACAAGTGCTTGCTAAACAAAGTTCTCTGATCAAAACGACAGAGGAAGTAAACTTCCAGCTGGAACTTCAAATTTCTCAGTTTCCATGATGCTTTGTTGGACCGTGACTGCTGCGGTGAGAACCAGAAGTGCGCATATGGCAGGCAGCCTGGGTGGATGATGGAGCACTTCACCCTCACAGCTATATCGCCCTGCACAGGATGGCTGTCTGAGTCGCGACTCAAAATCGTAGTGCTAACGAGACAAGGAGAGGAAGAGCACGAAATGAGTGGAAAATATGACGGGATTCTAATATATTAGCACAGGACCTCGTAGTGGTTCTCAGGAGCAATCCGTTGCCTCGCTCATAAGCCAGCAAGCGAAGAACGTTGTCGAATCGCTCGACTGGGACCACGTTCACAGCGGCTACAGACGCACTTGCCATTGATTGCTGGGCAATGCATAATGAAGCTGTGGCTTACGTACGATTTGTGGTTTGTGCAAAATTGTCGGTCGCATACGCGGCAATAATGCAAACCTGTCCAGGACGATGAAATCTTGACTTCTTCGATGCAAATGTAGCATTGATCTCGTACAATGGCTGGAATTGACGGTGCTACTGGTGGCAATTGGACTGGATTTGTCGCCATGTAAGTCGATTGAGCAGACTTGCTCACGAGGCCAAAAGCATTGGTGGCTTCAACAGTGAACTTGTACGTCTCTCCGAATCGAAGGCCAGAAAGAGAGCACGAGCACGGAAGTGGGCTTTCTGTGAGCTTGACGTACTTCGATATGCCTCCTTCGTCGGTCCATCGCACACAGTAACACACAATGGCAACACCATTGTCAACTGGTCGTTCCCACTTGATTTTTAGATTCGCTTCGTTGTGCGTTTGGTCTTCTTTAGTGTCCAAAGTGACTTCGACGCGAGTTGGTGCGTTGGGTGGAAGTTTGCGGAACAATCGTAGCATAAAGTTAGCGTCGCCATAGATGAAAGCACGGAGGGGAAAGAATAGCAGTATACTCATCACGATGGCTTCGTCGAGCCAAAACCAATACTTGGCGTAATATCCAAGCCAAGTGGCTTCGTCTTCAGGAGATTCCGTCGATGGAGAGGCTGTCGTAGAGGGCTTCGTGGTGGAACGAGTCTGAACATGAGCTTCGTCATGGCTGCATTCGACTTCGACTCGTGCACTTCGACCGAATGAGTTCCAAGTCGTGATTCGATAATTTTTATCTGTTGCGTCGTCATCAACATGTTCACTGTGGCTCGTTTCTTGACCAAAGGTGAGCGTTTGCCACTTGCTGTCTCGTTGAACCTAAAATGAATGATGAACTTGATGTACAGCGACGTTGATAACCTGCAACTGGTAGTGGGATGCTCTGTCTTCGGTGGGCGTCCATCGAACTTTGATTTTGGGTGGACGAGATGGTTTATGAACAACGACGCAAGAGGTTTCCTTGACCTCAACAGGCGCTACAGATAGGATAAAACCAAAGAAGAAAGAGCATTCGTACCTTTGCCCACTAGAGCAATTTTTCGCTTCATCATCAAGGCAAGCTGCTGACGGTGCAGCGAACTGGCGATTCCTAGTTCCTTCATCCGTTCGCCGTTATTGTCCATGAGGAGTGGAAACGTGTAGCCCGAGACAAAATGATCTCGAAAGAGTTGTGCATACTGGGGCAAATGCACCGAGTAGGCAACCCAATCTGCAACTTCATCCACGGTCATTTCAGCCCCCAATTGATCCCAACGGGAATCTAGTTCCTCCGTTGAGACAAACGAGTCCGAGTCTTTGTCAAGCGAATTGAATTCTTTCGATACATGCTCGACTTGCAACACCTTTAGATGATGAGAAATTGTCCTATCTTGATCCAGTGCACCTTTCTCATTTCGTCTTTTTCCACGCGTCCGCTCGCATCACGATCAAACACTTGGTGCAGTTTGGATCTCAACGCTGAGAGCTCTTCAGGGTCTATGACTCCATCTTCGTCTTCGTCTTCGAGAGCAAAACTGGCCTGGGAATTTCCAAGTCTTGCGCAAAGCATCGCAAGAAGCGCAGCGACGAGCAGGGAGCGCTGGACCATCCGCATCGTCCGGTGTGCGGCCCACGGCAAGTTGTGGGAAAGATTGACCGCTCTCGTGTCCGGATGTTATCCGGATGAGCTGTTTTGTATGACAGGGGTGGCGATACATCCAATCCCATGTCAAGCCACGTGTAGCCACATCTATAGTCCCATGAACGCCAGCGTTCTCGTCCATTCCAGCATAGAAACGAGGCCAAAGTAGATTTCACGGCAAATTTTGGCACAAGAAAGACTTTTCTTGCTCACCAGGACTTAAACTAGCTCGTGCTTGAGATCCTTCCAAGCCAACTTTCGCGCCAAGGACAACTGCAATGGCGTCAATGACAATTTACACTATACCTCCAGCTCTAGAGAAGTTCTAACTCCGTGGTTCCTCCCAGCCCAGAGCCAGAAGAGATTGAATGAATTCGTATCGAACAAAAAAGTGCATTTGTTGATGCAAGCAAGACGGAATGAAGACCAAAGTGCTCGCCAAATGGGGCTCCCATCACGCTGAGAGGTATGCCCGAGGACAAGCCGTAGAGAACCATGGCGCTTGTCATCCAGGGGCTAGGCTTGCATTTCTATTGTTGTTCTTGGTGATAGATTTCTCACTTTCCAACATTGCTTGAGCTGAGTCAGTCTGCAAGGAGAATGCGCGGAGTGCCGCATGAATGACCAAATATGCGCAAGGTTTACAGTGATCGAGAGATGCTACAATATCGTTTGGGTTAAATTAAAACACGGCGGAAGAAGTGTGCTTGGATGACTTGAGACTATTCCTCTTTTGGATCAAGCTTGGAATTTCGTCATAAGGCGATCGGAACGGCGACGGCTCGACGGCAACCTTCTTTTCTTCCTTGACATGTTTGAAAGCAGACTTAATCGGTGGCGGACTGGATTGATAAAACCCTGACGAGCTGGACTCTTGTGGCGTTCTCGCTCGGAGAGATGGCAATTCTTCGTGCAAGGACGCACTGGCACCATCGCTGCTTGCTGGTCGTTTCTTCTTTATTGTTTTCGTACCGAGCACTTCGTCAATCTTTTTGCTCGCTTTCTTCCATTTCTTTGTGATTTTGACATGCTCCATCGTTTCGACAATGGCGTCGCGTTGAATTTTTGACTTGACGGAGGCTGCTTTGCGCTGTCGGATCAAGTCCACTTTCTGCTGCAGCATCGACTCGGTCCTCTCCTCGGCTTCTCGGATTTTTCGCAACGTCTCCAGTCGTTTGTATTCTTGGATTCGCTTGATCCGATCCACGTTGCTTAGCTTGAGCTGCTTCTGGATTATTCGTTGCTCGCGTCGCAGTTGGAGCTCTCGATGGTGTGCGTCTTGGAGATGTTGGACGTTTTCCTCGATCTCTCGCTGTTTTTGGAGCAGCGTGTTTTTCTTTCGCTCTTCTTCACGACGAGCTTCTTCGAGAACCATCTGCCGCTTGCGCTCCAAGAGCTCCATCTCCTGGTGGGCAAGCTCCCTCTGTTGTTCTTGCTCTTGCTTCATTTGAGCCCGAAGCATCTCGGATTGGCGCTGCTTGTGTCGAATTTCACGCTTGCGTTGTAGCTCGACACGTCGTGCTTGCTTGAGATTTTTGTGGATTCGCTTCGTGACAATTTCTCTCCGCTCTTCCATTTCAGCCGCTCTCTGCTCGCGCTGTTCTTCGAGCATGCGATTTCGTGTCTCCTCAGCAAGCGTGAGCTCCATAAGCCTTGCTTGGATCTCTTCCTGCTGCTTTGCAACGATGGCTTCTGTCTTGAGGCGATGTTCCTCGGCTTTTTTTCGCCGCTCTTCGTCGCGCATCTTGGCTTCGATTTTGCGAAGTCGTTCTTGCCGAGCCTTTTGGTCGGCCAATTCCTTGTCCTTTTGAAACATTTGAGCAGCCACTTGCCGCCTACGTTCCTCCGCAGCGTCCTCCTGGGCTTTCTTCTGGAGCTCACGTATGCGCTTGATTTCGGCTAGTTCTTTGAGTCTTTGCGCTTTCTCGGCCTCCATTTGGTCGTGCATGGCTTTCTCTCGCATGAGTTTGGCCGCCGCTTCTTCCGCCAGTCGATTCATCTTCATTTCAAACTCGAGCATTTGTTCAATCTCTCGCTGTTGTCGGAATTGCACTTTTTCCAGTCGCCGTTGCTCCATGTCGATCATACTTGCAGCTTGATCTTTCTCGGGGCTGTTGCTCTTCTTTGGCGAGTTGGATGGGGACCGTTTTGTGTTTTCCTCTGCGGCGCCGTCTTCGTCAGACAAAATTTTCTTCTTTTCAGCCCGCACAAGCTTCATTTGTTCATGTCGGCGCATGCTATACGCTTCATGGCGCATCTTTTGGACAGCAGGCGAGACGCCATTGTCTCCAAACGAGTCCAAGTCTCGGATTTTGAGTGTCTCTGGATTCACGCCCGTGCGCAAACAAGCTTCAGCCGATCGTGGTGTGAGCACAATCTTTTCTGGAGGTGGATTGATGCCGTTGGCTTTGACAGTCGACAGGGTTGAAAACACTTCTTCAATGGTTTGGGGTCTGAGCTTTGGCCTTTTCTTCTTCTTCTTTGCTTTGGGCGGACTCTCGATCATGCTTTGTGCAGGGCTAGCGTTCTCCTGGGGACTCGCTTCGTCTGGCGACATCGACAACGGCTTGGATGTCATCCGCCAGTTTATATTTTTGTCTTGCCGACCCAACGCCACTATTTATAGCGTCTCGTGCGGTTACGACCGTGTTCAACAACGCAAGGAGATCTCTCATCAATGAATGTCATTGATCTCGTCTAGACGAACGAAAATGTTGCAAGACACACATGCAGAGACAATAAATTCGACATGCAAAATCGTCTTGTTATGCAACACTGCGTACAAGATCTGGCTTTAGGTAGACAGCCTGGAGAACTTTGCCCACTGCGTGAGTGTGGCGCTCTCGAAAGACAAGCGGCCAGTCGGGACGCATGTACTCTGGTGAGTGCACAAACTCGAAGCGAAGGCGCACAGTGTGACTCTTCTCGTCCAAGATAGCCACTACCTTGGCCACTTGTTGAATTGGCCCAGCGTGGATCACCCCTTGAGTGTTCTCCTTGAGAACGACGGACGCATTCAAGAGCTGCACTTCGGCATCGAACTGCCGAGTTGCCATCGGCTACACAATATTCTAAGACTACCACAGGATAAATCAAACGTACGCTTAGGCTAGGATGGACGAGCATCATGCCACGGCGCAATGTTGTCATGTCAATCTATAAAATCAAAAGAATGAAAACCTTGGTAGCTCGTGCTACAAACCTCGTCATTATCGAGGGAAGTCACGAGGAGGGCTGCGGTCTGACCAGCAAAAATGCTCTTGGCTGGCGTACGCTGCACTTCGATGCTCTTGACGTGGACGCCATAAAATGAACCCGAGTTGGTAGGACCGAGTAAGAGGGATTCACCGACGTGCACCGTGCCGCTAAATGCATTTGATGTCAATGTTGAAGTAGTTACGATATTGTTTACCTCTTGACGAGGCCGGTGACAATCGTGCCAACATCCTCCGATTGAAAATGACCACTGATGTGAAACTCCGATGTACAATTGCGAACCGATGGCCACGACTAACCCAAGAGTCTTAGAAGCCACAAATAATGGCTAATTTACCCGTGTGGGATCAATCGATGCGAGAAACTGCTGCAGTAATGGCATGCTAGCAGCAGAGTTAAGCATCCAGTAAAGGATAGAACGATTACTTTGCACCAGAGACGTTTGACACTTGAAATATCGGTACTACGTTGGTATCTTGAAGAGAATTGTATGTTTCAAGTTGGGAAGCGTCCGTAATGTAACAAGGTGTTTTAGCAACGTCCATCGACTAGTCACACAGTTAATTTTTGTATTGCATGGGCAAAACCAACGGCAAGAAGAGCGCTGATTTCCTGTAATGTCTGGGATATCCTGGGGGCATCGACCATATCGACTTTGGTTACGACAACAAACACTGAAATCTATACTGGATGAGCCACAGGAGGTGGGCAAGTGGGGCTACCTCTAGACCCAAGACAATCTGTAAATGCTCCCGGGTCATGCTCTGAACGCCAGACTTGGCGTCCACAACCAACATTGCATAGTCTGGAAACTGGCTGGTCAAGCCAGAGGCTAGATATGTGAGTTTGAGCGCTGCCATCGGTCGTGTGAGGAATGTGTACCTGTAATCTTGAGGTACCGCTGGTGGCCAGCCAAATCGCTCAACATGATCAATTTTGTACTCTGTGCATCGATGCTGGAAGTGTTTCTGCTTTCAAGTGTGCTGAATTTACAAATCTTGCCGTCCTTTGTCACTCCTACGACGATCGACAAATGTCAGCTTGTTTGTGAGGGCCGTCACATGCCCATAATCTGCTCGCTGATGCTCGAAGTTCGACCATTCTCGATTTCGTGAAGGTGGCTGAGAGAACCCAGTCAGTTGAGGATGTCGGGAAAGAGTAAGTACCGAAAGACTTGCATACGAGCAAGACCATTGCCATCGTCCAAGCACCCACGAGTGAGGACCCCAATCAAAGTCGACTTGCCACTGTCGACATCACCGATGACAGACACTACATGATCGTCAGGAGACTGAACGCTCATGGGACAAGTACCCCGCACTTGCTTCTTCGCATGGGTCTCTGCAATTCGAGACACAGCCACTCGAGCAGCCTTGTACGAAGGTTGCGATCCCTCTCTAAACGATTGCACGTGCATTTTCGCCGAGAGCACCTGGCACATTCGAAAGAGTGTGTTTAAACTCTTTTCCAAATCTTCCGGTGGCATTCCAATCACTAATCCATCGTCCGCGACGCCCAGTTCATAGTAGGCATAGCCGTGGCCTTCATTGAGACGCCAATTGAGCTGTGTCACGAGGTGTTGAAATCGATCTGTACATGGCATTCCAGAGACATGAAGCTAGCGTTTCAGATACCTGCTGATGGATTGAGCAATTGCAGCTTATATTCCACGTTTCCCTGCTCGATTTCGGCCGGTAAGCACTTCATCTCGATGGTGCTTGTGCGGCTCTGTGGGGCTTTTTATTCCGCCGCGGGATCAAGAGAGTGCTGGTCTTGGTGTAACCACACGAAACTTCCTCCAGCGTTGTTACAATTCGTAGAGTCATAAATACAGAACACTTCACTCATTTCAAATGTCCATCGAGAATTCTAACATGTTATAATTAAGTTCTCGAATCCACTGCGAATCTTCTAACGTAACTTCACGAAATTTTGCCCAACACAAATATTTGCTCTGGTCCAAATTCACATAAGTTGAAATTTATAGGACGAGTATAGTTAATTTGACCAAAAAGTAGGAAAAAAATGGACACGATTTCGATTCTACACACATTGTCGCGACATCAAACATTCTGATTATATACAAGTTTAAATACTATTCTTCCGTATAATGTCCGTATTGATGTGATGCGGATTTGGAAGAAATCGTAGGAATGCCAGCCCTACGTTTAATTTAGCCAATAGATGTGAAAAGAAATAAGGATTCTAACACCAATCGCATTTGCCATTTCACCCGCACGCACGCAAGCAAAGTGATGACCAGCATCAGTGAGTTCACAATTGAAAGTGCGCGGCGAAGTCGCATCTCGGAGGCCACCAGAAAAGGATACAGATCAGGTATCAATAAAATTGTATTTTGGGCATTTCGCCAAGGAAAACCACAGCTCGTTATGCCCTGTCCAGATGAACCAGACTTGTCAAACTCTCAATTTAGATGTCTTTCAGTACACTGACTTCTTAGATTTTCTTGTATCCACAGTTCGAGAGAAGTCTATTGGTGTTGGTACTCTAAATGGTTATCTATCGCAGTGCCGTGAAAAGTCTATATATTGATCAAAAAAGGACTCTGCCACACGAATTCATTGAAGATATGAAAGTAATTTTTTCAGGTATTTCAATGATTTAAAGAAAATCTAAGTTTGGACAGGGATACGAAAATCTGCAGCACGTGACCTTCAAAATGGCGACAAAATGTACACGGGGAAAAGACCAATGACATTCTCGTTGTTCGGTCAGCTGTGCTCATCAAGTTTGGCTCTTGATGACCGTGGATTTACTCATCTATATCTAATATTGTCATGGAATTTAATGTGTCGGTCAAAGTCGACCGAAACAATTAGGTTTGCATAAGAAACATTTAGCCTCGTACTCATATATTGATAGATTTGACTATATTTCTTGGGAGGATGACGCGATAGGATTCACATTTCATCGAACTACAACAGCTCAAGAAGGTATTCGCATAAAAATTCTTAGTTAATGTTGAATAGGAACAAAGAATAAGGATCCTAAACACTGCTTTGCAAACCCACTGAATCCCTCATTGTGCCTATTTTTGGCATTGGCAATATATTTAGCATGCAACCCTCAAATAGAACCAACGAGTCTCTTCCCTGGATCTAAACAAAAGGTAGTTTATACTCATAATATTATATCGTTAATTAAGCTCGAGCTAGGATCGCTTTGGAAAGAGTCTAGCTAGACTTTTAGCTCCCTCAAAAGTCGTTGAGCACGATCGCTCAAAAGAGAAAGTAAAGAAAGAAATAGGGACTCACTCAATTCGAAAAGGCGCTGCGACTTTTGTGTACCGGGGGGCCATCAATTGTTAGTGTTTGAGATGTGGTTGGTCTTTGGGCAATCTGATGGAACGATATTTTCGTTATGAAGCTGCTGGTGATAGATTTACTGGGCGTGTTGCCACTGGCTTGCCTATCAACAGCGTCGACTTATCGATTTTACCTCCCCATTTTACGAACGCACCATCCGAATTCATATCAGATACGATTGCAATTGTATTTCCGAAGCTCGTCTCCCAAAGTCATTTACATGGTGCTCTACGTTTACTTCTAGCAAGCTTGGTATATCATTGCGATTTTATTAAAAAGATGCTTCCATTCAATCACCCTCTCCTGTCCACTGCACTGTTTACCACTCATGGCTTCATTGAAAGTCTTCGTCCCATGTTGTTTTCTGGACTGAATTCTCCTCATTTGACTCCAACAGGCATACCCCCCTTCGTTGAATTGCTTCGTCATTTGAAACTCAACCAAGAAGCAATTGAATTGTTGCCCAATGTGATTCTTGATGGCGTACGTGAAATTATCGATGAAAGAGGTCTGGCCTCTGGAAACATCACTCGTGAATATTTTGAGTCGACTCTATCAAAGGCACTTAGTACAATCGCAGCAGGAACAAGCTCCAATCCAGTACCTTCTGATTGTTCTACAAATCGCCCAGAGTATGATGTCCACCATTGGAATGGGCAACTGCATATGCTGCCGATTGACTTCAAATTTCCAAGTGTAGATCTAATGACCGCTTGGACATTATGGTGGCATGGAAATCCAAGCCAAAAGGTGCCTTCATTCAAAAAAATTAACACCCGAGATCTATCATTAAAGACTGAGCGAAAAGAATTTTATGAGTGGAGACACATTATGAATCAACTTACATCTTTCTACGTCAGCAAAACTGGCCACGAGCCCAATGTCCACTCAACCACTGCTGATTTAGTGGAAGCCTTTGATGTTTGCAAAGATTTGCTAGCTCCTATCAGCGATATGACGCCAAAAAACCGGAAGAGACGCCACAGCCAACTTTGCGTGTCAACGACCGCTCGTCTGGTGAGGCAAATGACAGCGCCTGGGGCCAACCGCCCATTCCAAGCCCGCAAAAAGACAGCTCGCGACGGACCACACAAGGACAACCATTGATAGAGAGCTAAAAAACGATCAATCAAGTGATTTTTGCACGTCACATTCTCACCTTGCCAGTGTTCGTTCAGTATGTCTTCGTGTTCTCTACTATCCAGCGTTAGATACATCGACATAAGCAACATACAATGCGAGCTCACAACATGTCTTCTTCAAACGGCACAAGCTGTCGTCACATGGCTTGAAGCACTGCAGTCCAGGTTGTGTTCGAACGGGCTGGCCAAGTCTTGAATGATGTGAGAAGCAAAAGAATTGTCATTTCTCCAATAGAAAATGAATAATATTCTTATTAGACAAAAATGTATTCACCGAAAATGTTTCCTACGAATTCCAAACACAAAACATTCATCTTTATTTAATTTCGTCCAATCAAATTATTCCAAACATGAATTGGATCAATAATTGGCTAAAAGTAATACTCGTCCGTTTTACGCAGAGCCTGTGAATATTGATTGAACGCCAATTAGGCTATGCGCTACACCAACCACTCAAAAGAAGAGAAGGCCGAAGCCATTGCCCGCGTGTTGCACGGTGAAGACAAGAAACAAGTCGCGAAGGACTTGAATTTTGCAAAACGCACCTTGGATCATTTGCTATGCACTTACTACAGTGGAGTTTCTCTGGAGCCCAAGAGACGTGGTGCCCCAATGAAATTTCCGATGGAGTGCGAAAATTACATTGCAACATGGATCATTGCAATGCAACGCGATGGTGTTCCGGTTGACCGCTCTGACGTCTTGATGAAAGCAAGAGAGATCTGCAAAAATCTCGAGATAACGCCAGTTAGCGATACCTGGTTCGCTCGATTCCTCGGGCGCCATCCTGACATAACGTTTCCCCAGGCTCAAGTAATTTCGCGAGCTAGAAACAATGCTCAACCTAACGATCTTTGCAATCTGTACGAAACCATGTTGACACTTGTGGTTGGCTTCAACTTAAAGTCCAGCCAAGTTTACGACATGGGCGAAACTGGGTTCCTTACGCGTAAGTTGTCCAAGCGCGTTCTAGTGCTTCGTGGTTCCAAGTCCGTCCATTCCAAAGCCGACTCGACTTCCTTTCATATGTCCATTGTTGCTTGTGCAAGTGCAAGTGGCCATGTCATACCCCCCACTTTCATCCCCCAGGGAAGCGCATTGATGAAACAATAGCAGGCGAATGCATGGAAGACGCCGCCCTCACTACAAGCGACAGTGGCTTCATCAATGTTTCGTTGTTTGTTGGGTGGTTGAAGCATTTCGACGATTCGATTCCCTTGATCGTTCGGCGTCCCGTTGTTTTGGTTTGCGATGGCTATTTGTCTCACTTTTCGCACCACGATGTTATGCGAACTCTGGACGAACGACGATTGTACCCGGTTTGCCTTCCCGCCAATACCACGCACTTGGTTCAGCCACTGGACGTGGCAGTGTTTGCACCGTACAAGAAAGAACTTGCTCGATTGAAGAGAAAATACCTACTTGACAGCGGCGTGCCAACTATGCCGAAACATGTTGCTGTTCGTCTGTCATGTCAAGCATGGAAGTCAAGAATGTCGGGGGAGAATGCTCGCTCTGGATTCGCAACATGCGGTTTGTTTACACCGAGCTTGGAAGTCATGCAAGAGCGATTCGAGAGATTTCATGACGATTCTTTGTTGTACAGCTCAGTTCCCGAGCGAGATGCATCGTGGTTGAGGCGAAAAGAGATCGTTCAAAATGAGATCTTAACTTTGCCTGTTGTAGGCACCAGTGAACCGAGAAAGCGCAAAACGGTTGATGTTGCCGGTCGTCTGTTGACACCAGACATGGTCCAGGCTATGTTGCAGTCAAAGAAGAGAGATAGTAGACGTAAGAGTCAGAGACTGGTAAAAAATAGTTCTATTTAAATATATTTTTTGTATCGGGTAAAAATACATAATTCTTCTGGTGTATTGTCAGTGAATTATTTCTTTGCTGAAGAATAAGTTATTCAACAACCTGCAACAAAAAATAAGCCATTTTTAACAAGTACTATTGATTTTGACTTGAAATATTGGAATATTCAGTCAGAATAGAATGAATTATTCATTGGAATAATTTATTCGAGCGTAGTGCTCCAACGAATAAGTTATTCTTCCAATCTCACCATGGAAATAGATATTGCACTGGTTTATCTCCAAGGAATAGATATTGACCTTGCCCCCGTCCAAAAAAATCATGAAAAATAGTATTTTACCAATCTGTGGTAAGAGTGCATGACTTGCAAGTTAATGAATCACAGCTCTGTGATGCGGTGTTTGTCTTCTGGAGGGTTGTCGAGGTAAACCCCCCTCCTGAATTCAATGGTGTGGTCGATTTTGCCATCAGAGCACTTTCGTTGATTTCAGTCCAAATTATGGAGCCAATCAATGAGCGTCAACTTGCGTTACAATGGGTGTGAACTTGCATCATATTATACCCTGCGATGTTAAATATGAACACCACATTATATACTTTCGCAGTTAAAAATTAAACGTCTTATTTGATGAATAAAAATATACATCGGATCAATGATTTCTATATTTTAATCAAGTTAAAATTGGGCAAAAATTTGTGCCAAATGTAATCACCCTCTTCAATATTTAAAATCAACATATCGAATATTCCTTTGCGACATATCAAGTGGCGTTACAACCAGTGATAGCTCAGATAAACCTCTACATTTTGATCCCATATTCATCATACAAACCCACGTAGTTCCCAAACCGCTGCAGGATGGCCACGAGGTATGCATTTTGGGCAAAAAATCGTGATTTTACGTTATAGCCAGAATCGACATTTGGTCAACAATCCACGACATTGCTCGACGCGACGAAGTCAGAGTGAGTCTTTTGTCTTGGTATGCTACGAGAGTGCAGTCGTCTTTATCATGAGCATGTACACTCGACAATGGAGCCGACACTCGCGGTGTATTTATAGCCTGCAACTTTCTTGTGCTCATATTTACTGAGAAGGTTCTGAGTGCATCTCCATACCACAAAGAGCATGGACCGAGATTTTATTGGGGCCGCTGCATAAGTCAATTTGAATTATGGTAAACTTTTCCTTACATGAAGGTGTGTGGTTGTTGGTGTATTGACCGACATAATGCTGGCGATTTGATGAGCCATCGACGTAACGCTAATGCGGCATCTGTGCACTTTCCGTAATGAGAATCCTGCCAAAGGGTTGATGGCCATAGGGGATGCAAGGGCTAGAAGCTTGGCTGGTGCAGTAGGATGTCGCACCAAGGCTGCAGGCACTTTCAAACTTGCTTCGACAAATATAAGCAACGTCGTAGCCCATCCGCGAAACGTGTTGTTGAAACACTGAGATTTTTTTATCGTCAGGGGTGAATGAGAGATCGCATCCCCACAGTTGCGCCTCCTCGTCCATGGTAACGTAACCTTGTTTTGTAAAGTAATGGGAGTTGAGATGGAGGATACGTGCACGTGTGCGGCATGGTGCCAATCGCTCAAGAACCACCCTAGAAATTAAGTCAGAATGTGCCAGAATTGCCATGGTGCGACATACCATGCCATTCGATTTCGCTGTAGCGATCCTGAAGGCAGAATTTCGTCGTCGTGAATGTTTTGTCCAACAAACACGACGCGGCCTTCCTCTCGATATTCTCGCCCCAAGTAGTTGACAGTCTCGCTCGGGTTGGTGATTGTATGGCGGTAAATCATTTGGTCTGGCATGCCGTCCAGTACCTAAAATGTGGTCAAAGAAGCTGGGAAAATCTAGCTTACCTCAGTGTGGAGGATCACAAATCCTCCAAGCATCATTGTTCGCCACACGTGGTCACGGAATGAGTCCGCAACCAGCTCCAATGGTAAATCTACTTCCTTTTGGTATCGCCAGATATATTGAATTTCATCTGGGTTGGCAAAATCAATATCGAAATCTCCACTTATTTCTTCCGATTGCACTGAGGGAAATGCATAGCGCTGGAAGACTGCTTCGGTATTGAGGTATAAATGTGCGGTTATCCATTCGTAACCCATGGATCGTGATCTTGAGCTTGCAAGGAGTGTTACGTTCCGCCAGGTTCGCGAAGGAGAGCTTAGAGTCGCCTATAGATTGCATGAGGACAATCAAGGTGTGCCATTGCTTACTCCATGGCGTGTTTGGATATTGACCCAAGCTTTGAGCATTTCAATCAGTTCCTTCTGTTCTTGGTGTTTCCCTCGAAGTTGTCGGTTCGTATGAAGCGCGCGGAATGTTTCCTCGCGCAGACCTGTTGCTACTTCCTTCCACGGCAATGCGTCGGACCTTGAACCATTCACTGGCTCTAACTTGAGCCGTCTCAACTCCGCTTCGAGCGATGCAACTTCATCCTTCAGTGAGACCATTTGATTCACCAAACGCGCTTGAAACAAGCGCTGTTTCTCTCTGTTGTACTGGCGCTTCTTCAGCTTCGCTTCATCGATCGGGCAGTCGACTTTCATCGTCTTCCTTGGAATTGCAGTTCGCAAGAACAATTTCGCACTGGTTGAAACAGGTCCGTAGTACGTAACGTACTAATTCAGTACTTTGTACTGTTACATTCATAGAAAATCCAGGACATACAGTACGCTTCCACCTTCTGTGTACTGTACTACTACTAGTAGCACTGACTACTTTGGTCAAGTTAGCTGTAAACTGAATCTTTATCGAGTCTTTAAAAAGGATTATGCTGACAACGATTTTGCCACATCACTGCACTTTAGCAAGAAGGAGTCTTGCGCGTGACGGTGAGCTCTAGTGTACCTGTTGGCCAGCTTTGTGAAACCTGGAATCCTTGCTTGAAGCTGGAGTTATCTTGGATTGATCGTTCGTATCAACAACAACATGACGTGGTGAGAACTTTCCAATGGTGAGGCACACTATTGAGGTAAGACAAGCATTTTCAAGCTCCAAATTCCGTAAAGGGCGAGCAAAAATTTCGAAAATTTGCGCGGTGAATCAACGTGATCGAGCGATGGACGATGGATCTTCGTCCAAAGCAATTAGAGCGAGCGCGAGAAAGGAAGTGGAGAAGAGAGACACAGCATTTTCAAACAGTTCTCGATGGATTGATTCCGAGGAATATGAGCGTTTGGCGACGATGACGGCCCGCGAAAAAGAGGAAGAGCTGAGATTGAGTCAACCATCGATTCAACTGTACAAACCCACGCCTAAAGTATGGAACCCACCAACAAAAGTCCCATTACACAAGAGAAAAATACCCGACTTGGACTTGCCTAAGAGTCTAAAACAATTTTCGCCAGCTCCTCCTTCCAGACCTGCCATGGCATCGTCACGACCAACTCGACAGAGGGAGCTGAAGATTCGTTCCATTACTGAAAACAAACAGCCATCCTGTCAAGTTCCTGTCCCCAGCTCCTGCGGCCCTCGTTTTGAATCCATTGATTCACTTCGTGACGCTAACAAGGATATATATGCTGCACTGGTTGCTCGATTTCGGTACAATAAACATATTGCAAGTCCTGTCAAAAGCTCCAGTTTGAACAACGTTCATACAATAGAAGACGCAGTATTATACTTCCTGATCGAGAAGCACAAGAAAAACGTCCTGTACTTCCAACCAGAAAAGCAAAAGCCAGATCAGCCATATCGCCCATACGATCTCACGCGCATTGAGCCCCTCACCCACAACAACAAAGAAGAGCATTTCCTCATGAGTGCCTCAAACCTTGTCCACTACAAAGCCAATGAAAATGTCGAATGTATTCCAGTCGCTGAATGGGTCTATCATAGTCACATGTTCGATCATCTTCTCAAAGGCATTCCTTTGTTTCAACAACTCCTTTGCCGCCGTATGTTTACAAATTGGAATTTAAATGTGAGAATGAGCCTGTATCGAGAATCACGTCAAAGACTGTGCACCACTTTGCACTGTTCACGGTTAGCATTTTGCCGAGCCCTGAGGGATGTCCGAAGCGCCAGCACCTCGATAACTCAGTTTTTCCAGGTCAGAGGTGAACCGATTTCTAATAAAGCAATGACATTAAGCGAGTGGAATCGCGTTCAAGAACTAAGGTACAAAATTGGACGATTTTTGTCAAATCTCACGATTACCTACAGGGTTGGTGATTTAGAAACACGCCTAATTGACGCCAAAGCAACGGTCAATACTGCATTGCACATGCTTGTTCAATCTATTCGAGACGCCAGCTCGCCTGATGACGTTTTGGAGCAGCTGGAAAATACTGATATGTACAAAATGCGCCAGGCATATCCAGAGTGGAAATCCATTCCAATAGCAATTCTGAAGAAGTTTAGAAGTACAAACGCGGAACAAGTGGAGCAAGCTCAACACGATATTAAGTTGCTCCCCTCTCTCTTTCGGCTGATTCAGTATATCTTCACAGAAAGTCTATACTCTATGGTACGTCCTAGTTATGCCAATATCAGACATTACAAAATCTTAGGTCTTGGAATCAACAAATTTAATCTATCAGCAATTTTCAACTGCAGAAGGATCTTCAATCACTGTTGCTGTATCCTTTACTCTACACGATGCTGGAGGGATGGTGTTAACACCAACAGAGAGTGATGTACTACATCATTCCATGCAGGTCGTGTCAAGGCTCGTTGCCCTTTTCAACAGTTACTCAAACGAGCGCCACATTGAAGACTATTTGTCCCCAAGCGAGCTGAACAGCCTTTCTATCGAAAGAAACACTCTATTTGGGATGCGGCTTGTGGACTTGTTGAAAATCGATTCATGTTTTCATTTGGGAGTGCAAAAGATTCGGAGGGCAGTAAAAACTGCATACCATAAAGTAGCTTCTCAAGTCAATTCATTTGAGGCTCTCAGGCCAATCTACAGATCCCTGCATGATCCAGGCCAAGCACTACCAAGTATTGACAACATCTCGAATTATTCATCAGATTTATCCAACTTGCTCACGACAATTCACTCTCGAATCGGTCGGCTGGACATGTGGCAGCATCAATGCCATAAAACACAAGTAAGTACAAGTGAACTGAAGCATTATTGGACACTTTTGTACAGACGAGTTGGAGCATTGGCTTTATGGAAATACATTGCCGTCATATCATCACTGAATTACTGGATAAAATCAACAGCGAGCGCAACAATGCTCATCAGCTCTTAGAAGATCTGACTACACGAGGAATTCTTCATTGCGTGACAGCTCTTAAAGATGCAATTGCTTTGCTGGACGAGCGGCCACAGGTCACTGAAGCTTTTTGCGAGCAAAAACGATCTGTACGGCAGGTTAATGACAATGAAAAACACTTGTTTCAAGACATTAAAATGGTAAGGTAGCAACGATATGGAATGAATAATGCGTGGTAGGTTGAAGAAGCATTTAAAGCTCTGCGAGCTTGTTGTCCCCATGCTGCTGCCAACTGTATTGGACAGTTCAACTTAATCCATGCACTACAAGCAAAATATGCATTGAGCTACCAAGCCAATTTGAAGTTTAGCAAAAAGATGTTGCCTGTTATTGCCCAACAAGTGTCTCAAATATTGCAGAGGCTTACAACGCAGTGCAAGCGTATTCTAACAGCGCTAGAGAACAATGTTACAGTTCGAAATGCACAAAACACTATGACTGGGAAAACCGATTTTGAAAGCAAACTCAATTCGTTGAATGGTATGTCCTTACAGATGTACATATATATAATCATGCAAACTAGAAATAAAATCTGAGCTGGACTCAATATCGCAATCCTCCTCAATGTATATTGAGTATCAACAGATTATGGTTTGCAGAGGCAAATAATCCGGTTCTTTTACTTGTCGTTTAGGGTATCCGAGTCACTCCGGTGTCGCTGTTAGAAGTTGCTCGATCATTATGGAGCGAAGTACATGATGTATGGAAACTTTGTCAAGAATGGCGAATGGCTCATGCTGTGATGCATGCTCACAAGTTTGTTGTTCAATCATGGACCAGTAATTGTGTCGTTGTACGATTCCTCTCTAATCTTGTACTAGAAAATCAAACTACGACAAAGGAGTTCCTCGTCCGGTATTTGTCACAGACATTTCCAAGCTTAAATGCGATAGGGCTGAGAGTATTAAATGCCGATATGAGAACAAGATTTTCATAGCCATCAAGACTGAATTACATGCATTTTTGCGGCAACTAGATCTTACTGTCGAGCTTGGGGCGCCATACATCAAACAACTGCATTGGGAACAGATATTTAAGGTTTCGTTTGCTTTGGTTCTAGCACTGTTACATTGCGTAGACTCTTGGTGCAGATTTGAATATTCAGACGTTTTCTTTGAAGCAATTGAACGATCTGGACATATGCTCACACGCAGATAAAGTACGAAACATCACTTACCATGCTCGAGTGGATGCAGAGACTGAGGTACAACTGAATGCCATGAAAGCCAAGTGGGCAGCAGCAGAGCTGATATGCAAAGGTGAGAGTAATCTTACACCTTATTCAACTTTGCTCAGGATTGGAACTTGATCAAGTTACAGTTGATGAATTACTTGCTTCATTGGATGACGACCTTGTCCAAGTTCAGCTACTCATGCAGAAGACATCTCAGCCGGCTCTGTACGAAGCACTTGTCAACTGGAGTAATGAGATAAATTATACACAAGACACACTGGAACTGTGGGTGTCCGCGCAAATTGACTGGTTGAAGCTAGATCACATCTTTCAATTACCCGATATTCAGCAAAGCGTTCGACATGCTAACGTAGAATTTCAAATGCTTTCGCGAAAATGGAAGTCAATGATGAAAGGGGTACGAAATACCACTTCACTGCAATATTGTGTCCGTGAAGTGACGAACAGTAAGTCAAACAAGCATCGGACACTTGAAAATGTTATTAGGAACATTCTTGAGTGATGCCAAGGCAGTGTTTGAGAGGATATGGAAGCAACTTTTGCTATTTTTGCAAGACAAAAGACAGGAATTTCCTCGATTCAGTTTTGTATCTGACCGAGAACTTCTTTTTATATTGGCAGGCTCAACATTGAGCCTTTGTCAACAAAACCAAGAAAACAGTTGTCAACTCAATTCCGTTGTTACGAAATGTTTCGAGTACATCAACAGGGTCGCTTTAAAAACGAGTCCAATCCTTCGTAAGATATCAATCCCAAAATTGAAGCCGACAACTCCTCAAAAATCGTTCAGAGTCTCGACATCCAAAGCCGATCTATTTGACTATCCTGTTTGATCTATAAGTAAATTGAATCCTAACCTTCATTGCTATAGGAAGATTATGCCGAAACAGAACAAACGGAAATATATGCCATATATGGCAAGAACGAGGAAAGTGTTCAGCTCAATTCAAATGTGAAGATTACACAACGACCAGAGGAATGGATGAAAGAATTGGCCAAAGTGATTCGACGAACAATGAAAGATGGATTAAGAATATTGACTTCGGAGGATTCAAATCTTCTTGCATATTACCTACACAGCAAATCACGTCGGTGGTTTCTAATAATATTCGTTCAATTCTGAATAGATTCCGACAAATCGCGTGAATTGCTTCATGGATTGATTGATCAATGGCCACTACAGCTCATTGTGTTATCGATTCGCATATTCTTCACATTAGAAGTTACTAAATGGGTGAGCAACTCTGAAACCTTTGAAGAAGTGCTTGGACACATGAAATCAAATGTACACCTGAGGAGAGGGCAATGGTAAATTGTTCATAGGTTGAGGTGTGTATCAGCGAATTGCAGCAAAGCGCCTCTCCCACGCGACATCAAGAACTTTCTACGATTACCCTCTGCTTTCTGAACAATATTAACATCCTCAGACGGTAGGATTCTCGTCCAAATTTTTAACTTAATACTGCCCAGTCTGAAAAGCAGCAAGCAGACTGGATTTGACTGGAGTCTAATGTTGCAGTATCGCTGGAGAAGCGATACCCAATCATGTCTTGTGACCCATGGAGTAAAGACGTATGATTATGGGTAGGGGCTCAAAAGACACATTAACATCATTGTCTTTACACTGTAGATATGAGTATTTAGGACCATACTCTGCAATCGCTCTGACACCATTGACCGAGCGCATGATGTGGAATATGAGCATGGCCTTTCGCTTACATTCCGGCGCTTTTCTATATGGGGAAACAGGGGTGAGCAAACAAGCTACAATTCGTGAGCTAGTCCAATCGATTGGAGTCTTGTGTGTGATATATGATTGCTCAATTCAATTAAATTTGCATCAACTTGGACGAATTCTAAGAGGACTTATTCAGTGCCAAGCATATTTGTCCGTGGTACGTTGAAACAAATACTCACCGAAAGTCTAATATTGACAAGGTGGGTTTGGAGCACGTGGATTCAGAAATATTTCAATTGTTTGTTAACCAAATCAAGCGCATTCAACAAGCCTTAAAAACACACAAAGAGAAAATCTACCTTGATGGATATCTTGTGGGTCTACAGACTCACCACACTTATCATCAAAATTTTGGTATAATTTGCAAGCTGACAGCGATTTCCGAATCAAGGGCGTCATCAATGTTGAATCTGTGTGCATCAGCATTTCTACCTGTAGCTTGTCAGTTCTCCTTGCCGGATGCCACAATTATTATTAAAGTCTACTTTGCAAGCATGGGATTTATTCAAGTCGATCGGCTTGCCAAACTACTGCATTCGTTTTTGCTACTGCTAAGATCAATGTATGGTAGTTCATCTGAAGAGCTACTCAGGATTCGCACTATTCGAAAGATTGTCGATTTGGTTCGCATATATTCCGAAATGTTTCAGTTAGTGCTTGCATCAAAATCAATAATAATCTTTTGCCATAGGGACGAAGAGCAAATTGTCGCCTACTCGGTTTGGTATTCGATTGGCTCTCGCATTGCACCAGATCACAAGAGAGAAGTATTGGCTCTTCTGCACAGCATCTTTTGCTTTCATTTTGTTGAATTGGATATAACCAAAACAAAACAATACATCCACGAACAAATGGAAAACAAAATGCTAGCCCAAACTCCTATTGCATTGAAGAAAGTTGCTGAATTACATCATTTGAAGTCGAACTATGCCATAAACATCGTTACCGGTACTGGCCCATTAAGTAATGTGTTTCATTCAAACGTTTATCACCAGGAGCGATGTCAACGGGAAAATCTACAACAATTGAACTTCTGGGGAGCCTAAAGAAATCTGGTGACGGTGAACCTCGTGCCAAATGCTTTCGAATTGCAGTGTCAACTTTGGGAACCACAGAGTTTTATGGCCATGTAACTTATGTTTGAAGTGACACAACTAAAGATAAAACATGTCTGTAGTTCAGTGCACAACAAAATGAATGGCTTGATGGAATCATAACCCACTACATTCGCCAGAGGGCATCGGATGTGTCAAGAAAGCAGCACAATTATGTACCTTGGTTAATATTTGATGGTGAAATGAGTAATGCGTGCATTGAACCACTCTATTCATCAAGCCAAGATCGATCTTATGCCCACTTGCCAAATGGAGAAATACTCGATACAAGCCAAATAAGAATATTCTTCGAGACATGGTAGATCCCTCTATACGCAATATATTTATTTGAAATTATAGCTCTCTGGGACAATGGTCTCCATCGGCACTCAGTCGATTTGGTATACTTTATTTACCCGATGATATTCTACCGTATACAGTTTTCATCAAAGCGTGGCTATTGCGGTTGCAAAAAATGGCACCCCCGGTTGACGATCGAGTGATGAGCGTTATTCGCCAAATTACTACACTGATGCGATCTCACATTCATGTCTTGATTGACATTGTTCGAACCAACTGCCACCCCAGCTATAGTTTCCATCCACCAACACACGTTCGCGGCACCCAACGGCAGATCTGACTTTTGATCTAGGTCAATAAACTGATATCCATTCTACACAGCTTTGTAAGTAAGGTGAGCGCTAACTCGGTAACCTTGAAAGCCGATATAACGTTGATGTACTTGTGTGCATGCACCTGGAGCCTTGGCGCAATCATAAGGCACTCAGCGCGACCACGTTTCCATGAGGTGCACTTCATAGTGGACTTATCATGGACAAACTTCTGCCATAGGCGTTACTGAGTGTAGCTCCAGAGCTTAAATGCCATCCATTGTTCATTCACGGCAAGACACTCTTTGACGTGTTTTGGCACACAGAAGGCCAAAAAGTGTCCCTATATTCCTGGGCTTCAAAAATACATCGAATGGATTGGTCCTCAATTGCAAGCCACAACAGAATAATCGTGCCAAACGAGGTATTTTTGATCTTTTCAATTTTATTCAACATTCCTCAGACGACAATCTGCATTGAGCAGTTGACATCTGTTCTCGCCAAGGAGAGGCAAAACATCTTGCTCGTGGGCTCAAGAGGTGTTGGAAAGTCATTGTACGTTCGACGGGCACTAAATACCCTGAGCGACCGCCATGTTGTGCACACAATTCACTTGAATAAACAAACAACTCCTGCATATGTCCAGGTTATAAGTATCAATCACTGCGTCCCATTTAATAGAATATAGGGCAAAATAATGGCAGGTCTTGAACGAAAGATGAAAGGGCTTTATGGTCCTTCTACTGGAAAGCAAGCTGCCACATACCAAATTGAGGACCTGCACTTATCGCAGCATGTACTCAAAAATTTGAAACATTTGAATAACGAAAAATAGGAGTGTCAAGAGCAGCTACGCCAAATTGTTGACATTCGGGGTGTTTACAATCGACAGTTGTTTGATTTTATTGAACTGTCTGCTGTGGTAATTGTCGGTTTGGCTTCTTGGAACCGATCGAATTCCTTTCTGGATCTTCCTCGACGACTAGTGCGACATTTTCATCTGGTGATTACAAGAGAGTTCTAACACCGTGCTGATACTTAAATAGATATGGTGCCCTGAGCAATCTCCAGACATTTTGTTTCATACATTCAAGTCATTACCCTCTTTTTTGGTTGAGCGGTTTGCTGTGCCATTATCAATTGAGACGTGTTGGAAAAGTTTGCAAGTACCCCTACTTCTGCTTCAAGCTGCCCGGGGTCACAGTTTTCAATCACCACATGCAATATTTACTTTAGGAGACTTAATCAACGTTTATAGCTGTCTGTTACGAGCAGTGAAGTTGAATTTTGAGACAAAGAGTAAGCTGGAGTCAAGTACTCTGTATTTCACTCGAATATGCTTTCATTCCAAAATGTGCTTATCCTGTGGAGACGAGCGCAGCTACGATATGCTGATATCACCTATTCTCGAAGCCTTGGAATACGAGACAGTAAAAGAAAGTTGTTTATTCCCATTCACAAACAAGGGCGATGGAAATGGATATTCCTTCTTAAATTTCGAGGCTGCTTCGAAGTTAATTCTAACTGGTACATATTATTCAATCAAATGTATGATTCACGGGCATAGGTGAGGAGAAATTTCAATGGCATCATCCAAATTTCAAGGACCCGGTACTGAAAGAAATTACACCATTTCCTTCAGCCATCGATCACGTCATTCGAGTCCTGATTAGCTTGTCTGATATCAAGTCACATTGTTTACTCGTGGGTGAGTAGTGTACTCGGGCAACATCAAAGGCTTAGCAAATTTAGGTCCAAAGGGTTGTGGAAAACGAACATCAGCCATTCTTGCTTGTGGCGTACTATCGTTGAAGTATTTTGAGATTCGAGAATCGATTCAAGTAGCGAAAACATTAAGAGAAATCCTGCTGAATATTGGAACTCGAGCAGTAAACTCTATCATCTATGTGGATGTGGACGAACTACCCTGCGAAGGAATACATCTATTGCTGCACGTTCTCCGAGATGGCGATATTCCATGGCCGATGTACGAGCAACAAGACCTTGAGATGATAGCGGAATCAGTGAGTAAACTACCTTCACTCCAGCATATTATCCCAAGCAAAGCTCAATGCTATGCATTATATCGAGATAACCTTAAGAAACACATGCATATTCTGCTATCGATAAGGTAAACACTGTTCATTCTGACTGGATTCATCTTGCTCTTCCAAGGACTGAAAGTAATGTTCTGGACGAAATATGTGATTATCACCCTGGGATTTTTCAGTCATGTAGTGTTCATATTTTTAATCGTTGGTCAGTCAACACTCTTGACGCAATTGCCAAAGCATCGTCGATTTCTCCTGTGGTGCATGAAGCGTTAATTCGTATTCACAAGGAGTATATGCTTGCACAAACCCAATCACCCGGTGTAAATCGAATAAACTCATCGAAGGCGTTCAAAACTTTTATTGAAACTTGGAAAAACATGCATTCCGATCGAAGGAAGGCTATTGACAAACTTCAGCACGATTATACGACATGTATCACGTCGTCAAATAAGGTTTCTGACAATGCAATAGGCCTTAAGGACATGAAGCAACTCATTTTAGATATAAATATGTTGAATAAGCAAGAGAGAAAAGTCTCAAAGACACTGCGATCTCTCACAGCTACTTCTGACGATCTTCAGAAAAGGCAATTGTTTCATGACATAAGAGATCATTAGTATATTGTAGATACAATAAACAGCGAGCAGTCGAAGAAACTTTACATGCAGAGTATCTCAAAGAAGATGTAGCCTACTGTGTCATGAAAACCACAATTGATGAAGAAAGAAAAAATCTCCAAAGGGAGTTGGATCAGACAGTCCCAGAAATACAAGCAGCAATTGCGTCGCTGAACAAAATCAACAAACTCCACATTACAGAAATGAAATCGTTTACATCTCCTCCGGATCTTGTCCGGCTCGTTATGCAAGCGGTACGTAGTTTAGCTTGTCTTACTTCACAAAACAGAGTAGGTTTGTGTACTACTTGACCATGGCGCCTCACCAACATGGGACGATGCGTTGTTTGTGTTGTGTGATATGCGCTTTCTGGACAAATTGCGATACTATGATAAAGACAATATTCATGATACGTACGAGCACTGTGCTCTTGCCAAACTAATTATTTATTCTCTCTTTAGCATCATGAAGAAATTGGACAAGTATATTCAGCATCCAAAATTTAATGAAGACGAAATGAAACGAGCCTCCATTGCGTCGACCTCTCTTTGTCGATGGGTTCTTGCAATGGTCAGATACCACAAAGTTATGGAGTATGTGCGACCAAAACAAGCCAAGTTAGAAACTGCACATGAACAAATGGTATCTTGAATTTATGACATGATAAATGAGTAGGCTGCAATAGGAAAGCTTGGAGTGCAAAGTAAGGGCCGCTATGGACGCGTGGAAAGTCAGTGAAGCCAAAGCAAGAAGTATTCATTCAGCGTGGACAGAAAACGAGGCAAAAAGACTGGCAACTGAGAAAGAGTTCCTAAAACTTCGAGAAAGAACAGCTGCTGTAGATCGGGTGAACGCAGTGTTTGAGAATTTGAAGCCTATATTGCGCGGACGTCTCAAAGAAATTCAAGAAACCGAAGGAACTGTAATGGGGTTGGTTTATCTATTTGATTTGTGCTTCCTCATAGATTTTATAGAGACCGCTTGATCTTAGCAGCCACATCGGCCTACTTGGGGAATATTCCACCCCTCAGAAGGAGCACACTCCTTTCCAAATGGACGAACATATGCCGTCACGCATCATGTTCAGTTTCGTCCAGTATGTTGGAATCTTCATTGGGTAGAGAGAATATGCAAGCATTATATGCATCGAGTCCATTGACGGCCAATGGAGTTTTGACAAACTTCCATTTGCTACATCGGTGGCGACATACCCTTCCATATGTGAAATATCCTTTGCTATGGGATCCTACGGTGACTCTATGGCATTAATTTAATACTAATAATTCATGTACAGGGAGTGGCAACAATGTGGATTAAGTCGACAGAGCGAATGACACTTGAAGTCATCTCAGCCATTGATCCAGTGATTATGTCACGGCTCGAAATGTCTCTGCCAAATGCTAACGTCGTGGTAAGCTGATTTATCGCATGTCATTCATTTTCAGTGTAGATTCTTGTGGATCATGTCGCCTACTGTGAAGAGGCAACTTTATGGGAAATTTTGCATGCATTGTCGAGCCACAAGGTTAAAAGGCCTGTGTTTTTTGTTGCCGAGTTTGATTGTACGAGGACTTGGAGCATCCGGGTATGAACTGCGCACCTCAAAAGCTTCAGCTCACTTCAACTCTTAGTTGTTAGAATCATTTTGTGTCGTAAACTTCGAGCTTGAAGGGTCGGACTTAGAGGAATTTGTCGTGCAATGCTTTCATTCTCACTTCTTCGCACCTCAAGAGGTAGGCCAAGGAGCTCGTCATCTCTCAGTTATTATATAGACGGAAATGCGAGCATTGAACGAGAGACTTTTGGACGACTTACGTCATCGACGAATGCATATTGACTCTCTCATTAAACAAATCGCACTGTCCAAGAAAAATTTGTTGACGTGTGAAGACGATATGACAACTCTTGTATCTCGTATGAATGCTTTGACCCAAGTTCTTGGAAGCATCGAAATCAAATCGAATGCAATTATCTATCATCAAAACAACCGCAAGGCATTTAATATGTAATAAGGCAAATCGCATGTGCTTTTTAACGAGATTGACGTAGAATTGGTCACAGAGGTCGAATATTGCTAAATGCAGCTAGTCTTTTTGGAACCAAGAGCCAACATAAATACATCACAATGCTGAGACAGAGTTTATCAACTCTTTCCACGGATGTTGTCATCAAACCGCCAATCGAAGTATGCCAGCAATTGACCAATTCATTCATACGTGAATATATTCATGGCCTTGCCCCTGAGAGGCACATTGCGTTTTGCTTTTACGTTGTCATGGGCATCTGCGAAAATGACCATCCTGCTCTTGTCAACTTGTGTAAAGTTCGAATATCTGCCCTCAGAGAGCCATCTTTTGAAGGTTTGCATATATGCGACGACCGAACTTCGCCTACACTTACGCATGTGGTTGCATCTACTCTGGTTGAGTCCACAATACAAACTTGTACGGATAGAATTTTGGCCAAATGCTTCGATGCTACCCGCGCGGTAAGTAAACGAAGAAGTCTCTTCTCATGACGCTGATAGATGGACATGGTCAGTGTTTTAGATGGCTCGGCAAGAATTTTTGTTAGTCGAGACGGAACTAAAAGGTCGAGATCAATGGTGTACATCTTGTCGAAATGGCAGACAATTATGAATATTCCAGCATTTTCGGGGCTATTGGATGATGTCGATAATCATTTTAATTCCTATGAAGTGTATTCGGCATCAACTCCCCACTCACTTCGCGATTTACCATCAACAGCTTTTACTGCTTCCCTACACATTCTGGCTAAATTTATTCTGGTTGCTCTGTCGCATGACATTATTGTAAGATCATCCGTCGCAAAATGAAACCTCATCATCCCTTAGACGGAATCGATTTTGCATGATGTGATATGTTCTCTTCTTCCCGACGTCCAGATCCGAAGTTTATCCTTAGCAGAAATGGCAATACAAAGCGACGGCCGTCGACCTATCGCTTTGCGGTTTAAGCCAGAAATTGTGGTACATCCGTTATGGTATTTGATTGAGGTACGAATAAGTCATTACTCGCAACTTGAATGCTCCTTTAGTCCGCGATGAGTACTGGGATTCGGGAAGACGATATCTCGTATTTTTCATTTGCCACTTCAGAAATTTCAGCATTGGCATTGCGAACACTAAAAGAGGCTGCTCTACATGGCGGATGGGTAATCCTCCAGGCACGTCTCCGCGTAATGCATCTTTCATTGATTCATGATCGTAGGACTTGGATCGTCTTCGTCAATCCGATATTGTTGAACTATCTCGTCATTTGGAAGGCATTGCTGAAGGTGACTTCACTGTCCACTCTGATTTCAGACTCTGGCTCGTCAACAACAATGCTGACAATTTGTTTCCCACATGCGATATGAAGAGTTATTACTTTGACCCGGCTAGTGTCGTGCGCCGTGGGTTTTCATATGTGAATGGTAACAATTTCCACTCCAAATATGTTCACGGACTGCTATTATTCCATTTAATCCTTGAAACTGGCTTACATTCTGCCAGTTCAAGAATCCCTACATCGACGACAGGGCTTAGTGAACTCGAACAGGCCGATCTGCTACTTCAGTCCCTCTGTGATGAAAAAGATGTACCACTTGGCATTTCAGCTGAAGGATGGAATTCCTCGCAGATTGCGACGATCTTGGTATCGCTTTACAAAAGCAAAATTGCCGACGAAGCTGTTGAAAACCAGTACGACATTCTATGCAAATGGTGTCTCCAGCTAGTCTCCAACACTCCAAGCGACGACAATAGCTTGACGAAGTGGCATCATCGGTTGCGCAAAGTAGCGTCAAAAATCAGAATAACTGATGCAGACTATGTGAAGAATGAGGTGACGAGAGCTCCATTTCCAAGGCAATCGCAGACATCACCATGGGATGTACTTTGTATCAATGCTGCTGCTTTGGGTCTGCCTGAGACTCTGGACTCGTATTTCGATTGGAAAGTTGTTGAAACAACTTTGAATCAGTTGATTCACTTGGTAAAACTGTCTTGATATGAATGTACTAATGTAGAGTAGACGTCGCTGCCCCCATCAATCGAAGGCAGTGAACGATATCTCGAAGCGATCAAGGTAGACATTGTCACAACGTCCTACTAATCGGATGTAGTTTCAACTGCCCAAGGAATCCGTCTTCCAGCATGCTGCTCGAAAGGCATGGCACTCGTCTTCAAACAGCCTCGAGAAGATTTTATGGCTTGAAATACTCGCTCTTGAGAAATATATAACTAAAGTGTGGGCATGTCTGCGGTCTCCGTCCGAAAACAATTTGGACTGTATTTTCCAGTCTGGTCTGATTGCTCCTTGCTTGTTATCAGCATATGCATCGCCATTGCGCCTTCGAGACTGGATCACATGGCTCCAAGCCTCTGTCTCAATGTACCAAGAGTGGCTATGGACTCTCCGTTGTCCTTTAATTCGACTTCAAGCATTCCAAAACCCTCAAGGTACTTGAAAATTCGATACGATCAATAACTCGGATGTTTTAGCTTTGCTAATGACCATGCTCAACATGTATGCGGTAGCACACGAAATACCGGTGTGCGATCTGTGTCTTGCAGCCTGTCGACCCACATTGACGACAAATGTACCGAAGTTGCAAATTGCACACCTCTTCTTTCGAGTAGGACTTGCCCTCGTATGCTTTTTCAGTAATCTTTTCATAGAATGCCAAATGGGATGGTCATCATCTTTGCTCTCTTGATGACAACGAACATTTGATGCAACGAAGTCCACCAATCGAGTACTATCTTGAGTTCCTCAAAAGTGTCTAACCTCATTTGTGTAGAATATTTGCTTGGCAATTGAAAGATGTTGAAGACGCACTCTTTGCATGCCCCATCTACTCGTACTACTACACGAACTTGCCGAATGCTGGCTTGGTTTCGCCAACAACCAAACTCTTGGGCACAATCTACTTCCCCACACGGTCCAATATCGATTTGTACCATGCCAAAGGCGTCGTGTGCGTGCTGAACGAAGCATTCCACTCGTAGAACAAAGCTGTAGATATTAAAACGGAATAGTCGAATGAAAATGATCGCCCAGTGCAAATGAATCGACTCGGTGATCCATATCGGCCGATAGTTGAACTTCTTCTTTGTGCTTGGTTGAGAGGCCAGAGGTGGCCATTTGAATTGCTGCCGCAAATGCAATGGCCCACTCAAACCTCTCCAATTCACTCGCAAGGGCAATGACGACGACTTCTTCTCCAATGGTCACGGCCAAGCAATACGGGTGATCCTTGTTGTTGGTCCAGTTGAGCTTGGCCAAACCCATGTCCAAGTTTCCTTTTTGCCGGCCAGGTTCAGACACATCCCAGTAGCGTAATCGTCCGCCTCGTACTTCGAGTATGCGGTCATTCCACTTTTCCCATCCATGCTTGGACTTCTTGAGGACTGGGCCTTTCTTGTATGGTGGCAAGGCAATCGTGAGACGGCTGGGCCATGAAAGGAAGCAATCGAGGGAAAAGAACGACGTTTCCATCATAGGGTCAGGAAGAGGTACTCCATTGACGAGAGCAACTTGACAACCGACGGGAATATCTTCCTGTTCACTCTTAACCACCATCCACGCGCCATGAGCCACCGTGCCGCGTCGTTCGACAGTAATGTTGAGATCGGAGTCCGACACACAGAGAACATCAAAAGTCGCGACTGGTCGATGGTTGCATGCTTCATTGACGTGTTCCAAAGCCTCAGCTTCCGATGGACCATGCTCCAATCCCTTGTTCTTCTTGAGAAAGTGAAACATGCAGCCGCTCCGACTTGCGCGATGTTGCAAACTCGACGAGTTCAAAATGGAAGACTCATTTATTTTTCATTTATTTTCCATTAAATAGAGAAATTCACGAAAAAATTGACAAATTGGATGAAAACCAGTTACGCCTGTAACTGACTCCAAAGCTATTTGAAACGCTTGGGCCCAGGCCGATGGAACGAAATTTGAATCGACGACAGATTGACACGCAAGCTCTTGTACGATATTAACGCCCCGCTATATGAATGAGTCTTCCTGTGCATAAGGTTTGCAATATGATGTCTTTGAATCGTCAATGATTTTCTCGTCTTTCATGGCATCGCCTTCTCCATCTTGCTGTCGCTCTGGTTCTTTTATTTCTATAACATTCTGCTTGAGTCTCTCTGTGACGTCGTCGTGTAGCTTCTTGAGGGAACGCTCGCCGCCAAGAAGTGTAATTACACCAAGCCCAAGAGCTAGAGACGCTAAACTCGTCTCGTCTCTATTGTCGGAAGCACCACTTGAATCCACGTCTTCTTGAACAGCACTCTTTGGTGCCTTGTCAGACTCTTTCTTTCTTGCTTGAGCTTTTATCCTGCCAGGAGGTTCAGGAAAGATTCGCAATCCAATCAGCATGAGTAAAACAACCACAGACATAACGATCAACATGGTATCTGTTTTCGTCTTCTCGCCACGAGACTCGCTCTTGGGATCGATATCCTTTTGAGCATTTAATAATTTGATGCACTCGGAGACTGTTATGACACCCTCTTGTTGGCTTCGGTCGCTTGCTATGGTATAGACCGCACCGTTGGTAGACAATTGGGCATCTACGTCTATGTTTCCGTCTGTAGCTTCCATATCTTTGAGCAAGAATGTCGGCACACATTGGGAAAACCACGCATTCCATTCCTTGCACGTCGAGCCGCTTTGGCAGCAACTTGGGCCAACAAATTCGTTGCCACCGCATTGTGTCCACCTCTTTCCACAAATATTCCCAGGCTGACAAGTGGCAACGGAGTTACAATCTTCGTTCTTGTTGCAATTTGATGCTTCCTTGTCGCTTCCTGGCAGTTTTGTGTACAAGACAGGATCGCAGCCAGCATCTAGTGCACACACACTGGATGGCTTGGCAATGACTGATATCATAGCCCATGCTGAGGCAAGCAGGCTTGTCTTCATTTCAATTTGAAGTCGAAATGAAAGTGAAACACGAATGTGTCAAAGAAAGGCAATCGAAACAAATAAATATAATCGACCAATCACATCAACCAGATAATTGAATAAACCTGTGATATTCAATACTTTTATCCATTGAAAATTTAGTGATATAAAATATTTAGGTGTTTGTGCCTAAAACTTCGACCAGGCCCTTAGGGGCTGGTCGGCTGGTAAGGCTTGATTTCTGCCCAGGATCACTCGTTGACCTGTTTTCCCCCATGTTGGCTGTATGCACTGTGGAATATACCCAAAGCTGACAGCTCTTCGAAGCTAATTTTACCCCCAAAGTTGATATCTTTTGGTCTGGTCTCCCTAACATTGAGATTGAAATTCACTGAAAAGCTATTCGAAGTTCCTTTTTTGGTCATCAATATCTACCAAATTCCAGTGCAAAAGGCGGCGAATTCGCAGATAGCATCAACCTTCCATGTAGCTTGCCCTTGTGGTTTGTTGATCTCCTCATTCGAAATATACTCTTATACTTTATACATGTCGAATTTGAATTGCAATTTGGTGTTTGTTGTTGGTTTGTGAAATTTGTCTGGTGGTTTTGTCTCCAGCATTTCATGGAATTTCAAGCAACCTGACACCTGTGAGTTCAAAGTTAGATTTTATGACACTTGCTAGGGATTGGAGCAAGAAATGTCATAAAGTTAGCAGGGCATTATTGAGAGAACGTTTTTGAGTTGTGAGTGCAATTTGATGCATGGCTGGAGTCTTTTTACCGGCGTTTCTTTGATTCTTTGGTATCCTGTTTGGCAGGGCTCTTAAGGAGTGCAAATACGCCCACGGCAAAAATGAGGAGAATGGCAACGCAAAAATCGGCTGAACCGTCGTTCTTCTCTTTCTTCTCCTTGATATTGTGGTGTTTGTCGAGTGTGTAGTCTTTCTTCTGACGATCATGAGCAGCTTCTTTGTCCTTGTCAGATTTCTTAAACAGCCTCCACCACTTGCGTGTACTGCTGCCTTTGCCATTGACTCGCTCCATTGTATTACTTGCCACAGTCATAGTTTGGCATGGTTGCTCTTGAGGAGCAGCGTAGTTCGATGCCTCATGTACAATTTCTTTTGGACTTGGAGCTTTTCTTTCCTTTGACTCCTTCAGATGTAATAGCCCAAACGTCGTGATGAGTATCAGAAGCATTACGATGAGAGTGTAGTCGATGTACTGTTCACTGACTGTGTCGACCTCCTTGACGTTTGTGTGCAAGGTCGTAGTCGCTATCTTGACGGATTCTGCCGCTTTCACGATGAACTCTTGTTGGTCGCAACTTCCACTTTCCACATGGATTCTCACGCTTGATTCTTCCGTTTCATGGAGCACAGAGTTGGGCACGCATTGAGAAAACCAAGCGGTCCGTTGCTTGCACGTGGAATCGGCTTGGCAGCAGCTAGAGCCAACAAAGTCGATCCCACCACATGGCGCAATGTGGTGGGATCGACTTTGTTGGCTATGTTTTCCACAACCCTGTGCAGGATGGCAATCGTCATCGCTGGGTGCACTCTCGACTCGTTGTTTGGCAAAACCGGACGCAGTTAGAGCCCCTACAACGAGCCAGCTTGTCTTCATTGCAGAACAATTGATCCGAAAGATGCAAATTCTGAAATGGCATCCCATCGACTTTTGTCGCTCGTTCGTGCTGCACGTACGCTACGAAAGTGGTTAAGAATTTGCCATCTGCTTATTTATAGAAGTGAAATTTGTTTTCGTCATCCAGAAATTAATTTTCGTCACAACTCAAAAAGCATACGAATCGAAAGTTTTGTGGACGTCAGCATATTCAGAGCTTCGATCCAAATTGGATTGTAATGACTTTCGCAAACTGTGAAAGTCCAAGGCTCGAAAAGTTGCAAGCTGATGCTTTCATTTTTTGGGATAACGTTATGATGGAGCTATAGCCAAGTACTTGCGAGTGCTTTCACTTGTGAATTTCCACAGTGAGGCGGTCATTCAAGTCGCTTTCATGCTTAAAAGTTCTGAAATGCGCCAAGAAGACTTCGACTTAATAAGGCTAACTATCCAGGGATTAATAGATAAACCATATCTTGGATTTGTCTTCTGGGCAGCGTTTACTTTTGTCGGCGTTTCTTCGTTTCTTTTTCTTTATGATCCTTCTTGGGAGAGCTACTGGAAAAGGCCAGCAGAAATATAAAGGCCAGTAAAAGAACACCTGCTGAGCTGCTGCCCTTCGCCTGTTCGTTGTTTGGATTGTCGTCTTCCTTCGACCTTTCGTCGTCACTGCTAGCTTTGTTCTTTTCGGCCTTCTTTTGAAAGTGCCACCATCTTTTCTTGTTTCTAGTTTCGTCCTTGGTCTGTAGTTTGCCGTCGCAAGCAACAATCGCATCGTTGGATATGTGTACGACGTCAACTGGAGCAGCCGCCTCACGAGCGCTCTCACGCTCCTCCCTTGCAATGGCTGTCCGTCTTTGGGCTTCTCTCTCGTTAGAAAACGTGACATATAACAAAGGGGAAGTCACGATGAGACCAACCAGCAATCCCAGGGCGATGTTCTCGATAGTCTTTTCTTTGCTCTTCACTGGATCCTTGACTTTAGCATCCTTATATGTGTTCACGATCTTGATGAAATCTGCAATGGACAGGACTAGATCTTGTTGGCGTCGATCGCTTTTTCCGTTGCCCAACTTGTCACGGACTCCCACGTCTTCCGTGTCGTCAAGCAAAGCGTTTGGCACACATTGGGAGAACCAAATATTCCATTTCTTGCAAGTCGAATCATGTTGGCAGCAGTTGGCTCCAAAATGGAAGATTCCCCCGCATTGCGCCCATCGCTGTCCACAGTCACACGAGCTGGCAATTGCTATTGTCAACACATCCTCGATCGTCGTCTTCTGGGTGTCTGGAAATATCGCCGCCTGCATTCCGTGGACAGTGAGCAGCTTGCACAGCAGATATTGATACAGTCAGGAAGCCTAAAGCGAGCGCATTTGTCTTCATTGTAAACTAATTCAAAAATGACATTGGTGGCTACGTCAGCCCCAGTTGGATCGCACGTTCGTAACACGCAAATTTTTTTGTCTCACCAAGTGATCGCACGTTCGTTCAGCAAATGTTTGTCGGATTGGATTCCTTTGTTGCTGCAAGAAACGAGGGACTTCGTCACCAGGTCCGGGCGATGACAGTGCCCAACAAGGTACTGTAAGACAATACGAGCAAGCTTGCGACTTGGCAATGCCTGAATTCCTACTAAAGACATCTTTACCTGCAAAGTATTGCTCAAGTACTACGAAAATTAATAGTTTTGTTATCGAATAATTGAATTTTCTACTGTACTTTGCTTTACAATCAGCCTTAGAAATACTCTTTAATATTATAACCCGATATAAATTATATTGCCTTTCCATGTCGCTGGGTTGTAACTGGAGTTTGTTAAAAGATGACGACAAATAACTTAGACAAAGAAGAGCTGATGGGAATCGAACCCCGAGACGTTCAGTCCTTGACTCGCCATGAGAATGCTGCAGTGGATGGTGGCTGCCCACACCATTTGGTCTTCAAGGGATGAGGCTTGAAGCACCAATTTGTCCGCTGGGGCTGGGGATCGTCCGATCGCAATACAGAACGGATGACCAGGTATGTCGAGTATTTGGAGGTAGCAACCCGTGAGAGAGAACGAATCTCGCACTTCGTGCCAAGCAAGGATGCTCAGCGTGCCGTGCTCCACAACAATTTCGCGAATCTTCCAAGACGTGAGTGTGCGCGGCGATCGAGATCGTTTGATCATTTCACCGCGCTTGGTGGGGGCGCAGATAAATTCGCAAACCATTGGGTAAGCGCTTTGTGCAAGTTGTAGTCGCGCAGCATCCAGAGTTAGACCAATCGATGTTCCATTGACACGAATCAATTGAGCACCAAGCGGCAATGTCGGAAACAAGGAGGACACTTGAGATACCACCAGGGCTTCAGAGCGACGTTCCATGAGGACTGTCTCGAACGATTCTTTGGATGGAAACTCAATCTCAACTCGAGGAAGGCCGAGAGCGATCTTTGTCGCTTGAGCAGCTGCGGCTTGAATGGGTAGAGGAGGCGCAGAGGGGTTGTGCACTCGATATACAATAGCTTTGGCCAATGCATGAACCCACCGACGCATATCGCCTTCACTGAGAGCGTTCAAATGAAGTTCATGAGTGCCACAATAGAGCATGAAGTAATTCCGCCTTCCATCAGGGCTAAATGGTGCTCCAGGACTCAAGTAGGCATTCACGAGGGAGATCGATCCTTTCGCAGTCACTCGATCGTCATCATAATACCTACACCAACCTCATGAGTTTACCAGCAGCAAGATGACAGAGCATACCGCAGCATCGGGTGGTTATCCGCCATTTCGATGCGAAAGAAACGCTGGACCCAGTTCGTCCTCACATGGCCTCGTTTCAGCAGGTAGCCAGCCATGAGAGCTTGTTCGTCTTGCGGATCTTCGTAGCCTTTCCATTTGTGAGCTTTGTTGTCATCGTCCACAGTTAAATGGACAGTGTTTCGAAGTGGATCCCATCGTCCTGGGCCGGCATGAGCGCCAGTACTTTCGAGGGCTCGGATCCATCGCTTCATGGTGCGTTCAGTGGAAGTCGAGAAGAGGTAGTTTCGAGATGGCGTCGATAAGACGAAGAAGAATTCGCGAGAGCTCATGTGCGTTTGAATCACAATATCGTTCTTCGTCGTCTTCTCGACATGGATCATGCCTTTGCACACACTTTTGTCTTCGCTTGTGTAGTATCGCAGACATCCATCGCGCGTGAGCTCAAAGTATCGCCATTTCCACGTCTTGAACGTATGACCACACTTTTCAATCCAGCCTTTTCGAATGAGAAACTTTGGCACGGGTTCAACCGATGATTCACTTTCAATTTCGAGTTCTGGAATCACAAGCGGTGCGTCTTGGGTTGTCCCGCCTCGTGTACTGTCAAAGCTCGACATGCTTGAGCTCTGCAACATATTCAAGGTCGGGTGTGTGAGTTGCGACCGTGGTGTATCGTCTGCACTCGAAGAATCTGTCAAATCGAGCGGCGATGGACTTGTGACTGAGTCCATCTTGCCCATCGACTTGGCACTGAACATGGACCTCTCCGAGAGGATTTCGTCAATGAGAGCCATGTCTTCGTTTCCAACTTGAGATCCACGCATTGCAATATGGCCTGGAGTGGCTAGGACTGCTGCCATCGCTTCGACAGCTCGTGGTTGCTTGAGAGAGGGACTGCACTGAATTGGTGCGGCAGGTCAAAGCATCCCACGACCACTTGCATCATCTCCTTCTAACCTTTTTGGTCGTATAATGAACTTTACTACGTAGTATGAAATTATTTAGCTTCAAATACGCCATTACATCCTTTTCGGTCGTCGATGTGAAATGAGACGACTCACTGGCGGCCGGTGAAAATTTCAGCTTGTGGTACATGTCCCACACGGAGTATACAAATTCCAAGTCTAATCCTGGCAGTGAAATGCTCGCTGGCTGGCTCTCCTTGACGTCCTCGACGGTGCTCTTTTGTCGTCATTACAATCGAAAGTCACAACGGAAGACGTGTTACCCAGACCGTTTCATCCCAAATTTCCATCGTCGTTGGATGTCTCGAGTCGTCTCGTCTAGCACAGTGCCACGTCATACCCAAGTGAAAATTCGATCGACTGACATTATCACCATATGATTGGACAATATGATAAACTTTATAACCAATCAAACATCATTCACTGTAATTTGTGCATTTTGATTGGCCCGACTTACTATTACGCCAAAGTTGCTCACTAATGTTGTCTGATTAGTACGGGGGTACGAATCGGCGACTTGTCGAAGACTCATTTCTTATCGCCCTTCAAACTGCCCCCCCAAGGCCATTTCCATTAGAATGGCGAAGGCCACAGCATGCAGCATGCGTATATCTTCCCCTGGATCTATGGAGGGGATCATCTACGACGCCAGTGAGTCGAACCGTATTGTATAAAGAGCCCCAGGTCGGCCACATCAATTTGAAAGAGGACGTACGTATGTACTGTGTAGCAACAAGGTAATGGCAGCAAGGAAGGATGTGCTTGGCCAGCGCCTATCGCATGGTCTTGGACCAAGACCTGCGATAGAAAACTCCATGCCAAATGCATCTGTCATCTCTATGAGGATGGCCACAAAAGGAAGAAGATTTTGAATGGATCTCGGCCCAGCAAGCAGCTCGTGTGTTTCCTGTCTGCGTATCAAATGGTCGACAAGTCGTTCGTCTCAAAAACATATCGCGAGGGCTGAGCCTGAGATGTTTAGCGTCCTGTGTATGCTTTCTTTTTTAAACATAGGCACAACTATGTCAGAAGGCCTGTGTATGCTTTCATAATTCTCATCCACGAAGTACCTGGGAAGTAAACGCAAACAAAAGTGCCTGGAACTGAGGCGCCTAATCGCAGCGTCCTTAGGGCTGCTAGCTATCGCCATAGACTTTATAGATAGAGCTCTACGTGTCAGCTTTGAGTGTTATAAGTGCAAATTGCCGAATCTCGCGAGAATCGACACCCTCCTTGGCGCCGATTTCCGACCAAGTGGTATATGAGATATGTTCGAACATTCAGAAATTAACTTGAAGTTTGTATAGTAGAGTGTGTATCCACCCACCACCGTCAGTTGTTTAAACTGCCACATCAAACGAGCATTTGGCGAGAGGATGGCGATTGAAACGATCGTGTCGAGCGTGATCGTGGCGTTCGTCGTGGGCGGGACGCTCTTTGATGTCGAGCTCACCCAAGTGAGCAAGCGATTGCATCCACGCAGCTTTCGGTAATACATGGCCACGTCCATCTTGAAGCAAACTCGACCATGTCTAGCTGGCGCCGCATGGCCAATTGGCTCCCGCTTGGTGTCGCGTACGCTGCGTTCTACATGGCTCGCTACAATGTTTGAATATCACTACGATGGCGAGTTGATGCTCACGCTCTCTAGATTGCGGCTGGAAACATTGCAAGCGTTCGAGCTGAATTGGACATGTCCGAGACGGACATGGGCTGGTACACACTTGTGGACAAGACTGAGTCAGTTCGAACAAACGTCTCTGGCTAGGATTATCTCTGCTGGTTCATGGGCCTACGCTCTCTCTGCACCCTTGACAGGTCGATCCGTCCGTCGTCGCAGTGTATTTGACAACTTTGAGTAGGTCAATTGACGGATCGAATCGGTGGTCAATACGGCATGCTGTTGGCCTGTGCTGGCGCTGGCTTGTGCAATTTTTTGCTCGGCTTACTCTTTGTGAGCCACAAGTCGTCGCATCTCGCAGTCGTGCTTCTCTTTGCCTTGAACGTTGCCATCCAAGGCTTTGGAACCAGTGCCGTCGTCAAAATCAATGCAATGTGGTATGCTCCCAGCGAACGCGGCGTCTTTTCAGGTAAGCCACGACACAAACTCTCGCCCGAGCCATTCCTCTCGTAGGCGTGTTCAATATCTATGTCGCGACGGGCTATTACTTGGCTCTTGGTTCTGGCCATGCGATCATTTCGTCGTTGGGATGGCCATATTTGTTTTTCATCCCAAGCGCGTTGCTCCTTGTGATGGGCATTATTATCTTGACGTGCGTCTCGAATGCACCACCGACAGCCTTGGCGTACACTCCACGAGGAACTTTGATCAAGCCACCCAAGCTTCCAGCCGTGAGCATCACCAAGCTGCTTCAAAATCGCACGCTCATCGGGTATTTGTCGGCTGTCTTTTGTCTTAGTTGGGCTCGAGATGGGCTTCTCAATTGGATGTACTCGTTCTTTGACGCCGTTCGTGCGACTCCACTCACGTCCGACGATCATGCAATTCTTGGCGGAGCTTGGACCCTTGGAGGATTTGTCGGCGGCCTCCTCTGCGGATGGATCAGCGACACGTTGTTTGCATCCAAGCGAACGCCGCCAATTGTGCTCTTTTCCATTTTCCAAGCTGGTTCGTTCCTCCTCCTGTATGTCCTTGCGCCAACGCTCTCCACGGCATGGTTGGGCGTCCTTGTCTTTATCGTGAGCGTCTTCTTGCTTGGCAATTACACTCTGCTGAGTTACACCGTGCCTGCAGATTTGCCTCCTCATATTTCAGCCAGCGCTGTCGGTCTCTTTACTGCCGTCGGGTAAGCGTCTCTCCATGTCGACCACCACGCTAAGAATCGCACTAGGTATTTCTCCACTGGCTTGGCTGGCGTTGTCATGGGCTCGTGCGTTCAACGGTGGGGCTACACGTTTTGGATCTCCTCTCTCTTTCTAACATCCCTTGCGACTGCGCTCTGCACCATGCTCGGTGCTTACTTTTCAGAAGTTGAAATGCCAGACGAATCGCCGTTGGTCCAAGTCCAGCGCCGGAAATCGCGCGCATCGATCGTCGGCTCGGATCTCCTCGTGTTTGAAGAAGAGGACGACAACCTCATTCGTTCAATCACCGTCGATATTTAGAGAGACTAGCGGCTATAAAGACCAACGTGAAAGTCTTCAATTGTATGGTTGTCTTGACATTTTTGTCAGATTTCATCTGGCGGTCGTTAACATCACTCACAATGAACCATAATGAACCATCACTAACCACGATCTCCATCTCGTCAACAAAGATTGCAATTTGTATGTCCTCAAGAAGATCCTTCTAGCGTCCTGTCTAAGGTTTCCAAGCGTCTATCAGAGCCACGCAATCCCAAGCGAGCTTTACTCCGTCGACTGGCTGTGTGTTTTCGATTCTTTGCAACTCTGCATCGCGAGTTGGAGCTCGCTCTTCTACCTGCTGAAAGCAAATACAGCAAACCTACCATCGCAAGTCTAGTTTGACCATCCACGGCTTGGTTATTCATCGTCTTGGCGTCGATCCTGTGAGTCATTCGACAGCAGACTCATCAGAGTCACTGCCTGATGGCTGGTAACCAAATGCTGAAAGGCCATTGGTCAATTTTGAAACCGACAAATTTTTAGTGGCCATCAGAAAAGGTCAACAGAACCTCTCGTCGCAATCTTTTGGACTTTGTAAGGATTGAAAAGCACTTCGAGTCGATGCCAGCCTTGCTGACGATGCAGAGATGCGTCTAGAGGACTCTTGGACGGCTGGAATCGCCATAAAATATCATATACTTATGTTAAACGCGACCAAGATGCGATCGTCAGAGAGTGGTGTCGACATGCATGGATTGATCGAGCTGAAAAGCAAGTTGCTCGTAAAATATTCTCGCGTCAGATTGCGCTATAAAGATGAGGTGCTCGTAGAGTGCATTGAGCTTGGCCTCTTCAGATTCATGCGGATGTAATTGAAAGCCATAGCCGTCGGCCACGGCGTCGAGACAAACTTTCTCGTCCACGCCAAACTCAATCGCCGACACGCTGAATGTGCGCACGGTGGTCTGGCTAGGCCCCATGCGGCGGATATCAACCCTAAAGATCCGTCAGAGAACGTGAGAATGGCGGCATGGAGACCATCGCATCGCGTGCTTTTGACGAGCATTGACGCCAGGCTCGGCTTCATCTTGCTGGACTCGGCGAAAGACCATGATACATCGATCCGCCTCGTGGAAGAACGCTTGAAGGACGTTCCAAGACCCGTCGTGCTGTCGTGGACATCGATAGTACAGCGTATTGCCTCCGTTCTCGACTTTCACCTACGGCAATCGTCATGGATTGCCGCGAATGTCATGATAGAACCTGCGTTGGATCGAGAAGCAAGAGGGAATCGAGGCGATATCGAAGGACGTCGATGACAGAGCGCATTGGGAACGCAAGCAACTCTTGCGAGTGCTCCATGACGTTGACGCATGGATCGGCAAACTCGACGTCAAAGTTGGCAAACGTCGTCACGGCTGGATCGACGGTCGGGAGATGGCCCAAGATCGCGTCGGTATTGCGGTACATATGGAGCGTGAGCCATTCCTTGGCGAGACGTCGTGCGCGTGGCTCCGATGGGAGGATCGTTCGACGAAACACTTTGCTCCATGAGACGGCAGTCTACTCGATGCGTTTCAACAAGTTTCATCGCTCATCAGCCTACCGGCAAGCTCTCGTACGACTCGGCGATGCGCTGAAGACTTGCAATTTGCTCGTGGTAGTCTTGCGCTTCAAGCTCGAGCGACTTCTTGTCGTCAAGAGCGCGCTTCGACTCGTCGCGGAACGTGGCTGCAATCAATTGCCAAGAGAGTGTCAGGTCGGACGAGACTGGAGGGGTACTACGCGTCGTTGGCTGGAGCTCTTGAGCTCGCTGCTGTAGCTCGTTGAGTTCTCGCTGGAGCACCTCGAACTCGGTTCGTTCCTTGCGGCGGTGTTCACGCTGCTTTTCACGAAAGTATTCGCGGCGATCGGCTTCCGATCTATTTGGACTGCGCATGATCAAGTGAGATGTCATCTTAGCTCTTCCACCAACTTTGGCGTCGATCAACGTTCGTTTCGCATGCATTCACGCCTGTTGCACCATGCACCACATGGTGCAAAGTTGACGATCTGTAAACAATCTTTCGACGCGTTTCCACGGCGTTCCAAGGCTCCGGCGGCAAGTTTCAAGCTCAATAGACAACAGAACGATAGCTTGGGAAGCTCGTAGCCACCGACAAAAGCCAAAGTCCATCGAGGTTCACGTTTGTTTCCTCCAGATCCCAAACGAACGCATGTTTGGTACCCACTGAATGATGGTTCCTAGCACGTCCATGGAACTTTCCCCTTGGCTCTCCTGCGCCTCTGCTAGATCGCACGACGGCAGTGCAGGCTGGGCATGAGGATTCGATCCATGGCGTCCATTTCTTCCTTCTACAGCACGCCAAGAACGCGTCGTTGCGACGGACGACCGTGGACTTTGCAGCAAGAACACACATTCATTCCACGATCCTCCTAGTGATTGTCGTGATGGTTGTCAACCAGCCATAGGTGGGGTCTCTAGAATGTTCATCGCAATCTTGCTTGTTTATTAAGAGCCAAATTCAACTTCTTATGGTGGCGTTGAGCTCGTGGGTCGTTGTTTTCAAGGTCAGAGTGCATGGCTGTGTAAGATTGAAGGGCGAAAAGACGATCGAACCAACACAGCCAACGCCATGAGATCGTTTCAACCGCCAGGAGACGAGCTAAGAGCTCTCACTTTGTTCAGTCTTGTGGCATGCAATGGCTTAAAGTGGACGCACGCTGTGAAAAGACTTGTGCAGTGGTACAATCCCCATCATCAAGCTACAAACATTGCCATTCTCTTTCCTTGCACTGAAATTGCACCCCAATCACCCACTCACGAGCGTTCCCACTGGAATCCAGCTGGTCATCGATGGATAAACTTGGAGACGCCATTGCTAGCCTTTGAGAGCTGCTAAAGCTGTCTCGAGAGTACAAATATGGCGTCGGTGGTGCTGGCCAACATGACTTTGGGGTTACTTTGATGCTTGGCTGGAATTTAAATGAAGGACTTAAGTGAGATTTCGAACTTAATATAACGCACTTTATCGAACTCTATGGAGATTGGTCGAAACCCAAGACGTGGTCAAGACAATGATGGCGTCCTTGCGGCCGGCGGCCATTCGTCGAGCTTCGTTTAGTATGGAGCTGTCCTGGAAGGATATTGCGTGCTGAGCTGCTCCATGTAGGTACGAAGGGCTGTGCTGTTGAAGCCGTGAAGAAAACGCTGTATTCATACGGGGATGGGTACTTGGGAACTTTGGGTCACGGCAGCTTTGAGCAAGTTGATGCACCGAAAGCGATTGAAGCGTTTGACGGACTCGATCTTGTCAAAGCATCGACGGGATGGTACTATATGGGATTGCTTCACAGGTCAAGACAGTCTTGTAGGGCGCATTCTGGCGTGGTGGATTCCGACGGGAAAGCGTATGTGTTTGGCCGAACTCATCACTTCAAGAACGTCATCCGAGGGATCAATATGCGTCGCATGGCGCCTTGGTTTCTCAATTTTGTCAACAAGCTCGGTGGTCCGCGATCCGTCGAAGCGTTCACCCCGACGGAAGTACTCTTGCCTGAAAAAGTCACCGATATCTCGTGTGGTGCGACGCTGTCCTTCTTCCGGACCGAATCTGGCGCGTTGTACTCGAACGGCGGCAACAACTATGGCCAATGCGGTGTTGGCCATGAGAATGTCAGTGTGTGGGAGGCTGAAATCGTCAAGATGCCTCCTGTCAAGCAAGTGGCTGCGGGGTATCAACACGTGCTTGCGCTCACGGAAGAGGGCCAAGTCTACTCGTGGGGCAAAGGCGAACGCGGTCAACTGGGCTAGTACTTTGACTGCCTTTCAAGATTCCAATTGACTTGTCAACGTAGTGGCACCGTCAACTTGAGCGCACCGCAACAACTTGTCGCGCTGCGGGAGAAACAAGTGCGCTACGTCGACGTTGGCTTCAACTCGTCGCTCGCAGTGACAGGTATGACCTAGTTGATCGCGGCTAATGTTGCCTGGCCGTAGACAAGGGCGAGTTGTACGTCTGGGGAAAGCTCATGGGCGCGGATGCCCATGGCCGCAAGAATGGCGAAGATCAAATTGTCCCTCGGCTCGTGCGAACGTCAGCGCCTGTTGTGGAGGCCAAGAGCAGCCACTTTCACACGCTCCTCTTGACAGAGGATGGCAAGATGTGGGTCATTGGTCGTAGTCCAGCGGTGCACGTGCCAGGCGAAAAGGCCATCCGCACGAATCCAGAGATGCATGTGTCGCCCGTCGCCGTGCCTGATACAACCGACGGCGAACTGGATCCCAAGCGCATTGTCCGCTTTGGCACAGGTGTCAACAACACGTCCATCGTGACAGGTACGAAGCCTAGCCATGATGGAAATTTCAATGTTGTCGATAGATGATGGACGAGTCTTTGTTTGGGACTGGAAGGATGGACTTGTCCTTGTCGACGCGGCGCGGGACTACGTCGTCGATTCCTTCGAGACGGGATTTGGCACGAACGTCTTCTTAGGTCGTCCCCGACAGTAAATAGAGCTTCGTATGGTTGATCCTTCCTTCCATCTCTCTAGCGAGCGACCGCTGATGAAACGCACTAGCGTTTCAAGTGCTGGTTCACATCTCGATAAAAAGTGGCTGCGACGATGGAACTGTTCCAAAAGTCGTCGACAAAGTACAACTCGGCCACGCAGTCCAAAGTCACGCCAGACTTTGCATGGCCCGACAAGGACGACGACTCGCAAAACGACTTGAACGTCGACCTGGAACGTATTCCATCGACGAATCAATTGGACGACGCGCCTCTTTCTCACCGGTCTTCGTCGGGAGCTTCCTGGATGTCCATGGCTGAAAATGTGAAAATAGAGCCGCATGTCCACGCGGAATTCCACATTGCCTGCCGGCGAAAGACAACGTATGAGGCTCGGGTGCGACTCACGCCAGAGAGCAAACCGATTTACGTCGGGCGGTACAAAAGTGAGCAGGCGGCCAGAGATGCATGTGCGCGACTTCTGCAGCAAGCGTCAAGAACTCCGCGCAGACCTTTATTTTGAGATTAACGTCGGCGTGATGCGTTTCTTCTGTCTAACTGGATGAACTTTTGCTGGCTCTGTCGGGACTGTGTCTAATAAAGATGACGAATGTGGCAGCAGTGACTCCATCCATGCCGTGCACGCTCCAGGACCTTCGTCAAGGAATCCATTGAAATCAGTGCTTGTTTCAGTTGGTGGCAGCGGCAACGACGGTGTCCAATGCAGGTCTTCGTCTGGTGGGGGTAAAAAATCCAGTGTGATATACGTCGTCGCCGGCGTTGGCGCCTGGGGCTCATGTTGTGGTGGTGTCGTGGTCGGATGCTGAGGGGACGTTGACGAAGCTGTCCATCGGTATTCGAGTGTAACAATATCGTCGTCAATGAGCGGCCTTGAATACTGGTGAAAGATATCCCAGCAAGTCACGCTGATGTCATCAGCGCTCCAGCCAGGATGGAGGCGATCTCCTAGCGGCACGACGCGAAACAGTGCGTCGGGTCCAACTAGTGGTTGTACGGCAGCCCATTTGGTCATCATGTGGCTGCAGACATCTGAAATACGCTTCGAGCCGTTCATTTTCAGCTCGACTTTGGGGCGTGCACCGATTCGAGCGACAAGACTTTGAGTGGTCTTGTCTATAGGGACGAATCGGACTTTGATTTGTTTTTTCTTGGCATCCCCAGGTGAGACTTTGAATCGCTTTGCATCGTCTAGGGGGGTCATGGAAGTGCGCTGCGGTGCATCGGGAGATTGAAGTGGCCGCTTCTTCCGAACGATGGGAGTGTGGACTGTGATGGCAGGTGGCTGCGGCGGGGGAAGACCACGTTTCATTTGCTGTGCTGAAATGGCAGCTTCACTGCTTTTACGACTTTTGAGCAAAGTGTTCTTCAAACGACCTGCAAGGCGTTTTTTGTGTAGTGGATTGGAAATGTCAAGTTCTGACGAGCAGACACGGTGCCAACATGAAAGCGCAAACCGGATTTCTTCCGGCGACTCGACATTCAATGGCTCATGGACGAGTAAAAGCATATAGTGGACATGAGAGACCATAGCGCTGTAAAAATGTTGGATGGCAGAGACTGATTTATGTGGCAACTTTCTGGTGAGTTGCTCCCACCGCCTTGGCAGAACGGATGCAGACGTCCAACTGCGCTTCATTGCTTGGAAAAAGACGCATTGGTCGTCCCAGGACCAACCTCCCCATGAGCGTTTTGTTGACTTTTCACCGCGCAATGTCATAAATGGGGATGATACAATCGCTGGAGTCGTGTCGTCATCTGGAAGAGGTGGCATTTTGTCGAGGAACGACATATCTGCGACGTGGTCGATTGGATTCCCTGTGTGTGTTTTGTTCGCGGAATCGAGTAGAAACCTAGATGCTTCCGCTTTGGCTTTCTTTGGTTGTGGTTTGGGTGGAGATGTATTCTTCTTGGCTGGAGGGGTTTCGTCAACATAACCTATTGTCTCTGGTGTCGTGGGGTGGAAGAACGCTTCCGAGGAATCGGACCACGACAGGTCTGGGAAGAGTTCTTCGTGAACGGACGTTAGTGTCGAGTCCATTTTATCAAGCCAGCCGTCTTCCAACGCCACTGGCGTGATCCAGCTCGTATCAACGCAATTCTCTTTATCTATAGAGCATCCACGCAAGATATGAGCCTTGTGGGAGGCGTAGAGATGTACCTGACGCGTCGACGGGCATGCGCTTTCTTGCTGAGATGCTTCCTTCTCAAGGTCAAAATCGAAATCTTGCTTTTTCGTACCAAAATGCGATGTGACATCTGATTGGCTGAAATTCAAATCGTCCCGCCAATAAGAAATTCATTTTGATTGGTTCAAAAGAGACAAAAAGTAATTTAATTGGCTAATAATCAGCCAATTAAATGGCGTGGTCGATGCCATCAAAAAGCGCGCGCTTTGAAGTTGGCCCAAATTTAGATGGCAGCCATGTTGACACACGAGTTGGTCTCTAGATAGCGTTTGGAGCAAATCGGCGGTATTTCTGTGCGTCTTGAGCCGGTATTTAGCTATTCAAACGCTTGGCTAAAGGATCGTCATCGAGCGCTTTCGGGTTGGTCTCCGCTGAGAGCTCTGTGACGCGTACCATCATCAGACTCTATGCACTCGGTCTGTTTTAGTTGTCACCCTCCAGGTCAGATTGAAACGCCAGCTCATGTCAGGCAATATGGTCAAATGCGTTGGTGATCTCACTATTATCACAATAGTCGTGTTGGTATGAATCGTGTCTACAGCGTCGATGGGATAGACTCTGACCAAAGCGAGACAGAGACAGACTGGAAAATAGTCTCTGCCCAAGCTGCTAAGCAATAAAGGCGAGCATATGCTGAAGACGAGGGAGGAGAGAGAAAGTCAAAGTTGTTATGGCTTGAAGCGATATTGCTCTCGGAGGTTGCAGGATAAAGTTCATGCAGTGGACGATAGAATGTTGCTGGTACATTTGCTTAAGTATTTCCCACCGATTGCAAACTACATGGAGGACATTTCGGACTGTGAGATTGTTAAGGTAATTAAAGTAGCAATTTCGTTGATAGATAGAAAGCTTTCTACGGATTTACTCGTCTTCATAGTCATCCAAGTCCGAGTCTTCGTAGATTTCGCCGCGCTTCTCGGCTTCCTTCTTCAACTTGAGCTTGGCCTTCAACTCCTTGCGGGTCAACTTTCGCTTCACCTTGGTCACCGTCTTGTTACCGAACGCATCGACCGACTCTTGTTGGTCAATTTGTTCAATCTTCGTCTTGTCTTCAGGGACTTGACCGTCGACCGTCAAGTGACCCGCTTCGACGTTCCACGTTTCAATCGCCAAGTGGTCCGTGAATTCACGGTTGTGCGAAATCATCACGACACCACCGCCGAATTCCTTGATGGCCGTCGCCAACGCACCCAACGAGTCGCGATCCAAGTAGTTGGTAGGTTCATCCAACACCAAAATGTGAGGGTTGAGCCACATGGCAGCAGCCAAGACGACCTTGACCTTTTGACCACCCGACAAACCACGCATGCGGGAGTGCGTACCGAATTCGGCACCCAAACCAAAGTTGTCCAAGTGCTTTTGCACGGCAATGGCCGTCACGGGACGAGCTTGCATGTTGGCACGAGCGGCTTCACGATCATCGGCAATTTGGAGCAACTTTTCAAAACCCCACTTCTCGAGCTTTTCACGAGGCACCCACGAGTTTTCAGTGTCGGGAAGCTTCACCCACTTGATTTCGTACTCGAACGACTTCTTCAACTTGCGGCGGTTTTCAATCGATTCAATCACACGCTTTTCGCCTTCCCAGTTCACGGGTTGTTCCAAGCGGGCCTTTTCTTCAGGGCTCAACTTACGCGTTTCCTTGGCCATCAATTCCTTGTCTTCGCCAGATTGGAAACGCCATTGGATGTATTGATTCGCCGTGATGTCCAAGTGCTCTTCAATGTGATGGAAAGCGTGCTGGGCCACGTACGCGAAACGCATGGCAGGATGCTTCCACACCGTACCAGACGTAGGTTCGACTTCACCAGTCAACATCTTGATCATCGTCGACTTGCCCGCACCGTTGGGACCAATGACGGCAATACGAGACGACAAAGCGCACGTGACCGAGATGTTGTTGATCGATGGCTTGGCAGCACCAGGGTATTGGTACGTGCAGTTGGTCAAACGAATGATAGGCTTACCCTTGTTCTTGATATCGGCCAAGAAACCAGGTTCAGGGAACTTGAAGGCGAACGTGGCAGCTTCCAAGTTGTAGTAAGCCTTGGCTTCAGGACGAATTTCCACAAAGGCAGACATGTTGCCCACATAAGTCTTGAGCTTGCGGTTCTTCTCGTAGTGGATAATGTTCGTGCACACATTGTCCAAGAAACCAGAGTCGTGCGAGACGACGATGGACGTGACATCGCCAGCGTTGTTCAAGTAGTTTTCCAACCAGGCCACGTTGGCAACATCCAAGTGGTTCGTAGGTTCATCCAACAACAAGATATCGGCCTTCATCAACATGGCACGAGCCAATTCGAGCTTCATCTTCCAGCCACCAGACAACGAACCCACGGCTTGGGCTTGCATGGCTTCCGTGAAATCGACGGAGGCCAAAGTGTCAGACACTTCCTTGCGGGTCAAAGTGTCCGCAAAGTTGGGGTCCTTGGCAATGAAGTCCAATACAGCCAAGTCAGCTTCTTCAGCTTGCAAGTTGTGTTCCACAAAGACAGTGCGCACTTCGTCCTTGGAAGGGAAACCTTCCAATTGATCATTGGCAATGGCGCGCATCAAGGTCGACTTGCCGGCACCGTTGGGACCACACAAACCATAACGGTGGCCCTTCTTCAAGTTCAAACGAGCGTTGTTGAGCAAGATCATGCCACCGTAAGCGAGCGAGAATTCGCAGTCGCACAAGTCTTCGCCTTCGTCTTCTTGGACCACATCATCAGCGATCTTCAACTTGTTGTCCTTGAAACACTTTTCACGGAAATCCTTGGTCACGTGAGGGATGTCGGCTTCAGGCACGAAAGCAAGCAAGTAAGGCTTGACGGCATGCGACCACTTTTCAGGGACGAAGTTGCGAGCCTTGGTCAAGTAGAAACCGTTACCAGCAACGAAGTTGAGGGTGGCGGCGTCAATGTTGGCCTTCTTGGCAGCAGGGATCTTTTCAATGATGGTGTTCAACGCAGCCAAAATAGCCGAGAATTCGACCTTGCCTTCGTCTTCAGACAATTCCACGTTACCAGCAGCCATCAACAAAGTGCCATGGGCACGCTTCACGACGTCACGGCATTCAGGATCAGCAACCGATTCAATGATACGCTTCAAGGTGGGCAACACCTTGGGGGTAAACAACAAGGCTTCAGCAGGGTCTTCGACCAACTTGCACATGTTGTCAATAATCACAGCCGTTTGACGCTTCACGGCAGTCTTGTTTTCGTTCAAACCACGCACCAACAAAGGTTCCATGATGGCCAAAGCAGGAGCTTCGACGGTCTTGACGAACGTGGTTGAGGCCAACTTGTGCACGCATTCGGCGACTTCAGTTGGGTTGGCCATGCACGACACCAAGGCAGGGATAAAAGGTTCGATATCGGCGTTGGAAGCCGTCGAGCACGCCTTGATCATGACGGCGTTGGCGGCCTTCTTGACTTCTGGACGGGTGTCCCAGATTTGTTCGGTGGCCTTGGGGATGATATCGGGCAAGTTGCGGGAGACTTGGACGGGGTGGAGTTCACACAAGTCGATGATCAAGTTGAGAGCACCTTCCTTGGTTTGCCACTTCTTGACGCGGTCCAAGCCTTCAAAGATGGGAGGCAGGATGTACGAAAGCGCACTTTCGTTGAACGATTGAATGAGGGCCTTGGCAGCTTCAGCAGCTGGACCACGGACGTTGATCTTCTTGTCAGAGTACGCATCAAGCAGATTTGGAATCCACACAGGTGTGTACGGCTCCACGCGTGTGCTCTTGTTCTTGGCAACAACAGCGACAATGCGAGCAGCCACTTCACGGGTGTTGGCGTCCGAGTCGGCCAATGCATTGTTGATTTTCGCTGCAAAGTCAGCAAGGTCAAGACCTTTGCTCGAGTCGACCAATTCGGCAACCTTGTCGGCTGCTACAGCTTGATCGTCTCCACTTGTCTTGAACGCTTGCTTGAGCGCGTCGTTCAAGGCAGCATTTTGAGTGTCGGACAAGCGGCGGGACAACTTGCGGGGACTGGCAACCATGGCGAGCGCAAAAGCGGAAATGCTCTTCTTGGTCACCTCCACAACGCTGTCGAGTAATTATAGCCACACAGCAACGGCCACACATCTTCTTTTCTGGCTACAAATATGTTGAGACATTTAGCCATGTAAACTGTTAAATTTTATAAACTTGTCTCAATCCATGTTTCGAATTGTTACTATCGGTTATTAACAGTAAAAAATCCTGTTTATATTTATATATTGTCATATTGGATACATGTTTCCGCAGGACCAATCCTGCCATGTTCACCTGAGAATCCAATCAATGAAAGCAAAACTTAAAAATGGAAAGCAGTTACATGTTCCAAAATCCATGCCTAGAAACGCCCCCCAAGCTTCAACCCCCCCTCGGTTCTCCATGGATGGAAGGAAGTTCTCTACACGGCGAGCATCATGCTGCGCGGGACAACGTCAATCGATTACCGAGACTCATTTTGATAGATTTGGCTCATGTTTTTTGAGTTGGGAGTGTCGTGAGAGAAAGTTGTAAATGGAATTTGACACGCATGCCATTTTCGGACCTACCCCCTGGGACCACGAGAGAAACGGCTTGCGACGTCGACAACGGGGTGGAGACAGACGCTACTCACGCGCTTGGAATGCACAACCTCTTGCAGAGAGTAGCTCGTGACCATTCGTGCGAGATCTCAAACGAGCACGCGGAAGGAAACATCCAAGGAATGTATATTACGCAAAGTCTGGCTCGTCACGAATGAGGGTGGCAAGACGCGCAAGGTCGTCTCTCGTCAATGCAATGTTTTCGACCGCGAGATCGTCCGTCATGTGCTGGACGTTCGTCGTGCCGGACAATGGCACGATGCCAAGCGCCATCACAAAGCGATACCACACTTGCTCGTTTGTCTTGCCCAAACGAGTTGCAATCGCCGTGACGTCCGGACCGTGCACGAGTTGTGGATTGCCAGTTAGCGTCCAGAAACTCTGATATTGCACGCCATAGGCCCGGCAGAAACGACGCAATTCAGTGTCGTAAGATGATTCTCCGTAGAAGCGATTTTGGAGCACAGAAGGAGGAATCGCAGCTTCGTGGTAGAGTCGGATGAATGCCTCTGGGTCATACATGTTGGAAACACCAATACGACGAGCTTTTCCATCGCGGTGGAGTTCTTCCATGGCACGCCACACTTGCATGGTGCGTTCATGGGTGTTGAGAGGACCATGGAGCACCAGCGAGTCGACATAATCCGTTTGCAAATTGATCATCGACGTCGCGAACGATTGATGCACTTGGTCATGCAAGGAAGCTGAAGGATCGTATGGAAGTGGTTGGTTGCGATCTTGACCATTCAAGGAGGTAAATTTCGTCTGAAGGAAGATTTGATCACGCGTGACCACTCCATCGGCGTACAATTTCGCCAACGCGTCGCCAACACCTTTTTCAAAGTAGTGTTTCGGTTGGCACGCAGTGTCAATGCCGCGAAAGCCCGCTTGCACTGCTTGGATGACCAAGCCTGCCGTGCGCTCCTTCTTCCACGCGCAACCGTACATAATCTTGGGCATTTCAATCTTCGTCATAGCTTGCGATTCTTCCTCAAGGAGCCACAGATACAAGATGCCAACGGCGACAAGACTGCCGACGACGAAGAAAGCGATCGACTGCATGGATATCCACTTCGGGCGGGTCAAGTTGTCAAATCCGCCCACTTGGTGGTCCTTTCTAGTAGTACTAACAAGACATACTAGAGGTCATCCTTGGAGCTTCTCAATTGACGTCCATGGAAGAGCGTCGTTGGATCCACACGATAATACTTGAATTCACCATCACTGCGTGCGTCCTTGACCTCGCGCTTCCTTGTCAAGAATATCTCGCGTTTGTTGGCTTGGACAGCGGAGTAGACGTGGTTCAAGCCGTCCAGGAGGGGCAAACAGCGCTTCGGCAACGTCTAGACGCGACAACTCTTCGAAACTGAGCCAGCAATCGCATCAGGATGGTTTTGGAGTTGTCCGCGTCGTCGCTGCAATGGGTACGTCGTCGCTTGGGAGCATTCTGGTGTTTCCCGTTGCGATCTTCCGGGTTGATCCAGTAATAAGCTCCACGGATATCATTGGGTCTGGGTTCGTAAGCGCCCCGGGGCGCTGCCCACGGAAGCGAAAGTCGACGAGAATGCTGATTCAATCAACTCTAACAGGATATCAATTTACAAAGGTAATATCTTGTCAATCCCAAGGACACAAGCTTGGTTTTGAATCTTGAGACAGGCAAGATGCGATGTGGATCCAAAAGTATCAATTTATACAGGTATTCAGATCGCCCATGCAATTTTAATCATATTTTAATGCATCTTGACATCGCTGAAACCGTCGAAATGCGTCCAACAAATCATTTTAATTTTGGATATTTTTATTCCACGCAATCCACACCAGCGACGAGACAAGGCGAGATTGGCCAATCTTTTACGACGACTTAATGTATCATCTCATGCATAGCGTCACGACAGCTGATACATTTTTGTACAAATAATATACGGATATTTGTTCCTGGATACTGAAAGCTAGAAAAAGTATACTTTATTCAAAATAAACTTTACAGGCTATGTACTGGTCAATCAAGGGACGACGACGACAGATTTGTGTGTACGAGGAGTAGGATAACCTAAAATTCAACTTGAAATTTGTATACTTAAGGCTGAGTCCGAGGGATCCACACCGACGTGGCGCAAAAATGACTGGTGCCAAAGTGGTGGCCCGCGATTGAGTGGCGCCAGATTCATTCTCCTTTTTTCCAAGTTGGGACCGACGGAATGAGCGACGCCAACAAGCAATTTGCGGATGCTCTCAAGCAAGCGTTCGGCGCTGCGTCGGACAACATGACCGTTGCCGCTGAACAAGTGGCTGAATTGGTCGCGTCCAACAAGAGCATCGACTTGAACATTGTCTCCAAGTCGATCAACGAAGGACTTTCCAACTCGGATGCCAACACCCGTGAAGTGGCTGCTCGCATTGTCACGGCCATCGTCAACAAGAAGGACACCCGTATTGAAGCTTACACTGTCAACTGGTTGCCCAACTTGCTTGATGCCTACGCTGACAAGAAGATCAATGTCCGTGGCCCTGCTGCTGAAGCTGCCAAGGCTTTGATCCAATACTTGAACGAAAACGCCCTCTCGTTTGTCTTGCCTCTCATCTTTGAAGGCTTGGACCGCGTCAAGAAGTGGCAAACCAAGGAAGGTGCTCTCAACTTGATCATCGACTTGTGTGAACTCCACCCCGTCCAAGTCTCCCGCAACTTGCCCGATATCATCCCCAAGGCCACCGAACAAATCTGGGACACCCGTCCAGAAGTCAAGAAGGCCGCCAACGCCGTCATGATCAAGGCGTGCTCGACGGCTTCCAACGCCGATATCGAACCTTTTATCCCTGCCTTGGTGTCGTGCATGGCCAACCCAACTGAAGTCGCCGAATGCGTGCACAAGTTGGCCTCAACCACGTTCGTCAAGACCGTCGAAGCTCCTGCTTTGGCCATCATGGAACCTTTGTTGGTGCGTGGTTTGAACGAAAACAAGACTGCCGTGAAGCGTCAAACGGCTGTGATTATTGACAACATGTGCAAGTTGGTCGAAGACCCTGCTGAAGCCTTGTTGTTTACCCCCAAGGTGTTGCCCACCTTGAAGCGTATCATTGAATCGGTTGCTGATCCTGAATGCCGTGACGTCGTGAAGCGTGCCCATGGCACTTTGTTGATGGCTGCTGGTAACGTGGAATTGTCTGAAGACGAAGGCAAGGTCGAATTCTCGGCTATTTTGGCTGCGTTGAACACCATCATTGAAAAGATCCCTGCTGCCAAGAAGGCCAACATTGACGCCGCCACCCTCAACTTCGTTGCTGGTAACGGTTTCTACTTGACCAAGGCTCGCAACTTCGTCCCTGAAAAGTGGTCGCATGCCGTCAAGCCTTACTTGCTTGCTTTCGTGCCTGAAGCCGACATCCCTCACGTGACCAAGGATTTCCGTGAAAAGTGTTTCAAGGACAACAAGTTGAAGATCGCTGATGATGTGGTCCAAGAAGACGAAGGCGAAGACTTGTGCGACTGCGAATTCTCGCTCGCTTACGGTGGCATGATCTTGCTCAACAACGCTCGTTTGAACTTGAAGAAGGGCCACCGTTATGGTTTGTGTGGTCCCAACGGTGCCGGCAAGTCGACCTTGATGCGCGCCATTGCCAATGATCAATTGGAAGGTTTCCCTTCCAAGGACGAAGTGCGCACTGTCTTTGTGGAACACAACTTGCAAGCTGAAGAAGCTGACTTGGCTGTATTGGACTTCATTGCCAAGGACCCCAACTTTGCGGACACTTTGACCCGCAAGGAAGTGTCTGACACTTTGGCCTCCGTCGGTTTCACGGAAGCCATGCAAGCCCAAGCCGTGGGTTCGTTGTCTGGTGGCTGGAAGATGAAGCTCGAATTGGCTCGTGCCATGTTGATGAAGGCCGATATCTTGTTGTTGGATGAACCTACGAACCACTTGGATGTTGCCAACGTGGCCTGGTTGGAAAACTACTTGAACAACGCTGGCGATGTCACGTCCATCGTCGTCTCGCACGACTCTGGTTTCTTGGACAATGTGTGCACGAACATTATCCACTACGAGAAGAACCGCAAGCTCAAGACTTATGTGGGCAACATGTCTGCCTTTGTGGAAATTCGTCCTGAAGCCAAGGCTTACTACAACTTGGAAGCTGCCACGTTCGCCTTCAAGTTCCCTGAACCTGGTTTCTTGGCCGATATCAAGAACAAGGGTAAGCCTATCATTCGTTTGACCAACTGCACGTACCAATACCCTGGTGCTGCCAAGCCATCGATCAACAACATCTCGGTCACGTGCGCTTTGTCGTCTCGTATTGCCGTCATTGGTCCCAACGGTGCGGGCAAGTCGACGATGATCAAGATGTTGACTGGTGAAGTCGAACCTACGTCTGGTACGGTGTGGAAGCATCCTGCCATGCGTTTCGCGTACGTGGCCCAGCACGCTTTCCATCACATTGAAGAGCACTTGGACATCACGGCGAATCAATACATCCAATGGCGTTTCCAATCTGGCGAAGACAAGGAATTGATGGCCAAGGAAACGCGTAAGTTGAGCCCTGAAGAAAAGGCCCGCTTGGAACAACCCGTGAACTGGGAAGGCGAAAAGCGTGTGATTGAATCGATTGAAAACCGCCGCAAGTTGAAGAAGTCGTTCGAGTACGAAATCAAGTGGGTGAAGCTTCCCGACACTGAAAACTCGTGGGTGCCTCGTGAAAAGCTCGAGAAGTGGGGTTTTGAAAAGTTGCTCCAAATTGCCGATGATCGTGAAGCCGCTCGTGCCAACATGCAAGCTCGTCCCGTGACGGCCATTGCCGTGCAAAAGCACTTGGACAACTTTGGTTTGGGTGCCGAATTCGGTACGCACTCCCGCATGCGTGGTTTGTCGGGTGGTCAAAAGGTCAAGGTCGTCTTGGCTGCTGCCATGTGGCTCAACCCTCACATTTTGGTGTTGGATGAACCTACCAACTACTTGGATCGCGACTCGTTGGGTGCGTTGGCGACGGCCATCAAGGAATTCGGCGGTGGTGTCGTGATGATTTCGCACAACCGTGAATTCACGGACCACTTGGCGATTGAAACGTGGAACGTCGAAGCGGGTCACTTGACGGTCGACGGTCAAGTCCCTGAAGACAAGACGAAGATTGAACAAATTGACCAACAAGAGTCGGTCGATGCGTTCGGTAACAAGACGGTGACCAAGGTGAAGCGAAAGTTGACCCGCAAGGAGTTGAAGGCCAAGCTCAAGTTGAAGAAGGAAGCCGAGAAGCGCGGCGAAATCTACGAAGACTCGGACTTGGATGACTATGAAGACGAGTAAACAGTAGAGATCGCAGTAGTGTATTATTTTTGAGTTCAAATTTTGCCTTGTATTCTCACCAATTCTGTGTTGTGACTTCTTGTCAATGGTCTGTTCTCCTGGGTTTTTGCTTGATCGATGGAGTTTGGAGGACTGTCGTCGCCAGGATTTCGGCAGCATCGTTCAGGAGATTGAGCTGCCATTATTGCAAACCAAACGTGCTCGTAGCAATAGTTCAGTTCAACTTAAATCTCGAGATGTTCCCGACTTTGGGTTGGCATTTGCTTTGTTCGCGTTGATCAACACAACGCTGATGAGTGTTCTGGAGCGGAATTCAACTCGACCGCTGAAGTTGGGGCATGTCTACCAAAGCGCAGGTTTCATACTGCTCTCTGTGCAATATACTTTCTTTATACCTTGCCATCGTGCTCTTGCATTTTCAGCTCAACCTGTGCGGTAGATTCCTTCGATGGAGACGATGTCGTCGTGACCAAACAAATGCTTCGAAGTTGTAACGTCATCTTCGATCAAAATTGACATCCATCATATTTTTATTGTTGTGCAAATGTTAATATAAATATCAAGTACAGATCGACAATATTTTTTAAATGCATAGATTGGAACTTCGGTGAACGTACCTTTGCACTCAAATCCGATAATGGCAGCCCGCCGATGGATTCGCGCCGCTGGGGCGAGTGCTACCGTGGCGGTTGGCGTCAGCGCAGGTGCATTGTACTTGGATTCACCGATTGCAGACCTAGACGACGAAGAATTCCGCAACTTTCGAGCGTCACACTCTGGGGATCGATTCCCGGAGTTTGTCTATTCGGCAGGGCGCTCGATGCTTTTTTTTCCCGCCACGCTTGTCGCTAAAGTCTACCTCGGCAAGTTGAACCACTTTACGAGTCGCAACGAAGAAACACTCGAGAAATGGGTGCTCTCCAGACCAGATCACAGAGCACTCATCACGGTCACGAACCATTCGTCAACAGTGGATGATCCAGCAGTCCTTGCAGCTATGCTCCCATGGTCGTGCGTGCGCCCTCACGTCTGTCGATGGTCCTTATGCAGCCAAGAATATTGCTATCAGAAAGGACCGCTCCTCTCGACAATTTTTTATGGCGCTAAGACTCTCCCCGTCAAACGAGGTGCGGGCGTCGACCATCCTTTCCTCCGCGACTTGTTCGAGAAAGTCCAGCAAGGCGACTGGGTCCACATATTCCCTGAAGGCAAGATTGTACAAGGCGGAGGTATGCTTTCGTGCTTTTCTCATCGATATAATTGCTTCGTTGTTAGCACTTGGCGGCCGTGAAGGTCCGACGGCAAAAACTATCGGTCGTTTGAAGTGGGGTGTCGGCAAGCTCATTGCACGTGCCGATATCACGCCAGTCGTCGTACCAATCTACCATCTTGGCATGGATCAGGTCTGTGTACACCTTTGAACGGCATTGCTTATTCACCTAACTGTAGGTCATGCCGCAGACCGAACACCATAAGCTCAAGAGCATTATTCCATGTATTGGCAAACGAGTCCATGTCCGCGTCGGCGATCCCATTTACTTTGATGATCTCTTTATCAAGTACAAGAAGGATCGGCGTCAAGGCGAAAGCGTACGCATGAATCCCTCGTCGATCGAGTCGTAATTTGTTTCTTTTAGGGCGATGGATACACCTGGGAGAGCGAAGAGGCTGAGAAGGCGCTCTACTCGGCAATTACACTGCGTATTGAACACGCTCTGCTGGCACTCGAACGAAAGTGTCATGCGGACTTGGCACAAGACTAGAGAGACAAAACAACATAGATTACAACTCTTGATTACACAATGGACACGACGGCACGCGCGTTGAGTTGGCGAGCGTCAATGCCCACTTGTCGAGGCATTCAAGGTGGAAATCGTGTTTGCACTTGGACAAAATGCGGAGGACATCGCCCTCGGCGTAGTCCTCGTAGCATATGCAGCACGAAGCAGTAGGACCTCCTCGGAATCCATTGAGGAGCGACACAAGTTCTTCCTTCTCGATGCATTTCTCATGGGGCACGCCACGTCGAGAAAGTCGTTCTTTGATTTCATGGATCGAACACGACTCATGGGCTTTAAATTCTTCCGTGGGGAGGCTGGAAATCGTCTTGAGCATGCGGCTGTACAGCTCGTTGTTTTCTTGATTCATCGGTTCGTTAGCTGCAGTTCCAACTCCGCCATGTAAGCTGTCCAAGAGGTGGGAGATAAAGCCGCTGATGCCGCGCTCTCGGATGATCTCACGCTTTGTAAACGCCGTGTAGAGAATATATCCCACGACAAGAACGATCATAAGCAGATCTTGTGGAACGTCGAGAGCATCGACTCGGTTCAGGACGAGGGGAAGGAGCTGCAACGCGATCAACGCAATGACCAGCGTCGGCGGCATGTTGCCGTTGATCATGATAAACACCATCGTGACGAAGAAACACTGCTCTTTCTGAATATTTTAAACTTTAAATTAATTTCATTGGATATAATTATTTCTTTTCATCCAATGAAATAAATTAATTTATTATTAATTAAACAATTTTAGCCAATTAAATTGCGACTTATATTGACAAGAGGATTTCGAACTCGTGTTGTCATCCAGAGTTTTCCAGATGGGCGACGAGATGTTGAAGATCAACGCGTCAAGCTGTCAGCGTCGCTGGGACGGAGTTAAAGCAGCTCTAACGTTATCTCACGCCCTCTCTCCTTCCTTCGTGCTCAGTTGCAGAAAGAAGACGAGAGATTCAAGATGAGCACGTCGCACAGGTCTGGTCTCCATTTGAACTGGGATTTCAATGACTGCCTTCCAAGCAATTTCGATGCAAGAATGAACACCAAGCAGACAAGCGTCTTGAGAGGATGAAGAAGCGTTCGTTGCTCTTTCTGGCGTTGGTCTTCGTTGCGACCTTAAGCCAGAACGCGGTTTCGTGCAACGTCTTGGAGGTTCTCACTATCGAAACCCGTCTCGAATTGCGACGAAACCGACGCGAGGAACTATTGCGCTGACAATTCTGCCACATTGGATTGTGAAGCACAGATTCAAGACGATGGTATTATTGTAAGCTGTTGCAATCATGATGAGGATTGCAGTGAATGACGTCCTTGGAGACTCTGACAGTCCGCCTGGAAGACGTTTTCCAACGCTGCTGTGGAGATGCCTGGTGAACCGATCGATGGAGCAGCGAGCGATGTGTGAACTTTCGTGTGGTTTGGTCTGTACTTGGTATAAGATTTGAGGCAAGCCCACCAATGCGTATCAATCGATCTACGTTGATCTCTCGATTGGATGGATCTCCAACGGCGGCGGGGCTATTTATACCCTCGCTCGTCTCTAAACCCGTTCTCATCATTGAGCATCAAGATGTATCGCACGCGCGAACTGAATAAGAACATCGCCAAGAGCTACTTGAGCGTCGGCGATCCCTACCGCGACCCACACATTATCGAGGGCAAGTCGGATCGGCACAAAAGCAAGCAGTTCCAGACCGTGCCGCCCAAGGACACTTGCGATGGCAGCGGGTACTTTGAGAAGAAGACGTACTCGTCCGACCCACTCCAAGATGGCGTCATGTACTTGAAGACGCAGCCGCCGTCGGACCGCAAGGCTGGGTTTGGGACCAAAGATGCCAGTCGACGGGATGAATTCATGAGTCATGTGCGCACAGAGCAGTACCGTGAGACGCTTGCGAGAGAGGAACACATTTCACAAAAAGGCATTCAGAAGCAAAAAACGCTCCAAGAGAATGGAGACGATGACCCGGACGAGCTCGATCTCCACGAAAAGCATCATTTTCCAGAAGGACTCAAGGAAACCAAGTTTCTCTACGACATTGGCCGCTCCCAGACGACAGAGTTCAACCAAAAGAGCCACCGCGATACATTCTACACACTTCGAACGGGCAACTCCCAGTTTCGACGCAACAACGGCCACTTTGTCTTGAGCTCCGAAGCTGTTGGCGTCGGTGCCCACAAGGTCCAGAACGATGGTACGCATGCACGCAATGCATGCACCAAGCAATTTTATGACCATAGCCATCTCCATATCTAATCGAGTCGTTGAATTCCTCCGATGCAAGGCTCTTCTATCTTTTGACTTTATGAGAGTCTGCCCGTCAAATTGTCACGAGCATCGCAGCAAACTATCACACCAAGAGCATTGATACCTCTGAGTCGTCCTTACGGGATGTGCCATGCAAAATATCGCTCGTGAACGCACACACACTTCTCATCAACCACGTGACGAGTTGCTACACGTTGTAAGCATGTGATTGCACTCCTGCATCGCTTAAATCGTGGCCACTCGTCACCACATCATACTTACTGTCGACTGTACATTGATCTACTGTCTGCCGCATTCATACCACGACGAGTGGGCGGGGATAGAACGCTTTGCATTGATCTGTCCTCGTCGTGATCTTGCTGGGTGATTCATGCCGATAGGCTACCCACTCACACTATTTTAAATCTGAATATTTATCAATTTAGTGTAATACGTCTATCTTGTACATGTGCAGTTAAATGCACGTGATGCTCCTGTCTGCTGCATTCATAGCACGACGCGCCGGCAGGGATGGGTTGCTTCGCATTTATCTATGTATCCTCTGTTTGAGCTTGCTGCGAGGTTGATGCCGACAGTGCATCAACTTACACTATTTTAAAACCTAGCATTAACGAAATTGGCGTCACGAATAATCTATTTTGCTGGAATTCTTCAAATCTTAGTTGAAGTCAATGGCATCAGAATACAAACATTATCGGAATTCAGCCAATCAAACGTTTGATCTGTGAAGGAATTTGGAATGAGAGGCTGCTTTCAGTTGCATTGCGTCCCATGAACTGGACTGGGAAAGAAGACACGGCGATCCTGGAGCAGAAATTGCTCCTCGAACAAGAACACACGCAGACGCTGGCGCTGCGAAGCGTCATGGTTGTCCTGTTTGTCCTGGTGGGGCTGTTTGTCCTCGTGACTTGGCAACGCCGCCGAATTGACAAGATGAGTGCACAACGCCATGCAGTGGCGACGCGCTTGGCCCACTTTAAACGCGTGTCGTATGTGCTCAACAAGCACAGAGAAGTGGAAATGACCCCCGTCGAAACGGCTCCACTCATGCTCGATGACGACGAAGAGATTAAAGAGGATGAGTTGGAAATGTAATTCTGGGTTGAGTGTCTATCTATTTTAGTCTTTGACCACGCGAGTCTCGATACGCAAGCCAGACTGCTCGACGTGAACAAGCTGCAGGGAGATTTCATCGTTGTCAAAGGAATTTGTGACCACCACGGGACAAACAGTCGATGGATCCTCTACAGTTTCTTCGTCCTTGGTCGGCCTTGACACAGATGAAACTTTGGTCGTGTGGAAATGACTACTGAAGAGTCCTCGCACTTTGGCTTCAGCGAGCATGCTCACGTACGGCAATCGAGTCTAGTCAGTTGTCAGCTCTACAACCACTCATGCTGGGACCCCGATAGGCATATTATACGATGTGTGGATAGCATTATTGCTCTCATCAGTCGGAATCGTCGCCATATCTTCGTCTTTAGCGTCGAGGAAGAATGGATGATGAGTAAAGACGCAGGTGTGATGGGCGCACAACGAGCCATGCTCCAGTTCTTGCTGCAGCCAATCTACGCAATCCTTGATCAACCCAGCCAAGAACTATATTCTCACGATCTTGAGCCAGAGTGCGTTCATGCAAGACTTCTTTGTGCAACATCAGCGCAGAATTGAGCACGATGCACTTGACGCCACCAAACCTAACGTCAACTTCATCGCATCTCAATTTCAAGACGACATCATACCAAAAGCTGTAGTAGTCGTCGCCGAAGTTGCTTGTGTACTGGTCAATGTCGGCTTGAGTCATCTGCTTGTCATCTTGGCATCCAGGGACAAAAACCTGCAAGCATATTTAACGGAAATATGGCTTTCACGACACACCACTCGGATCTGAGGGTTTAATGTTGCATCCAAAGCAGTTTGAAAGGTCGCGACTTGTTCGTCGTACTCTTTTTCGCCTGGACTGGCACGAGTCATGTTGCCAGACACGACTAGGAACGCTGGTTCGAGCGCGTTGACCAAACCCAATGCCTTTTGAAGTGCACCTAGCCTCGTTTGCCTCTTGATTGAATCGTCAAAAGCATTTGTGGACTCTAGTTGGGGTCCAGATAGCTACGAACCGATGTCAGGACACTTTGACTAAGCCGTTGTTTCGAACATGAACAAATTGAAATGGTTTGCTCCATTGGTTTTGTGTCCCGTGAACATATCCGATATAGCCTCGCTTAGTTGCATAGAGGCATCGTCCAAGTGCTTGTGACTGAAAGAAACGGGGATAGACCACTAGCACAGCCATGAATCACCGCATGGACACGAGGTGGACGTACGGTGGTTCTGCAACAATTGCATTCGATTCAACACATGCATAAGTCGATTCCTTTGGTCAGCAGGACCATTATGTGCGAGGGCGGCAGGGACTGCATTGTCTTCTGGGAATTTGACGAAAGCTGCAATTGCCTTGGCTGCTTGGACAATCGCAATGTCGTCAGATGTGGGCATTGGTGGTGATGTCTCCATGTGACGACTGAAATCGATGCCCGTGAAAAAAGGATGGGCTACAAGGTCATGTGGATGAACGCCAGAAGATGTTGTGGAGCCTACCTTTTATCGCAGCATAAGTGGGTCTAGCACTGGGTTCCTTCTGCAAAAGTTGAGAGATGAGGTCTCTGGCATCGTTTGGAACGAAGTCTGGAAGGTCGAACGAGCCAGCTTTCACTCTGAGGAATGTCAAATATGGACTGCCGCCTTGAAACGGCGTTTCACCCGTGAAAAATTGGTAAATGATGCATCCAAGAGCCCATAAATCACTCGTTGCATCGACGGATTGGTTCTCTATCGTCTCAGGTGACATGTACTCTGCCAAATCACGTCATCATAGCCACAATTACAGGTCTACCTGGAGTTCCGACGAAGTTGGGACCATTCAGTGATATATCCGACATGTTCTTGGCAGTGCCAAAGTCGACTATGCGCAAATGCCCGTCGCATTTTGCCACGATCATGTTTTCAGGCTTCAAATCTCTACAAGGAAAAAAACCAAGTCAATTGACATGAGCTTATTCGATCACCACCTGTGGACAATATGTCTTGACGCCATATATTCTAGAGCATTGACAATATCGGCTGAGTAGAATCGCGCAAGAGCCTCCGTGCACCCAATTTGCTTTCCATCAAGGACGAGATGGTCCCACAATTCACCGCCAGCAACGTATTCCATGAGGAAATAGAGATTCGTCGCATCTTGGAAGGTATGGTACAGTCGCACGATATTGGGATGACGAAGCATGTTTAGTACCATTTTTTCCATGTTGACTTCGTTGAAGATATTGGGATGTCGAATCTTCATGCGCATAATGCGCGCTTTCTCAATGACCTTGACAGCAAACACTTCTTGGGTCGTTTTGTGCGTCGCCAAGAACACTTTCGAGAAATTACCTTGACCGAGCTCTCGACCGAGCGTAAACTCTGATGCACTTGGTTTCTTTGAGCTTTCTTTCACTACGCTTTCGTTCATTCCATCGATTTCCACTTCGCGCGCATACCTGAAGTCATGTCGAACAATTATCCAAAATGGAAAGATGCACCAACTCAGCTCAGTAATATCCGGATATTATCCGGATACCTGGCATGCTCAATTTAGCTAGAAAACTATTTCGAATTATCTCGTCAAAATATTCCTGGTCAATGAGGGTCAAGAGGGAACTAAGCCCTTCAACGAGATTTGATTCCCTGCCCGAGGTGGTTGTCTGCAGGAAGTAACCTCGTCTACCCAAATGAGAGCTCATATTAGAGAAAGGAATGTCTTAGAGGATTCTCAAACGTGAGCCCCCAACCGCCGAATCCCCCAAGCAGATACCGCTTCCTGTTGTGCCCCTAACTGAGGTGGGTAGGAGGGTAAAATCATCTCCAGGAAGCTTGCATTGAACAAATTGTTATTCTCCATTTGAGTGAGAAGGTCGGGGGTTAGGATCACGCACCTTAGCTGGCGCCTCCTCGATGTCTTGTCACGACGAAACTGTCTGTGGCTGCAGTCAAACGTAATGGATTGGAGCATTTTGTTATGCTTGCGTATGCCTGCATGAAATGAAGATGTAGCTACTTTGCTGCCTTCTCAAACACGTACAATTGTCGAAACACTTTGCCAACTTGGAGGAGCCATTCTTCGGAAGCAACCACAGCCAAGCCTGATGCACTTGCATAAGCTGCCATTTCAGACGGACTTGGTAAATAGACATGGAGAAAATGGCCCTGGAAGAGCTCGTACGAAATGCTCTCACTAAACGTTAACACAACTTTTCCACGATCGCCAGGATTCGACACGTCAATTACCAAATGAATACCGGGTGCAAGCCATCTCGAGCATCTCTGGAACACGCAAAGTAGCTCGTCCTTGGAAAATCCCATAAAAGTTGAAAACATAATGACGATGCAGTCGACACCACCGTCTAGATTCGCAAGCACTGATTCATCTAGCACAGATCCATGCACGACGGTCACTTGAGGAAGGGCTGAATATTTGTCCACGAGGTAGGTGCTATATGTATCGCTCACTTCTATCGCCGTGAGAGCACTTGGAGGCGCGTCACTTTTCAAAAAGTAGTTGAGGCATCTTCCACTTCCAGGTCCAACTTCAAGAACAGATGTGGGAGATCCGACATACTTGGAAGCAAGCTCCAGGTCACTGGTTCCATATGAGGCCTCGCTGGATTGAAGTACAGCAAGCGTCTCCTTGAGCTCGTAAAATGGGAAAGTTGTCGGCGTTTGACATCCCTTCCAATTTCGTCTGACGACGAAAGATTTTTGATGAGCCAACGTGTCTTAAATTGAGCTTAAATTCTTTAGAAGTCAAAAGTGGGTTTAAAAACATGAAAAGAGCACATTTGAAAAGTTCTTAAATGCTCTATAAATCATTGCTTGTATTCTTAAAATCATTTTTTATTCTCCGTGATTTGTTCAATTTAAAAACAATATTCAAATTATACCTAGAAATTGTATGTAATTAAAATTGTTTATTTAAAATATGTTTAGAAGCGTCATATCATATCATTCCAACGGCGAGTTTTCACAAGACCAATGCAAGTTGCATGCCCATGGTGCTGGAAGGAGTTTCCTCAAGCTGGTGACTCTCTCGCCGTGCATCTATCAACGTGCTCGCTTGGAGGAGATCCCGACGGAACGCCTGATTACAAGAGCTGCTCGATATGCTTGAAGTTGTTTGGACTGAACACGCCTGCCAACGAAATCCTTTTCCACAAGGAAGAGTGCGAACGCATCAATGGAGCCCCTCCCAAACGTCCAGGACCACAAAAACGCCGGCGTGGAAGTGACACTGACAAGCATTCGTCATATGTGCGAGTGACAGCGCCGTCTGTGATGCCTCAGGAATCATTACCCCAGGCTCCAGAAACAACCTCCACAGAATGTTTCTCGTGCGGAATGGCAGGGCGGCAGTTGCTCGTATGCACTGGTACATGCTCGCGATCCTTCCACGTTGGGTGTGTAAGTGAGCCTGCTACTTTGATCCAACGCCAGGCATTATCAGCTCGCAAGCAATGGAAGTGTGCTGAATGCAGCCGTTCAATACACACGTGCTTCGTATGCGGTTTTCTCGGCGACGATGGCGTGGATCTCTTTCCTTGTGCGTACAATGGGTGTGGGTTGTACTGCCATGACCGCTGTGCCAAAGTCGACCACATGGCAACCTTTATTTGCCCTCGACACACGTGCAACCGCTGTAACCAGCCTATGGTGGCCACGGCCGAAGCCATCTTCTGCTACAGATGTACAAAGTCGTGCCACAAAAATTGCAACACGGCGGCAGGCTCTAAGCTATTTGCGAACCCAGTAGGGCACTTCGGCGACTGCGGCGGCCATCAAAGCGAGACTCCACCATCCCATCTGAAGTCCAAATTGGCCGTCGGGGATATTGTGCTCGTGCTCGAGTTTAACAACAAAGTCTTGAGCGTCCGCGCCAGGAGTTTCAATGGCAACCAGGTACAAGCCTACATCCATTTTGCATTTGTGACGGACGGTCCTTGTAGTGGGGACGTATAACGAAGGTGGAATCCATCGCTGAATGGGGCCCTCAGCTCCTTGATGTCGAGCTCTTTGCGTGCGGTAATATCATTTCCCTGGGAAGCAATTACGTCCTGCATGTCCGGAGCAATTACTCACCTACAGTAAGTGACTTGGCTCCACCACTTGCTTGGCCTTATGACGCTCCGTAGATGGAATGCTTGAAAGAATGCATGATAAGCCATTTCCATGCTGAATTGAGTGTTCGAGATCCAACGGGCACAGGCTTGACCATGACTCATGTAAGAATTGGATTCAAGTGCGCCATGGACTCATCACTGCGATGCAGAGAACGGATGCCGCGATGGACACGTGCTTGACATTTCAAAACTGGGGCCGTCAGCTCAAGATGACGTCGTCGCAAATGATTGACATCACGCACCATGGCTTTCTGACGTGGACGAAGGAGCGCGCACCATTTGACTTCCTCGATACGCGGCGACGTGCCAATAGTTTCAAGAGTAAATCCAAAGCTTCGAGTTAGTTTATCGTTTATGATGAAGCTGCTACTTCTGCTGCTGCCACAGATGCGGCAGGTTCAGCTGATGGAAGTGGAGTATGCTTGGACACGAATGCATGGAGTTTAGCCTCGTCGTCACAGAGCATTGTCGTGCCATTGACTTCGACAGGGCCGCCCATACAGGATGGCAAAAACTTGGAGCCGCCCATCCATGCTTTTAGTTTGGGACCGTATTCCTTGGATGTAGGGCAGAAACGAATCTTTTCTCGCGTTACTTCGCTCACAAAGCGTTGGATGACTCTCCAGAGCGTGCTAAACCAATTTGGCGTGTTGATTAAATAGACGACACCGCAGCGTTCAGGATAATGCTGGCCTACAAATGATCTTTCAGGCAAAAGATAAAGAGAAGCTCTACCGATGGTGCGCAAAGTCCAAGTTACGAAAGTACGCAGTTCCAGGTTGCTGCAGTCGGAGAAGGTGATGCCTTCGAAATCAATGACTTTGATCATCTGACCAGCATTGGTGTCCTCTTCGTCGTACGGCTTCGTGTCCAAAATGCTCCATTGGTACTCGGTAATGTACAAGTAGTGCGTCATGACGTCTTGGAACGACACATTGTGGCGCTCTTTCAGTTCCGTCAATGCTTGCTTCAATCCGCCCACGTGCTCGTACACCACGAGGCGATTGTCGCGGGGAGTACGTCCGCAAAAGAAGTGTGGCCAATGGTTCTTGATCAAGTGAAAATGTGGTTGAGGGACGTCCAAGATGCTATCCATGCCGTGGGAAGCTCGCCACGCCATCGTATCCGCCCATCGAGATTTCGCATTCTTCGTGCAGCCGTAGACATACCGAGGGGGGATAAAATCCACAGAGGACGCTACATCTGCATGGGAACATCCCCCACTTCCATTCCACTCGGAGGCAAGTACGCCTTTCTTGGCTTCCACATCAACTTCGACGTGCATGTCAATGTTGTCGACATTGACTAGGGTGGGTGGTAAACCAATGAAACTTTCCGGTCGTACCTTCAAAGTCAATCTTCTCGATTTCACCTGCAGTGGGTTCTCCCTCCACACTCGTCTGTGCAGGAGACGCAGCGGCCGCGGGGTCTGCCGCGGGAGACTTGGCAAAGAACTTGGAGAACATGGCGACGTTTTCTTCTTTGGACTTTGGGTTCGCGCTGTTCGAATGTCCGGATAATTCTCGTCCAATCCAATGTGATTGGTGGATTGTCACTGAATCATCCCTGAGTTTGATTAGCCTTTCACCCCTAATCACAAATCATCCCCGTATATTGCCACACAAAAATTTTATATTTATATTATATTTAAAAAAATTTTTTCCGGATACGTGACAAGAGTAACAATCAACTACACTGCCTCTACAAAGAACCATCCATGGAGAGCGACGAGATGGACGCTGTCACGTCTCGAGTCCAGTTGAGCGCGACGAGGCGACACAAACAACTCACTGCATTTGCACACGGATGGGGTGTCGCTCATTTTCTTTGAAATTTGCTCGCAAGAAGCCAGCGACAGCGTTGTCACTCTCATCACACATGAAAAGTTGAAGCTCATTGACGCCAATAACTGACGACCAGTCAAGGTGATCGAATACTCGAGACGCCCCCTCATACAGAAGAAGATAAGTCTTGCTCTCGATCATGTACAAAGACTACATTGCCGCATTGAGCCATGAGCTCAGCCATCCATCAATCTCTGCCTCAGGTTTCAATCGCACTGTGTTGAAAGACCCCATGACAGCCATTCCATTTAAACCCCTCCAGGGTGTTGTGGAGTGATGCGTTGCGGCGTTGCTCGAGCTTTGCAAATCGTCTATGAGTACCCTCCAACCTTGTGGCATTGTAGAGCTGTCGTCATCCAAGTAGAGCACGATGCCGCTCCTCGCTTGACAGGACATCTCCCACAAGACAGACCAATCGAGCTGGTAGAACGAACGATGTATTCGTTGCTTTCCAGCTTAATCCTTCTTCTGAAAGACGTACGAAGTGCGCATGACATTCGCATGCTGAAGGAGCCATTCTCCCGAAGCCACGAGTTGAAGCCTCGACGCCGAATGGACTTGGCAAGTAAACCTCGTGGTAATGACCCTTGAAGAGCTCATACTTGATGTACTCGCTGTACGACATGACTACCTTGCCTCGATTGCCAGGGTTCGACACGTCAATGACCAACTTGCCGCCGGGTCTCAACCATTTCGAGCACTGTCGAAAGATGCAAAGTTGCTCCTCCTTTGAGAACTCCAAGAACGTCGACCACATGATGATCGCATAGTCAAACATGCCATTCGAGCTGCCGTCCAAACAATCCTTGAGCACGGAGCCGTGGACGATGGTCACTTGAGGGACCGCCGCGTACTTGTGCACTAAATGATTGAAGTGGAAGTCACTGACTTCAATTGCAGTGAGAGTTGACGGCGGAGACTCCAGCTTTAAAAAGAAGTCGATGCATCGTCCAGTTCCAGGTCCGACTTCAAGCACGGACGACGGAGACGGAGGCCACTTGAAGGTTCGTCGTCCCGTGCGTGGATTCGGCGGCGTGGAGCACGGCAAACATTTCCTCAAGCTCATAGACGGGCGTATTGTCTTGGTTGGGCATGGCAAATTGTCAGCTGTCCACAGCCAGACAATCGACCATGGTCGACCACACCAGATGAAATCGGCCGTGGCCGAAACCGACATCGGCGAGCATTGAAAGCCCTCAGAGAAATCATTTTGGCTTTCGCCTTGATGGGAAGCAGCTTTCGAGCCGTCAAAGAACTGCATCTTGCTTGTCAAACATCGTAAAGTTTGTCAAGGTCACTGACGTGTCGAACCCTGGCAATCACCGCAAGGTCTATGGTGTTTGAGAGAGTATGCCACCGACTAGTCCTTCGCCTCGAGGTGTATTTGTAAAGTTCATCGGGAGTGGCCAAGTAAGAGCGAGAGATGGAGATGACGGCGTGGCGTCAGAAGAATAGCTCCTCCAGCTTGCGAATGTCGTGCGTACTTCGTTTGTGTTTGAGAAGACGAAGGATGAAGCTGCAAAGCTATGAATAAATTGATGACCCCGTCGTATCGAGGGAATTAAAAGCTACTGGCAAGCTACTGGCCGATCCCAGCTTGTCATCGTCACGAGGCAGGGAATGGCTGCTTTGGATGATGGAGGATTTGATTCACAGGACGAATTCATTCGTTACTGGATGAATCGGAGCTCGAATCAGTATTCTGATCGTCGTCGTCTTCGTCCACAGCGGTGGTTTGACTCGCTGGAGTCTGTTCATCCGTTTGTTGTTTCATAGGAGCCTTGGGTTGAATTCCAACCTCGCTTTTGATACCTCGCCGTTGGAGTTCAGATTGGTACTTCTGAAGCTGCTCCTTGGCTCTTTGGATCTCGCAGTCAGTCTCTCTGATGGATATAAGTAAGCCAAGATTCGTCTTCATGAGCTGCGAATTCACGCTCCTTGCATTGTGGAGCACCTTCACAAGCGATCCTTCATCCATTCGCCCTTGCATCTCGAAAAATTTCGAGCAAATTTGCAACTTTTGATATTATTTCCTCTCACAATTTATATACCTTATAAGATATATCAGTTTGACATATTAATATTAATTATCAATGTATATTAACTATGATAGTATTGTTCCTAATCCATTAAACGACTCGCATGTCTTATGGAGTTAAATCGTCAATCAGCTGCATAGAACAGATATAGTTCCATCCTCGCGACGACCTACCACGACGGTACAACACCTAAAATCTACATCAGTTTGCTTCCTTATTGACTCTTTGCAAAATCCTTTCCCGCCCCCTATTTGAAACCCCATCCACCAGTATTGTACAGTGTAATGGAAACCAATGCATTGACCCAATTCTTCAGGGTCGGTATCAACTCCACAGATGCACAAGCTCATAGACCATTAGATATTCGCTTGCTTGTTCATCGTGGAGTGTTTTCTAAAGAGTTTTAGCCAAGTCGAGTTTAAGCGCACAACACTTGACAGCTTTAAAATCTAAAAATATAAAGTGATAAAGGTATTAATTTTGAAAAGGCTCTCGTTAAACCAAACATTGCAACCTTGCCAGTGGCATCATGAGTTACACACGACATTAGACTTGGATTTTGTATAGGAACCACTTGGCAAAAGGGTTAGGACTGTAAAGACTGGCGCATGCATCGAACTATATTTTGAATTTTTTCAAATAATCTTGAAATTTGTATGAAATATGGTATTTTTTCGACGAAATGCACTTACCGTATGCAAAAACTCTACGGGACTTTCGCATGGACTTTGGGCACATGAGCATTTCGCAAGATTGGCCGATCGGATGAGTCGACCACCGGCTTCGCTCTACACACAGGAAACGGGCGACTCGGTCATGGGCGTGGACGACCCGATGGAGCACGTAGAAGTGTGGCAAGATACGAGTGCCGAACGGGGCTTCCAAACATATCTCGTGGGCAACCAAGGGAATAGTAATCTTCTCGAGAGTGACCATGGCGGACTCGGGTCCCATCATCCGAGTGTCCGCCCTACGTTTTCAGAAGGACCGACGGATCGCGCGACAATGGCGGCGCGACCTGATATTCGTATCGGCAAGTTTGAACAAGGCGACATGCCAACCAAAGCCACAGGACGTAAACAAGTCTGGCCTGGTTGGTTGATGCTCTTCTTGATCTTTGCAGGATCGGCCTTTGGCATCGTTTGGTTTGGTATCAAGCTGAATCATTCGGCGCAGAAACAACAAGAAAAGTCAGAACTCGTCTTGAATCGCACGCCGCGACCGATTACAGCAGCCAAGAGTACGTTGCGTTCGTTCCGATGTGTATGTTAAACTCGCTTCCTCTTGTAGTTTGTGAACAACCAAACTTTGTCAACGTGGATGGTACGATCTACGCCAAGTATGCTAGCGGTGCGCCATCACAAAAGATCGTCATCACTGGCATCAACTGGAGTGGCATGGAGAACCCTGAAGGTGTTCCGCATGGTCTTGCTTTTGGCCAAGCTGCTCTTGACGATATTGTCGACAAGATGGCAAACCAAGGCTTGACGGCTGTGCGTTTGCCACTCAACGTCAAGATGATCAACGCCAATTCGGCGCCAAACATTGCCGACTTTATCGATCAGGTCGTGAATCCCGAGCTTGTCGTGGCAGATTACATGTCCATGATCAAGAAGATCGTGCAAGGTCTGGCCAAGCGAGGCGTATCGGTGCTTCTCGACATCCACAAGCTCGACCCAGAGATGGAAGGCAAGAAAGAATCGCTTTGGCACAACACAACGGGTGGATTTCCAACCACGGCCATCGAGAAAGCCATCACGACGCTCGGCACGACTCTATGCAGCTCTGACTATTACAACATCCTCGGCGTCGATCTCAAGAACGAACCATTTGGCGGCTGTTGGCCTGCCTCGACAAACGACACGAACTGCCCCGACAACCTCAACTGGCCAAAAGCTGCCGGTCGTCTTGCCGACATTATGCTTGCGGCATGTCCAAGCTGGCTGGCGTTCGTCGAAGGTTTGGCGTCGACCACATTGACTCGCACGGGTTTCTTGTCGTCTGCTAGCCCAAACACGACGTTGTACTACCAAGAGTGGTGGGGGGCTGCGCTCTCCAACTTGACCGTCTATCCCATCCAAGTGTCGACTGCCAACAAGAACAAGCTCGTGTACGCGCCGCACTTTTATTCTCCAAGTGTGTACCCGTCGCCGTACTATTTCGCCGCATTTGAAAGCGTCGGCGGGGGGGCCAAGGTGACCGAATGGCCCATGACTGCTGAAGGCAACGCCAGCTTGAAGGCCAACGTGTACCGCGCGTTGGACCTCGCGTTCGGAAATGCCGTCAAGACGATCAAGTCACCCGTCATGTTTGGTGAATTTGGAGGCATCTACGGCGCCGCTGACGACTATTCATTGAAGACATCCTCGCGTGTGATCGAGCTCTTCATCCAGTACTCGGAAGACCGCAACATGTCGGGCGGATTCATGTGGAGTTTGAATCCCGACAGTGTGTACCAATTCAACGGAGGCGATACGACCAAGGAAGGCTTGTTCAATTACGGGCTCTACCAGATGGACGACGTCAAGCCATGGTCCAAGTACAACCAAGACTACTCGGATGCGCTGCTCAAGTTTAAAGGCACGGGCACGATCGAATGCGTCAAGATTGACGCCACGACGACGAGCTCGACGACCTCCAACTCGACCACCAACACATCCACGACGACGACAGCGACAACAGCGAAACCAGCCACAACGACAGCGACGACTACGACGTCGACGACTACAAAGGCTCCTGCTGCATAAGAGAGGAAGAAATTTTGTGTACTTTGTCATATTCGTCCTTTGGCATTATGTGGTCATGAGCGTGGCTCGTCGACGACCAGACATTTCTTGAAGAGATCAAAGCCACTGATGAGTGCCGCCGAGCATTTCGTCAAGTCGATCGTGGACGAAATGAACTGGAGCGTCGTATGCGGCGTCGTGGCGGTGCTGGTGGCAACGAGGGAACGTAATTGTTTGGTCGCGATCTCGTCGGTCGCGTTGAGTTCTTGGCGGATCGCAGAGAGGAGACGCAGCATGGCAATCGGTGTTTGTCCCGTGAGTGCGAGCTGGTTGAGTGGATTGAACATGGTGTAATGCACGAGTGTCTGCGCCGTTTGAGCTTCCAAACGTCGTCGAACGACGAGATCCACTTCGCGATGTTCGGCTTGGAGTTTGGCCTGCACGCTTTGGGCCACTGGACCGTAGACACACTCGACAAGGGCTTCATACAGAGCAGTTTGCCACGCCGTGGTTTCATCCCATCCTGTCATTTCCATGCATTCGCTTCCATGCGTGTCAACTGCGGCACGGAAAATTCCATCCAAGCCTTGCGAGACGACCAGACAAAGAGCTGGACACGACGATGCAAACAACGACGCCCGCACATCTCGATGGAGATTTGAGATCAAGCGGGCAACTGGAGACTTGTCGTCTGCGGCCATGGCCTCGACAAGGATCTTCAACCGGGCATTGGGGCATGCGACGCGATGCCAGAGAACGCATGACGCGCGGAATGTCAACAGGCGAGCAGATTCATTTGTGATCGAGACACGCCTTGTTGGAGCTGCAGCTGCAGCAGCCGCGGATGTAGTTGCGACGATGGATGTAGCCGATGTTTCATAGCCTTGGAGCTGCATCGACCGCAGTTGGAGCATCTTGGATGAGACAAAATGGAGCTGTTGCGGCAATGTTGCGAGTAGGTGCTGGACGTCAGGATGCGGCGTCATGGGAAATGCACTTGTCATGGCATTTTCGACGACGTGGAGCGCATGATATTGCCGCTCGAGACGATCAAAATTGAGCGGTTGTTTCGAGTCATTCGTCACATACGGCGACGACTTGAGTCGTTCCAACGACGCGCCGATAATGCCAAGGAATGGAAGACTTGGACAAGTGGCAGAGATGAGCGATTGCTTCCGCCGGAGGGTTTCAAAGCCACCAGTGTAGTCACAAAGTGCACGCAATTCGTGAAGTTGGGCTTTTGTCTTGGCTTTGACTTTTTTCCAAGTCAGTGGCAAACGCGACGGCATGAGAGGAGTGTCGCCCAAGCATCCTATGCACGCCATGACAAGATGGAAATTGTTGACGCTCTTGGCACTGGCAGCCATGGCCGTCGACGTAATGGCTTCGATGGCGGCCGCCCGATCGGACGGCGAATCTTCAGCGAGGACTGACCAGACCAAATAGCAAGTGAGCCGGTTGAAGCTTTCTGAAATATCTTTTTGGTAATGCGTCGGCACCAGAAAGCTCCAGAGAGGAAGACCAGTAAGCTGCGCATGATGAAAGAGCGTACACTGCTGCGCAAATGACAGCGGTGACATTTTGTACGTGGCCATGACCGCTCGCAGCGGCAAGACACTTGAAAATGAATGGCCATGGCTTGGTTGGAGCTTGGCCAAGGAAATGCCAGACATGACAATGCTTGGAAACGCGTGTTTCTTGCCTCCGCCCCAATCGACAACAATAGTGCTGGATGAAGAGGCAGGGCCGCTGCATTTCCGTACGAGGGCTGGAGCTCCAAGCGTCTGCTTGGGCAAATCATCGTCTGTATGGCTGAAGCGCCGAAGGCGGCAATGGGGAAAATGAGCGTCGATCACGGATAGACTAACTGCTTCGTCGCTTCGAAGTCTTTGGCTGTACAGAGGATGGAAGAGGAGATCGCGCACAAAATTCGACACATTTGTCTTGTGCGTGAGGCTAGCTTTGCGGTGAGGAGCTGTGGTAATTGACGACACGGTGGAGGTATGGCTTCCTTGACGCTCGGCTAAGAGAGTCAAAAACTTTGATAGGGACAGCCCAATACGTAGCGACACAAGTACGTCCCAATGCAAAAGCACGATGCGACTGCCGCCTTCTGTTCGTTCAACATACGTTGCAAGGGCAAGGACGAGCTTTGATGGAGGTGCATTCACGGTATTCGCGGGTTGAGCAAGTGCATCCAGTGATTGTGTCGTCGGGAGGAGGACGAGATTGATTTCCTCGCGCGAGAGTTGGCCGACATCGAATATAATGGACGATCGAGCATGCTGAAATTCACGCAGCGTTTCTGTCTCGTCTTGAAAATTCTCAAAATCCGAGTCTGTGTCCGACTCCTCGTCTTGCGCTAGGGTTGGTCTCGTCTGGAACGCCTTGGGTGGATCGGCTTGTGCAGAATAGATTGCACCGAGCCATGCATCTCGCTCGACGGGAGTTTTGCAGTCGAGGACGATATCTTCTTGATGGAGCGAGATTGTCAACGTCGGTTCATTCGCAACAAATGTGATTCGAACGTGGGGATCCCAGAGGTTGATCTACTTGCATCTGTCAAGACGAGGAACATGCGCTCGCATTTGTCTACCTTGTGTTTCATCGTCCCAAGCGATCGGCGGTAAATCGCGATCTGGCCTTTCGTCACAACGACCTCCCGCTCGCGCCACTACATCTATCATTTAGAGGAGTTCCATACACATTTGATCAACGATCGCCCTACGAGGAACATCCCATACACGCTCAAGATCCCACGCTTCAGCTCCATCTTGTCAAATGGGCGGAGCATCAAGATATCTGTCAAGTGTACTGCATTCCCTCACTATAAGAACAATTTAGTCTTAGTGACTATGTCAATTTAGTGACACTCGCTTCTATTTGAAGATATATGTCACTATTTGTTACTAGCATGTCATTAAACAAAGGGAAAGTACAAGTATGCCCTGTCTTGTGATTGGTCCATTATATTTAGTGCAAATCTCTCCCGATGAGCATCGCCTCGACAGCGGCCGCGACGGCTGTCGGCGGTACATTACCACGACGAAGAGCGCTGAATCTCTATATGTAGGACGTGGTCGTGTAGACGGTGAGCACGAATATCTCCGTACACAAGTCGATCCGCTCTTGATGCCGCTCATTGAAGCATTGTTGCTCTATCAACCTACGTCCATCTATGAGTTCTTGATCAAGTTCCTCGATGGTGCGGCGTTGGGCGCGATGAAACACGTGGCGGAAGTGAAAAAATCGACCAAAGCAAGACGACATCGCATGGTGGAATACATGTCCGCAACAGTTTTGCCTCTCATGGACGATCTCACCCAGCGCATCTTGCAGACAAAGCCGTCTGATGCGAAAGGTAGACTCCACATATTCGCTCTTCGTGTTGTTAATGCGTCCTTGGATGTAGAATTTTTGCGAGATATTGTCCAAGCACGCCTGCTTGCAAATCCTGACGAATTCGTGTCGGCATCCTCTCCCATGACGTTTCAATCGTTCAAAGTGGGCGATCGAGTCGAATGCCGCTTCAAAGGTCGACCTAAATATCTTCCTGCAACTGTCCAAGCCATTGACAACAACGGCGCTTCTGTCATGTATACAATCCACTACGACAATGGCAAAACCGAAGAACACATCCATCCGATTCTGTTGAGATCGATCAGCCGCCGGGAAAACATTCAGCCAGTGCTTCTCTTGCTCGGTCTCGATGGCGCGGGAAAATCGACTTTTCTTTCCACAATGCAAGGCGGTATGTTTCTTTGCCCTTGAATCTTTCTAACGAGCATTGTCTCGTAGATCTCGACAAAGACGTCCCGCCAACGGCGGGCTTTTCGTCCGTCAAATTTCAGCTCTCTAATGGTACCGCCACGTTTTACGACTTGGGTGGTGGACCTACAATTCGAGCCATGTGGAGAGAATACTTTGCCGATGTACTTTTCATTCCATGCGCATTGAATCTCATGTGGAATCCTTCCTTAGGCGCATGGCGTGATATATGTCGTTGATGCTTCAGACACCACTCGGCTGAAGGAATCCGCGGAGATGCTAAAAGAAGCTATGACACATCCCATGCTGAATGGGAAACCTCTGCTCATGTACGTCGTCATGGACTTCACCGAATTTTGAGAAATCAATCCAGTCTTGCCAACAAGATCGACCGCATGCCAGCATTCTCCGAAGTAGACTTCAGTCGAGAGATGCAAGCCGAAGCCTTTGCCGACAAGAAGATCGTCCAAGTCATTACGAAAGCCAGTGCGAATGGAAACCTAGTCGACGATCGATTAGAAAGTGGCCTCGGGTGGATTTTGAACCGCATTGAAGAAGCATACGACGATCTCGAAGCAAAAGTGGCCCAAGATAAAGCGGCAAAGAAAGCACAGGATGATGCTGCATGGCAAGCACAAAAGGAACGTGTCTGGGCGTACAAAGAGGAACGAGAGCGTGGCTTGATGCTTTTGGAAGACAGTCCGAAGGTCCAACAACTCTATTCAAAGAAGGAAGACGAGGCCAAGAAAGCGACGAACGAAGACCAAGTGCCGATGTGTACTTCATGCCAGACACAACCAGCAGTGACAAAATGTTCTGCGTCAAAGTGGATGCCTGTCTGTGGCGACTGTGCAGCCATGTTGAAAAAGAAACAGTAATTGATCCATTAGATTCATCATAGCGTTTTCAGCTCTTACAAATGGCCAAGCTTCTTGAGCTTGACTTCCAACGCTTCGAGCATATGTACGACCATGGCGTCGAGGTCGTATTCTTCCTTCCATCCCCATTGTTCTCGCGCAAGGGAGTCATCGAGAGAGTAAGGCCAAGTGTCGGCAATGGCTTGTCGAAAGTCGGGCTCGTACGTGATTTCAAAGTTGGGAATCACTTTGCGAATCGAGGCAGCAAGTTGTTCTGGCGTAAATGCTTGAGCCGTGACGTTGTACACTCGTTGCTTGAGCTTGTCAGCAGGTGCTTCCATGAGTTCGTTCGTTGCACGCAAACAGTCGGGCATGTACATCATGGGAAGGCACGTCTTGGGGCCAAGGAAACACTTGTAGCTGCCCTTCTTGAGCGCTTCATAGAAGATTTCAACAGCGTAGTCTATGGTTCACATGATTGATATGAATGATGCATATTGGATTGTACCAGTGGTTCCTCCACCGGGCCAAGCTTCCGACGAAATGATTCCTGGGTATCGAATTGAACGGAAGTCGACGCCGAATTTGTTGTGGTAGTACTCGCCCAACAATTCGAGGTGCACCTTGGTAATACCATAGCTATGGACTATAAGTTGATGGAAGTTTGGAGTCTGACGTACATTGTTGTAGGACGCATGACGGTGATGTCTGGCGTGTTGTCTTGTGGTGTTGTTGGTCCGTAAACAGCCTAGTACCAAGATGAGCCAAGTCATATGAGCGAAATGATTTACAATTGTCGACGGAGCGAACACACGGAGATTGTTGAGGCGAGCCAATTCAAGAACGTTTTCCAAACCACGGGTGTTGACCTTGAGTGCCAATTGAGGGTTCTTTTCACCGATAGCCGAGAGAAGCGACGCATTGTGGATAATTGTGTCAATACCATTTTCAAGCACAATGCGGGCCAATCTACGAGACAATCGTGACTTTAAATAATCGTGGTTGTAACACATACCCATCAGCATTGAGGACATCGCAGTAGACAAAAGGTCCAGACTTTTGTTCAGCCTTGCTAATCATTTTGATGTCCGAGTTGATCACAGCATCATTGCCATGGATTTTGCGCAAGTAAGGCACCAATTCCATACCTAAATCGATTCAGTCAGATTTGGCGCCAAATCCATGGATGCACCGATCTGCCCCGTGCCCCCCGTAACGAGGATACGTCGGCCTTGGTCAAAAACGTTGAAGCCTCCAGTGTAGGTGGATTCAGCTCGCTTTTGGGGAGCTGTTGAGAAGCGGCGCGTTGCCACGCGCGCAATTTGCCGAGCCGTGCGAGGAAAGTCCATGCTTGGTGCTTGGATGGAGGCAAATCTATAAATGCCATTTCACATTCAAATCACAACAGTGCAACTCAATGGTTAACCTCGTTTAAAGAACATTATGGTTTTCAATCGAGGTTTCATGTTTTGGTCGATTCATACAAATTTCAAGTACAAATCAAATTGTCCCTTGATATAAGGACTTCAAGACGTTACTCACTCTATGAGCAAATTGTCCCTTGATATAAGGACTTCAAGACGTTACTCACTCTATGAGCCACGAGATTCACAAATAAATTACCGCCTCAACACCTGCATACAATTCGCAGCATAATAAAAAATGGATGAAACTGCAATTGAATCCACAAGCAAACTCTCATCATGAAGCGCTTCTTCTCGACGTCGTCGTTCCGCCCGCTATGGATGCTTCGCTACAACTATGTAGAGGGTATGGTGGAGAAGCGTGACCCATTCCGTAGCCTTCATCTTGCGCATGTTGAGAAATTTTCTGTGGCTGGGCAGAAGCCACACGTCGTCATGGGCGGTGCATTTGCCGATCCTGTCAACGGCGCGGCGTTTGTGATTGATGCAACGAGTGCTGACGAAGTGAGAGAGTTTGCCAAGAACGATCCATACGTGATCCAAAAGCTCGTCACGCATTTCGACGTCCGTCCATACAACGTAGTCGAGTTTAAGTGAGGACAAAATGAAGCATATATACACTGGAGTTGTACAACGTCATGACATTTACTTGAAGCTCATCAAGTTGACCGCGCCTTGGTTACGCAAACGACTCAAAATCTTGTTGTCCTGCGGCGGTTCTTCTTCCACAGACGTATGGCCGCTACTTCCATGAGATGGAACGTATCCCTCTTCTTCGTCAATGCTGTATCCCCTTGAGCGCAACGACGTTTGTGACTTGAATGATGATTGTGACAGTCGGTCAAGGCTCTTGCGGCGGGCGTAGCTCCGTTGTCGCTGGATGGATCCACGAAGAGAGTGGACGTGTTCGCTGGCAGCGTGCAGATCTTCTTGAATTTGATTGTCGGCCATGGCGCCAGCGACGGACACCAAGACGTCTTTGGACACGTCGGTACCAAAGGTATTGACAACATATTCGGAATACTCGGCAGCGCTAGTTCGCCGCGCTCGTAGCTCCTTTGTCATGAAGCGAAATTCTTCCACGCGTTCTTCGTCGTCGCCAACCAAGTCGCGCACTTTGGCCATGACTTCCTTTGCATTGGTGTAATTGGCACTCTGTGGTCGACTTCGTTGAGGCCGCGTCATTCGCGTCGATGGAATTGCGGCTTCGCTCGCTGGACGCACTCGACTTAAAGATCGGGTCATGGAACCTAGGCATCCATCAAGCTTTGAGAAACGTCGAGCGACTCTTACGGTTGCTCGCAATGGCATCTATCGATTGAGGCGACGTGGATGTCACGGCGGCTGTGAGGGCCTGGCGCTTTCGCTTGTCGGGTAAGAGAGTCGCCAAACTCGGCACGAGCCACTGGCAAAATTCAACTCCAAAGCTTTCGACCATGAAGGAGTAGAAGTCGGCTCCTTCGACATCGATCGCATCGACAGCTTTGCCGAATCGCCGCGCGCGCTTTTGAAATGCCTTTAGAACGTCGGCTCCAGCATGTTCTGAGATACGTTCCATAATGAGAGCTTGTAGCTCTTGTTGCTGGGCTTCAGTGAGATGAACTTCATCTGACTCATCGGACGAGCGGGGAGTACCCAGGGACGGCTCGTCAGGCTGGGACACGTTCGAGTTGGACGTGAGAGAGCGGAGTTGCGGGGCGTCTTCTGTTCGACTGACATCGACTAGTGGTTGTTGTTCAATGAGAAGGCGAGCATGGACATTGAGGAAATCTGCCAAAGCGAGAGACCCTTCGCGGGTTTGAAATTGCGTGATGCCAGGGATGCTCGTGACGCGATTGAAGTACTCTTGAAGGTCGCGTTGGCGAGTCGCCAAGAACGCAGGCTTCATCGCTTGACCAAAGAACGTTTTCGTCTTGTACAATGGCGCAAATGGTATATTTGCCATGTACTGCGCGGCTTGGCTTGCTCGAATACGAGTGTCAAACACTTGGCATTCCTCAAACGACTTGTAGACAACCCATTCGACGGACACCAACTCTTTCGTCGTCGCGCATTCCGCACGACATCCAATTTGAAACTCCTACACCTCCGTGGTGAGAAAAAACTCAAGTGCGTCGTTGAAGCAACGTACTGGGGTCTTGTTGATGAAGCGGAAGCTGTTGACAGAGACGTCGAGACGCAGCAAGCGTTCGACCGGCCGCTGTTGTTGCATCAGACTCACCTCGTCTGGCACTTTGTCTATGATTGGTCCATTTTGTCTCTGATTGGTTGAAGTCGATGACGGAGTAGGGGGGACCCATAAATCACCGATCCGACAACGTAGAAACTACGCAAAATATACGAGACCATGCAGGCTTTGAGCACATCCTAAATGCAACAAGAACGCTCTTGAGGCTGTCCAGCGTGCTCTCCACCTTCGTGGATGGAACGTACTCGGATTGAACATCGATGAATCTTCTGGAGGGGGGTGGGGGGACATAAGATTTTGATTGATACCTATCGTGTTACTGTACATCCGGATACTCTCTGTCACGAGTGACAGGACAGGTCACTTTTTTGGAATCGACAGAGAAACATCCGGATAATGATATCCGGGTTTTTTGCACCGAGATTTTCCCGCAAGTTTGTATCCACGACAAAGACACACTTTGCACAGAGTCCATGCGTTCACGTGGGAAACCAAAGAGAGGTAGTTAGCTGAGCACGCTCCGCTCGTAGCCTTTTAATATACGACGTAGTTTTGCCTAATGAGTAGCCCGTTTCATTCCGCCCTTGATATACTGGGGCGTTTTGTTAATGTGCAACCACGTGTCGCTTGTATGTTGAGCAAAAAGATCGTACTGGTAAAACTAAGGACATCTTGCAAAAGAGCTCGTTGATAGATATAAGCCCAGGAAGTCCTACTGTGTTGATGAGCTGCACCTTAAGTGCTGGACAATGCCAGAGCATTTGAGATGTTCGACGAGTATTCATCCGGATAATTTCTTATCCGGAAGTGGTCTTTATCCGGATAAAATAGAGTTTCCGGATACTTGCTGTTTTTAAGCGGTCGAGATCCAATGGGTGAACCCGCGACGACATGTCCGCTGCTGAATGAAACGCGCCACTTGATTGACTCGTTGGGGTACATCGATGAGAACCTTGCGGTGAGAGATGTAGCGATGCAGAAGCTCGTCAAGTTGCAGATTGACCAACAGCTTGCGCAGATGCCGCCATTAGATGAAGAGCACTACCTGGCCTATTTGCCCATGTTGGATTTGAAATTAGACTCTCGTGAAATGAAGCGCGTCGCAGCAAAGGTGAAATTGGAAGCAATTGACACCAATAAATACCGTGTTGCACCTCCCCTACCGTCACAACTAAAGCAAGGCCAAGACGCTCAACTCGAAGCATGGCAACAATCGACAAATGCGGCAAAGATTGCCATAGAACACCAGAACAACAAGATATTGAACTTGGAAATGCAAAACAAATATGGTGCAAGTCGATGGAAGTTGCAAGTTGGCGTCTTGCACGGTGTGAACGAACGCTGCAAAGATGAGCTGGCTGAGCTTCGCGGCGAAACTGACCAAGTCAACATGTCACGCAAAGAAGAACAGCTCTTGAACGCTGATAAACTGCAAAATCTTGAAGCCAAACGAGACGACTTGGCTCAAAAGACCAAATGGATTCAGGTAAGATCTATTCGATTGCACCAATTGACAACTGTTGCACTTTCTAGCAAGCTTGCGACTCCCTTGTGCGTGACATTAAGCGACTCAAGCCCAATCCGACAGAATAAATCATCTTTCTCGTACCACAGATTTGCATGTTCTCTTGTTGTCGCTCTGTGATGTTGGCTGGAAACTTTGGATAATCAGTGGAGGCATTTATCATTGAAATGACTTCAGTCTCTTGAACAGAGCTCTTCGGGGGCTCACTTCCATTCAATGTCGCTCCAGACGATAGCAAGCCTCTTCTCCTGCTTCAAGATCGAGAGTCCAGCCAGTACAAGCTTTATGCGTTTGGCATTGACAACGATTCCTTGAGCATGCACTGTCTGCCCCCAGTACTTTCTCTCTTTAACGTTGAGCACTTGCCATTTCCTTGCGAGTGACCTTGCGCACTCTGAGCTTCGCACACGCTGGGCTGCGTCACGTATCAGTTCAAAGGGAAAAAATGGCAGCTCTCCAAGACGTTTAGTAGCTCGTAGTAGGCTTGGACTGTTTACTATAGAAAATGTAGTAGATACTATACTTTATTCTAGTAGCATTACCACTATAGCACTTGGAGAGATGGTCCGAATGGACTGGGTTGATGTCTGGCCATTAGAAGAATAACCACAGAGACAAATCTGACATTAAAGTCCCTCAAGGCGATGCCTCCGGCGCTTGATTGAACGTGTTTTTCAAGCGCAAGATGAGAAGTTTGTATGGGTTTGTCAATAGGATTACTAATTGAAATGTGCACAAGGCTGGCTTTTCCTCTATAAATTTATACCCCTCAGAATGCATCCGTCGATCTTCCACCCCATTTGTGACAAATTGCGGCAAGCAGATGAAGCCAGCGGTTGTGATTGACAATGGGACGGGGTATGAACGACATGCTGGAGCGTTGGGAGATTGACATGTGTGCGTAGGTTTACCAAGATGGGATATGCTGGTAATGCCGAGCCCAGCTACATTATTCCATCGACGATTGCGGTCGGAGGTGACAATGCTGCGAGTGGGAGCCGACGTGTTGGTCAAGGCATTGATGACTTGGACTTCCACATTGGACAAGCTGCGTTTGAAAATTCATCCACGCATCAATTGAACTACCCGATCAAGCAAGGGATCATTGACAATTGGGACAACATGGAAAAACTCTGGCAACGATGCTTGTTTCAACATTTGCGATGCGAGCCGGAAGAACACTACATGCTCTTGGTAAATATGTCCAACACGGTTTGCATGTTTGACACGATTATGTAGACGGAACCACCACTTAACCCACCTGAGAATCGTGAAGCGACGGCCGAAATCATGTTCGAGACGTTTAACGTGCCTGGATTGTATATTGCTGTCCAAGCCGTGTTGGCCTTGTATGCTTCGTGGCCCAAGATCAAGGTTGTTTTCCACCAATGCTGCAAGAGTTTCATGCTTCATCATGTAGGACCCCTCTCAACGCTCTCTAACGGGAACTGTCATCGATTCTGGTGACGGTGTGACCCACGTTATTCCCGTCGCTGATGGCTACGTCATTGGCAGTTGCATCAGCCACGTGCCTCTTGCTGGCCGCGACATCACGTCGTTCATTCAACGCATGATGCGAGACCGCGGTGAAGTTGTCCCTCCTGAAGAATCACTCGAAGTGGCCCGCAAAGTTAAGGAATTGCACAGCTACGTATGTCCCGACATTGTCAAGGAATTTAAGAAATACGACGCAAATCCATCCAAGTATGTCGTGCCGTACGCTGACGTGCATCCACGTACCAAGCAGCCATGGCAAGTCGATGTCGGGTACGTCTTTCAACTCATGGCCTCTCTCACCTTGTTTGATCAGCTACGAACGCTTCTTGGCCCCTGAAATCTTCTTCAATCCTGAAATCTTCTCGACCGATTTTACGACGCCACTGCCCAATGTGGTCGACGACGCCATTTTGAAATGTCCGATTGATTGCCGCCGTGGCCTCTACAAGAACATTGTGCTCAGCGGTGGCTCGACCATGTTTAAAGACTTTGGCCGACGGCTCCAACGTGACGTGAAGCGCTTGGTTGACGATCGACAACAAGCCAACCTCGCATTGCATTCCAAGTACGCGAAACAGCATGCTGAAGAACTCGAAGTGAATGTGATTTCGCACCGCATGCAGCGCTTTGCCGTGTGGTTTGGTGGTAGTATGGTGGCATCTACACCTGAATTTCACCGCGTCTGCCACACGAAAGCTCAGTACGACGAGGAAGGCCCACGCATCGCGCGCCACAATCCCGTCTTTGCTGCGACCATGTAACTGAAAATAACAATGTCTTTGCATTGAAACTGACATTTAAAAACCATTTTAAAACATAGGAACATTCAGGAAGCATTTTAAGCATTCAAAACCATTTTAAAACAATTTAAAACGTTTTTAAGACATGTAATCCCATATTGAATACAGCACAATGGGTACAAGTAGTTTTTAAATTAGTTTTAAACAATGAGAATTTCACCGTCGTCGGATTTTGTGGAAACGACACGAACGACCGTTTCATAGACGTTGCCATGGAGTCCATCGAGGCGAAGCTCCGTCTCGCGCGATACAAAAACTTTGATCCGTTCTATGAAGGCTTGCTTCGCTCGCCGCCGTCCAAGCTGGCCATGGCTACAGGCCGGCTCTCCATCGGCGCGCCGTCGTTTCCGCTGTCTAAGGCATTTCAATCCACACCGAAAGCAGCCCCGACGGAATTGGCATTCGCAACGGACACCATTTCGACGCTTCTAGCTCTCCAGCAGCTCGACGGTCGATGGAACATGGACGACGCATTTCTCCACGCAATGCATGGCCTCGTGCCTCCTTGTCCTCCAGGCGTCGGCTCGACGATGTGGGCGACTGCATGTGCGCTGGCAGCTCTACGCCGTCATCCAGCGGATTTTGAACGCTTGGACCTTCCGTGTTCCAAAGCATTGACTCAAGTCGACGCTCAAGTCTTTGAATGGGCCAAGCAAGCTCTCCCGCATATTCCCAACGCAGCCAACACAGTCCATCGTTGCTTCAAACAATGCGTTGACAAGGTTGCCTAGGCACCAAAGCTGTTGACAGCACTAGAAGACGCTGCTCCTGACGTTGTCCTTCAGCGCAAAACCACCCAAGTCGATCGACTCAGTCAGGAGATTCAGCGCCATGTCGAAAGCTCCGCGGCGAATGCACTCCAGGAAGGTTATGCCCGAGAATTCAAGCCACGAAATCTACCGCCAGAACCTTTTCAGGTTGTCAGCTGTGGCTTTCAACCTTGCTAAGGCTTGCTGCAGGTGGGCGACGTCGTTGAATGCTGCTGGCGGCAAGCTCAGCGTGCAAACAATGCGCCTTGTGGCCAAGCAGAATGGGCACCAGCTCGAGTACATTTCCAGAGCAGCCACATGACCACACGTTTCGAGTTAGATTGCAAGTGTCGACGACAAGAACAAAGTCGATGTGGTTTACCTCGGCGGGCGACGGGAGAGGCTTTTTGGAGTTGATGCTGCGCTCGTCCGACGGCCAAATGCAGTCAAGAAAGCACCAAATGAAGTCCTGCGAGATCTCGACCGCACTTGGCTGGAGCCATTGCCACTCCAGGACGAACTACAGCGAGTGCAGCAGGTATCAACTTTGTCTCTTGACCATTCAAAGCTTGATGGAATTTGAATTTCAAGGTCGTGAGAGCAAAGACACCTCCGCCTTGGCACGAGAGTACAAACATTGAAAAGCAAACGACTCGAACGCGGCGATCACGGCCTCCACGTCGACAAACAAACGCCGTGGCCGCCGCCACCAACGACTTCTTCAGAAACAACGATGGAAAACCACTTCCGCCAGCCCATGAAGCGACCATTGCGGCCATTCTAGCGTATGAAAAATGTCTGGCCAAGGTGTCGCCCGTCTTAAAGCAATGCAGCCGACTCTACAGGTCCGACCGCAACGCTCTGCAGCTCTTGTGACTTGTAGAAGCTCTGCACGGTCCTTTCGCGACCGCATTCACGCCTTTGATGCGTTTACTCCCGTCGTCCTCGAGCTCGTTCTGGCGACTGTCGACTGCATCGAGCGGGTCTTTTCATTCGAGCAATCTTTGCAATCCTCGACGGTCTTTGCGCCATTTCAATGGCATGGAGAACCTTTCCTCCATTCTGTAAACAACGAAAGAGAGAAAGAACGAACGGTCGCCGCTGAATGCGCTGCGTAGGTGGCCCATCATGCCGATTCTTTCGCGTCATGCAAGCCGTTGGTAAAGTTTTTTCTTGTCGCTTCGTATGTCATTGTGCGACGTAGCAAGATTGGTACGGCACGGATTTTCACTTTGAGATGAATCCATTCCTGCTCACAATGCCGCTGCATCTCAAGCAAGACAAGATCCAACTGGCGGTCGTGGCGCATTCCTGGTGGCCTGAAAATCGGTACGACGCCGCGCTACGGCAGCAAATCGACCGAGCTGAACAGGTTTTGGCATTGTCGTTGATTCAAAATTGTTTATCTCTTTTGTGTAGCAACTCCTCGAGCATCTCGCACGACTCGACCCATGTAACCGAAGATAACAATGTCTTTGCATTGAAACTGACATTTAAAAAACATTTAAAAACATAGAAATATTCTGTAAGCATTTTAAGCATTCAAAAACATTTTAAGCCATGTTATCCCATATTGAATACAGCACAATGGCTACAATTATTTTTTAAAATAGTTTTAAACAATGAGAATTTTACTGTCGTTGGATTGTGTGGAAACGACACGAACGACCGTTTCATATACGTTGCCATGGAGTCCATAGTCACCTCCGTGGCGTCGAACTGCTTGCGGATGGCGTCGCCATGACATTCAAGTGGACGATCTCTTTGATGAATTGACGGTCGAGAGGCAACGACGCGTCCATGGGCGAGGTCATGTAATAATCGACTTGGATTGCTTTCTTGGCAGTGTTGGCATGCGTCGCCGACCATTTTGGCTTCATGCGGAGAACAGTCGCCTCCTCCTACGATATAAATCATGCCATGAGGCGGTCGATTTGCCAAGAAGACGTACGACTTGGGCTCTCTGCGCTGGAGAAAGCACTCGTTCGTGGCGAGAATGGACGCCCGTGGGGAAATCGTACTCGAGCTGGCGAGCGACGCGACTTTTCGCTTCGTTTGCGCCGCCAACTTTGAAAGTCTAGACGACAGCCACCACAGCCGTCAGTCGCCTCTAAAACGAAAGACGTACCGGTCGTGGAGGCTGTCGAAGTGTTTTTTCCTTTGGACTCTTGTCGTTGTTGCTTTGTGCTGCTACGGCGGCGGCGGCTGCATTTGTATGTTTGCATAGCACGGCGCTGCGAAACTCTCTCAACTGGGATTTTGTGCCCAAAAGCGCGTCAAACTATCCAAAAGAGCATCGTGAGCAAACACAAGCTAGAGAGGAAGGCAAACGTACTGCATCAGGAGCGCCAATGCGGCTCTGGACTCGATCCATGCGTGTCTGGCGCTCGGCGAAGATGGGATCGATTTGCTTGGAATCTTGGAGCAAGATGACATTGTCGCCGGACGATGTGACTTGAGAGAGCGCTGGAAAGTGTCGAATCTTGGCGAATTGCGCGGCATGGGCGTCTTTGTACACACGGCGCTCTCGCTCTTCGAGCTGCGTCGCGGTCGGCATTGTCGAGATGTAACCGCCGTAACCGTTTCCCAAAAAGACGCTGCAACGGACGCAGCAGTTACACAAAAAAGCCGCCATCTTACCGGTCAATCAACGTGGCGGGCTTTGGGAATCTCATAGGCGTGGCTATTTCGAGAGCGAGGCATATTTATAGACGCCTCGAGACGACGTCAGTTTTTGAAATCGCGCCGAGGGCTCAAGCCACAACCAACTGCAAGCAACAAAATGGGAGCTGCCTCATCTGTCAACAACGCCGCGTACGATGCCGACAAGTTTGCGAAATCCAAGGCGATCATGGCGCTAGAATGCGACGACGCTGAAAAGTTTAGCAAGCTCAAGGAACTATGGGGAGGTGCAGTGCCTGAAGCGGCGACTGCTGCTGCCGCTCCCAAGAAAGGTTTTGTCAGCAAGGATGATCTTGAGGTTTATGCTGGAATTGTAGCGGAAGAACCAAAGAAACAAGACGAGAAACCAAGCGAAGCCAAGAAAGAACCCACACCTGAACCACAACCTAGCAAAGATGCACAAGCCAAGGACGCTCCCAAGGACTCGCCCAAGAAGGACGACGCCAAGAAAGATGAGCCCAAGAAGGACGAGCCGAAGAAGGAAGAACCCAAGAAAGAAGAGGCCAAGAAGGACGAGCCTAAGAAGGAAGAACCCAAGAAAGAAGTAAAGAAGGAGGAACCAAAGAAAGAAGAGCCCAAGAAGGACGAGGCAAAGAAAGAGGAGCCCAAGAAAGAGGAGGGAAAGAAGGAAGAACCAAAGAAGGAAGAGCCCAAGAAAGAAGCACAGCCTGCGCAAGGAGCTCCAGCAAGTGAGATCAAAAAGTAGATAGTGAGATACGCCGCCCTTGTAATCATATTGCTTCGTCTCGACTTTGAGTCGTCTCTCGTCGGTTTCACAAATTGGTTGCACTGTAACTGCTCTAAGAATACATTTCTTGCACAAAAAACGGCTGCATGGCATGGACGTCGGGCTGTCTAAAGCGGCGGCCAAGATCAAACCGCTCGTCGAATCTGTCGTGCCCAAGCCCGTCGCGCCGCTTGGACATCTCGACGTCGTTGGCGACGAAGAAGACAGTCGAGTGGGTACGTTTGGCTACAGCTTTGCTGTGAAAATGTCGATTTGTCTAGTCTTTGTGAATCCCAAAGTGTCGTCCCCATGGAAGTATAAACTTGCGTCGCCAGCTGAGGAACAAGTGGCCAAGCAAGAATACGAACGCATGTCGGCCTACATCGAAGAGTTTCAACGGCGGCAAGACGTCCGTCCGCGTATGCATCGCAAATCCCCAAAGTCGCCGTCTCGACGTCACATGCCGGCCGTGCATTTAGAGCCAATTGACGTTCCGACCCGTGAAAGCCGATCTTCCAACCACTTCCTCCCCGCTACTGAGGAGGAGAAGCAAGCCTTTTGGGAATCCATGGAAGCCCACAGACGCATGCGCAAGGAAAAGTCTCGCCACCGATCTTTGTTTGATTTTAACCTCCAAGCGGCAGATCATCCTCAGGTACCTTTGGCGATACCAATGGCTTTTGACTCGTCAAGATGCTGGACGACCGGCATGCTGCATGGCTGCAGCACCAAAGTCAGTTTCAAGAACAGTGTGCAGAGACTCGTCAGCAGCGCGAGGCGGAATTTGAAAAGCGCATGCAAGAGGCAACATCCGAGTATCGCAACCATTTGCGCAATTTGAAACGACAGCACGAGGCCCACCAAGCTGCGTTGCGTCCTATGCTGTCGATTATCTTTGCCGCCATAGCTGCGCATGCGTTTACTACACGAATGCGAGCGCTCTGGGCTTTGCAGTGTCGGATTGTGCATGTCAAGCGAATAGCATTGCGGTGGCGGGAGCGTACACAGCGAAACCTCGCATGCGCCATGCACGCAACTCGACTTCGACACTGGCTTCGTGAAAGCGTCAAGATCAAAACCGTCGCCCATAAAGTATTTTACGCGCTGCGAGTGTATATCAGCCGCGTGGTACTCGTGCAATCGCTCTGGCGTCGCAAGGTGGCCACACGATATGTCCAGTTGCGTTTCTTGGAAGCACGTTGGAAAGTTTTCATCGCTACACCGCCAGAAGCTCCATCGCCGCCTTCCTACGCATCCAAGGAGCACGTTGAGAAGCCCAAGGTCAAACCCACCGTCAAGGTACGTCGTCAAAGTCTCGCATTGTGTCCTGACCAGCGAGGTCCAGCCAGCTCGGCGGACGAAAAATCCCAAATTGGTCAGTTATCCGTATCCGGATATTGATCTCAAATTTCAAAACCAAATTTTGGTGGAAGTGGTGCGGGAACATGAGCGCGACTGCCGCGCGCGCTTTCGAGCGATGGAGGTCCATCCCTGAGGATCTATGGACTCCATGTATGACGTGTACTGTAGGTGGATCTTCTTCCTCACTTGATTCAATCGCTCCAAGGCGTCTACGTCGATCGAACGCGGACTGAAGTGCGGCAAATGGCAGCAAACCATGCATTGCTTGGATCTGTCTGGACGCGGCTCCAAGCGATTCCTGGCGCACTGGACGTGAATGAGACGCCAGCGGTAGACTTTAGCGTGAAGCATCTCGATCTCTTGCAGCTCGTGACGCGAGCGTACCAACTCCAGTGCGAGGAAGGGAAAGCGCACCGCAAAGCATGACAACTAGGCGAAATCTAACGCACAAAATGTACATAATATTGTATAGCATTATTGACTCTTATGCTCTGGTGGCACAGATCCTGTCTCGATAGTATGAACGTCATCGCCTTCGCCTTCGTGCGACGCCGTGATCTCATCGACAGCGCCAATGACGACGTTCTGGTAGCTCTCGAATGGATCGACTTTTTCGCTCAAGTAGGCTTCGAGGATATGGAGAAGGAAGAATCCGGCGAGGTTGCTCCATGCTGCGCCAACGTCGGCCGATGCATACTCGCCAAGCCAATACATGATGACTTCGATCATCGTACTCGTGTACAGCGCAAAATGATGTGGACGGACGCCAGTGAACGAGCGGTGGCGGCTGCCAAGAAAGTTGCATCGGCTGATCACACGGCGCGGATCGTCGCTGCTGCTCTTGAGGATAAACGAGACGGCCTTGACGAGCACTTCACTTCGGATTGCAATGTCGGGAAAGACGTCTTCGAGGGTGAAATCCCGCTGGAACAAGCGAAAAAAGAACTCGTCGTAAAAGAGCACAATGCCCGACTTGGCGTACTTGCGCATGACGTCCGTGTTGGCAGTCACGATAAGCTTCCATGTTCTGTTGCATTCCATGATATAGGCAGCATTGAGGACTGGTCGGATCGGCAGATTCGGTGGCATGTAATGCTGAACGCAGTCGGACGAGGCAACGCCATACGTAAACTCTCTGTAGAGAGTTTCTTCCACAACAACCTTGGAGTCCTTGGACGCTTTGCTTCCCATTGCGCAAATTGAAACTGGGTCGTGGATATCGGTTACAAACGCGATCCTTTGGACTTCATGTAACGCTGTCGGTGCTCGTTGGTTCTTTTCATTCAGTCTTAAGCGGGCAAACTTGGATAGTCGCTTGATCTGTGGTTGTGCAGCTATGTCTTCTGGGCTTTCGTGACTTGGATCTCTACGCTCTGGCACATCGTTGTCGCGTCAGCTCAATAGATCTTATTCCTACTTAAAGTTCTGCATTAGCAAGAATGGCTGGAGAAGCGTCGCGAAGTCGACCGTGAACAGCTTCCAACCAGCACCTTATTGATATGGTTCTATCTTTGTCCATTCTCTTCAACCCCTTCGTCACCAAGGTGAAATACTTGTACCAGCTTCATTCGAGTCAAAGATTGGTGTAACATCGACACTACCATCGCTGACGTATTCTGTATGGCCCTACGCATGTCTTTAAAGTGTAGAGCGCGCGTCTTCCAGCAGGATTTCTCGCGCGCATCCTCTTGTCTTCGGTGATCATCGCCATTTCTTGTGAGGTTGAAGGTGAAATCAAAAGTGCGCCAAACTTGTTTGAAACATTTGCCTATCTGGATAAAATTACATTCGAAGGTTCGATATCCGGATGTGCACTTGTTCTCACAATTCGAAGGATGATGGCGGCAGATCCGGTCGACCAAGTGTCAGGAAGCATCTACCAGAAGAAGGAAACGACGTTGGATGAGCCCGTGTCGGAGACGATTGTACCTTGCATTTACAACTCTCACCTTACTGTTCTTGTTATCTGTAGCTTCGCGATGTGCGGCTCGTGGGTTCCAAGCTCAAAGTGGTCTTGATGCCGAAAAATACATCGGATCAAACGTTGCAAGCGTTGCGAGATTGGGATCTCTGGGGCCCACTCCTTGTGTGCCTCATCCTCTCAATGTATGCGCCTCTCTAAATGCATATCACCTGTGAAATGTAGCATGTTGAGCGTGACTGCGCCGGCGAATCAATCCGCCATGGTTTTCACTGGCGTCTTTGTCGTTGTCTGGGCTGGTGCTGCGGTCGTGACGATCAATGCGCAGTTGCTTGGAAGTACGATATCGTTCTTCCAGAGCATTTGCGTCTTGGGATACTGCGTCTTCCCGCTCGTGATTGCAACGCTCGTAAACACGTTGGTCCGCCTCGTGTCCCTTGGACACGTTGCTGTGCGCATTGTGATTGTTGCTGTCGGCTTTCTCTGGTCGACGCGAGGTACTTCTACGGCTATGCCACGGCTTTTAATACCTCATTTTCTAGCATCAGTTGTCTTTATGTCTCAACTGGTTCCACCAAAGCGCAAAGCACTGACTGTCTATCCTGTCTTGCTCTTCTACCTTTTCATCAGCTGGATGATCTTGATCTCCTAACGACTAGTCTTTTTATATATGATTGTTTATCCTTCCAACTTCACGGCCAGGACGGCAGCCGTTGTAAAGTCAACTCGGAGATGCAGTAAATCGACCACACGTTGACGGGACAGCTTCCACGGCACGCCTTTAGTTGGCCGTCCAATAAACTCGAGGACATCGTCAGGTGTATCCACCGTAAGCACCTAGAACAAGCAATAATGAGCGCTGGGATATATTCTTGATCGCACCATTGAAATTTGGCGCAAGGCTGCAAATGAGTCGTGATGGCGTTTGCTGTGGTCGCATTTGGAGCCAAAATGGGCCAAGAGGAGTCGCACTTCCTTCTCGAGCTGCATCGCACCAAGTGGATTGAACGATTTGGTCGTAATCATGTTTTCAACAAGAGCCACTGCAATGTCTCCAGCTGCTTCCATGAGTTGTGCAAAGTTGGCTCTGGAGAGATGTGACTCAAATGGCGCCACCACGCTGTCGACTGCTTGGATGAGGGCGAGCACGTATGGATCATTCGCTTCATTTGCGGTAAACATGGCATCCGTTAGCTCATACGACGCTTTCTTCAGGAGCGGCGCACAAGTCGATGTTACTTTAGGTTGAATCATCGCCTCGCACACTGTGTCCAAGCAGGTAAGGAGCAATGCCTTGAATTCACTCGCAGTTTCTTCCAATCCTAAAGAATTTCATCAGCTCATCGTTATCGTGATCACATCATCTTACCCAGTAGACAAGCAGCGAGACGCGGCGGACGATCAGGAAATGCAGCAGTCATTTCGCTTTCAAAAGTCTGCTGGAGCTGAGCGAGGTACTGAACTGCTGCGTCTATACTATTCAATGTCACCGGCGGGGCCATGACCATCATAACAGCAGTCGGTGTCGCGGAGGAAGGTGTTGATTTTGGATTTGAAGTCGGAGGCGTGGGAATAGAAGCTGTGACCATCTTCTTCCCTATAGAGACTTGAATGTGTTGGACTTGATCGCGGAGTTGCTTGGGCGTCAACGTTCCAAGCATACTCAGGGCTCCACCTTGACCTTCTTTAGCCATGACAGCAACACGAGCCTTGAAGATATCGCCAACCGTGGATTGAACGAGTGTTGCAAGGACAGTCAGCACTCCGCTAGCACTGTCGACGTGGCCAGAAGCCAGGGATCGAGAGCCTGAATGACGAGCGATATAAAACACTTCGTCCACGATTGATGAGACTGGAATGAGCTGGTCGTCTAGAACAATCGATCTCAATTCTTCAAGCGCCGAGGCTTTGCGAGCAGCAATGAGTAAACACTGCTCCTCAAGCGAGCAGTAATAGCCAGCTAAATCCTGAACGCATTGGTTCAGGTTGCTAGCATTGTATGATGGCAACCAAGCTTTAGTGGACGGTGAACCGGTTGATTTTGAGACGTATTGAGCTTCACGACTGCGCATGAAGCGTTCGTATGTCTGGGAGTGCTGGATAATGACCACGAGTTCGTTCAAGTAGGGATGAAGGTCCAAGCTTTCTTCTTCCCGCTTCGACGGCGAAACGGGGGGGTTCTTTGAGGATTTGCCACCTTGTTTGGCCTTTGCCAGCAAATCGGCGAGACCACGTTGCTTGATATAAGCTGTCAAGATATGAACAGCTACAGGTGTTCCAATGGAGTATGCTGAGGCCAACATGCGTTCAGCCCCATGAACTGTACTGAACGACTGCACAAGTAGTGGATCGTATCTTTGGATTGTTTCTGCAACAGCGTTGAATGCCTAGCGGTGGTTTAGTTGAGAAAGAGGGAAACACGTACTTGCACTAAATGCGAGGTGAGTTCTGGAACGCTCCACACTGCATTTGGCGGACCTTGAATGCCATCAAGTCGTTCGCGAAGTTTTCTTTCGAGAAAATGCAGCACCATTTGCACCCCCTCTTCAGCAAAACGCATGGGTTCGAAGATTGCACCAACGCGTAAGATTGTGGCTTCATCATGATTACGCAAGGCAGCTTCCATTTGGCTTTCGATCGCGTAGCGAATGTCACTCTCAGCGTTGTTCATACGAAGGGTATCACTGACATCCAATGGAATATGCATGGCTTCAATCTCACGGAGCTCCTGTAGACACCCGGCTGCGTCTTTGTAGTTCTTCGTTGCCATACTCGCCTTTAGACGTAGCATGCTTTGACGGACTCGAATCATTCCATCACTCCGTTCAATGCAAGCTTTTAGCCGCTCTTGGGTCTTGCCTAACTTACGCACTTCCCTTGTCATTTTCTCAGCAACATCGTTTGCACTTGCAATCGCTAATCCAATCTGGCCCGTCTGCCGCCGTAAGATATCAATTCCACCTTGTTGCTTGTACTGGAGAAGATCCCGTGTCCGTTGCTTCAATCGTTGTTGCTCGGACCCATTTTGGAGAGCATTCATTGATGCATATTCTTCCAGGGATGCTTGAATTGTAGCTTCCCGCGCAAGTGTCACCGCGAGTTCGTCACGGAGGCGATGCAAGCTGTCCATGTTGGATTGGTCTTTTTTATTTTTTTAAAATATAATTTAATTGATTGAACTTATCTATAATAATATATAAATTTAAGCCAATTAAATGCAATTTTTCTGCATCTTTTTCATATTCGGACTTGCAGTACCGTTGAGAAGGCAAGCAGTATGCGCGGCCAGTTGCGCCTCCTGACGGTCGTCTCGACAGTCGGCGGCTTCTTGTTTGGATATGACACTGGCGTGATCTCTGGTGCGCTTCTTTTCTTGCAACAAGACTTCCAGCTGACTTCATTCGAGAGCGAGCTTGTTGTATCTGCAACGATTTTTGGCGCCATTGTTGGATCTGTCCTTGGAAGTTGCTCCAACGAGGTATTGGGACGACGAAAGACTATCCTCGTGTCTGCATTTCTCTTCACAATTGGATCGATTGGAATGGGAGTTTGTCGCAATGTTCACGAGCTCATCCTTGGTCGATTCGGTGTCGGTCTTGGTCTCGGTCTCTCCTCAATGACAGGTAAGCTGGTAAATCTGCGCGCGTTTGCCTGACAAACATATAGTGCCATTATATATTGCTGAAGTCTCACCACCTGAACTTCGAGGCACGCTGGTATCAATGAATACATTGCTTGTAACTGGTGGTCAATTCTTTGCCACGATTTTTGCTGCCATTTTGAGCTCTACACCATCAGGATGGCGGTACATGTTGGGCCTAGCTGCTGTGCCTGCCTTCCTTCAGTTTGTTGGGTTCCTTTTCCTTCCAGGTATTGTAATATGACCTCCTCGTCCTGATTCCAAGTAGACAGTCCACGGTGGTTGATACAGAAAGGACAACAAGAAAGTGCCAAACTTGCATTAGCTTCTATTCGTGGCGAAAAGGACTTTACTGGCGAGCTCAAAGCCATTGAAGACGAAGTGCAATCCAATACAAGCGAGCACAAGGATATGTTTGTGCTCTTGCAATCACCATCAGTGCGTCGAGCGCTGTTGGTTGGCTGTGTCTTGCAGGTTTGTCTAGCTGTGATCCTATGTTGTCTCAATCGCGTATTAGATGCTCCAACAATTCTGCGGCATTAATACAGTCATGTATTATGGTGTCAGCATTATCCACATGGCTGGTTTTACTAACAACCAAACTGCGATTTGGCTTGGCGCTGTCGTCGCCTGCAGCAACTTTCTGTTCACTTTTGTCGGCATCTACCTCGTCGATAGGTGCTTACTTGGCTGATGGTCTCTTTTTGACTAAACATCATAGAATTGGTCGACGGGCTCTCACGTTGGGCAGTTTAGCCGGTGTTGTCCTCATGCTAGCCGTGCTCGGAGGAGGCTTCTATGTCGCTGAGATGGAGTCAGTACAGGCCCATGGGATTGGCGAATGCGCTCATTTGTCCACTTGTTTTGATTGCGTCGCAAGTGCTCAATGTGGCTTCTGCGCTCAAGGAAACGTGTGCTACCCAGGGTCAGCTACTGGCCCAAGCCACGCTGCTTGTGGATCCTGGTCGTTTGACACTTGTCCGAATACAAGTCGAACTCCAGGCTGGGTAATTTTATGCGCTCTGTTTGCATATCTAGCAAGCTTTGCTACTGGCATGGGTACGCTACATGTGCTTTCGCGACTGACTCGTGAATGTAGGGCCTATGCCATGGACAATTAATTCCGAGATATACCCATTACCAGTGCGCAGTGCGGCCATAAGCATGGCGACAGCAGTCAACTGGTTGTCGAATCTCATTATCTCGTTGACGTTTTTGAGTTTGATTGAAGCGACGTCGACGTATACGACATTTTGGATCTATAGCGGCGTCGCATTACTCGGATGGTTCTTCTTGATGCGCTTTTTGCCTGAAACAAAGGGTTTGACACTTGAAGAGATTGAGCGAGTGTTCCAACGACCCACCGACAAGCCCCCAACCAAGTACAAACCAGTAGCAACGACTATCGATGTCACCTAACGTAAAACAGTCGCAAAAAACTCCCAACTGCATGCTCACGATAGGCGACAACTCAAGAAGTTATCCATCACATTCCTATCTACGAGGTCTTCTTGGCATCGGTGGACGCTGCCTTGTTGCCCATACTGAACTTGAGAACGGGATACAAGATGGCGTAGGCAATAGGTGTGGCCACGGCGAGGAAGACGAACCACATGTAGATGGCATTGAGCAAAATGAATCGAAATTGCGACAACGTTCCGAGCATATCTTGTTGCAATCCCTACAACATAGTCATGTTACTACACTTTTCTCGGCGAGGACATTACTGAAAAGAGCGCGTTGACAGAAAACTCTTCTTCACTCGATCCAAAGAATTGGTTGCCATACGCCCTAGACACCATCGTCTATCAATCTATCAAATCCACCAAATATGTCCCTACACAAACACTGGCACTGAGGCAATGTTGAGTGGCGTGACGAGATAATTGGTCAACATGGCCGCCACGGGGTTCAAACCAAGCAAGAACACCATGGCCATCACAGGCACAGTCGTGAGGCCAGGAATTGGAAACACTCCTAGGCACCATTTCCACCTCACGTTTCACACCGCATTTCACTTACCGCAGGTGATTCCAAACGACATGGAAAGCGCCAACGCATGTGGAGACACTACAATGTACCACGCATTCAGCCGGGTCATGCATCAATGTCGCTTCTTACCTCCGGACGACAACAAGTCCACGATCGGTTGCTTCACTTTGGTCTCGAAGAAGGACATGTTGCTTCTTGAAATGTTTGAAATTCTTGTTCTTTTTTCAAAAATAGGAGCAAAAAAACATTTTTTCAAAATAGGAAATCCTTTTTCAATAAAAAAAATTATTTTCTTGATAAATTTGTTCAGACTCTGACAAAGGGAAATGGATTCCGTCATAAAGATGTTGGGCAATCGAGGGGGCGACAGGATCCGCGGCATTCCCCCGAATAATTTGAAATAAAGGGACATGGAGCTTCTTGTATGCTTTCTTGCAAACGAGAGCTTGCTGAAGGGTCGACATGGTATTTTTTCATAAATCGCATTGCCATTGATGCGAAATAGAGGGTTTAGTTGGGACACCATCGACCATGCAGCCGACCACACGTTGAAAAGCGCCCCCATTCATGCTGCAGGTCGTCACAGTTGGTATTTTGACATCGGGTCAAGTTTGATAAAGAAATACCACGCGTAAGTCGTCGCTTGCGCTGACTCCGTGTCCGTGGACGATTTGGGCCAGCAGATTTGGTCGATTCTGGATGTGGGAGGCTGTGGTCGCATTCAGTCATCGGGGTCAATGAAAAATCGATTGTGAGTGGATGGGGATCGTTCATATCGTCAACATTCATGAGGTCAAAACCACAGCAGAGATCGTCGTCGATATTGGGAGCGTCATCCTCTTGATTACTTGCGTCATCGGAAAAATGCAACCCCTCGGCGAGAATGTCAGGCATACGAATGGCTTTTAATCGTTCCCAAATTGACGACGTGTCGGGTGGCAAATTGAGCAATTCTTCCAGAGACGACGGAGACTGAGCGACTTTGGTTGGTGATTTGGTATTTGAGTTGAAAAACGACGGCATCGACCACCGACGTCGCTGAGGTCCTGAAATTGGAGTCGCATCGTGTCGCAAGACAATATCAACCTCATCTTCATCTTCGGATGTATTCTCTTCGGAAATTGGAGCAGGTTTTTCAGGTGCAACGTCCTCGAAATGCCGTTTCTTGGGCTGCGCAGCTATTTTTTTCTTGCTTGCAGCAATCACTGGAGAAATACCCACAGGAGGCGCGTGGGCAGCTTGTTTTGCCGATGGCGTGATTTCGTTGGAAGTGTTTTCTGGCAATTGCACCCACAAACGGCTGGATCCATCGCTTGATACTGGAGCTGGTGAAGTTAATTCAACTGAGGATAAGGTGTAAACATGGCCGGGTTGAGTGGCAACGGGCGAGTGGAAGCTCTCAGCGTGGATTTCACGGTGCTCCACTGTTTCAGTGATCGTCGTGTGGCTTCTTTTGTGAGCTGACGTTGTTTTGGTCACTGTTGTGGCCGTCACGTTGACTTGCACCGAGTCGATTTCGCCATGTCGTGGTTTCAATGGCGTTCTAAACGCATCTTCGTCAACAACGTCATTGTCGACGTGCTCGATATCTTCTTGGACTTCCATGTCTTGATTGGCATTTTCTTCACAATTCGTCATCCAGGATGCAAACCACGACAAAGATTCTTTTGCCTGCATACCTTCGTTCGTTCTTGGAGCTTGAACGATTTCGTTCTGTTCGGCATACTTTCGCAGGACAAGCAAGCCAGGGCCGTAAGAATCCTCAATCGACTGGATGAAAAACTGTTTCTTTAGTTCTTGAGGGGGCATATTCAATGGGCCGAACGAGGCCAAACGCTTGCATTCCGCGTCCGACAACGCATGCGAAGCAAACGCGGCATCCATCGTCGTCAACCTTCCTGCAGTTTATTTATGTTCGGTTTCAATGTTCATCTTGATAAATATCTTGATGTTTGTATACTTAACGGCACGATGCTATTTATAACGTATTCAGTATACAAAAATTCATATAAAATTTTAAATATTTTGCAAGTCCAAGATATGCCATATATTTTCTTTCCTATACTTTAATCAAGTCTTCTGGCGGTTGACACAACATGGCGCCACGAATGTCGCCAGGATGAGATCCGCGCAAGCCGTTCCCAAGCAGTTTTGAGCCGCAGATCTGGCCCTTTCCGACTCGAATCTAATGACAAAACCACTTGAGCGACGGTAGAAAGGCAGACGAGCATACATGTCACGATCGGCGAACGTTCTCTCTCTTACTGTTTCATCATACGCAGGAGATTTGTCAATCGTTCGAGGACCAAATCGTTCTTGGCACAGACAGAAAACTCATCGTACGGCGATGCGATGGTCGCTGCGCCGCCAAACACAACAAGCTGTCCATTGGATTCTTCGATCGACGAGTCGATGCAATGCTATACACAATAGACATGAGGGATGTGCACAAGTGCGCCCATGAATGAAGAAAAACCACATACCTCTTGTAGAAAACTCTGCACTTCCACCGGTGTACGCTCGACATTGCTGGGTGCATGGGTTCTCTCGATCGACTCTTGGATAGCTTGCAAGTCCATACCTTCATCGTCCTTCTCGATCGAGGTAATTGTGTGGGCCATCACCCCTTGCGTGCAGACTTCTGCCGCATCGGTCGGCTCGAATTGAAAAAGAATCACATTGCCATTCTCGGGATCGATACTGAACAACGCGCCGCGGATAAACGCCAGCGAATGAAGCTTGACGATGACCGCTGCGCCAATGAGATCGACATGGGTTTCGTAGAGCGAATGCGCGGCTCCAGTCATGTGGCCCGTCGATGACAAATTGGAAATTGATAGAAAATCATGCATTATCTTATTGAATCTAGAATGAAAGCGAATTAAGGATAACTTGGAAGCACCAGTAGCGTCGTCAATCCATCTAGAATGGATTCGAGCTGGGCATTTCGATCCACACCCAGAGAGTGATAAAGATAAGACCAAACGCGATGGACGACGAGCCGAAAAAGTTGCCTTGATCCATCAAGCTGTGGTAACTCCAGCCGAAGTATTCTTGGATGCTCATACGCACGCTGGGTCCCAACTTGGACGCAATAAACATTCCCATCATCAAACTAGCCACAAGGAGCGAGGCACCGTGCGACGTTTGGAGCGTATTGTACGAGGCAAAGAAGCGGATCAAGGCCCAGATGCAGCCAAAGACCAAGCCGAAGAACACCACCACGTTTGGCAATTCGGACAATGAGCCGCGCGACGAGCTTCCCGTGACAAACCACTTGGGTTCCTTGCCCGTAATCTTCCACCAAAAGGTTTCAAACACAGCCGAGGTGTGCGTGAAAGCATAGACGAACCAAGCTTCTTGGGAACGGACGACGTCGCTGTTTTCGACACTGCGGTTACTCAAAGCCGACAAGGCACCTTGAATCAAGAGCTTGGGAACCAAGGCATAGAGAAGGCGCAAGCCGGCCATGTAGATTGGGGCGTAACCAGTGTACAAGAAGTAGAGCGTCATGTAGTAAAAGAGGATGGCGTTGATCGAGTTGACAGGGTAAATCGTATTGTTGATGTAGAACACCTTGCGCATGAAAGCGTTTGCCTTCTTGTTCTTAGGCACAGAGGCCACGGGGCGCTTCCACTCAGGGTCGAAGTAGTTTTTCTTCTTGTTCATCAACATGATCTGGAAGTTACCCTTGGCCCAACGCTTACGTTGAGCGAGGGAACTCGCAACGTTGTCAGGAATCAAACCTTCAGCCAAACGAATACGTTCAGAAATTTCACCTTCAAAATCCTTGCGGAAGTACAATGCCTTCCAGCCCATCGCACACAACTGCTGACCAGTGTAACAATCTTCCGTCAAACTACCATACTGAATACCGCCAATCGAGTCCAAGGCTTCACGACGGAAGATAGCATTGGTACCAGCGAAAGAGGCACAATCGTAACCATCTTGACCAGTTTGAATAGCATCGTAAAACGTAGCGTTACGGTGGCCCAAAGGATCGCCAATTTGGAATTGAACACAATCACGGAAATATTGCGGTGTTTGGACAAAGGCAACAGCATTGTCACGCACATCATCAGAATAATGCTTGAGATTGGCCACTTCGGCAAGTTCAGCGACGTCGACAGTCTTCTGGCAGTTGCGGCAAACGCCAGACTTGTCCACCTTTGAATCGCAAGACACACAACGCAAGTCTTTCTTTTGCACAGTGTTGGTGTCCGACATGGTACCGTTGACTTGGCGACGGTGAAGGGCGCTAGCAGTGTGCATGGCGTTTTCAAAACACTGCTTCGAGCAGTAGCTGATTTGGTCTTCAGGGACTCCTGCAATCTTGCAAGAAGAGCAACACATACGAGCGACACGGTTGCAACCAGTCGTGCAGCAAGCAAACTTGTTGGCAGCCGAGCGATCTTCCGAGTCGAAGAAGAAAGGAAGCGTGGCCAAGATGAATTTTGGATGGGGCTGCATATCGTTATCCAAAATGACAATGTAGCGGCCATTAGCACCTTCGTTGAAGCATGCATTGTTGATGTTACCGGCCTTGGAATAGTGGACAGGAGGCTTGATACGGCCAACGAAGGTTACATGGGGCAAGCCGCTGTAGCGGTAATCATCACGGAACGAACCGGCGGCACAGTCTGCCCGGTTAACAACGCGGGTACGAGAAGCTGTAGGCAAATTGGCAGACGAATGAAGCTTGCGCCATGCATACACTTCCATTTCTTCGTTGGGGTCGCAGACGCGGTCATACATAAATTGAGCAACTTCTTGGCGCAAATCACCAGCGCTTTCCAAAATGCCCTTGTTCAACTCGATGGTTGGCACGGGATTGCCCTTGGCCCACTTCGCCTTGCAGTATCCATCATCAAGAATGTAGATTTGCAACAAATGTGGTGGGTACTGCAAGTTCATACAAGCCGCAAGGGTATCAATTGTTTCTTCAGCAGGTTCAGAGTAGTGGCAAATAAACACATCGACCTTGGGCCATTGTTCATCAGGCAACTTGGGTTCAAACTCATCCAAGTAGTGTGCACCACGACGAACGGGCTTCCACATACCCAAGTAATAGATGGAACTCAAGACAAAACTCAACACTTCAGCGGCGAGTAAGCAGAAGTACGACACCCATTGAGGAATCGGGGGCTGGGCAAAGCAGACAACGTTGTCGACGCCAGCAAACTGAAGCCACCACTTGGGGGGAGTGAACACACCATTGAATGCCTTGGGTCCGCAGTGCAAATCGTCCATCGTTTGTTGCAAGATAATGTCACACGACACGTCCGTCCGTGCTTGGTCGCACGGTTGCAGCCCGATGACAAACCAAAAGACTATACCTCCAATTTCGACCAAACCGGCAAGGAGAAAGAGGAAGTATAGGACGCGGTAAGTGCCGGTACCCTTCATTTCATACTTTCGCACGTTTGGCAACTTACGTTCAATGACGTTACCAGCGCCGTTGGCCACGATAGCTTGTTCGACGCCTTGGAACCACATGCGGTATTCTTCATCCGATTCAGGACACAAGACCCAGACACGTCGCTTCGTGTGAATCTCGAACCCCTTGGTGGGCAAATCGAGACGCGCCGAGGGACGGAGTTGCAATGCATCCTTGAGTTCAATCGCACCGACGACCAAGTCAACGTTACGGGTCGTGAAGTACTGTCGGCACTCCAAGTGAGTTTGGAAATAATAAATTTTGGCTTTTTCGAGGGCAAAGTAGCGCTTCTTCCACGACTTGTGGATCGGACCTTTGATCGACCGCTTGCCTTGCTTGTGCATGTACCCATGGACCGAGATGACATTGTCTTTGCCATTACCAAACGTGGCGGCGTCGGTCATCGTCACAGGGGCTTGCGATGGCCCCCGTGGGTCGGAACTTTCTGGGTTGCCGGTGGGACGACCTTCGATAACACGTCGCGTAATTTCCGCTTCGCCGACAGTCGGGGTCGAATAGTCTGAATACTGTTCTTGCGAACTCATAGGCGCATTCTTTTTGTCCTTAAACATACCGCCCGCGCTCTTCCTTGGACGACGACAGCGATAGGAAGCTCAAGTGGTTGTTCTTGCACTGATAAAAAGGCGGTCAGTCGAAGAATAAGCTTGCACATGAGCGATATGGATTTGCGTCTATACTTGATTTTACTATACGGCACGACTTGCCGTTGAACATGGGAATCTTCGCCAAGTATACAAACTTGCCTATAAAAAAATCGAATTTTTATTATTAACCTTCCATGGAGCCAGAGAGCTTTCGACCCAACGAATGTCCCACGACGAAACGACGACTGCCCCGATCACCCTCTGGCACTTCGCGTCCAAACATGCAAACAGCACTCGACAGATACGAAAAAACACGTTCTCCACGCTTGTCCATTCGTCTTGGAGTCTATTTCGCATCAATGCAAAGCTTATTCTTTCCTTATTCTTTCCAACGAGATGGATACCAAGTTTGATTCTCCACGACGTCAAACCTATCAGAGGTACGTCCACCCTCCTCCATCTAAAAATTCGATGCATTCTCGTAGAAAAACTACGGTAGGGCCAGGCTGTAACGCAAGGCGAAATTTTCCAACTATGCGAGCAAAATCAGTCGAAATATGCCGTGGAGATCGAATTTATACAAGTCAATTTAGTTTTGACCGCCTTGGAGAGCTAATGGACGAGGAGTTTTTGTTGTTGCGATGTACTAATGCTTGGACAAACGTGTCGGCTGTGCAAGAGCGGTGAAAATTTTCGACAAAAATTCGATCCATGTCACACTCGCGTCAATCTTGGACGAAGCTCAAAACAGGTTTGTTCGTGCCATGGCAGCATGCAGGAGGACGTGAAAAAAAGTTTTGAAGCATGGCGAAAGCTTGATGCATGTGTGGAAGCCTCTCGCTTGTGGAATGGATTGTATGGATTCGTCGAATGGTGTTGTTTGCATCACTGCACCATACAGCAGCTCGGTGGAATCTTAGAGCTGCGGTTCAAAATATCACATTCCACATTGTTCGAACCTACACGAAGTGAGTTGTCAACAAGGAGGCAGTCGCATGACTTGGCTGACGTCGTCCGTCCTGTGCGACTCGTTTTGCAAAGATTGTCGAGATGAGTCAGGCATGAAAAACAACCGAGCTGCACTCGACAATCGTCGTTTTTGGCATGGACTCGAGCACGCACGAACCATTCAAATGGGTGTACGTCGGGGGGTTGTCAAAAACAGCCGCCAGCCGCGTTTACGCTTGTGAATGGACAGAAGAGTTGGTGTTCTGGACGTCATCTCGTCGACAAAAGTTTGACAATGAACCTTCTCTCTCTCTCGCTCGTTCGTACATGAGCAGGCGTGTGCGAGACTCTGCACCGTACACTCCCCTGCCAACCTTGTCAGTGATCTTCTAAATCACACTCGATCTCCTGCGACTCATTATCTCATCATAGCTTGCCCGTATCACATCGAGCTCTTGCGGTGGTGGTTTCCAAACTGTCAAACTCCCAGAGTCCATTGCCTTGGTAGATTGCAATGTCCCATAGATAATCGATGGAATTTTCAAGTTGGCGTCGACATCCTAAAAGATGGACCGATGTCGACATGTGTAAGACATGCGTCGGAGATCGTTCTCATGCTCATATTAGTGGCGTAAAGACACCGAGAGAGTCCACACACACTCGATCGTCTCGGCCGAAGGCGCACGGAAGGGCATGTTGATATCTTTTTTTGCATTTTCGACCGAGCAGCAGTGTTGTTCCAAATGGGAACAAAAATATTTTTAATCCAATTCAATACAAAATTCAAGTTTGAATTAAATTTTGTAAATTATTTCTCACGTGGCAAGTTGTCGCGCTGTCAAGAATCAAATTGACAACCCAAATTCTCTGCCGATTGCACAGTGTATAGTAAAACCAAGTGCTTTGGGGTTGGGTGGACGTTTCAAAAAAAATCTGTTGAAAAGCGTTTTGCAATCTTTCCCGGCAGCCAAGCTCAGTTTTCGATTTTGCATGCGGCGATCGATTGAAGCAGACGGAATGTACGAGGGGCATGAGACTCCCCGAGAATCGGAGGCGACGGACGCAGAGTTTGTTCGCCATCGGGTTGAACGCCCTGCGGGGAACCCTGGTGGGGTTGTCGATCCGCGCGCGTCGTATCAAGCCCCCGTGAAAGTGACGGAGAACAATGCAGCGCAAAAACTCAAGTCGTCGTCCGGAGATGAAAACATGATCTCCGTCCATGGGTACATGCATAAGCAAGGCAAACGAACTATCAAAGGACCGATCCACAAGTCATGGAAGAAGCGGTATTTTGCCCTTGAGAAAGGCAAGATCTACTACTTTCAGAACGATGCCGACTGCCGTCGTTACTTTGCAACGCGCAATGTGGAATTGGTCGTTGGTGCCGTTGAACTCAAGGATGCATTGCAATTGCGCCCCTCGGCTCGTCTGGATTTGCCCACCCGTGGGTTTGAAATCCACACCAAGCGCCGTGTCTGGGTTCTCTGCCCTGAAACGGATGAAGAGTACAAGATGTGGTTTGAAGGCGTGGAGCAAGCAATTGTGTCGAACGGATCAGGTCAAGTCATTGAACGCCATTTGCCCAATGTGCGTAAATATGTCATGAAGGGCTTGCCTACCTATCGCTTCCTCTACATTCTCTTCCTCGTGGCTGGGCTTGTCGAATTGGCAGCTCTTGTCTTTTGGTTTGTCGTGGGTATCCAGCCCTGTGACCAGGCACGGCCTACGATTGATTGCGGTACGATTTTGTCTCAAACCATGGATGCGCTCAAGTGTGGCCCCAAGCCCTTCAATGGTATCTTTACTCCCCCCAAGTTTTGGCTGGAAGTGGCTGGTGTTGACGACGTTATCTGCTGGGCTCAGCCTCCTATCGGACAGTGGATCTCATACTTTTGCCTCTTGCTCGCTGAACTGATCAGCTTCATCTTGGGGTCGATTTACTATTTGGGTATGTGGAAGCCCGTCCGTCGTGGTGCTCACTACTTGGACGAGTTTGAACCCCAACTTCCTGATGAGCAATGGCCCAAGGTCGATGTGTTCATTTGCCACTACTCGGAACCGGCTGACGAAACAATTGACACCCTCGCTGCTTGCATGAACTTGCAATACCCTCCTCACTTGTTGCACATCTTTGTCTTGGACGATGGTTACTGCAAGACTAAGTGGACTAAGGGCAACCCTGTGCCAACGATTGAATTGAACAAGAGCGTCATTGAAAAGGCCGGTGATTTGCGCCAAGAAGTCGCTCAGTATATGTTTGACCGTGTATGCGACCCCAACGAAGACATGGAGGTGTATGCTTGGCGCAAGCTTCACTCGTCGGCGAACTTGCCCATGGAATCCCGCCCCCGCGTTGTAAACCGCGCTGATTGCTCAGTCGGATCCTTCCGCGACGATTACCGGTACAGCGGCTTGCCCCACGTAACGTTTGTTGGTCGTGTCAAGCCTCCAACCCACTACTCAAAGGCTGGTAACATCAACAATGCGTGCTACAACGAAGGCGCCAACGGCCGCTACGTGGTCATTTTGGACAATGATATGCAACCTCATCCGAAATTTATCTTGGCCACGCTTCCTTTCTTCTTTGACTCGGACGACCGCGCCAACAAGCACAAGTTTGCATGCTGCACCTCTGGCTGCTCTAACGTTGCTCGCATGTGTTGTGCTTCGTGCAAGATTGCTGGTGTGCCTGAAGAAAAGATTAGCTACTGCTCGCGAGAATGCTTTGAGAATGCCATGCACACTTCCAGCGCCCTCCATCGCCGTCAAGTCAATGGTACTATGAACGAAAATGCCAACAAGAGCTCCAAGAAGGTCTTGTACTGCATGACGTGCAACAGTGTCATGAACGACCGTGGTGTGTGCAAAAAGTGCAGCAACAACACTGTGCAAAACCTCGAAGCTGGCATGGCTCAATCGTCGCCGTATTCTGACGCTGTCCAAGACAACCACGTCGCCTTTGTCCAAACTCCTCAATATTTCCGTGACTGTGTTCAAATCCAAATTGGCGATCCCTTGGGCCACCGTAATGCTACGTTCTACGATGCTATCCAAACTGGTCAAGATGGTTATGAATGTGCTTCCTTTGCTGGTACCAACGCTATCTTCCGTCGCGAAGCATTGGACTCGATCGGCGGTATTCAGTATGGTAGTTTGACGGAAGATTGCTACACTGGTCAGCAATTGTGTGCTATGGGATGGAAGGGCTTGTACTTCCGCAAGGATTTTGAAGGCGAACCTTCTGAACGCATCCGCTTGGCTGAAGGTTTGATCCCTGACAATGTTGCGAGTTCCCTCGCTCAGCGCAAGCGTTGGGCCAAGGGTAACTTCCAGATCATGTTGATGAACAAGAAGAAGAACTACCTTGACCCTGAATGGCAACGTCCTGAATGCGCCGTACCACCCAAGCCAAAGAGAGGCGGCTTCATGCGCAAGGTGTTCTACATCAACAATACGATTTACCCCGTGGGCTCTCTCTGCGCTGTTTTGTTCTACTACGTGACGCTCTACTTCTTGTACACCGGCTATGCGCCGATTTTCTTCTCTGGCCTCAACCTTCTCTACGCATTGGTGCCCAAGTTGTTGATCCAAGGCGCCTTGTCAGCCTTGAGCAACCGCAGTGTCGAGAACAACGATGTCGTACGTTCTCAGGAAGCCTGGTTTGTCTACGCCTTCACACACACAACGGCCGTTTTCGAAACCTTTTGGTGGAAGATTACAGGCAGAGAGCCGACGTGGTTTGTCACGGGAAGCTCGTCGCGCGGCTCCTTGACGGAATTGCCCAACGTGGTCGTCTACTTTGGCCATGTCTTTGGCTGCATCTGGGCGTTGATTCGCTTCTTTGTCACGTACAACTCGCAGCAAACCTCGCACGGTGCCTCGCTCCTCGTTGCCAGTTTGATGATGGGTTTGTTCATCGCGACAAAGCTTGGACCTAGCGTACGCATGAGCATCCAAGAATATTTTGGCTGGAGCTACCATAGCTTGACGGACCAAGGCAACTTCATGGGCCAGTCGCTCATTGCGTTTGGTCTGATCTTCATCTCGCTTTGGGTTTGGATTGAAAAGCCAAGCTCGAATCCATTCTAGACACGTCTGCCATCTCATTGAAACAACTGGAGTCGTTTGTTTCTCTATATAAACCTCTTTGAATTGAATTTGATATTTGCATTTTTGTTATGCTTTGCGCCACGTCCGCACCTTATGCGCCTTGAGCTTGTGCGTACCTCGGAAGCGTCGCGATTGTTGCGTGAACTTCGCCTGACTTGGCTTAGCATCTGCGCCTTGTCGAGCACTGTCGGGATCTTTAAAGGCAGGCAAATTCGAGGCCACATCAGCGACATCTAAAAGCGGTCGATGCTTGCCTTTAGCCAGCGCCATCGCCCTCGCTGTTGCCGCGTCGTGCTTTGTGACGAGATTCGTCACGACGCCACGTTTGCCGGCACGACCAGTACGTCTAGTTCAAAAAATATCAGCCACGGATAAACAGTGAAAATTTCATACCCAGCTCGATGCAAGTAATCGACCAAAGATTTTGGAAAATCAAAGTTGATGACATGATCGACGTCGGCAAAGTCTAGGCCACGTGCGGCTAGATCCGTGCAGACGAGAATCGTCGCTTTGCCAGATACAAACGCTTCGAAGTTCTGTTTGCGCACGACGGGAGGAATATCTCCATGGAGAGTTGTCGACGCGTAGCCGTGTTCTTGAAGCATGTGGTCAGTTGATCGACAGCTTGCTGTGGAATTACAAAATACGACTGCCTTGGCTTTACCCCATTGAGATAACGATGCACGCAACGCTCCATGCTTTCCTTCGGTCCCCTAAAAAACGATGAGCTCCACGCGCCGTTGCAGTATATCTGTACCGGCACACGAATATGTTCCTCTGTTAAACTGGACGGCGTTTGATGCACGGTCTTCCCCGACACAAGCTTGAGATTTGGAAATGCCGCGGCAAAGACTTGGTCCATTGGTGGCTTGACAGTCGCTGCAGCTAAGAGGTACTGGATATGACGGCCTGAGGCAGCACCACTAGCACGGATAGGTCCGAGGATTTCATCAACGACGCCGCGAAATCCCATCTTGCGATCGAGAAGCGTATCAGCCTCGTCGAGAATGACGTATTCCACTCGCGAGATATACACATGACCACTCTTGAGGTACTTGGCCAAACGGCCGGGCGTCGCCACCAACAGGTCAATGGGTCGAGCCAATGCAGTCTTTTGGGGCTTGTGTTCGCTTCCACCTGTGATCACGCACGAGGAAAACTTTGCATGGTGGGAAAGCTCCCTTGCAACCGTGCCGACTTGAATCCCAAGTTCACGGCTTGGAACGAGGACAATGGCTTTTGGTCGACTCACTTCACGTCGAAAGGCTGTTGAGTCATCAGCAAGGCGACGAGTCTCGGCGCGTCGAATCTGTTCCAGTACTGGCAATAGATATGCCAATGTTTTGCCGCTTCCAGTCGCATCCGTGCAAATGACATCAGCTCCTTTCAACGCTGCGGCAATCGTTCGCTCTTGAATATCAGTAGGAACCTTGAGACCTTTCGCTTGCAAGGCTTCGCACAGATGTGGATTCAATCCGAGCGCTTGAAATGTCGACATGGACCGGATTGGCACCTTCCATCGCGCACGAAGCAGGCCAGCAACAAACATGCTTGCGAATGAACCGACAGTTTCATTCATTGGAGAGTACACCATTCAATAAAGTACACTAGAGAATATACTTGAACGGTGAGTTACGTACATTTGTGCGGAAATCTTTCGCTCTCTGGCGCCAAATCCATCTGGAGTTGCTAGAGAAGCGGCGCCTTGTCAATGTCAACACCTAGTTTCCAATTCACGCCATGCAAGACACGTGCGTGTTGATGGTTCTATTGACGGTCGTACCAGTGCTTGCGTCTAATGGGAATGAGACGGCGCTTATCAACATGGTCACCAACCTTGTCGTGAATGTAGCAAAGACCATGGCGACAAACGCGACGCTAGCCCCCGCAAATCGTATTCCACACGCCGACAGTGGATTGCTTGCTTCGACTGGTGTAACTCAAATCGCCGTGTGGCCTGCTTTGGTCGCTGGTGCTTGTATTGGCCTTGGTCTTGTCGTCACATTCTACGGCTACAAGCTATTCCGTGCCACCGTTTTTGGCTCTTCGTTTGCGTTCGGTGCCATTGTTGGCTACATGGTTGCAGAGCGCGTTTGCAATGTCGATGCGAGCTACTTTTATGCTATTTGCTGGGGCGTTTTCGCAGTTTGTGGACTCATAACTGGCTTCCTTGGTTTGTATGTTCTCCGCATTGGTGTGGCACTAGTTGGTATGACTGGTGGAATTGTTTTTGCCTTTTTGATGACAACGTCGTTTGGATACAAGTGGTGGCCAACGTACCCCGATGGAATTCTCTTTATCTTGATGGCTTCGTTTGGACTTATCTTTGCCATCGTGTGCTACGCGCTTGAGAAACCAATGCTCATCCCAATGATGTCTCTTACTGGCGCTGGTGCTGCTGTATGGGGTATTGGCTACTTTGCTGGTGGGTATGCAAGTGCTGATGATCTATCTGTGTATCGGACAAGCGATTCGACATATCACATCCCCTCTTCCTTCTGGGGCTACCTCAGTGCCACCATTGTCCTCTTTATTGTCGGCATGCTCGTCCAATTTCTCAGTACAGCGTGTTGTGAAAACAATGACTTGTACACTTGGGAAACCCACGCTGATATTGAGATGACGACTCATCGAAGCTATTTCCGTCGAGGTTCTCGCTATGATGACAATTACGTTCGCACGCGGGACAACTATTACCATGCCCATAATCATCGTGTCGGCCCCTACTGAGTTAGGTTGCAGATTTTATCCTTGTAAAATACATTTCATTCTCAATTCGAGCGGCGTCTTCATCGCCCAAAGTCACGTTGAAAGTTCACGAGCACCTGCTTGCGTCTTCGAGCCCAATTTCATCGAAAACCATGTCCTTGGCGCCAAGAATAGCACGCTCCCTTGTTCTTCCATCTCCCATGTCCACCCAAACTTTACGCGCGGCTTTCGCCCTTTCTGGCAAATTTGAAAATGGCGCGAAATCCAAAAATGAATGCAATGTTATCCGGATACCGGATAAACGACCAAACATTAGAATTCCGTCGAGTTGGACTTGTCCATGGAAGATGGATGATGACTGGGACGATGCCGCATGGGAAGCCGTGGCGATGGAGGCGGAAGTCGTCGAGAAGACTGTATCCGAACGTCAATCTGACCAATCTGGCCATGCAGAATGGTCTTGCCCTCGATGCACTTTGAAAAATCCTGAATCACGACAAACGTGCAGTGTGTGCGAATTTAGTCGGCCTCGCTCTCAGGACACTTCACAGGTGCCGTCGTCTAACCTACGCGCTACTACTATGTCCTCATGGCTATCTAAACCTGCTCCAGTATCGAAAGCACCAACACCACCTCAAGTAATTCGACAACCAGTTCCGAAAGGACCTGCTGCCATACAACAGCCTTCACGACCACGTCAAACTTTAGTGATGGCGCAGAATACTCTAGCATTTGCACCGAACCCACTTGAAATCCCAGAGGACAGTGTCGTCATGGGTGCTGAAATTGATCGCGATCTGGCGACACAATGGATCTATCCAAGCAATTACCCAGTTCGTATCTATCAACAGACGATTGCCCGAGCTGCGTTGTTTCAAAATACGCTGGTTTGTCTACCGACAGGCTTGGGTAAGACTTTGATTGCTGCAGTGGTTATGTACAATTTTTACCGTTGGTTTCCTCGTGGCAAAATTGTCTTCATGGCACCAACCAAGCCTTTGGTGAGCCAACAAATTCAAGCTTGTCACGATGTCATGCCGATTCCACAACACGACATGGCCGAACTACAAGGCAACGTTGCCCCAGCCAAGCGAAAGCTGCTGTGGAGTACCAAGCGGGTCTTCTTTTGCACACCACAGAGTTTGCAGAATGACATTGAGCGTGGCAATTGTGACGTTCGGTCGTTTGTGTGCGTCGTCGTCGACGAAGCCCACCGTGCGACGGGAAATTATGCTTATGTAGTCGCGATCCGCCACATTGCGGCCAAGATTTCTGGCTTTCGAATATTGGCTCTCTCTGCAACCCCTGGGTCCAAATTCGATGTCATCCAGGAAGTCATCACGAATTTACGCATCTCACACATCGAGTGCAAAAGCGGTGATGATCCCGATGTGCGGTACCCCCATTTTAGAGATTTAGAGATCGTTTCATGCTGGCTGAAATAGGAAATATACACATTCTCGCCAAGAAGAGATCATCAAGTGCAAAATGAACACTGAAGTGACTGGGGTATGCCTTACGAAAACTTAAATCTCAACTCTTCTACAAGGTGAAAGCGCAGTACCTGAAGCTCTTCCAACCTATACTGCATAGGCTATGCAGTAGTCAGGTAGGAGCCACAACACAAGAAGTAATTCCCATGTGTGTTGGTTGTCTAGGTGCTGCATATTCGAGATCCTGAAAAATTGAACCGCTGGATTGTGGTCACGTCGCGAGATAAAATGCGAGCGAATCCACAAGGCAATACCAAGCCTTATCGCACCGTAGAAGCCGACTTGGCTCTCTTGGTACAGCACAATTTTGTTGATTTGGGCTTGTAATCCCTGCGTAGATCAGTTTGATCCATGGGCGCGATGTACTAAATGTTCATGGCATTGGAAATTTCAAGACATTTTTAGAAAATTTTCAAGCAGAATCACCATCCGGGTAATTACAATCTCCAGACTCGACTAATCGTGGTGTCGAGTAGGCCAAAGAAATTACTTCTCGGGTCGCCAGAGTATGCGCAACTTGTCCAACTCGTGGAAACTCAAGCGGCTGGTGGACGTTCAGCTGCAAATAATCCCAAGTTGGTTCAGCTCCAGCAGGTCCTCTCGGAACATTTCAATCGCCATGTCCAAGGGGGATCAAGCACCCGATCGATAGTCTTTACGCAATATCGAGAGTCCGTGTCTGAAATTGTTGCTCTCTTGAGTTCGATGGAGCCTTTAATCAAAGTCAAACCATTTATTGGCCAAGGATCGAGCAAAGGCAAGGATGGGCAGACGCAGAAGCAACAGCAAGAAATTGTCACCAAGTTTCGTCAAGGCGAATTTAATGTCTTGGTGGCAACTTGTATTGCCGAAGAAGGGTTGGATATCGGTGAAGTCGACTTGATCGTTTCCTTTGATTGCTTGACGTCTCCAGTGCGGTACGCAGCGAAAATAGAAACTCCAAATAATTTTACTGTGTCTAGCATGATTCAACGTATGGGGCGCACAGGACGAAAACGAGTCGGGCGAGTCGTTCTCTTGGTCACTGAAGGCGACGAAGAAAAGAAATTGGAGCGCAGCGTCGCGGCGGCAAAGTCAGTCAATCGTTCCCTGACAATTTTCAAAGACAAGTTTAAATGCGTCCCCAGTGCGCGCATGGTTTGTTACTCGAATGGAAACTTTTGTTCCACAGAGTGAATTTTAGGTCCCTTCAGGAATTATTCCAAAAGTGACTGAAAGTGCGATGGTTGTGCCGACATTCCAAGCATCTCGCATCGGTGGAAAGAAAGCAGCTCCAAGAATTGAAGTCAATGATATCTGGCAGCTAAATGACGACGAGGTACGACGCCTGGCAGTGTGTCCAAAATTTAAATTGATTTTGTTGACTTCAGAATCACCTTTTGAAACTCAAACATCCCGAGAGCTTCAAGCGAAGAGCACATTTATTTTCAGTCATGCTGCCACTGCGTCTATCAACGTTTTCAAAGCCGCACCACTTTGGACGCACGAGACGCTCGCGTTGTTTGCTCCAGTTGATGCATCGAATTCACGACGATTGCATGTCCAATGCTGATTTTTATCGACTGTACAAGGAAGCCACCACTAAAGTAGTCAACGAAGCTGCAGTTGAGCCTACTTTAATTCGTGACGAAGTGGTCGAAGTGGAGACGCAGCCAGTTCATTTATCCATCCCTGAAGATGAATTCACGCATTCTTTTCCGATGACCTACGACGATGGAGACACTGTTTCTCCCATGGCAAATGTCGACAATCGACTCGGAACAGCGTCCCCGACCAAAGAAGCTCCAAAGGAAATGACGCAAAATGAGGTACATGAAAATATAATCGAAATACCGTCGTCGCCAGAGGAGGACGTCATTCCAACAAGAAGGGAGGCTGCCGCTGTGTCAAATCAAACTACGATTTACTCTTTATTTGCCTCAAATCGCAGTGGTGGCAGTGATAACCTCTCCTCGCCAAGAACAAAGTTATCAAGTCCAGCTAAAAGTATCGCAAGCTCTGCAAGACGTCAATCAAGTCCAGGAACTCGTAAAAAGAGTCCAGCCAAGCGAACTCGAAGTCCAATCAAGGCCACATCCACAAAACTCTCCAAGGCGAAGGCTTCCTTGAAGGCAATCGCTTCCAACAAGTCTGCAACGAATCACCAACCAAGCACTAAAGAAAAGAAGGACGACGTCAATGCTAGCCCAATGAATTTCTCACTTGATACCTCCTTGGGCGTCATGGAGCAAGGAGAACAAGTCATTGCGATGCTTGAATATTTATCCACGCGGCAATTAACATCCCCAGAGACCAGCCAGCCCAAGACTCCGCGATTATCCCCCCAGCGAACATCAAGCTTGACACCTGTGAGGGCTTTTCCGCGAGTGTTTCGTCCTGAAACGTACTCGGACGATCGCCCTGTCATCAATGACATTGTGGTGCCAAAAGCCCCAACGTGGAATGATGTCTTCCATCAAGACAATGAAGGCAAGGCTTCAGCACAAGAGAAAGAGCCGTCTTCCTATTTTACCCCCAGAGCTGCTGACATAAAGCGCACGAGTGACTTCACTGCAGACTCTCCACTATTCACAACCACGCAACCAAGTCCAGAAGTTTCAATGGCCCCAACAAACCTTGTCGAAGCTGAACGACAAGATCAAAGTATAACTTCATTCGTGTCTCCATTGTCGACGCCGAACACGTCAGTTAAGCAGCAGGATCTCAACGTAAATGTGGCAAAAGCAGAGACAAGAATGCTAAAGTCTCCAACAAGCAAGCCACCTCTTGCCAAGACAAGCCACAAATCTCCAATTACTCCTCAAACTCCAAATCTCGCCGCTCAAAAAGCACTTTCCTTTGGGTCGAAGGATGTCCAAGCGGCAAAATCCAAGAAAAGATCGCTCCTGGCTCTCCCGCCGGACGACTTTATCGATGCCACACCAAGTCCGTTGCCGAGGCCAGGGCGTCAGCACAATTTAATAGACAGCAGCTCGGAAACTCAAGCGACTCCAAGTCTCAGTTCACAACGAAGACGACGGCTTGGCACACCTTCAAACGATGTCTGCGTTGTCTGCAGCGACGAAGTATCGACAGAAACCGATCCAATTCTCTACTGCGATGGCTGCGATATTGCAGTCCATCAGCATTGCTACGGTGTCCCTGTGATCCCAGACGAGGACTGGTTTTGCGATGCGTGTCGTGACAAGTCGAAACCAAACTCTTGCGTTCTTTGTCCAATTCGGAAGGGAGCTCTCAAGAAGACTTCGTGCAATCAATGGGTCCATATTCAGTGCTTCTTATGGTACGATGCTCGAGGAAGGATTGAGAGCATTCGCTGATTATCGCGTCGATAGGATCCCAGAGCTCGTTGTCAAAGTAAATGGCGCATCGATTCAACTGGGCTCGCTCGAAACTTTGGTATGATTTCCATGCAATCCATTATGGTGGAAGACTGTGACTTTGTTGCATAGGATGCCGAGCGCTTTACGTTGAAATGCGAAGTCTGTGGCACAGCGCAAGGTTGTGGAATCGTTCAGTGCGCGGTGCGCTCTTGCTTTCGAGCTTTCCACGTCTCGTGTGCAGCCACTGCTAAATACAAGCTCATCGAGGTCCGTTGTCAAAGTTTGCAAATCATTTCATGACACTTTTATCTAGCGTGAAGGCGTCGAGTGCACGCAATTTGTTATTTATTGTCCAGCGCATTTGTCGGTGGCTCTAAATGCAAGGGAGCGCATTCTATCGCCTGGCGAGACTTTGGCCACGCCGAAACCTGACAAGAAGCGCAAGCGATTAAAAAAGACTGGATCGCCGCGTCGAAATGGCAAGCGCAAAGCTTCCAAGCGATTGATTTCGCACTACATTGAGATGGAAGCGGACGCGGATGTAAGGAATTTTTGTGATTGCTGTCATCAACACTACACATAGGAGGATGGTTCCCCTGATGAGGATGAAGATGACGAGCATGGAGGTCATGCATTGAACTCTAGCTTTATTGACGACGAGAGTCCATCGCAGTATGTGTCTCCAGCGACCATGCAGGCCATTTTTAGACGCCGCGCGTCGAATTCGCCACTCGTGTCCAAGTATTTACCATCACAAGGCATCGTAGCCGCGTGTTTGCAAGGCGCTTCTTCCGACATGGATCGCAGCTTTGAGATTGACATCCTTCACCATGGATTTGCATGCAACGAGTGCAAGTTGGATCCGATCGAAGGCGTGCGCTACAGCTGTGAACGCTGCGCCAACTACAATTTGTGCACGTGTTGTTACAGCGCTCGAGAAGAATTCCATCCGCGAAATCACACTTTTATGACTGTACACGAGCCTACAGAGTCTCCAGCGGCAACTCGAGCTCCGAGACCGATTGCGCATGCCGCGCCTGCCATGCCACAGCCTCCAAGGAATCAAGAAAAAGCGGTTGTTCATCCAGCCGCCCACGAGATCAACCCGCGTAAACCATCGACGACGGAATTGACTGCTGATCAAGTCGCTCGGATGGAAGAAAGCAGACGAAAAGCCCTTGAATTGCAACGCAAACGAATGCAAGACAGCAGTCGACTCGCCAAGCCGGAACAATCTCCTCCTCCTCCTGTATTACCGCCGCCATTGCTACCGCAAGCTGCGCCTACTCCGTCCTTTGACTTGCTCAAGCCGACAAACCAAACCAGTATGTCGATTGCGGGCATCAATACGACAGCTATGGCCTCGATGCCACCCGTTGGAGGTCTCTCTTTGGTTCCCGACACGGAAGAAATGCCGTCCTTTAGCCTCCTTCCGTCGTTCAACCTGATGCCAAGCGTGAAAGCCGCAACACCACCGACCACCTCTCTTGGGTATTCAATTTGCTATCGCCCTCAAATCAAGTCCCATCCGCTGCTCGTCGATCTCTTTCGTCACGACGCACTACGAAAAGTGGCCGAACCAACTCTGGAGTGCGATGTCCTCCTCAGTGCCCGCTGCGCTGTGTTTGTGCTGTCGTGGATGGAATTTCAAAAGATCGTTCAGTCTGTGCAAAATCCCCACTTGACATGGCTAGGCGTCTATGGCAGGCTGATTTACATTGTCGAGACAAGTCCTCCCGTACGTCAAACGCTTTGAATTCCATGCTCATAATGCCTTAGACATCGAGGCAAATGACTGAGGAATGTGCGGCGTATGTGGCAAAATTCACTGGCATGGAGATCTTATGGCCCGACGACGGAGCCGACACTTTGCGCCAAGTCCTTGACATGGCTGGGTATGAAAGCTCCTTTCGAATGCCTCATGTTGATGCACAAGTGCGTAGGAAAGAAGCAAATGACGGGTTTGGCTTGGTGCAATACGATCCTGGCAAATGCGAAAAGGACAAGAAGTTTATCGAGCGATGGACGCTCTTCCACAGCGTGCCTCTCTTGAGCTATGGTGGACAGCAAGCCTTGTCGAAACGATTTACCAACATGTCGGCGGCGCAGATCATTCAAATGAATACCAAATTTAATCCCATGCACTGGAAACGCATGCTGCCGTGGATCTCCGATGCCGTCGCGCAGAGCGTTCACCAGTATGTCAAATCGAAATTGTAATCTAACGTTGAAATCTTGTTGAAACCATCATCAATGCGGCGGTCTCGACAACTTTCGATGCACCCTCCTACGACGACTTGAACGTCTCGATAAGCTCGACCGCCTTGTTGATCGTCGCGTCGTCTTTGCAAAACGCAATGCGAACCAACGCAGGGGAAATTTGGTTCTCCTCCTTGGAGAAGAACGGCGACGTGGGAATCACAGTCAAGCCTTGCTCGACGCACATTTTCTTTGCCATTCGGTAATCCGGTCGTTCCTACATTGGCATGCTCAGCACCAAGTGAAAATGACAGACACATACGTCGGCAGGCAAATCCTTGACCGTTTCCAAATGCTTGAACTCTTCGTACGAGTCCAACGCCGAGACATTGCAGCAGACAAAATAGCCACCATCAGGAACAATTGGCTTCAAGTGGGCCTTCTCCAAAGCATCGACAATCGTGTCGCGTTTGCGCTACATGCCAAATTTCAAACTTGCATGTTGTCAGCATGACAAACCTCGAGAAGTTTGGACAAATCGTTGAAATAATTGTTGGTGGCGGCGGCTTGGAAACCCTTGGCAACGGCGAGTTCAAACGGAAGCGCGCTGCAGAATGGAATCGCGCTGTGGGTTTTCGCCACAAGGTCGGCAAACTTTTCAGGCAAGATGGCGTAGCTACAAGTGGCCAAAGCCCGATGAGATCATGCAGTTCTTGTTGAGAGGAGAACGTACCCAACACGCCATCCCGTGCAGGAAAACGTCTTGCCGGCACTGAAGAGCGAAATGACGCGGTCAAACATGCCATCATACGTGGCAATGCGCTCGTGGGGAGTGCCTTCAAATGCAGCGAATTCGTACACTTCATCGGAGAGGATGATAATCTACAACAGAGGCAAAATTCGTCCAGCAGAGTGCCAATGTACCTGGGGATGGCGGTCCAACACTTCCAGAATGCCTTCCAGCTCTTCCTTCGAGAAGACTTTACCCGTTGGGTTATGCGGTGTGTTGAGCACAATCATCTTGGTCTTGGGCGTGATGGAGGCTTCGAGCTTCTTCAAGTCAATCTTGAGATCCTTGGAGCTAAACGTGTCGTGATTGTTGGGGTCGTTGTACTTGGCTTTGGTCTCCGCATCCAATTCAAGCGGCACACCGACAGTTTTGATGCCCAAGAGGAGCGCAATGTTGATGTAAGCGTCAAAGAAAGGTTCAATGATGAGAACTTCATCGCCTTTGGACAAAAGCGACAAGAAGATGCAAAAGATGCCTTCTTGTGCGCCAGTAAAGGTCACAATTTCGGTCATCGGGTTGATTTCGCGGTTGTACCATGGCGAGTACGTGTCAGCAAGCACTTTGACCAACTGAGGATGCCCACCAGGCCGAGTGTACTGGTTTTGTTCTTGCTCGATGAATTCAATCGCCGCTTCTTTCACAAACCTATCGGCACCGAAATGAGCATATACGTGAAGGATCCAATAGTTCGTACGATGGAGTTCCATACGACGGAAAGCCTTGACCAAGGTTGAGCGCCTGGTGCTGCATGGCGAGCGCTGAAAACTCGGCAAAGACATTCTTGCGGAGATTAAGCGCGGGCGAGGCTGGCACTGCAGCCGTCGAGAAGCCACGGGCCAAGATCTGTCGTACCAATCGCGGCGTCGACAACATGAGGACAGCGATCGATGCGACCACCGTTGCCACACATCCGTCAAGCCATCATCATCCACCTGTAGCCAATCACATTCGTTGACCTTCCTTTCTCTCCTTATTATTGGCTGTAAATATTCAATTTCAACCAATCATATTCATTCCGATGGCCACCACGTGGTCAAGTGCGTGACGGAGCGGTTCGAGACCAGATCGAGAGTCGGCCTTTTGAACAAGATAAAATGCGTATTTTGTAAAATTCCGCCGACATTAATCTTGAAATTTGTATACTTTGGTGTGATCATCGCTTCGACCCAACTTCGAACGGTAGCTCCATCTATTTGAACCGGAGAGCGTCATTGACACGCTATAATAAATATGCATTTGCAATTCTGACATAAAAGTGGACATTCCAACGCCATATCGTGCCGTCAAGCGTCAGGAGGGGAACGAGCGGCCGCCGCTGTCAACGTCCAACCCATCATCGGTCACTTCGTTGCTGAGCCATGTGGCAGCTCTGCTGCGGCCTGCTCGATCGACTTATGGTTTCAAGTCCACACACCGGTGGTTCGTGCCAGCTTTGCTGCTTTGTATGTGTCACACAGGCGACGAGACTTTGTGGACGACGCTTTGAGACCTTTTCTCGCCTGACCCATCATCGTTCGAGCCATGTGACGCGCGACGCACATCGATTGAAGAGCGTCCTTTGGAGCTGCTCATCGACCGACGACATTTGGTCGACTGTTTGGGATGGTTTGTTGAACTGCGACAAGCAATGGGGGGGCGCTCCACTCAAGTCCGCCTTGCGTTGACATGGCGACGTCGAATCTCACGATATCTCGGCATGACGCCGGGTCGACACATTCCATCGATTGTCCGTCCGTTGGATCGACTCGACCCAACGTGTGTGCAATCCTCCCGCAGGCGAGACCGAGCTTGAATCTCGCTGGCGGACCCACTCGTTATCCATCGTGCACTGCATTGTCCATGTGGTTGAATCTGGCGCAAAACTTGACGGCAAATCGGCTAGGACAGTCGGCAAAAACACATGAAGAAATGGTCTTGACAACAATGGCGCTCCCCGTCACAATCAAGAAATTGAGGCCATAGAGAGGTGTGTCGCCGCCGCCCTGCCATCCATCCAACATCCTTCCGCCCAGCATCACCACCGCGGAACTGTCAAGTTGATGTTGAAGCTGGAGTTCAACATGCTCGCTCAAGTCCGTTTGTTCTCCTCAAGCGATCTTCCGCGGGTTTCCATGTGGTCGAAGCGTTCGACGTAGTTGAAGTTGACTCCAGTCAAGGGGAACGCCCTTCTTGATGCTCCATGTGATTGGCCGAGCTCCACTCTTTCTGTTCCGTGTGGGACATGGACTCGACGTGTGTGAACGAACCCGCATTTCGTACATTGATCTCAAGTGCGCCTAGCTAGAAGTATGATGGAGCTCGAGCACGACCAACACGCCGCATCGCCCTCGTTCGAGACGTCGCCGTCGTCGTCGTCCTCTTCCGCGATGGATACGTGTCATTTCAACGGCTGCAAAGAAAAAGTCCGCCCCGGCACGCGGAAATGTGCCTTCCACCGCAAGAAAGGTATCTGCAGCATCCAAGATTGCCGCAACCAAGTGTACGCGCGAAGTTTATGTGTCCGACATGGCGCGCGCAAACCGTGTGTCCATCCAGGCTGCGAGGGCTTTGCAAGGTATGGCGGCTACTGCTGCAAGCACGGGGACAAGTACAACGTCAAGGGGTGCAGTGAAGAAGGCTGTTTGAACAAGGCCCATGCGCGGCAAAAGTGTGTACGGCATGGTGGCGGTCGCAAGTGCAGAGAAGACGGATGCGATGCCCATGCAAGGAACGGTGGCTTGTGCTCCAAACACTCTGGCAGCAGTAGCCCCGAGCCGTTGGCCCTCAGGCAGTCGGTCTCGACCACCCCCGGGCGGCCATCCATGACAGACATTTGCATGGTGCTCTCACGCTCCTATGGCCTCCCCGCGCCCATGAATCTCTGCATGAACCCACAATCCTCGGCCAAACTGCCTTCCATCAAACTTTCCTACGAGTACAAGCCCTACTTTGTCGTGAACGCATGAAGAAGAGGCAAAGCAAGCAGCGTAGTCAGTCAGATCAGTCATTTAATATATTAACGCAGTAGAACCAGTCAAAAGCACGTCCATCTCTGTCACCCATGCCTTGCAGAGGAACGGAGGCGGGCGGTGTATCCACACCGCCATCTTCCTCGCGTACAGTATACACACTTGCAGCGAGTATAGTCACTTTCCATACAAATTTACAGTATAATGGCGTCATGTGGTCGTTTTGTCTTGATTCATTGGAAACCTCAAGATAATATACCAAGACAATATATTATATTATAAAGGTCAACGGCTGATCGTGACTTCATAACGCTGCTGATAACTTTTGATGATGACGAGATTCAAATATTGAATATAAAGATTATGCATTTATACAGGTTTTCGTACTGCAGATGGGTGCCTTTTCATCATGGTCAACACCTTCCCAAGGCGGCGTTGCGTTGAGGAAAGAGATGGGATTGGAGGAAAGACAAAAGTTTAACTCGACGAGTTATCCAGGTAATGCAAGCCGTGAGTGCTTGATTATGTGAAGCGAGTTGGCCGTGTTGTGCTCCTTACTGTACAGGCGACCGCAGTGGTTGAAAAACGTCGTATATCCCTTGGCCGAGAGTCATCCCGACTTTGGTTACGTGTAGGAAGAACTAAAAGTCGACTTAAGCATTTCAAGCGGAGACAACCTCGTTTGAATCACGAACCGCATCGAGATCTCAAGTTCACCACCTCCTCGATTGGTCCCACATGAGCCTGATATGAGATCCGAGATGCCAAGTTGTTGAACTATCCCAATCGGTGGGAAGCCACAGGTAGAGATGGAACGAGCAGACAGTCCATGGCCAATGTCCAAGCTGGAGACAGCCTCCTCCACTGGAATCAAACGCTCGCCAAAGGACCAAGTGAAAACTCGGAGAGCGTAAGGAGGTCGAGTTGAAAGTTGATATGCGTTTTGCATTGTCTATCCACCTCACGATGGGATGTTTGTAGCGTCCGAGATGACATGGCAATGGGGTGTTTGATAAAATAGCTTGGCAATCTTAAATTAGAACGAGCTGCTGCTACTGCAGCGACTGCGTGGTGAAAGCTCTTGCGTGACGGCGGAGCTGTCCAAGTCGTCGTTGGAAGGCTCTTCCTCAATGTAAGCGTAGAGCAGCGCGGACTTTTGCTTTTGCATGGACTGCCGCCTTGTGTATGGGATTTTCTTGCCACCGACACATGTCGTCTTGCCCCGGAGATATTTCGCTGGGATCGTTACTGGCACTGGCGTTTTCGTCTTGGGCTGTGCTGCCACGTCGACTTGCTTGGGTGTACCGTATGTTTGGGCGTAGGTATTGGACCACCCCAAGAGGATTTTGATCTTCTTGTTCGAGTCGGTTGCCGCCGCTGGCCGCTGGCTTGGATCTTTCAATTTGAACGGATTCCAACCCATCGTTGTCGTGAGTGTGCTGGTTGTGGTAAAACGGAGAATGGCGAGTCCTCGCTCTTTTTGTTTTGGATTGTGTTGGGGCATCGAGGCCAGGATACGATCGTGCTGGTGGTGGTAATGGAACGTGAAATTCACTCGTTTTGTCCAGTGGGGAGATGGACGAGTTGGTAGAAAACCGCTTCATGTTATGTCCTCCATATCATACCCTCGTATTCTTGAATCTCAACGAAATAGAGCCGCGATGGAATACCAAAATCGACGCATGGGCCAGCACGAGGTCCCAGCCTCGTTCGTCTGTCGGATGCGATTGTTCCAACATCACACTGCTGCAGTGATAGCACATCTCCCGGTTTGTTTCATTTGTCGCCATCGGCACATTGAACCATGCTTTGTTGCGTGGCGAGGGGCACGAGAAATCTTTTGGTATACCTGCCACTTGGAAGCTGAAAACTGCGCCGCGACAGCAGTGTCGAGCCGACTACACGGCCGTCACGATCATGTAGCGAGTCCATGGAGCTCTGGACTCACGAGATTCAACGTGTTGTATCTCGCCTGCAGCCAGCCGGAGCTGCTTCTCTCACCCCTGCGATCTTGATTGCGTCTCGGTCAACAATGGTCAATCCAAACTCATCGATTCACGTCATATATATCACACTTCTAAATACTTGTCCATGCATCTCCCTCCAAGACTTCTCGTGCTGGCGCGCCTCCAGTTTCGCATCTCCATGTCTTGCGCTCGTGTATTCTGTGCTTAGTAAAGCAGGAACGGCTTGTCTTCGGGAATACGATCGAACACAATCATACGTCGTCGCTCCATCCTGGCATGATGGCGGGTATATGGAATCTTCTTGCCGCCAACAAACGTCAATGTTTGGCACAAGTATTCGATGGGAATGGCAACGGGAGCTTGGACTTTGGGCGGTGCAAACATTTCAGCCAGCGTTGGTCGTGTTGCTGCTGGCTGCGGTACGTCGGCTGCTGTTTCGTCGTCATCCTCTCGCACACTCACAGTCGACTTGCGCCGCCAGATCGAAAACGACGGCAAGATGGTCTTCTTGAAACTCTTCGAGTCACTTGTCGGGCTCGCCTTGGGTCGTAGCTTCCAGAGCGACTTGAGCCATCTCGTCGACGGCATCAGCATGGCTTGGGTTGTGGAATGTTCACTGTCGTCGTCCAACTCTGCCTGGGGTCAAGACGACACAAACAATCAGCGTTACTGCTGCTAATAAGATTTCAAAATAATTCTACAACTATTGTCAATTTCAGTCTAATTTGTACTATTTTTGACCAAAAATTAAAATACAGTTCCAAGTCGATTTGACCATACTGAAGCCAAGTTCAACTGAATATTGGCCAGTTTAATTGCATGAGTTAGGGTGTGTTTGGGTGTGTTTTGCGTGAATTTGTTAAATACTCGATTCTGATTGGCTATGAGACTCAAAAAACGATAAAAAATCGATACATTTCCAGCCTATCTCACTATTTTTGTATCAGAATGAATCTCTGGCTGGAGACTTTGGCATACAAATTCCAATATAATTTATTGTCTCGGAGGTTCAGTCGTGTGGAAACGTGGCCTGGAAAGGCAACGCCGTGATGACAGTTCGATGGAGGAAAGCGCAAGACCGCCTTGGAAACCTCGTCCCGCTCGATGTGTTAGCTTGGCTCCATAGATTTTGCAGTCGGGGTGTGCGTGAAAGCCAGAGATTGCTGTGGTTTTCGCTACAAAGGATGATTGAAGGCACGTCACATGATGGACGAGGTCGTGGAAGGTGGAGCCTGCGCATGCCGTGCAGCGAACACCGATTGTCTGCTCGTCGTGGGGACGCTTCCGGGAACATCCAAGGAGATTTCGGGCTGATGTCACATCCTCAACGCATCTTCAGATAAAGACGACGCGGTGAAGCGGACGCATAAAACGCGCGTGCGCATGGAGAAAAGAGGGAGATTGGCAACGAGCTCGTGATGAGATGGATTGTGAATAAATAAGAGCTGACTGACAGGGGCTATCGTACAACGGTACTATCTGAAATCGACATGGGGGGGTTTACTCTTCGAGGTCGCTGGCGGTCTCTTCTGAGATTGTCGTGTACCGCCGCACGCGTCGATTCTTTGCTTTGACTTGTCGGCGCGTGTACGGGACTTGTTTCCCGCCGACGCAGTTGCATCTCGAGTGCAAATGTTCACGTGGGATTTCCACTGGCACTTGTGTTCGTTGCTTGACGGTATGCTGGACAACATGGACAGGCTGTGCTACGAGTTGGAACGTCGCGACGGGACTCGACTCGGGTGTGCATTCCGGCGTTCGCTCTGGGAATTCATTGTGTTGTGTGATGGCCTTGATGGGCTTCAGTGGCGTCTCCAATGCTTTGTTGTGGTGGCGGAATGGACGGAGAAGGCGCTTCCAGTTCATGTTGGTTCAAGCAGTGATGGGTAGACAGAAAATTCAAGAGTGCCATCCAAGTCAAGGTGAAATGGATCACGACCGAGCACTTGTGCGTCGATTACTTGTCGCGGATTCTTTTTATCTTGACATTTGTATATGTCACTGTTTGGTCACTAAATAAGCCAATCAAATCACTGGAATCTTCTCCAACCCGAGCATGTCACTACGATGACTCGACGCGCATTTCCAGGAAGCGGCGGATCCATTCGTGGGTCGTAGACAGATGATGTGTGGCCACGGGATACTATATTACACGCTCCTCCATGTGCTTTGAGCACATGGAAAATCGCCTGCTCGGGTGTTTTTCCTGCCATGGAGAGAGCGGTGGCGATGACCCTCGTCGTGGTTTGGAATCTTTCGACAGTGCGTGCGTGCGGCGCGCTGACACGAGCAACTTGTTCTCAACTGGTTCTTTCCTTCGTAGTGGACCTTCCCATGACGTTCAAGAAACAAGACCCTTCCATGTGGAAGAGGCTCCAGTGGATTTTCACCGAATTTATCCCCTCGACCTTCACTCGGTTGGCATGTTGGACACACGAGTTGCTTGGACGGCGTGAGCAACTTGGCCGCCACACATTTGTCCAGGAACTCCAAGATCTGTCCGCGAGCAACACAAGATGAGGATAAATACTGATGCATTACAACATCAAACGAGTATTCTACACGAAAGGGAGCTCTTCATAAGACGTCCATGTCTTCAGGAATGCGGTCGTAGCGGACAACAGAGTGGCGGCGCTGTCGGCGGACTTGATTTCGAGTGTACGGCACGCATTTCCCACCGACGCGGTATGCTTTCAGCCGGTCAAACTCGACGGGAATACGAACTGGAACGACTTGACATGACTGCGGACGGCTGCTGCTGCTGCTGGTTGCAGGTTCGTACATCTCAAACACGACTTCATCGGCGGCAGCGACTACGGCAGCGTCGTTCTTCCTCTCGAAGAGTCTCTTCCAGCAGCGCTTGGATTTCGACCGTGGTTCATAGATCAAGACGGTCGATCGTTGTTTCTTGAACGGGTTGGACAATGCCCACATCATGTGTCTTTCCAACAATATGAAAATGGCGGCTCTTGGCGTCCGAGATGCCGCCGTCATCGGCAAGGACATTCATTTTCATGTTGGACGAGCGGAGGATCGCCATGAAGGTCGTGATGGGAAAAGATCCAGGAGGAAGTGTTGCCCAGTGGATGCACGAACGAACGGGGAGGAACAAGCGTTGGGTGGAAAGCAACGTTGAATCGTTCCATGCTGGTCGTGAGAGAGATGACGGTCGTCGATGTTGACTTCACAACTGTCAAGTTGTTCTTCATGACGCTCCATGTCGTGTGTGGCTGACAATGAACGCCGCGCTTCAAGTCATAGTTGTCTTCCGTCAACGACCTGACGTCGTCTTTGGGCGAAAACTACAGTACGACGACATATCAGTCGAGCGGCTCGACTTGCGAGGAAGTCCATGGCGGCTGTCTAGACATGGAGAAGGCGATGGAGAGCGCGATATCCACCGAGGAATGGTATCACCGTCATTGTATCAACGATGGAAACCAGCGGCGCACATGTGGTTCGGCCCACATGGCACTCACAGAGGGCCGAAAATTTCACCAAGCGATGGATAACCATGTGCAGTACGATGCAATGAGATGTTGAAGGTCCATGGCTGGCCAGGAATTCGCTGATCGATCCAAGATGTGGCTCCTGGAAGCGGCGCAAACCACATGAGGAAGCGCATCCGTGTCTGCCGAAGGGTCCAGCTCATGTTACATTACTCATTAGTGACCGCTGGTCATTACTCCAACGAATTTGGATTGCGCGCGTCTAATTGTGACGCTGTGTCGGTCGTATCGGGGTCGTGGCGATTCGATCGCCGAGCGATGGACGCGTAGTTCGCTTTGGAGGTCTTGTATCAAAGCTCGTCGTGGTTTTGCTTGTTGGAATTGTGTTGGCATGCAAGCGAGTTTGAGGCGTTGCTGTTCATCCACCGCCACGAGAAGACGACAGCTCTTCAATCGCGTCATAAATGACCACAGAACGTCTTCGTTGGCGCACTTCTCGTCGTGAGAAAGGCACTTGCTTTCCACCCACGCGTTGTGTTTTGACGTGGATGTATTCTCGCGGAATGACCCTCGGCGGCGGTGGAGGTGGGGCATACGCGGCCATTTCCGTCGGACTACACGGTGGAAACATGACTTCATCAACCGGGCGTTTGCGCAACAAGCATGGGAAGAGTCGTTCCATGAGACTTCTCGTCTTCGACTTGGCGCTTGTGCCGCCGCCGCGCGGCTTTCGCAATCGCTTGAACCATCCAACGGTCCACGTCGTCATATCGGCGCGAATTTGAAAATGCATCCAACGTCGACCTGAAAAATTTCATCCAATCAGTCATTTTGGAAGAAATCCGACGGAAAATATCAATCGAGAAATCCAGGCAGCACGCAACTCCACACCCGACGAAGCCCACTCTGGACGGCCATCTACGGTATTCCTGGATGACTTTATCCTTCCATGGCCAATTGCACGGCGTTGTCGGCTCGGGCGCGTTGAGAGAGCGTTGGAAATTCAACGAGCAACATGGCGGATCGCGGAGAGATCGCTCCGGTGTTCCATGCCGAGCGGGAAGACGCAGCACGCGCGTATTCGTCGACAGCGAGCAAGGAAGAGATCCAAATGACAAGACCAGTGGATGTAGTGTTCCGTTGTCTGCTGGACATACAATCCCATGCACCGCATGGCCAGCACGCATGATCCAAACCTGTCGGACACATTCAAAAGCCTCTCATTTCTCCCATCGTTTCATGGACGAGCTGCAAGATGATCGAGAGAAAGATGGGATCTACTGTAGTCTCAAGGCCAGCTCTCTCTCTGCAGTCACGTCAAGGCACGACGAAGACGTCGATGGAGGACTTCAGCGACGAGATCGACGGTCGTTGTTCGTAGCGAGGCAGCGAGCTGTTCCACCATGAACATTGAATCGCGAGACATCATGCCTGGCCTGTCTATCATTGGAATCAAAGGCTCAGGCGATCGAACGTCAACGATGACGTGGAAGAGCGACAACAAACACGGTTGGAAGGATGAGTGGAGCAGCGATGACTGTACGTTTTTACTTGATGCCCCCTCCACCACAGAATCCTCGTGAATCTGTGGCCAGGAAGGGCCGTCATCGTACCACAAGGAACTCGACATAGGTGGCGTCAATCTAAGGTTGATAGACGGTCCTAGCTACCGTGGATAGTCTCAGTTGATCTCTGGCCATGTCGGCAGCTAGATGGCGTTCGTTCCAGCGCGAAAAGACGGTGAGACCCGAAACGTATTGAGGTCGATGGCTGTAGATGCATTAGTTTACAAGGAGCTGTTTTGGTCCTTTCATCGTCATAGCGTGATAAAGTTGATATCGTGGCGGTGTTTTCCTTCAGACTGGCACTTCCACTTGCGCCGAGTCTTCTTGGATCGTGTCAAAGACATGGACTTGGAGGCGCATCGTCTGGACTTGTCGGCGGGTGAACGGCACTTTCTTCCCGCTGACGTTCTGACTGCGCTTGGTGAAAAACTCTCTTGGAATATGCACAGGCACGAGCACTTGGTCAAACAAGACGACAGGTTGTGCTTTGGGTTGTAGGCGATGCACTGGGCTTGACTCTGGCGAGCACGGTGGCGTCTCGCCGTCGTCGTCGTCCTCTTCCTCATCAAGTTCACACTCGTCAACTTGTTTGCGCTTGGACGGGACGAGGGTATGTCTCCATGCCGTGTCGCTACCGCTGCCACTGCTGCGCTGTCGTCGCGTGAACGGATTGAGCGCTTGGAACCATTGCGATCTTGTGAAGACTGTGCTCATAGTGACAAATGCGAGAATGAGACGCTCGCCGCTTGTTGCAATCGCCGCGGCGACTGGATCTGTGTGTCGAGCCTTTAGCTACAAATGTCTCCGAAAGCTCCGTCCGTGTTCTTGTGTTACACAAAGAGCGAGACGCCGCGAGACAATTTCGTAGCAGGATTAGTGTATAAATAGCATTAGGTAGTGATATCTCGATGGTGAAACCTCCGATCGGTCTCATCTTGTGCTGGGACGGCTAAATTAACGGCGTGTTTCTTCTTCCTTCAGCGCGTGGCTTGATAGTACGCTTGGTTCTCGTGGATCTTTTCATAGACGATCATTTTCCGCCGCGCGAGGCGGACATGGCGGCGCGTGAATGGCACTTTCTTCCCACCGACGGTGTTGAAGCGTTGGTACAAGTATTCCCTTGGAATCTCGACGGGCGCCGCGACGCGTGGAACGATCGGCTGCGCAAGCACGAACTTGTATTCATGACTCGATGGCGGTGTGCATGGAGGCGTGGCATCGTTGCGTTTGTTCTTTTCACCGCGGTCGTGCTGTTTGACGGGTGTTTGGGATGCGCGAGAGCGCTTGAATGGATTCAAGTTGCGGAAAAACGTAGCGATGGCCATGATGTGTGTGGTGGATGTGGCAAATTCCAAAATGATTCAAACGAGCGCACGAGACAACCAAAGTGGGACCGCCATCGTTGACTGTTTGGTTGTCATCCGTCGCGTCGTCATGCTCATATGCTGCTACGATCGTCAAAATTAACAGCATGGACAACCAGAACACCTGACTTGGCCACTCCATGCCCACGATCTCGTCAGCGTAGCGTCATGCATGCTTCATGAACGTCTGTTGTCTCAATGTTCGTGACGAGCTGCAGAGCTTTCAGACAACTTCATCAACTTGGTGCTGTTGTCCTGATGATGGTCGTGGTGTATTGGTGCATTAGTTAATGTGAGGCCCTGGTCGCGAAATTAACCAGAGCAAAAAAAACCAGAGCTGAAATTTTTTGATTGGCTCTTTTATCCGTAAACCGGATAGCCACTCTGTTAACAAGGTGAAAGAGATGAGCCCGTGAAGGTGAAGAAGTCACGCGGTAGACCGAAGAAGGAAGACCAAGTGAAAAACGCTGCAAGATGGAATGAAGAAGCTGTCGAGCGCATGTTTCAGCTGCGGTACAAGGACTTCGCTGGTCGTTTTGACCACTGCAAGAACACACAGGCAAAAAAGGAGGCTTACATTCTCTTAGCAGCAGAGCTTTCGCTTCAAATGGGGGTTGTATATGATGCAACTCAAGTTCAAAACAAGGTGCGACCATTTTAACATATCGCTTCATCAATATGCAATAGTTCCACGAATTACGTAAGAAATGGACGAGCCCAAGTCTCACAGCAACTGGCAATGGAGATTTGGTGCAGCCAAAACCCCAGTTCTATGACATAATGCTGGACTATTGGGGAATGAAACCTGGTTTGTCACGCGATACGTTGTTCTCCACGGAGGTAGATATCCTCGATCCCTTCAATGAACCTGGAGATGACAAAGAGCCACCACTGTTGAGCGTCGAAAGTGAAACCACGGAGATCAAACTCGAGAAAAAGACATCCGAAAGGAAACAAGTTTTTTCTGCTCGCAGACAACCCTCAGTGAAAAGCGAAAAAACATCCTCCGTGACACAAGCTGAAGCTCTCATGTCTGGACTTGACGCGGTCGGAAAAGGATTGAATGGAATTGGAGCAGCGCTCGCCGAAGGTCCTTCAAGCACTTCCAACGATCAACTTGTTGCAGCATTGGAGCGCCAAACTGATGCCTTTGTACGTCAAGCCGATCAAATGCAGCAGCTTTTGTCCTTTCTTGTTGCCAAGGAAAATCGCTAAACAGTTTGAAAATTCAAATGAATATTTTAATACTTTTTCTATTAAATTATAATAATATAGTTTTGATTATCAAACTTATGATGCTTACAAATTCCTATATACTTAAATAAATAATGATCAACTTAAAATTGATTTTTTTTAATTGCAAAATCGCAATCAAAATTCCGAACTCATTGACACTCGATAGATGATTCCAACAATACGATTGGCCAATATAAAGAAATTTCATAGATTTATGATTGGTCAATGAATCGTAGGAATTTCGGTCCTACAATTTGACAAAAATTTCAGTCAAAACGAAATTCATACTTTAATCAAGTTAATGTGTGAGGTATTTTTTCGAAAAAATGGAAAATATCCGAATATTGTTCCTACTATTTGTCAAAATATCAAATATAACTCCTACATTTTCCGACTTATGCAAATATATTGTTTTCACCGAGTCTTTATATTACAATATTTTGATCTCCACACGACGCATTTTCCAGGCGGATGGCTCCAAATGTGCAAATATGAAACTGCACAACTGATTGCTGAGCAAAGACTTATGCCGTTCAACTGTTATCCACAGTGATGTGAATTGCAAAGTATGATATATTTTGGTCAAATACATTTATTTTCTATTAGGGTTACATTTGTATTTCAATATATTTATTTTTTCTATTGAATAATTTCACAATTTTGCGCAGCTTCTTGTTTGCCAAAACACACACAAGGCCATGGCTAATCGAACGCGATGATGTCGTCATGCTCATGGATCGCATCGCACAAGCTCATTTTCTCGCGGGCGATTTTGACTTGCCGCCGTGTGAAGGGCACGCGCGAGCCGCCGACCGTCGTGAGTCTCTGGTAGACGTAATCCAATGGAATCCGCACTGGCACGACGACGCGAGGTTGTCGTGGGAGCTTGACGACGCTGTATTGCATGAGTCTCATTTGAGAGCAGGATGGATTAACCGTGGGTTTATTCCTTGGTGGGTCAATTGACTGCTGCACGAAGGTGACTTTGCGTCGGCGGTCGGCAAAGAAATTCAAATGACGGATCCAGCCCATGATGCTTCAAGTTGATTGAGAAATGAGCGGTGCCATGAGACTGGGGCGTTCCATTGACAGGCGACGCCTGGTTTGTCACGAGAAAACTTTTTCGATCCACCTTCAAATGTTGCAACTCTCGTGTCTCGACAACGTTGCAAGAATTCACCAGCGTCGATTCCATGCTCCATGCACGGTCAAATATGTCGCTGGGAGTGCTTTTGTCCAAGCACGACATCTTGTTCATGGTGGAAACGACGCAAGTCGATGAATTGTCGCTTTTAAAGCGGCGAACGACTCATGCAACACTCTGCGACCGTTCCAAGGAGACGGTGGAGCTCTCATCCCTCATGGATCCGTGCAAACCACACGGAAATGAACGTTTGGTTGTCAATAACAACTCATGCAAACTCATCGCGACCACTCAGTTTCAGCGCCGTCGCTCGTTTGTTATTTCTTCCACATTCGAGCACTCCATCAAGGGAAACCCAAATTCAAAGCGCTGCGCATGATCCGCCACGAGATGAGCTGCGTAGAGCGACGTAGACTACAGTGTACTCCATGGCGATGAGAGCCTTGAAGTGCCCACGGCGATTGAAAGTTTCAGGAGAACTTTGGATGGTCCTGGGGTGACGATCGTGTGCCGCCTGGTTGAAAATTTGAAGCCAAGATGGCGTCGTCAAATCATCTACAGTACTTTGATGAAGGTCCTTCCCATATTTATGGCGCAACGATTCCATACTCGCTCTTCGATCGACGCAGTCATTGGAACGTCGAGCTCCACGATAGAATGATCGATCTCTTGGGTGTCGTTTCTCCGGAAGACGGAGATCCACTCGTAGGTTCAATTTCATCACTCGAAACAACAACCATTGAGATCAATGGATCGCGTTCCTCTTTAAGAACCTCATGGATATCATTGAGGCCTCCACTCTCCCGCTGTAGTTACATGACATTCCACCGTGTTCTTCTCTAGCCTTACCTCGAGCCATTCGCCAGCAACGCATTTGGAAAAATTTCGCTGGATTGATTGTCCATGTGGAAACTCTCGCGCAATTCCTGGAAAAAAATGAACTTGGCGAAAATCCACGCGCGCTGGACCACTCGAAACATTGGATCTACAGAGTCAGGACGACCATAAACTCGGCACGGATCTAGACGAGGATATTTGACTGTCCGCCACGCCCTGTCAAGTGTAGATTTTTTCATGGTGGGATGTCGTCGTGGTGTTGGTCGGTCATACTGTACTCCGCGGTAGATCGTTGGAAGAGTTGAGGTCGACTGGACCGTTTTGAATGCGGCGAAGAAGACTCGACAGAGTATAATCTCTGCAGTCGTGTCTCAACGCGTGAGCTCTCCATGTGAGACTTGCTTGAACGTGTCGGAACGGCTGCAACCTTCAAGTCGCGTTCCATGTGGTTCGCGCACTTTTCGTTGTTTCACTTGGAGTTTGTATGGTGTAAAAAACCTTCGTCCGGATAAGGGCAATCTCACGCGTTGCCAACTCTGGGTGGGTCATTTAGAAATCTGCCCAACTGGAGAAAGATGGCTCCGAATCAAACTTGGCGCGACTCGATGGCCTGCCCGACAACCTCCAAGTACTCGTTTAGCAGCGGCAACTACGGCAAGCACGCTCGTTCGAACCAGGAATCCCGCCGTGAAGAGCGTCGCCGTCCTGTCCCCGTCGCGATCCCAGACATGTTCAAAGGCCGCGACTGCCACAACGTTGGAGGGAAGAGCATTCCATTCACACGCTTCAATACGATTGCCCACCGCCGCAAAGTCCTCAAAGAAGACCTCGACACAATCCATGAATCTGTCTATTACGTCGATCTCAAGTGGGAAGATTTGATCCCCGAAGACGTTGATGTGAAACGTGTCAATCCTCGCCGCCTCATGGCCATCACGTTCATCCAGTAGACGTGGCGACCGACGCCGCGTACACAACTATTTATTAGCGAGTGGGAAACGGCGTGCCGCCTCTCCGACAGCAGGAGTCGTGGTAGCCCTATTTATTGTCGTAATACAGCCCTATATGTCCATGTCCTTGATGCATTGCTTCCCATAGCTCTCAGTTGGATGCGCAGTCGTAGGTTTTACATCTACTAGAGACTACTGTGGTACCTTCTGACTGTGAGTTACTCGTCGGTTACAACATGATCCGTCAAACGAACGAGATGTAGATGTGTATCGTCCCCCCTGAGCTTCCCGCAAGAGGGGGCTTTGACACGATCAATTTCCCATCGGAAGAGATTGCCGATGTCATTACAGCCACAGTAATCGCTCCCTGTCATACACAAGGAGCTGCAGTGGACACAGAAGAGCATCAACTATTTCGCCATGCATTCAGGTCGTGTAGTCGACACGCTGCTTTGATAAAATAGACTCTATAATTCAATACTATCATGAAATATATATTTATACAAGTTATTAATAAATGAGGTCTTCCAATACCATTTACATCTTATGTAATATAAGAACATATCAATTTTAAAAGTGTTTGCCTATTTGAGCCCTGATTGACCGGAAGCTCCATCCATGTCTACCAGCTAGGTCACGCCAAGTCGTAAACATTGCAGACTCCGTCAGTCCCATCAGCGCCAAGCAAGAAGGTTGAAATGGATGAAAGAGTTGGATGTAACCAAGGGTGCTTCCAGTTGTGTCGGATTCATTATTCGGATGTTTATCCGGATATATTTTTTACCGGATAGGGAGGATTCGTTATTCGGATGAATATCCGGATATATAATTAACCGGATCATTATCCGAAAATGGCATTCGATACATTTGTGTTGGGCACCAGACAAACATGAGCCGGCATTCCAAGAACAACACAGCGACTCATCACTTCACGTACCATGAGAAAGTAGCAGCGGGGCATGGAACGCTAAAGCGTCGGTATGGAAAAGACTCGCAGTTGGCGTTTGGATGCTGTTGTTTGTGTCTGAAACCGATCCTGGACAAAGATGAACCGCTTGCGAGCCCGTGTGGATATCTGTTCTGCAAAGGATGCATTTATGCAAACTTGTTGGCGCAGAAGCAGCAAATAAAACTCGATCTCGCTGCTTATGAAGTACAAGAGGAGGCAAAACAAGCCAAGGAAGATGCTGAGAAGTTGGCTTCCGAGCGAAAGATGCTTGAGGCCAGCTTGGGCATGAGTCGCCCCAAAGATTTCATGAAGAGCGCCGAAGAGCGTGCCAAGCTTCAAGTCATGTCCAAAGTTGACTTGGAAACGACGGACGAAAAGGCTAAAGAGCTCAAGCGAACTTCGTTCTGGGTCCCAGACTTCACCCCCACAGCCGAAGTCACTCTCGCGAAACCTGATGACTTCACGAAAGATCCCATGAGTGGCAAGCCGCTGAAGCTCAAGCAGCTCATGCCCGTCCACTTGAAGCGATCCGACGCCGAGACCAAGGGCGAAACTGTTGTCATGTGTGCGGTACATCAATTTTGACGGCTTTCATGTCGTGACTCTTTGACTAGGTGAGTAACAAGGCCATCACTCATCAACTTCCTGTACTCCTGCGACCTTCAGGACAAATCATCATGGAATCTCTCCTCAAGGACATGGTGCTGCCGACCATGACGTGTCCAATCTCAGGTCTGAAGCTGCGGCAAAAGGACATCGTGCATCTCCAAGCAGGTGGCTCGAGCTTCAGCGCACACAGCACAGTCGAGGCCAAGAAGTATCGACCAAGCATGACTTAATCAAATTTTTACACGCTTGAATACTTGTCATGGCGAAAGCCGCCATGCGTGAGAGCATTCACAGGGCCATACCGTCGGCGCAATCCGTCTTGGATTTCATCTGCAGTCATGCCGCTACGAAGCTGACCACGGACTAGCTGAAGCACTTGGTCGTACAGTTGAGCGAGGTGGAGGACTCGAATGGATGGCTCCGAGAGTGCCACGTCAGATATTATGCAAATGCTGGACTTGGGCACATCTACACACGTCATGAAACTTCCGATGTAGAGAGAGAGTGCGTACCTTGATCTACCAAGACATGGAGGCGTTCAATGGCGTTGGATTCCTTGGAGAAAGCAATCACATGCACTGCTGATGGAACGGTAGGCATGCTTTCTATTCCACAGAGTCAATGAAGAAGAGACGATGACAAGTCAGACGTACCGCGGTATCGCACTGGTATCCTGTTGTGTTGAAGGAGTCCTTGGGCAACTTGATTGAACAGCTCGGTCGAGTCGGTGTGGATCACGACTGGAGCATTGGGATCTGCAGAAGAAACAAAATCTTCAAGGTTTGCTGACAGCACGGATGCTGTGTTGATACAGATATCCCATTCACCACCAGCGACAATGTCTTCCACGGTATTTGGCGACGAGAGCACTACCACAAGGGCTTCAAGACGCCGCGTCATGGCTGGAAGAATCAATCAACTCGCCATCATGGAGAATTATTCTACCTTTTGAACCTCGATATGGTTGAATAAGCTGACGAACAGCACGCATAGTTTGCTTTGCTTGTGGAGCAGATGTGATTGACGAGAAGTCGACTTCAAGAAGAAACAGATCGTCGCGGCTTGAATCATGAGGCTGAAGGCACCACTAGGACAGCGCATTCAGCTTAAAATCGAGGCATTTTGTACCTGCTGCATATTTAGTTGCGTCGAGTCAAGAGCGTCATCTGTATCCAACTTTATCGGTGTAAGGTGGCTTCCGTGCTTCTGCAAAGACAACGGCGTGAGGTCGGATGTCGAAGTGGTCAACCGCAGCACTCTTGCCAAGGCCTCTGGAGTCTTCTTCTGCCTCCACTGCAAGAATTCGTTCAACGCACCGTAGCTTGCAACGATATAACGCGTCACGCGCAGCGTTTCTGACACGATCGACGGCTCTAACGCTTCATGGAGCGGCAATTTCGCGGCTTTGCAAAGAAGTGGCATGTCAATCGATCGCCAGACGACGCTCGGGAGCATGTTGAAAAGAGCGTACTTGCAAGCAAGTCCAAGGGGAACGGGTCTGCGGCACCGAAAGCATGCTTCTCCAAAGCCCAAGAGCGCAACGGCTCCAATCGTCGCCGCCACACCTTGCGATCGATCGTCAGTCTCCTCAAAGTCAGACATCTTGATTCACAGCTGTCAAATTTGGCCAAAGTTGGAATACGACAGTTAATTTGATTGGTTTAAATTATTTCAATTTTAACCAATCAATTTTATATAATGTTAGAGTGCGCATAACAAGTGATTAATAACCCAATTGACATTTACTGTTAAACTTAACGTTATCCTTATCCAGTATTGCAAAATCTGTCTTGCTTTAAGTGTCCTTGGCATTACAATCAAAACTAAAAATTCAGCGCAATTCTAGGCGTCGGCAATAATTACGCAGGGTAGAAGTCCTCAGCTAAATTTACCGATTTGCCTTGTCACATTTAGCAATAGCAATAGCAAACTGGTAGGAATGCTCTAAAAGGACAAATGGATATTTCAATGCTTTATGAGCTATTCCGCGTATGCGAATTAAAAGATTTCATGGATTTCCCGTCGCCGTTGACGACCCTATCGCCACTCAATTCAAGTCTCCCCCCAGCTAGAGACGTCTACGCGCTATAAGTTATACATTGTAATCATCACATGTTTGGGCATCCGTCGTGGTCCAACTGAAGATGTAGCCCCGCGTCATCGTCTTTCTTAAACGATCTGCCACGGCCTTGCAACATGGGACAGTCGAATCTTACGATGTGGCTTGTACAATGTACTTTGCGCACCCCTGACGACCACAGCGTCAATAGCGCAAAAAAATCACGCCTGTCCGGCTACATAGAGCTCAAAGCTCTAGTACAGATATCTACAGCAAAGATGAGGCCAAAATGGGCGCACGGGGGATCGCCATGGGTACTTATATAGTCTTTGAGTCGAGTTTTTGTATGACAACACCTGATAGGACAATATTAATTTGCAGGGGTGAAATTTACAGTACATCCTGTATAACTTTATATTCCATTTTTCCTTGACAAGTTGCGTCGACAACCAACTTCCACTCCGTGCGATGGCGAGCTCATGTCAAGCAAGACGGCCCTGCGTCACCACAAGCCATTGAGCCTCTGAATCCTCAGGTAGCTCGCCAGCCTTTCAATTTTAGGGCGGATATTCACTATCGTAACTCATAGAAAGTTCCCACCTTGGTAGAAATCACATGGGAACGTCCCACCTCCTCCACCCAGGCTTTGTCCGTGGTCGTCCAGTCGTCATATTGTCGTCATTTTGGTTGCACAAATGTCGCGTCCAAGGCTTGTACGCGCCGACCCAAGGCCGGCGAGTCCAGAGACGGCAGGATGCCAGTGCAACGCACCGCACACTGGGCCATCCAGCTCAACGCGTTGCACTGGTTCTCGCCCACTCGTTTCAAGGAGCTGTACATTATTCGACTGATAGGCACCCACAGCCGCGTGGAGCCCACCTTCTCATGGTTCGTATGCCCAAATCAATGGGCGGACGCCTGATCCTGCGGCCAATCTTTCCTTGCGTGACACGATCGAGCGCCTCGTCTGTCGCGTGGACAGTTGAACCCGTTGACGTTGTACTTGGCCTTTCTACAAATTCGACAAATATTTGGTGCAAATTTGAAGGTACTTTTTCGCTCAAAATAATGCTCCAATTTTTATACTGGATTAAAGTATTGGCATATATTTTGACCAGTTGCATTGAGAAATATTATGAACGGATAATCGTTTTGTCACTTGGAAGATCCGCTTCAACCCCCGCGATGGCCAGCACGGGTGGCAAGAGTTGACCCGACAACTTTCCCTCCACTCGAGCTTTCGCATACCAAGATGCGCGTGGATATTCACTACGAAGAGCACATGGCGCACATGGAATACATCCTCAAGAACGCGCTCGCTGACGCGGCGAATTGGATCTCCCACGGGTTTAAAGCAGGATGGTCCATCGACGTCGACAAGCACGGATGGAGAGTCTGTTCGCGCGTCAAGGCGAAAGAGGCGACAGAACAAAAGTTTGTCTGCATGGGAAAGCTCTACGCCTCCGTGAGTGCACTGCGTGATGCGTTCTACGCTGACTGCGATCGCGATTTACATGCGCTCGCGGCAGTCGTTCACGGCGACATGCTCATTGACACATCCGTCCTTAGCGTCCATGCTCGACGAACACCAGAAGATCCAGGTCGATTCTTTGGTGTCAAGTCCATGAAACTCAGTGCCAAGGGATCGGAAAGCTCGAAACGCGCGCTCCATTACGTCTACTTGGAATACACTGGCACGTACGTCGACCCACAGGGCCGCGCGACGTTCTACATCATCACCGAGCCGATCAAACAACACGCGGCTGAAAAGGTGTCCGTCGTCAAGCTATACCGTGAAAGAGCAGACGGAGCGACGGTTGATGCATTTGTCCGTGCACACGTTCACACACAAGCTGCTGGACCAGTGATGACGCTGTGGAAGGAGATGAATATGCACGTCCCGCAGTCCCTGACGAAGGACTTCTTCCCCTTGACGAAGGAAGGCTCAGTGTACGAATCGCTCGTCCTCGCGACGGGGCCATTCGCTCCGCTTTGGGACTATGGCAGGTACGTCCATCACCTTCATGATCGCCGTGAACGAAGATTTCTGTAGGAAGAACTGCAACGTGTGTGACAAGAAGTGCAATATGTGGCGGCGGCGCCATCACTGCCGCTGCTGTGGACTCATCATGTGTTCTGGCTGCACGGTCAAGCTCCATTGCGTGAATCGGCCGTCAAAGAAGAAAAAGGCGACGAAAGCGGTCGCGCAAGAGAAGTTTTGCACGCGGTGTTGGGTTGAAGCCAGGACGGTGGCTCGAAAGCCGCGATGTGTCACGGCGTCCTCGACACCGATCGAGTCGCATGAGAGCGCGCTGCCTGAAGATCCATCCCCCGAGGAGGACTTTGTGCTGTTGATTGATCCCCCGAGCAAGATCACCACCGCAGAATGTACGAACAGCATGCCATGGATCATTTTGACGGAATCTGTGGCGTAGGGTGGCAGTCCATGCGTGATTTGAATCCCAACTGCGGCCCTGTGTGGAATGGAGATGAAGCGTCCGTGGTGTCGGTCATGTCGTCGCATCACAGACGCACGAGTCGTCTCCACAACTTCAATTTGATCACGACACCGTCATCGAAGGAGGAAATCGCCGCGATGATGGACGAAATGAACGAATCGATCGCTGTGCAGTCCATGCTGATTCACACCATGAGTTCCATCATGACCCCGAGAAGTCCCCTCACTTGCTCGTCCACCCTCGAAGAAGAGATTGAACTCCTCTGACTTCCATCGTCGTGTGTGTGTGCCAAACTTAATCTATTCTGCTTTACCAAACCACGACGAATGTCTATCTTGGTGTCATTTCCGCTCGACTTCTGTGCTCCTAGACCTTCAAGGGAAGAGAAGCTCGAAGGGGAAGCAATTCGTGGGCATCGCGGTTGAAGTCTTCTGAACCTGCGTCCATGAGCGACACGTGATCTGATCTCCATGGCACGATAGATGCAAGAGGAGCTCGTTGTGACCCATGGATGAGTGCATACCATGGTTACTACAGTGGGGTCAGCAGGGTTCCCCGGTCGCTGCAGATGTCATTCAGGCGGTGCGTCCCACCAACGATGGAGAGCTACTGTAGCTAACGCAAGGACGACGACAAACTGTCGACTCTTGAGCTGTCCTTGTCATGTCGATGAGTTCACCAAGACGACACGAAGACTCTGAGCTTCAACTTGCTTGAATCGGAAGGAAGGTTTCTTTCCACGACATGGACTTGAGGGGGGGTCAACGTGTGGCTCTGATGGAAGTATGCATTTTGACCACTGACGTGCCGTAAACGTCATTACGGACATGCAACAACTTGGCGCCGCTGGGTTATCATGCCTTGATCCAGCGCTCCTCGACGATATGGGTTATCAATTGGAGGCTGCAACAGACAGAGAATTTGTCATCTCCAAGCTCTTGGTCAAGACATTCACCATCTTGTCAGATGAAGACATTGCACGTCAATTGAAGGGCCATGTCGGTTCAACCAACGACGCGACGACGACGCCAACGGAATGGAAGGAACGAGGCAACGTCCACTTTAAGAACCAAGCATTTGACGACGCGATTGCTGCCTTCATGCATGGTCTACGCGCTCTCGTCGTCAATTCTGCCGAGACGACGCTGCTCCAAGCCATCCTGTACGTTCAACATGTTTCTCTCCTCATCGATGCAGATACACGAATCGATGTGCAGCATGGCAAGCCAAGGCGCAATGGAAGCATGCATTTCAAGACGCAACACGAGCCATTCAAGCTCTGCCTACGTATGCCAAAGCTTACTTCCGTCGAGCCAAAGTCTTGGAAGCATTTACCGGCGACCAACCGAAGGCAGCTCAAGCATTTCTCCAACAAGTTCTTCACGAAGACAACGCAGACACTCGCATCGCCAAGGACATGCTCATTTCACAGAGTCTCGTGGAAGGAACTACAGTCGACATGGAGGGAGCGGCGGTTGTTCCATCTCCAGCCGCAACCATAATTATACCCGAGACTTTTCACCACCCGCACGTTCAAGTCGCTCTGACGACTTCCATGGGCCGCTCGCTGCAAGCTACGCATGGAATTGCCGCTGGAACTGTCCTTCTCACAGAATCCCCGCTGGTCATGGCAGTCGTCGACTCGATGCATTGTGCATTCTGCGGCAAAGTTGCGTCAAATCCATTTCCATGCCACCACTGCACGATTGATATCTATTGCAACGAAGACTGCCGTCGTGGATCATGGCGCGCTGGACACTCGTTTGAATGCTCCATGCCATTTCTTCAAGACTCGGTGGCTCGCGTCTACTGGCGCCTACTCAATCGCCGTCGGTTCCTCCATCTTGACGATAAACCCAGACCGACCAAACCAGGCCGATCAATTCGACCATGGGAACACAAAGACCTCTCCATCCTCCATGCTCTACTGCGATTCCCTCCAGTCCGACGGTGGCTTCCATCCCCTTCTTCCATCCTTGACGCAATGAAGACATGGAAAACATCCCGCGACGTCTTAGCTCTGTGCAGCCAAGCATCGGCTTTACCTATTGGTCTCGTTCTAGTCCAAGCTCATATTGATCCCCTCCGAATTCATATTCGATGGTTTCGATTGCCAGGAGTTGAAGTCAAGCTAGAAGATGCCGTGGCGTGGCTCAATGAGCTCGTTCACACGCTTGGATCGCACCAGCAGCTTGTCTTTCACGCCATGGAAGCCGTCGATCGGACCGCGGCACGACAAATTGGCTTTCAACCACTTCGTCAACCTGATGAATTTATTTGGCAGCCCCAAGGCGACGCCTTGACGCTGCAATCCCACATGGAAGACATGCCGCCCAAGGCTATCGTCGACACGATTGTCGCCGTAGCAGCTTTAGCCGTCGTGGATCCATGGCGAGTGCATCTTGACGACGCTCCGATCGACAGCTTGACTTGGCTGTTCAAATGGGCATGTCAGCTTCCTACGAATGTCTTGGCCATTACAGCCACGGAAACGACCCGCCGCGACGAAAATGCGTTGCAACAAGTCGAGCAGAAACGAATTGGCGTTGGAGTGTATCCCGATGCAGCCATGATCAACCACGCGTGTGCGCCCAATGCATTCGTGCGCTTTGACGGTGCCGCCCTCAGCATCGTCGCGAGCCAGGAATTAGCTCATGGAGACCATGTGACGATTTCATACGGCCCACATGCTTCCAAGATGGACGTCACGACGCGTCGCGCTCTGCTGCGGGCCCAGTACTTCTTTGATTGCCGCTGTATTGCGTGCCAAGATGAAGATGCAAATGCAAGCAATTATAGCTCCACGAGATTTCTCCAAGACACTCAAGCCGCAGAAGAACGTATTGCAGCGCTCCTTCCTTCCAAACTTGTCGAGGTACGCTGGTTGCGACGCTGCATGAACCCAGGAGTTGGTTCCTAGGCGGAAGCGAAGGCGCAAGTCTTGCTAGCAGTTCGCGTTGAAAATCTCCCACCGACGCATCTGCTCGTCGGGAGAGCGTACGATCTCTTGGCACAGATTGCAGCGCTCCAAGAAGACTTTGACCAAGCGGTGGTGTACTGCGAACGATCGATTGCAGTCGTGGAGACCAAGTATGGTCCATTGGATGCTGAATTGGGCCATGAGCTCTTGAAACTTGCACAGGTAAGCACGCAATGCTTCGCTCTCGTCGCATGATGCGTTGCCACTAGTTGCTCTTCAATGCAGGGCGACTTCGTGATGTCAAGGCGCCACTTGCAAGAGCGCGCACTGCATTAGCATTGCATTTACCAATGGGTGACCCAACGCTCGCTGAAATTGACGAGCTCCAAGCGATCCTTGCCAATGGCACAGGGAGATGAAGCGTTGGGCAAAGATATTCAAGTCACGGGCATGGACATGACTGCTCGTCTCCGCTCTGTCACTTGGACGAGGAGGTCTTTGAGCTCACGGGCAGCTCGCGTCGCTTTCTCCTCGATGGATGGATCCCGAGTCAAGCCTGCTTTTTGAAACCAGTGGAGAGCTTGATCGTAGTTGATCTCGACTCCCTGGCCATGGGTGTGCATGAGTCCAAGGTAATACATGGCAGGCCCATGGCCCCAGTCTGCCGCCTTCAAGTGCCAATGAGATGCTGAGATTGCCATGGAGCATGCAGAACCTTTTTGAAGAGACCAAACGCACGCTTAAAGTCTTGAGGAAAGCCACGACCGTAAGCATGCATCAATCCGAGATAGAAAGCCCCCTCGGCAACGTTCTACGCACAATGAACAATCACGCAGCATGCCGTGTGGTACTTCAGCTGCAGCTTCAGCGTACAGTTGCGCAGCCAGCGTCAAGTTCTGAGGCACAGCGCGTCCATATTCATAAAACACCCCTAGAGCATGCCCCGTTGAGTCTTTGAACGACTTGGATCGACCTACCTAAATGGAATTTGCCGCGGGCATTGCCGTTATCCGCAGAAGATTGAATGAGCTATCAGAATGTCAAAGACAATCACATGCGTTTGATCTACTTCAAGTGCTCGCGCCATATTCGCCGTAGTTCCACGTCCCTCTTGAAGCATCCTGGAACAAGATTTCAATTAGCCAAGGGAGGGGATGGACTTACGTGCCGAGGAGCCATTGACTGTCAGCATGCCCTCGATTCGCCGCGGCGTTCAAGAGCGAGTAAGCTATTGAATCATCTTGATCTATGCCTACGACAGGGACGAATTCATTCGCGCGGTCTTGGCGCTTTTCTCTACCACCATCGCCAGTATGATGCAAGAGTCCGAGGGTGAACTGCGCTTCCAAGTGTCGTTCGGCTGCTGCTTTGCGGAAGAAGCGGACAGCAGCTTCTTTGTCCCGAGTGACGCCATGGCCATAGTATTGCATCAACCCAAAGAGGTACATCGCTTCTAGAAAGACAACAACGTCGTGGGGGAGTTCCAACAATTCAAACCTGGTTTCTCTTGGTGAACGCCTGTCATGATCTGTCGCAGCGCACCTTCATGCATGGGCGCATTGGGATTCGAGAGATCCAAACCGTACTTCTTTCCAAGGTCGAACTGCAGCGCCGCGAACGTCGTCGTCCATCGCCAGACAAAGAACCCGAGCCACACGACCAAGCCGCGACGGTTCATCCGACGATCTTGCACACGACATCGGACAAGCTTGAACCGGTTCAGTGAACCGGACTTTGAACCGGTTCAGTGAAGACAGTCATTTTTCAATTTCCACGCAGCGACACAGAACATGCCAGTGTTTCCCGCGCTCTTTCGATGGGGACATCACTGCGAGAACGTCAGCTTGGCCGGATCCTTCAACAAGTACGTATATTCCATCTCCCTCTTAATTCTATGGATGATTGACGCACATGATGTAGCTGGGGAGACAAATATCCGATGGAGAAGCAGCCAGACGGGACATTTTCGATCGTCTTGGATCTTCCCCCAGGCCTCTATCGATTCAAGTTTTTCGTCGACGAAAAATCATGGAAATATGACCCGGATTTTGCTTTTGCTCCTGATGCATACGGCAACTTGAATAATTTCATCACGATCGTGGAATCGACGACAGGTGAAGTTCAAGTACCGATCCCGACCATGCTTCGTGGATCCGATGGACATGCGACCCCTACAATGAACCCAGCCGCAACGATTGCATCGCAAGAAGTGCGAAAGCTGACGAAACGGCCTACAATTCTCCCACAGACACTAACGCGTCGTCCAAGCACAAATGCATTTTCGCCGCGTGTCAAGGCCCCATCCGAAGTCAAGGGATTGCCTCCGGCATTTATCAAACGCGACGTATGTGATGCGAACATTTTTTAGGCTTAATATCTGACTAGTCTGTGATCCGCTCCGATGATGCTGAGTATGGATTGAAAGTGACGGAGGAACATCTTGCCAATCGATCCCACCGAACATCGTCTGCGGGATCAATTCCACGTTCGAAGAGCGAGGAGTCGCTCAAATCACTTGCTACGGATGTTGCAGAGAAACTGACGTTCGCAGCACCAAAGAGATCATCGTTTGTGCGCGAATTCAGCCAAACCAGCATTTTACTGGCAGCCCGAACCGAGGTACTTCAAGATCATAAATACGTTTCTCAGGACATGTCTTAGCATTTTGGTGGCGACCTGGTTACTCAGGAGCATCAAACGCGCCAAAAGGTATATGAAATAACTACTGAGTAGAGCTTATGGGCCTTTAGGATGGCGGTCATCGATCGACACTCTCGTATCCAGTCTCAATGACGAACGATGCCCAGCAGCGCAGCGGCAAACTTCTTATCGTCCTCGTTGGTCTCCCTGGGCGTGGCAAGACATTCATCGGCCACGTACTTGCACGTCATGTACGCTCAAAGATGTATCCTACGTTGTCTGACGAACGTTTCACAGTTGACTTGGATGGGACATGCTACACGTGTCTTCAACGTCAGCGAATACCGTCGCAACATGGTTGGGGTCGACAAAAAACATGACTTTTGGAATCCCGACAACGCAACGGATTCACAAAAGCGTGCTGAGGTAACAAATGCATTACGTAATAATTTAAGAGCTCCGCCTAGATTGGTGAGCGATGCTTAAGTGATGCATTGGATGCACTTGAGACCGATTCTTGCACTTGTGCTGTGTTCGACGCAACAAATGCCAGTATTAATGTACGAGTCTCTGATCTTCCTTTCTAAGTCTGCCAACAGCGCCGACAATTAGTTCGCCAGCAAGCAGCAAAGCGTCGCTTTACGTATGAAATATTGTTTATCGAGTCAATTTGCAACGACCCCGAGCTCATTGCGATTTCGATCAACGAAATGAAGCTCAATTCGCAAGACTACACTCACAATACACTGGACGAAGTGACTTCAGACTATCACAAGCGCATTGAACATTACCGTGATATTTACCAACCCCTCGACGAATCGGAGCAGTGTTCATTCATCAAGGCATGCTCAATCATCTGCATGTGATTGACCCATGTGATAGATCATTGATGTCGGCCGCCAAATCTTTTGCAACCAAGTCTATGGCTACCTCCAGTCGCGTATCATGTTTTTGATGGCGAATGTGCAACTCCGTCCACGACCTATATGGCTCAGCCGCCACGGTGAAAGTGTTTACAACACTCAGGTCCGAAGCTAATCTGCTATATTTCGCTCACTTCCTTGAAACGTTAGGGCTTGATTGGTGGCGATTCGCCGCTCAGTCCATGGGGAGTGAAATATGCTCAGCAGCTGGACAAGTTTATTCAGGCACATTACCCGCCCGACACACCATTGAGTGTATGGACGTCGACGATGACTCGCACGGGCCAAACTGTCGAGCGAATTGCAGCACACGGTCGCATTGTTGTCAAGTGGAAGCAGTTGGATGAAATCGACGCTGGCATTTGTGATGGTATGACATACGAGCAAGTGGCCCAGCAGCTTCCAGACGAATACCTCGCTCGCAAAACCAACAAATTGCATTACCGCTACCCACGTGGCGAGTCATATCAAGACGTGATCCACCGCTTGGAGCCCGTCATCACCGAACTAATGCGTTTGGACCGTCCCGTCTTGATTGTTGCCCACCAAGCCATTCTGCGTGTCTTGTACGCATACTTGACGAACAAAAACCCTGAAGAGTGCCCGACCATTGATATTCCTCTCCACGTCGTGATTCAAATCACTCCAAAAGCATATAATTGCGAAGAGGTGTGGCACCATCCACTCTAGGCACTCGCTCGTTTAATTCTGCAAATAAATACCAAACTGGATCAAACCCAATCTTTCAAGCGCATGGCGTCCACTGGAGCCGTACTCAGCAAGCTCATCAGATGCGATGGATAATCGTTTGCATCAATTTGCATATTGTGCACTTGTCTTCTTTGTAGTCGGTTGTGGAGAGCAGCGAAATTTAGCACCCTTAGAATGTTGACAAGTGGATGCGGCACCACTGCCGGCGAGATTTCGGCGCCTGTTGAGCTGAGCATTACTGGCAAGTGAGGACATTCCACTCACGCAGTGTTCTCGCGTTCCTTTTTAGTCAGGCTTCTCGGGGGGACCCCCCCAGCACCAGAGCCCCCCTTCAGCTGCCGTCCAACTTCAAATGCTACTGTGTGATCGAACCATCAAAGTGCGAGTACAGGGCTTTGCGGTTGATTAAAGACAACAACAAATATTTCTCGAGGGAGCATCGCAAGATTCGCAATGCACACAAAAGCCATGCATGTATTTACTTCTTGGACACTCAAAAAGCTCAAATAGGCTCTGTCTCAATGCGATGAGCGTGGGGGGGATGAGGTTCATCATTCGGGGGAACCTTAACGAACAGCCCAAGCCCTCCTTGAAATTTCGCGCAGGGTTGGGGCAATTGATAAAATTCCCAATACTTTATTGAAAGCCTCGTACAAGGTGAGCCCGCGAACTTGCAATCCTGAAGCTCATAACAAGCTTGGCGAGGCACTAAAATGTGAAGAAATACCAGCAGGTATCAGCTAGACATACTACATAATGCCTCTCGTCAAGTCGCAGACATTTCAGACGTTCGTTCGAAAATTGCGCTTTACTTTGAGGAACAAAGCTCGAACTCGAATTAAAAGAGACAAATACTTGGACGCGCCATTCCGTATAAAAAGGAGACAAATTGACTATTTTCGTCTCTGTTTGATTTCGAGGAATGTATGTAATTTAACATTTGACAGCTGTGAACACTGAAACAAAGGAGACATTTCAGGCGTCTCGATAAATCTTTATAAAATAGAGACTAAATGGTGCATAATTATTGGAATTAAAATAGCTCACTCTGTAATGTACGTTTGGTGCTTTGAATCCATTCCATTGAAATTCAACTCGAGTATACAAAAACCAAGATGTTTCAGCATTTTAGACAATAAATTGATACGATTTATCCGGCTGATCGACAACACGAAATGGTCATTTCACCGATTTCCGAGTCCATTTTTCAATTTCCTCGACAGCGAAACACACCAAAGCAATGGTCGCTTGCTGCTTTCACCGCTGTCTTGAGACTGCCCGTCCTGGGAAACCTCAATGCGAAAAACACAAGAAGAAGCGTATGTGCACGGTGGCGGGATGTGTCAACCAAGCCAACAAACACCGCTTGTGCGTATCGCATGGTGCTCGCAAAGGCGTGTGCAAAGTGGCAGGCTGCAACAATGAAAACCTTCGCGTTGACGGAAAATGCTTCACGCACTCTAAATCACCTAATGCTGCAGCTGCTTCGGCAACCATGACACGAGTCACAACTGCTGCTCAACGCAAGTTGCAGCGAACTACCACACAACAAAAGTACTCGCCTCCTCTTGATCCGCTTGAGCCACCTTGTTCGGCTTTTGAATGGTCAAATTTCCTGGACGAGCTTGCTGAAATCCATGCTGCCATGGACATGCCATGGCACGAACTCGAGTTGTTTGACGACCACAACGATGAAGAGTTTGATTCTTGGTTTGAAGACGAAAGTTACATCTCCAGTGGCAATGAATCAGATGATCTGTTACAGATCAACAGCTGGTGCGCGCTGTAGACGAAAGTCGTCAACCTGTACATAACTCAAGCAGCCAACATGCAGCCATGAGACCGAAGCAATCCATCGTCATGCCTATTCATTCTCAACAATCCTGGAAAACAAAAAACACAATTCATTTGAAAAAGAAATTCGACAAGAAAAATATTGATTGGTTAAAAATACTAAAAAAATCTCGATTTATGTCCTTTAAAGCAATTTGATTGGATAAAAATAAATGAAATTCATGTGTCTCGTTAATTATTGCGACACCTTGTCAACAAAACGACCATCAATCACGCAAGTAGTGGGCGTGACAGCAGTTCACCAAGGCACAATGGCCCGGCGACGGGATCTCAATGGAGAACAAAGAGCAAAGCCAGTTTATATAGATAGCAACTCTTCAACAACTCTGTCGCCTTGAGACAACAGAAGAGTCAGCGCTTTCCACCTGTGGTGCTGCGACCACCATTGGGAATAAATTCTGGCCAACGAGCCGTCGACCAAATATTTCAACTTTCTCGCCATCGCTTACTTGTCGCCATAACAACTGCAAGTACCGATGTTCATTCGTGTGCTTGTAGCCTGGGAGTACAAGTTGGGGTCGAACTGATGTATACTTAAAAGCGCACGATTGTGGAGCCAGCTAAATTCTCGATTGTGTCGTCCACACCTTGGGAATGAATTGCGCTCGTGGGACACTTTTTGAACGAAACCCAGCGTGGACTGTTGGTATAAGCTCGAGTTGTTTGCAAGTTTAGAGAATTTCAAAGGCAACGCAGCACCTCCCCACGGAAATCCAACTCGCTTGCGGCTCCATCATAATCCAATTTACAATGTCGTGCATGTTTTGCAATCAACCAGCCTTGACTGGGAAGACGCTCTGCTTTCAACACCGAAAGAAGAAGCCATGTTCGGTGCCTGATTGCATGAACCAAGTGAACAAAAAGAACCTCTGCGTTCGCCACGGAGCTCGCAAGGGCGAGTGCAAGATGCCAGATTGCACCAACAAAAAACTACGGGTTGGTGGATATTGCTACCAGCATCAAGACCAACGAGCAGCGCCATCGTCTGACCCAGAGACTCGCACTCAATCTGCAGTAATACGGTGTGCGAAACGCGAAACGCATAAACAAGAGTATGCTCAAGTGGATTCTGTAACACCGGTCGATAATGCCCTCCTCGACTTGTGGAGCGAATTCTCACTCAGCGAAGACGACGACATTTCACCGGCCGACACGCCCATACCAGTCGTACCGATGGACGAAGAGGAAGACCTGACGAACTTCATGCAAGACATGTCGAATTTTATGGTAGATCTCTCCAACTTTATGCTCGAGCAAGGCATGATCTCCGAGTGATGTCGAGACGACACCGCCAGCAGTCAACTCACCCATAATTAAAAATGATATTTACAGTTTTACCAAATATTTTTTATACAAAATTGAAGTTACGAACCGCATGGATTCATTTTGAGAAAATCTCTCACGACGCTCTTGAGAAGCAACGAAGACGGTCACTCACGGTTGTCGCTGGTGATGCTTCTTGGACTACACATGACGAGTTCAACAATCGCGAGCTGCATGCGTGGTGTACCAAGAAACACAAGGAAGCTCCAACGAGATGATAATCACCTTATGCGTTGGGTTGGGTCAACGATGATCTTCGCCAGACATGGATCAACAGGTTACTGTACGGGCCTCAACTTTTGAGCTCAATACGCGCAGGATGTCATCGTGCTTGCTTTCTTCAATAGCCAGGATATTCTCGTAGTGTATGTTGCTCTCTGTAGCAGCAACATGAACCACTTGCTCTCGAATGTTAATAAGATCAAACCTCCTACAAAAGATTGTGTATACTCGTACTGCATAAGCTTGAGATAACTTTGCTGTTCTGCAATTCTTGGTGTGTCCAGTGTCTGTGACCTCTGTCATGCTGAAAGCGCCACATACGGTGGACTTTGCCAGGATGTCAATGTTGACAAGAGTCGTTCTCGAGCTTTCATGTGATCGTATCCATCCAAGGACGATCTTGAAGCTACCTAGGTAATTGAGCTGGATTCGTCATGGAAAGATGCAAATACTTACAGTTAGTACTGTGCTCCACAGTGACTCGAGCTGCTTCGTCATGACGCTTCGTCAGGGAACAAGACCTCTGTTGACCGCGAAGAATATTCCCTGGAACCATCCAATATTACGTGTCATCTTTCGCCCATACACTGGACTCACCGGAAAAATCCACCAAAGACACTCCTTGCGATACACGACAGACTTTAGCTCAATATACATGATCTCTTTCAAGTCGTGGCAAGCTGTCGTCTCCAGGCCTTGAGCAAGCAGCGCTTTGTCGGTCGCCCTGGTGTTGGATCACCCTCCAACTGACAGTCAAATGCCGGTTAATGCCATCTTATCCGGAAAAATGTCAAGTTATCCATGCAAAATGTCTCGTTGATTAGCCCAATCCGTCCACGGCAGCTGGCGTCACCGGTTGTTTGCTCGATGGATTCTGGATGGTCTTGTCGCCAGATGTGTCTTTCCAGCTCTCTGTCAGCACCGCAACGACTGTAGAGAACGCCACAAGCCGCACTTCCTCGCACAGATAAGCGCTCGTATCTGAAGCTTCTATACTTCAAAGAATGTTGGTTTTCGCGTAAGGAATGTTGGCGCATGGCGTCCCCATGGCCGTTGCCGCGGCGTTGCTTTGGCCATGCTCGTCGATGACTCGACTGCTGAGTGCCTTGACGAACCTCCTCGTCGGTGAACACATTCGCGTCATTCAAGTGGCCAAGTTGCTGACACGTTGGCGAGCTTACAAATCTTTTTCTTTGGTCCTCAGATCGTGTTCACTCTACGGGATTTCCGGTGCGTTTCCGACGGAGTGGCATCTCATCGGACGTGGCGACTTTTATTAGTCATGGGACGAACGCATCATCTAGCGACGAGAGGGAGCAGCCTACGGTCTCACGACAGTGATGGCACTACGCCCTACACAACGCTTGCTTGTGCACGTAGTTGGATTACACAACGACAAAGCTTGCTCGACGCTTTCGCTCTCGTCACTCCATGCGAGTACAGTAATCCATCCGACCGATGATCGCTTGAATGTCCAGCCATGAAACCCCGAGTGGACAGCACAAACCGGTGTCGCGTCTGGCTTCTAGAGCTTCCTGGTCGGCCAACGCGTCATGACGTCTCAACGTGCAATGCTGGTTGGGATCGGTACGTAGTTCATCTATCTACTTTTCTGTCCTGCCTCAACGGTACTTGGACTTGGAAAGCGATGAACGCTCATCGCTTTCCAAGTTTACGTGCTGTGCGCGACTGAATCGTCCGCCACTGCTCTTGACATCTACAAGCAATTCATGAGCAACCAACCAGACGCCGCCGTCGCCGCAGATTTTTCACATGTCACGAAGTACATATATATTCTTCGACCCGACCCTCGACGGTCCATTTTGTCGCCTCCAACTTGACGCGCTCCGACGTGTATACCTTGCTGTTCGTAAGATGTGGCCTGTCTAACGCAGTGGCAGACGCTCCGCTCGTCCCCTTTCTCTCTCTCTCTCTTCAGACGACTGTTCTTCCTGTAATGCAAGATGATGAGTGTGGTACACTACTGTATGTAGCAAGCTCCTTCGGATCATTTGGTGCCACAATTGAATTTTCTCGCAGCAAGGCAAATGCAGCACACTCGCCGCCAACAATGCGCCACGGCCACCGTGCCCACCACCGCCTCAAAGACAGCAGTATTGGCCAAACGCCGCGCATCGGCCGAGACACGAAAAGTCCAACGTGAAGCCGCACAGTTCAAATACTTTGGCTGGAAACCCACGAAACCATGCGTTCAGCCGACGATGTGCGTCCTCCAGTGATGCTGCCGCCGACAAACTTGATCGCCGACATGCAACTAGATGTTAGGAATGTAAATATTTATATGGAACGCCACCACAACTGCGTGTACGAGTCTGTCTATTCTACAACTAAAGCGCCGTGATCCGATACAGCTCGACACCCACGCCTTCGTCGCCTAACGAGCGATGCTCTTTCTTGGCGATCGTACGAACCAAAGTGGATGCCAATGCGGAGTTCGACGACAAGTAACTCAAGAAGGAGTCAATCCCGTCTTCGTGCCGCCGTTCGACTGCCACCAAAACGACGCAAGCAGGGTTTCGCGCACAGAGTACATCCATCGTATCAGCCAACGCAACCCATGACTTGCCATAAAGCGGCTCGTAGATGCAATCGCAGCTCAGGACAACGTCGAAATCGCCGCTCTTCTCAAAAAATTTGGTTGTCGCGTCGCGTCCCCAGCTCAGTTCCGCGGCGGAAACAGAGGAGGAAAAGTTGCTCGCGTTGCGGCGGAGATTGGTTCGAAGAAGAGGCACGAGCTCAGGCTGTTCTGTGATCATGACGTTCGCAGCACCGAGGACTCCGGCAACCATACCAGGCACACCACTACATAAGTGATCATCAATCGACGATGGACAAAGTCAACGTACATTCCAGCACCAAGCTCCAAGACACGCTTTGACTCAAGAGGGACGTGATTGAGTACGTGATTGGCCAAGACAACAGCAGCATCCCATACGAGGGTCCCGGCCCAAGCGGCTCCAGCGAAGAGCGGTGCGAGTTCGTCTTCGTCCTAGTTGAGTCAATGAGGACGTTGGACGCTGATTCCTCCGAGGAAAGTCATACAAGCAGGAGAGTCAAATCGAGCTCCTTGTCACGGACGCCAATACGTATCCGCTCTTCAATCACACGGACTGAATCTGTCTTGACCACAATCGACTCTTCCGCCATCGTCGCTGGTGAATGGATGGAATAAAGACAGGAAAATGCAAGTCAAACAAGAAAATTATTTATTTATATTGAAAATAATATAGAAAATACCTCTATAATGTTATTAAATCGAGGTATTTTACCGAAATTCGTGCACTTTATCAAGTAATATGTTCTTATAAACAGGTATTTTTGAAATTTCATGACAATATCATGAGCCCTGTCGAAACGACACCCATCAACAACATAGCAAAAAGACAGAAGAGCCCTCTGTCCCTCAACAACACTACGGTGACTAAACGTATTCCAAGTGTAGTACGCAGTCAGCACTGGATACTGTTTCCAGTTGCGTTGATGCCACGACGAGAAACGAGATGGCGGAATCAGCATTTGGATCGTGAATCAACTTGTGCTGGCCATCTCATTAATCGCCTACAAGCTTTAAAAATTGATTAGATGCTCTTTCCATACTACTTTATACTGAGGATCACAGTGCCAACTCCAGCGACAACTCATCCGACGAGCAAATCATCATTTCTCGAGTGGATCTCATGTCCATGTTGAGCAGTCTCGTCCAAAATGATGGGACCATGGTCTACTCGCAGTCCGGTTCAAGCAAACTCCCACGTGCAAAATCTGCTCTTTCAAGTGGGAAACCCTGGGCAGAACCCTAATCTCGTCTAAAAAGGGTAGGCTTCCCGTATGAGGCTGCACTGTTCGCAGTGACAGGTGAATCGTGATCAAGAGATTTGCCCTACATAATTTCTAAACCGCTGGCAGTGTCGGCTTTATGAGCTAATATTGCCAGCACCCAGAACATGAATTTCTTAAATCAAATTAGACGACGTCGCGCGAGTGGGCTTGAAGCCATCGGGAACGGTATTGGGCTGGCGTGTCATGCACAACACACGCTCCCAAGTGCGACCGACAGGATCCATCGTTCGGGGCGAGTTCTTGGTGATGGCAGTGATGGGGAAAAAGACAGTACGATTGGCACTGAGACCAACAGTAAAGCCAGTGTAACCAGCCATTGCACCGTGCACGGCGTTTTGACCGAGCAACATGCAGTAGAGACTGTCAGCAGCATTGGCAGGCACACTGCGAATCATGTACGAAGGATCAATGTACTTGACCGTGGCCACCTTGCCAGACTTCTTGAAGTGGGCAATCAATTGGTCCTTCATAAATTGGCCGATGGGTGGCAATTTCTTGTTTCCACCTACATTGCCATGAAATACTCAAGTGAGAGATGAAAACTCTTACCAGCATCCACTTGGGCGGAGGTTCCGAGCAATTCTTCGCCAGCACCTTCAGCGACGACAACGACAGCATGCCCCTTCTGTTCAACCACACGCTGAACATGATCCAAACAGCTCAATGGTCCTTCCAACACAATGGGAACTTCAGGAATGCAGCAGAGATCGACATCACCACTGCTGAGCGTAGCGTGAGCAGCGATAAAACCGGCCGATCGACCCATAAGCTTGACAACACCAATGCCATTTGGAACGCAAGTGGCTTCAATCATAGCAGAGCGAATTGCACGTTGGGCTTCTTCGACAGCAGTGTTGAATCCGAACGACCGATCTAGCAAATCGACATCGTTATCAATGGTCTTGGGGACACCAGCAACCGCAATTGGCAATGCTCGGGCTTTGCATTCGTCAGAAATAATATTGGCAGCACGATGCGTGCCATCACCACCGATCACGTACAATTGATTGACGCCATAGGTTGTCAAGAAATTGAGGATCTTCTCCACATCAAATCCACCGCGGTTCGATCCCAAGATAGTGCCACCAATGTGGTGAATGCTACCAACATTTTTAGGGTTGAGCATGAGAGGAGCTTCCTTTTGCTTGAGGTCACTCCATTCATAAAAACCACCGAAGCCCATACGAATGCCATAAATGTCACGCACGCCATACAAATTCCACAAGGCAAGCGTAATATCTCGGATCACATTGTTCAATCCAGGGCACAATCCACCACATGTCACGATGGCTGCCTTGACCTTTGTAGGGTCAAAATATAGCGTGGAGCGTGGACCGGCGCGCAAATAAGCTCGCGACACGGGTTGTTGACGGGGATGGCGACGGATATCACCGAGAATGACATCTTCTTGGGACATGATACGGTTGTAGGTCGAAATGCGGTCATATTCTTGACCTTCCTTCTTGTCTTGCGTATCAATATTGCGTTCGTTGGGGTAAAAGGCATTCTGTTCGGGCAACCATTCTGCAAGGTGAGGGACAGGCAACAAGTATGTGTCGTTAATTACAATGCCATCCATATGACGCATTTCCCCGAAACCCTTGGGGTGCTTTGCCAAAAACGGTGGCTCAGTTTCCGTGACAGCAGGCAGCTTTGACGTGTCCGTTGAGGCCATGGCGAGTTCAAAAATGAATCTTCCGTCAGGGATCGCCACAAGAAAATCCACACATTATCCGGATATTCAGACTCTTATCCGGAGATTTCGTGTCGGGTTGACACAAGGTCATGCGTGTTTTATTTTATGACTTCATTTTTGTATGGCAGTCAACTTTTTCTGTTGATTTTCGCGTTTCTGCACAACCATTGACTGCAGCAGACCGCTGAGGATGATGAGAGATGCGCCAGAGCTGTTGCGCAAGGATAAGGAGACGTTTAGGCGTCTCCTACTGGTGACTAGACGGCATGCATGCATCCAACCCACGAGCTATTGAACACATGTCAAAAGGCTCGTCATTCCGAACTGAGGTTATCTCCACCGTCTATGGGTGTGAAGACATCGGATGCAAAGACAAGTGTCGAGGATATTTGCCACCGGACCTGGTATGCTACTGTGATAGCAATTTCTCGAAGGAAGGGTGGTGTTGAAAAACACCAATGAATATACTACCAGAGGATGGTAGGGAGGGAAAGCAATTTAAGAGCGTTCACCACGGATGCGGCGGGCCAATTGAATGTCCTTGGGCATGATCGTGACACGCTTGGCGTGGATAGCGCACAAGTTGGTGTCTTCGAACAAACCGACCAAGTAGGCTTCAGCAGCTTCTTGGAGAGCCAAGACAGCCGAACCTTGGAAACGCAAGTCGGTCTTGAAGTCTTGGGCGATTTCACGCACCAAACGTTGGAAAGGCAACTTGCGGATCAACAATTCCGTCGACTTTTGGTAGCGACGGATTTCACGCAGAGCGACCGTACCAGGACGGTAACGGTGAGGCTTCTTCACACCACCAGTGGCAGGAGCGGACTTGCGGGCGGCCTTGGTGGCCAATTGCTTACGTGGGGCCTTGCCACCAGTAGACTTGCGGGCAGTTTGCTTGGTACGAGCCATGTTGAAGTGAAATTGGATAATGGAAGAACTCAGGAGAGAAATTTGCAAAAAGTTTCAACTTGGCGAGCTTTCTGGCGCGCGCAAAAAATGATTCCACCAATCAAAGTGCCCATTAGTTTAGTACGGGTACTTGATTGGTGGTAGAGACTAAAATGCCGCCAATCAAACTTGGTTATTTAGCATTAGCCAATCAAATAGCAGATATCGATCCTTGAATTTGGTGGGAAAGTCCAGCATTTGAGTTTGGGGGTGCCTTCTCATCTCATTTTCAATTTCGATTTGATCAACTCAAGTAACAATGTCTGGTCGTGGCAAAGGTGGAAAAGGTTTGGGCAAGGGCGGTGCTAAGCGCCATCGCAAGGTCCTTCGCGACAACATCCAAGGTATCACCAAGCCCGCTATCCGCCGTTTGGCTCGTCGTGGTGGTGTCAAGCGTATCTCTGGCTTGATCTACGAAGAAACCCGCGGTGTGCTCAAGGTTTTCTTGGAAAACGTCATCCGTGACTCCGTCACGTACACTGAACACGCCCGCCGAAAGACCGTCACGGCTATGGATGTCGTGTACGCCTTGAAGCGTCAAGGCCGCACTTTGTACGGTTTCGGCGGTTAAATTCTCTCTGCTTAACCATTACCTCAATGGTTTGCATATCTCTGGTGTTTTTTAACACCACCCTTCTACATGAGAAATCCACTCACTGATCCTGAAAATTGCCTCTTACCCACAGGCCATAGTAAAATGGTATGCCGCTGGAAACTTTGCGAAGAGAGGTTGTGAAGCGAATCTTCATCCGAACTGAGTGAACGATTTCATCGCATGGCTGCCTCGTACACCTCCAATCGCTGTTGCAGATGAGGAATTCCTCTACCGGTAGACGACGCATAGCCTCATTCTTTGGAATTGGCGGGCAACCACCTCTACTTCCACTGCCCGAAATTGTTTCAATTGAGGTGCAGCAGTGTTTCCCCGTTCTCCAGTGGTTGATTCTCGTCGTAGATATTACACTCAATGTTGATACTATAAAATGACCCGATTTCCTATTCCTGGCTATCTTCATGTTCCAACTCTGCCAGCAACTCCTTCGACGGATGCCGTCCATTGATCAGCTACACACATAGATGGCTAAGACTACAGGTTGCTATGTGAAAACATCTTACCTTGCAGACAAAGGTCAAGATTTGAGCTTTGCCAACTTCTGCCATGGCTCGGGGTCCAAACATGTAGAATTTGACGCGTTTGCCGTCTGGGTCGATCTCAGAGTCACTTGTCAAGTATCTATGAAGCGCTCAGGCCACATTAAGATACGAGAACGTACGTTTGGGATTCAAAGGCCTTGAGCAATAATGTTAGATCGCCAAAGACGGGATGCTTCTTGTCACGGATGGATTTGTCCAACAAGGTCAAATTTTTCCACAGCTTGTCTGCACCACAATGTTCAATACGAAAGCAAGTGAGGTACATACCTTCTTCGAGTCGACGAGCTGGAGCGCACCAAATAAAACCAAAAATCATCATCAAGAGTCCTCGCTCTTTCTTTCCATGGAACTTGTTGACTTTGATGAGATGGCTTTGGTCAGCAATGCTGTTGACGATCAAAAAGACGTCCTTCTTGCCCGAACCTCCGCCGACAAAATCATCAACAGCAACGGCTTTGTAGCCAAAGATTGTTTCTAGTTTCCGCGCAGCGTGGCCCAAGAAATATCTAAGATGAAAGTAAGAATGAGTTCGTGGTGGAATTTAAGGGTCACCTTGTGACGTTTTGATGGCCTGGGAAGACGGCTTTCCTTAGTTCAGGAAGCTTGACGGGCTCAAAAGCACTCGCCTTGTAGAGTAGATAGCGCACTGTCTTTGCCAATAAATCTTCTTTGGTCTAGCATTCGCGTCAAAACACGGTCTTTGCAAACATACGTTACCTTTGAGTTCATGTTGGCGATACTTGTGGGCTCATTGTCGTCATCGTCGTAGACTTGGGACATTGACTGTGTCGCGACTTCAACAGGTTCTCTTTGTGTAAAGTCTAAGTCATCCTCTTCGTCGTCACTGCCTTGCTTCGTTTCGCTTTCACTATTCCCGCGTCGAGCCGACAGTTTGCTTCGCTTCGGATTGACTTCCATTTCGTCGTTGGAGTCGTCTTGCACATCTACCTCGTATTGTGACGAGCGCAACGCCTTCCTCTTGTTGTGTCGATCCTAAAGTACGTCAGCTCCGCGCCACAGAAGAGAAAAGATAGGGATCCTTGCGTCACGCACCATGCTGTCGATTTTCGCGCCAGGAACGAAATTTGCTCAAAATAAAAATAAATATTGGATTTTCTTTCAATTATTTTTTTCAACTTGATAGTACTAGTAGTAGCGCAATGTTACTAAAGGCTTACTAAGTACTGTTCTGCACTGAAACTGAACAACAAAGCCTTGCATTCTGCGCCGTGTTTCGGCTCACTCTTGCGTAGTTTTTCTCTCGACATAGGCCCTGAGTGCGCGTATGTAGTCATGAAATCTATTCTGGAGGACTTTGCCTTTGAATAGCAATACGAGTGGGGCGATTGGACCACCCATTGAGATCCACTTCGTGACCCGGCATTGCGTGTCGGAAACATGCTCGATTTGTTGCACCTTTTCAGCCCAGAGCAGCCAGGATGGAAGTGGACTTGATGCGACGACAAAACGCTTCCGTTCGGGTAAATCTTCAACGAGCAAGACAGTGTCTGGTGTATCACTGCAGGGTTTTGACGTGTCCAAATGGATACAAAAGATGATCGTATCCCCGGTGACAACTGGCCCTTGCGTTTGCTTGGTGGCCTTGGTGGCATATGTGCTCCAGGAGCCATAATTCTCTAGGTCCAAGATCGTCTCAAACACACGAGAAGCTGGCGCATCGATCGTATCTTCAGCCACAATCGAGAAATATCCCGATTGACGATTTGGCGTTGGACGAAATTCTGTTGTCATGCTGTGCCGAAATTGAAAGTGAAAATTTTGACCACCATTCCTAATGACAAAAGGCGAAAACACACACTCAACCTTGTATTATACGATGGGTGGCTGACTCGTGGCCCTCATACGGCCCATCCAAGCAGCATGTACCTGGTATTGGCGTCTATCTATGGCACATTCGAGGACTATATTATCCTCCAATTTAGAATCGAAAGCAACGGCATGGAGTCACTGTCATCTCTGCATTCCGTCATACTCTTACTATGGTTTCCCAATGGTGCGTGCATATTTAATAGCTAGCAGAGATCCTTCAACATCACTGAACACGCTGGCAACTATTGTGAAGAGCTGTAAATTGACAACTCTCCATGGTTGATTTCATCTCGACAGCTCCTAAAATCTTGCACCCCTGTCTCTTTCAGATATGGCTGTGAGTCCTTGGGGGCGTCCGTCGATCCACCTTGTAAATGTCGACGGGGACGTATGTCGAGCAGAGCTGGACACAAATACTTTGAGTTGGCATTGTGGGGAGGCTTTCAAGCAGCAGTCTGAAGTTCATCTTTTGTCACGAAGACGCATCTTTTGTCAACTTATTGTCGTTCGTTATCCGAATATTTATCCGGATGAAATTCATCTATAGAATGATGGACTCTACAGAATGTATGTAAGCGCCATTTATAGAAATTGCGCCATATTTCAAATTTGACGAGCAGACGAAGAGTCAGCAAGGCCACTCTGCCCATGCAATTCCTCAACAACTTGATCAATGGCAAAGGAACAGTCCATGTTACGGTAGACAAGCCGTATTACATGTCTGGTGAGCTCATCTCGGGCTCTATTCACGTGGATGTCCGCGAACCGATCGAATGCAATGGTACGTCCATCGTTTGGTTGTCAGACCGAGTCACTCATATGCTCTTTCTGTGTAGAAGTGGTTGTGTTTGTCGGCGGAAAGGAAAAAGTCTCGTGGTCAGAGCAACACACGAGAACGGTGGATGGGAAAACGCACACTCAAACACGTTATTTCACCAACCGACGAGAATTCTTCAAGCAGAAAATCATCCTCTACAATGTTCAGCACACCCTACCTGCTGGGCAATATGTCTACCCATTCCAGTATCAGCTCCCTTTTGGTCTGCCTGGATCATTTGACAATCAACACGACAGCAGCGTCACGGCGAAGATTGAGTATTACATCAAGGGAGCCATCGGAGTCAATGGCTTCTTTAACCGAGATCTCAAGAAGAAGCAAACGTTGACTGTCTACGCTCAACTTGCGGGTGTGGTCGCACCTAGCGTTGGCGAAAAACACCACACAGTCCGCTTGATGTGCTGTATTCCCCAGGGCACTTGTACTCTCCGAGCAGCGATGGACAAAAACTTGTACGGTCCTGGCGAAGTTCCTCAAATCCAAGTGGATATTCAAAACCAATCGAAGCGTGACATCCGTACCATGCAATGCCGCTTGAACCGCAAAGTTGTTGTCGTTGGATCTGGGAAGACTCGCACATTGCGACGAACGATTTGCACAGGGACATTTCCTGGTGTCGCTGCTGGTATGTCAATCTCTCAGCCTCAGTCGTTTCAATTGCATGGCTCTGGCATGTACCCATCGACGATGGGATCATTCATCACGGTTTCTTACACGATCGACATTGTATGCGATATCGCGTGGTCCCCTGATGTCGAATTGAAACTTCCAATTGCTCTGGGGGCGCCTGCCCTCGTTCAAGTCCCCGTGGCAGTTGGCATTCCCATTGCCGAAGAGACCGGAAAGAGTGATGTCTAGGAAACATAGAGAAACCCCAAGACAGGCTGACTAGGACTAGATGATTTAGGTTGACAAGCCCAAAAGATATCCATCTCATGAAAGAGTTTTTCTGATTGGTGTTTGAAATCTGTTTTTAGACTTGTGCCTAACCCCGCTCAGACATCTTTCGAAGAGGTCGTGTTGCGAGTTCCACCAAATAAAGACAACCACCAACTCGACCAATTTGCACTCCGCTTAGCGGGACACAGCAGAGGACATGAGTTGTTTCGTCACGAACTTGCTCCACATGCTCATCTCGACCCCATCGAAGGCACAAGTCTAAAAATAGAATGCAAACACCAATCAGATAAACTCTTGCATGAGATGGATGCCTTTTGGGCTTGTCAACTAAATCATCTAGTCCTAGTCAGCCTATCTTGGGGTTTCTCTATGTTTCCTAGACATCACTCTTTCCGGTCTCTTTGGCAATGGGAACTGCCACGGGGACTTGGACGAGGGCAGGCGCCCCCAGAGCAATTGCAATAAATCGGCCAGGTCGACGATCATAAAGATAGGCGTGGTCGTTTCATCATGAGGCATAGCGTGAGATGGCGCTCTGTGGTTCTACGATATGTCAATGGTTTGGATTTCAAGGATATACACCTTGTCTCTAGGTATGTCCGTGAGATCGATAACACGATATTATTAAATCGCTTCACCTTTCGGCCTAAGGGATACGACATGGAGCAGGGATATTCATGCAATATATAATTTATATATTTCAACTTAGGGCGATCTAGAGCCTGCGTAAAGCTGGACAAGACTCGACACGACACCCCAACCAACCCAGACTTTCAACACGTAACCAGCAGTCGTTGTCGCGACGCCACATGCTGTAGCCACAATGGATCCAAGTCGGGACACCCACTCGTTGGCATCCCCATCGATAAACTCTGGGCGTCTTGCCTCTTCGTCTGGCATGTCATCGTTGACTGGAGAGAGTGCATTCATGTCAGCAAACAAAGGCACTGGTACCCCATCGACGACCATCGGAGCCTTGTCTTGACATGACGGCGTCCAAGGCAAAGGGCGACTCGTCCAGTTGTGGACGTCGTGGGTCAACGTGTCGGCTTGGAGAGCGGTCGCACCGACGAATGCAAGAACCACCACGCTCATCACCACCAGACTGACTTTGACACGTCGATCGAACCACCGATTGCTTTCCATGTCTTGATCATTCTCGTCAAAGTTGACCGTTGTCCACCACGTCTTGACTGCCCAACAAGCTGACATGGCAAGCCAACTCGTCCACGACACGACGACCACCAAGAGACTCCACGCATGGACTACCATGAGACTGGCGACGCACATCCAGTTCATCTTGCTGTCGTCTGCTGTCGCGCGGGACTTCTCGTGCATGCATGCAATCTTCATCGCAGCCACTTGGTCTTCGAGGGCAGTTGTCGCCGTGTCCTTGGCCATTGCCTCCGCCTTGGCTGCCTGGAGTTCGCTTGCCAACACAGCCACTTGCTCGTCGAGGCGTTGGACATCCTGGGTCTTCACACTGAGCTGCGACTTGACGCAGGTCAATTCACTCTTGAGCGCTGCCACTTGCCCGCGCAGTTCGCGTGTGGTCACCTCGGCCTCCTCAAGCTGTGGCTTCAGTTGGCCTTCAACGACTTCATTGATGTACGACGACAGCACGTCGACAAACTCGACCTTTTCGTCGATCTCCTCACGCGCGCTTTGTAGCTGCTCGCGGCATTGCTGGAGTGCAGCCTTGGTAGCTTCGAGTTCTCTTCTCTCGCTTTCCATCGGGCCTTCTTGCATGATGTCACGTGGTGCTTGCATCACTCGATCCTCGGTAAATTCGGAAATGAGAGAGCGTGGGTTGTTCTTCAGAATGTCATCGCATGGATATTCTTCAAATTATTTTGGCTCTGTATCCCATCTCTTCCTTGTCGCTGCCTTCAGGAGTGCTGCTGCTGCGGATCTTGCGCTGCATGTGGGCAACAGGCTGGAAGCAACAAAGTCGCCAGGTCAGTTCTGACAGGGAGCAGAACCACGAGGATACTTTCGGTCAAGTTTACACATGTCAAGTTGTAAAGTGTTCGTCAAGAACAGACTATTTCGTGTAACTTTAGATGTTGTCAAGTTGTAAAGCAGCAAGTCGTGCAAGGTCTTTGCTTGATCTGACCGAGTGTTTGACGTACACTTTACAGCTTGACATGTGTAAAGTTACACGAAATAGTCTGTATTTGACGTATACTTTACAGCTTGACATGTGCAAACTTACACGAAATAGTCTGTTCTTGACGAACACTTTACAACTTGACATGTGTAAACTTGACCGAAAGTATCCTCGTGGTTCTGCCCTGTCAGAACTGACCTGGCGACTTTGTTGCTTCCAGCCTGTTGCCCACATGCAGCGCAAGATCCGCAGCAGCAGCACTCCTGAAGGCAGCGACAAGGAAGAGATGGGATACAGAGCCAAAATAATTTGAAGAATATCCATGCGATGACATTCTGAAGAACAACCCACGCTCTCTCATTTCCGAATTTACCGAGGATCGAGTGATGCAAGCACCACGTGACATCATGCAAGAAGGCCCGATGGAAAGCGAGAGAAGAGAACTCGAAGCTACCAAGGCTGCACTCCAGCAATGCCGCGAGCAGCTACAAAGCGCGCGTGAGGAGATCGACGAAAAGGTCGAGTTTGTCGACGTGCTGTCGTCGTACATCAATGAAGTCGTTGAAGGCCAACTGAAGCCACAGCTTGAGGAGGCCGAGGTGACCACACGCGAACTGCGCGGGCAAGTGGCAGCGCTCAAGAGTGAATTGACCTGCGTCAAGTCGCAGCTCAGTGTGAAGACCCAGGATGTCCAACGCCTCGACGAGCAAGTGGCTGTGTTGGCAAGCGAACTCCAGGCAGCCAAGGCGGAGGCAATGGCCAAGGACACGGCGACAACTGCCCTCGAAGACCAAGTGGCTGCGATGAAGATTGCATGCATGCACGAGAAGTCCCGCGCGACAGCAGACGACAGCAAGATGAACTGGATGTGCGTCGCCAGTCTCATGGTAGTCCATGCGTGGAGTCTCTTGGTGGTCGTCGTGTCGTGGACGAGTTGGCTTGCCATGTCAGCTTGTTGGGCAGTCAAGACGTGGTGGACAACGGTCAACTTTGACGAGAATGATCAAGACATGGAAAGCAATCGGTGGTTCGATCGACGTGTCAAAGTCAGTCTGGTGGTGATGAGCGTGGTGGTTCTTGCATTCGTCGGTGCGACCGCTCTCCAAGCCGACACGTTGACCCACGACGTCCACAACTGGACGAGTCGCCCTTTGCCTTGGACGCCGTCATGTCAAGACAAGGCTCCGATGGTCGTCGATGGGGTACCAGTGCCTTTGTTTGCTGACATGAATGCACTCTCTCCAGTCAACGATGACATGCCAGACGAAGAGGCAAGACGCCCAGAGTTTATCGATGGGGATGCCAACGAGTGGGTGTCCCGACTTGGATCCATTGTGGCTACAGCATGTGGCGTCGCGACAACGACTGCTGGTTACGTGTTGAAAGTCTGGGTTGGTTGGGGTGTCGTGTCGAGTCTTGTCCAGCTTTACGCAGGCTCTAGATCGCCCTAAGTTGAAATATATAAATTATATATTGCATGAATATCCCTGCTCCATGTCGTATCCCTTAGGCCGAAAGGTGAAGCGACTACTTGATTTAGATGTGTTCTTCCTTCCAGTCACGACTTGGGGAAAGGAAAGGCCTCGGGGGAGGCGGGGGGGTTGGAAGCTCATGTATTTTTTCAACCATAGCTTCTCAAATTAAAATTCCAATGTGGATTACCTCGACGCTGAATATTGTGGTAGTTTATGCTTATTCACATTTTGAAGATGAAAGCTCTGTAATAAGGAAGCGTTCATCGCTTGCAGTGGGGCAATCGAACTCGTTCAAGAAGGGAAAATGCTCTCTCGATCGCATTGTTTCACCACCGAGAGAATGAATTTGCATCGAGAAACATACGAAGACATAGGATATCTCGGCCGATGCCTATCAAACGAGGGCTGGAAAGGCTTAAAAAGTTCGATGTATTCTCTTATGAGTCTAAGGTTGTGGTGTCAATTGTTTCATGATCTTGAATGGCCAGAGCCGCAGGTGGTGGGCTCTTTCGAGGGTGGCCAAGATGAATGGGCATTTGCAAGATGTAATATCCGATTCGTATTGGCAAGCAGCAGAGCAAGAGTCCGAACGAGCGAGAGCCTAAAATACTTGCAAAGTACGACACCGAGACGACCGTTCCGCGCGTTGCCTGCTTCAATCCATCGCTTGGTATTTCAAGCTGAAATCGTTGCTTCAACGTCGTGCCTGGCGCGATGACAGGGAGCTGTCCAAAGGAGGCGACAATGTTCTTGGTATGGTGTCGCCCCTGGACGACCAGATCAAGCTGCCGCACGATTTGGTATTCCATGTGATGGCAGCTTTGGGTCGATTGATTTTGAATCTCCACGTCGACTTGAGCGGTCTCTCCAGGGACGTACGGGAACTTGTCGGTCGTTGCGAGGAAGTGCCGTTTGCCTCTTGGAATACAGCAGAGGAGACGCATCTCGACTTCTTTCTCGGCAACCGTTGGAGAACCCGTGGCTGGAACTGCACTGTAGGTAACCATCTTGTACTCCTTCTCTAGCGATGTTTGGGCGGGTCCAGTGACGCCGACCATGCCTTTGACAAAATATTCAATCCTAGCATCGATGTCACGAGCTTTGTCGTTGTCAAACGAGCCAGGAAGTCCAGACGGGAGTTGGTGCTCAAATGAAAAGATGTGGTCGCCTGGAGGTAATGTCTGTTGGACGCTCTTGAGAATCAACTTTTGCGAGAGAAAGTCATGCTTGTTGTCGTAGTTTGTCGAGCTCTCGTTGTCGCTTTCGACCCAGTGAACTTCTTCTTTCCCCAAGAAATGAACTGCAATTTCTACGCAAGATGAGCGATAGATATTGTCGACCGTGGTGGAGGTAACGTTACCATTGCATTCGATGGGCTGGGTAACGTTGATGCGTATCGAGCCTGCCACGACGTCACCCGTGAAGTAATGAGACTTGTCGACACTCAAATCAATCGTAGCAGGGACAGCAATCGTGGACGCAGGCTTCGCTTTGGTCTTTTTGAACATAGTTGATAATGACATTCGTATGACATGCCACAACGCAGTCTTCGGCAGCTTTCATCCACTGAAACGTCCGTCTTAATTTAGTTTGATCTATCCTTGTCTTGAGTCTCAATCACATTGCTGCAGAGCCATCAAGAAATATCACAGAGCTTAGCCATATTCAGCTTTTGATACACCCGCGGTCGTTGAGAAAAAGCTCAAAATCGACACCCTCTACAGGATCCCGAGAGGCCATTGTATTCTACTGGCGCAACCATCGACATATTCCTTTGCGCCCAGGAGATAGATTGTCCTAACGGAGATTCAAAATCCCTCCAACTCAAGCCTCCGCGGCATGGAATTCCGACTTGTTTGACATAGAATCCCCGTTACAGAGACGATAAATATTTCCCGGCAAACCTTCCTGCTACTCGTTCGATCTCAAGTCTTTCCTTGACGTTACTGCCATCATGCGAATGAGCTGGAAATGCTCAAAGAGCTGGAAATGCTCAAAGAGCGACAATATGCACACGAATCTGAGAGTGCTGCGTCTGACAAGCAATTTGGCTAGTCCCCACTCATAAACACAGCTCCTCTGGGCACACTAGACTTGATTTTCGCGTTCGACTCGCAATCAATACGCATACAAGCAACGGTTTAAGCTTGTCAAAATGTAAAAATCCGGAAAATAACCGGATCACGACCTTTCAACCAAATGTGAGAAGAAAATCAGTATCTTGACTTCTGTGTCGAGAGCAACTCTCCGTTCTCCTTCCCTTCTTTCCAAGACACGGACAGCAATTTCTAGCGTCCATAACAGCGTGAGTTCAACACGGAGATACCACTTGCCTCGATGGGCTCGACGACATCGATGCGTCGCGAGCCCGTCGTGACATGACGAGTGAAAGAAAAACGCTGGTCGAGACTCAAATCCATCGTCGCTTTCACAGGAACGACAACAGTCAGTGACGTCACACGTGGGACTCTGTCGGCATTTGCTTTCGATGGAGAGAGTGGTTGGCTATTGCAATACGCCACCAACTGCAGTCTTCAACAGCTTTTGTCAATTGAAATGTCAATCTCAATTTAGCTCGATAGGCTGGATCGCCGCCGCAAGCCCTTCCTTTTTCAAGCGCATCCACGGCTAGTATCAAACGCAGAGATGGGGGACTATAGTACTCGTTGTATGGCTGTTCGGCTGTAGCGCGGCTTTTCTTCTTGGACTTTTTCATCTTCTTGGACGTTGATGGAAGCAGCGGTCATGGCGACGGCTCGGGCTCGACGATGGCTCTATTGTCCTGCCATTTGACCACCCCTGCGACGTCGGAAGGGCTGTCAATTAGTTGGTGCAAGAGGGTGGAGAGACCAATGTTCGCCATCGCGAAACGTCTCGCGCGGTGTCAATCATCACGTTATGCTGTCTCAATCGATCATGGCAATGCAAGTCACATCTCCAGCGCTCTAAACATAGCATGCGCTTTATCCGTCTAAGTCGGACCGAGTCGCTGTCGTCCTTTTCTATGTCTACATCAAGCCTTCGATAAAAACTTTGCACCCATCGCATGAAGTCACGGCAACTTTATGGTCCTCCAAGGGTTTCTCCACTGCATGCGCGTGGAAACAAGACAAGGATCATGGACGAAGGTTGGTGTCTTTTTATAGATGCGAGAGATCACACGACGAGATTGCAATTTCACAAAGACGCCTAGCCACACATTATGCCGAGCCGCCGGAAAGTTTTGAACCATGGCCGCGGCGCCATTCAGTTGAGTCTGGACAAGGCGCACTACATCTCTGGCGATGTGATCACCGGCTCCGTCTGCGTCAATGTCACCGAGCTCATCAAGTGCAATGGTACGTCGATCAAAAGGATCCCCAAGGCGATCGCTCTTCGTTTGCTTTGGCATGTAGAGATTGCCATTTACTTTACAGGACGCGAACAAGTCGCATGGAAAGAGGATCCATCGGACGGCAAGAATGAAGTCCGATATTGCACCAACAAGCGTGTGATCGTCGCGCAGAAGCTCGTTTTGAAAAATACGCTCACGAAACTGTGCCGCGGCGAACACACATATTCCTTTCAATACCAGCTCCCCTATGGCTTGCCAAGCACGTTTGACAACCACGGCGATGCTGACATTCTCGCCAAGATCGAGTATTTCATCAAGGGCGCCGTGAGGATCAAGGGGGGAACCAACCAGTGTCTCCAAAACGAGCAAGCGTTGCTTGTCTACTCGAACTTTGGGGGCAGCGTCGCTCGTTGCAAAGCCGAGAAGGAATGCGCGGTGCGTCTTCTCTACGCCATTCCTCAAGGCAAATGCACGCTTCGAGCCGCGGCGAACAAACCGTTTTACTGCCCGGGCGACGTGGCTCAAATCCAAGTCGATATTCAAAATCCATCGAGACAACGGATCCGCAGTTTGGAATGCCGCTTGTGCCGCCAACTTGTCGTCGCGGCGGGCCAGATTCGGCAAGTCAAACGCACCATTTACAGCATGGAATTGCCTGGCGTCGCTGCAGGTGCTACGACGACTCAACTGCTGTCGTTTCAATTCGCACGCACGGCGTTTCAGCCGTCCACGGAGGGGAGTTACATCCGAGTGACATATACCATTGACATTGTCGCCAATTTTGCATGGGCAATCTCAAAGTGCGCATTCCAATTACAGTCGGCCCACGACGGACCCATGGTCCATCCATTGTCGATAGAAAGTGCAGCAGTGCGGAGAAGAATGGCATGACCAAACGACACGACGTGGAAGACAATAATGGGCCAGACGAGTTGTTGCTTAAACACAGCAACGTTGAAACCAATGAACAAGACGTCGCCAGACCAAACTAACAAGACATATGAACACTGAAGAATCGATCTCACGATGCTTTATCCCCGAGAGTCCATGTTGCGCTTGTTGCAAGTGAAACCTTCTATCGCAAGAGCCTGCTACTAGCTACAGAAGCATCGGCATGGAGATTTCTAATGCTAACGAATAGAAAGCCCATGAAGTGCGTCGAATTTCACAACATGCTCGAGGAAACGCCGCTCTCTTCACGCTCGCTGTGTCGAAGATCGCGAAAGGATACGATCCGGTTAATATCCGGAAACATCAATGACAGAAGAGACATTCTCCAACTTTTGTATGACATACTTGGCTTCATTATGCCTTGCGTGCGACAAAATGGATATTTTTTTCTATAAATCAATTTGTTTCGTATATACAAAAATACATACAATCGTGAAATTTATATTGTCCTCATCGTTTGGAAGACAGTTTGCCCTACGCGATTTAATCACCCCCAATTGGTGGAAAATAAACTCTTCACATCGCCGACTTCATTTCGCAAAATGCAGGAAACAAGTCTTGTGTGCGCCGACTTCTCGATTGAGCTTGAACGTTTGAACCGTGTGGGAGCAAGCACTCGCCAAGGATACCAGTATGGAGTGAATGAGATCGTTAAATGGATCCAAGCAAAAGGTATAACACCAAATGGGCTTCTTTTATCATTTAAGTAGGCAAACACGAGCTCCTCGTTGATGGGGAAATTGATCTAGAAAACTTCCAATACGCAGACTTTCTTCTTTTTTTACAGGATACGATAAGAGAGTCAAATCTTTCGGTTGGTACTCTTTCTGGCTACAGGAGCGCGATAAAAAATCTCTATAAGCAGAAGTCAAAGCTGCTTCCTCTAGAATACGGCGACGATATGAAAGTAGTATTCCAGGGTACATACATATATTGAAAACAATTAAACTTTAAATAGGAATAAAACGCATGATTGCAACTGAAAACCAAACTGGTTCGAGAAAAGAGACTGGAAAACGACCTCTTAGTTCCTCGCTTTACCAGCAGGCTTGTTTGGCAACGTTGAAATTGCATGACCATGGATTTGCCCATCTATTTTTAACATTGGATTGGAACTTGATGTGTCGTTCACGTTCGACAGAAACAATTCGGTTGAATCATTTTTCTTTGCAGGATGACAGTTTTGGAGTTACCTTTTTTCAGACTAAAACTGATCAGGAAGGCGCTAAACCAAAGGAACCTCGTCATTGTTTTGCCAATCCTTTATCTCCATCAACTTGCGTGGTGTTAGCACTATCCATCTATTTAGCATGTTGTTCGCAGCTAGGTTGTGGTGCTTTGTTCCCTGGTTCAAAACAAAAAGATAGATTTGGCAAGATTTTTTCAAAAATTATTGCCGAATTAACTGGAAATGGATCTTTAAAAGTCGCGTCCTACGGGACCCATTCTATTCGAAAAGGTGTTTCTACGTTTGCTTGTAGTGGAAGCACCGGTGGACCATCAATTGTCTCTGTATGTTTGAGGTGTGGATGGTCTCTTGGTGATGTGATTGAGAGATATATTCGATATGAATCAGCGGGTGATCAGTACCTCGGTCGCGTGGTTGCTGGGCTGCCATTAAATAATCGTGAATTCGCGTTGTTGCCACCTCATTTTGATAGCTCCCAGAAAGACCCCGTCGTCCTAGATTGTATACGAGAATTATTTCCTAATATCTGGAATGTGGACAGCTTCCGTGGAATTCCATCCTTGTGTCTTGCGAGTCTTGTGTACCATTCTGAGTTTCTATTGTCAACTCTTTCTCCAACCCATTCACTACTCTCAACGCCTTTGTTCCAAAATAAGCGTCGTCTGGAGTGTCTTAAACCTCTAGTTATCTCAGGATATGAGAGCGACGGCGGCGCTGTTTGACAGCTAAAAGTCGTTGCTAACTTCGCCCAATCTACGTCGGCATCTTTGGTTTACGTTACAGAGCTAGCTTGAGAGTCTCGGACTCGCCAGACGAAGCCAAGGGCATCCAGCTGCGCTTTCTTTGCATTGGAGATCGGGCGGCGGCGTAAATTGTTGACCATGTAGCCGAGTTTGAGGTTCCACGTCTGCCGTGGCCATGCTGGGTCTTGATCCGGCACGATGAATTTATACCGCACGAGGAGATCGCCGTAGTTGCGCTTGTATGCCTCGAGCGCCATGAGGCTGCGGTTCCACTCGTACTCGTCGGCGTTCCAGACAAAGCCCATCGCATCGAGCGTCTCGCGTTCAGAGGGCGTGAGAGTCTTGACGCCGCTGCGAATGTTGCCGACAAAATGGCCAAGATGGATATCCGCAAAGTCTTCAGGCCAGTCGGGATCATTCGATGGTACGACGAGGCGCAGCGGCACGAGGAGGTCGCCATGGAGTTGCTTGTATCGCTCCAATGCTCGAATGTTTCGATGGAGTTGATAGTCCAGTGCTGCCCAGACAAAGCCAAGAGCATACAGCTCTGCACGACGCTCGTCTTTGAGCGACCGACTGGTCAATTCCGTGCGGAGATCGTGCACAAAAGCGCCCAAGTTGAGATTCCAAGTCGTCTCGGGCCATTCGGCGTTGTTCTCTGGCACGACAAACTTGCAATGGACAAGAACGTCGCCATAGATGGCTTTGTACGTCTCGAGAGCCAAGATGTAGCGGCCCCACTGGTACTCATGGGCATCCCAGACAAATCCCATCGCATTGAGCGCTTCGCGGTGTTCTTCTGACACGGTTGTGAGCCCGCTTCGTATGTGATCAACGGCACTGCCCAATCGAAAATTCCACAAGTCTTTCTCCCATTCTGCGTCGTTCGCAGGGACAACAAACATCTTGGGCACACAGAGATGACCAAACACGCGGTTGTATGTCGCAAGAGCACGCAAGCGAAGATCCCATTGATGTTGCTTGAGGTCCCACACGAAACCAATCTCGTCCAGTGCGGCTACAATCCGAGGATCCAGGCGTCCTTCTCGCTTCTCACGTCGAAACGACGATACGCTGAACGAAATACCATGGAGATGCGGCGCAAATGGTTCTTTGTTGGGTACTTTGAACCACACGGGTGTCAAAATCGTTGCAGCGGGTCGACCTTGTTGCTCGTGAACGCACTGCGCAACTTGCAGAATCCATCGCTGAATCTGTGGCGATATCGTCTGCGGTGACTTCTTTCTCGTTGAAAATGTGCTCATTGAAGCCATCCATGCTTGCTGGACAAGACGACGCGCATCCTGCCGTGGACGGCAGAGTGACCACATCGACCAGTTCAAATGAAAGTAAAAGAAACCCTTCCACCCTTCAACACTTAAACCCTCAAACCCCTTAACCCCTTAACCCATTAACCCCTCATTTTGAAAGTGGCGGCATCGCGCTCACACATTCGGAGTATGCCTGAGAGGGGTTTATCCTGCATCTTGAGCAAAGTAAAGCAACAACCTGTGCAGGATGTCGAGTTGAGCGCAAGGCTCATTATCTCGATCGCATCTAAGCCATGCAAGGATGGAAATTCGGTTGTGTTGTTAGTAACAACACAACCATGGTCATCGTAACAAGGGGTGTGCAGCAAGCCTGCCATCTTCGACAGGAACCCGACAGGAACCCGACAGGACAGCCAGTTAGCATTCCAAACAAGGTTTGAAGGACATAAATGCAATGCTTGGTTAATCAGCTTTAGACGCATGGAGTTGCGGATCCTCTCAGTTGGCGGAGGAATCACGACGACGGCGTCGTTTTTCACGCTGGAATTCATCTTTCGAAGGCGATCTAGATTAAAGAATGACCTCAAGAGTAGGTGGAGGATATACCTTGAGAAGGAGCGCTTGTAGCGACGTCGTTCATACGAGCGGGATCGACGACGTTCTCGAGAGTCGGATCGACGACGACGCGAATCGTCTCTTCGTTGAGGAGACCTCGAGGATCGCTTTCGAGAGCGAGGAGATGCTGGCGACGACGACGCCTTTCTACGAGGGGAGCTGGGGGAACGATGACGGCTACGAGGCGGAGTATCAGCTCGTCGACTCGGAGGACTAGACGATTGATGCCGACTCTTGCGAGGTGCAACTTCGCTCTTGGCAGGAGGCACAGGAGACGCAGCCTGATCTCGTCTAGCTGGAGAATCAGCTGTCGATCTTGCTTTGTAAGTCGACTCTTTCGTCGGACTGGAAGATCGGTGGCGGCTTTTACGTGGCGGTGTAGGCTTGGCCTCCTTGACCGGAGATGCCTTGCTCGAAGGACGACGATCTTCAGGAGAGATGCCACGTTTAGGGGAGCTCGATGCACGGTTCCGTCGACGGTGACGTTCACTTGGAGAACTCGATCTCTGGCGCCGATAATCTTGACGTTCACGCGAAGGAGTACGTCGGCTGCGTCTGTCGGGCGAACGGCGACGAGCAGGTGGACTGTTTCTCCGACGAGACTGAGGAGATGGACTTCGCCGTCTCTCTCGATTGACAGGTTCACGATTGCGAGAGTTTTCGTCATTTTGTGGGGCGCGCGGTTGGGAAGCTTCAATCGTGGGCTTTGATTGCTGGAACGACTCCACCCTTTTGGCCAAACGTTCTTGTTGCTTCTTTTCTTTCTCGCGCTTGGCTTCCATTTCTTTTTTCTTCTTGTCCAAAAAGACTTGAGGAATACCCGTTGGGTTTTCCTGTGCACTCAAGAGCAACGTCCAGAGCTCATCCATAAAGGCATACGCATCGCCTTCGAGAAATCCCGTCAAAGCAACCTGCATTTCTTTTGGGTTCAAAGCTTCCAAATGATGAGGCGGCTCCAGCAGATTGATAGCTGTAGACACGACAATATCATCCTCAAAGCCTAGTAGTTCTGTAATCTTTTCTGTGATCCATTGGTTCATTACTTCCTTGTTCACTTTCGAGATATCTACCTTGTGCTTGAAGCACTTAGGAAAGTCCATTTTCTCCATCAATTTTTTGTGCTTGTTGAAGAATCTGCTGTCTTGATCCAGAGTAGTTCCCTAATATCGACTTCAGCGTCTCCATGGAGCAGAGAGCGATCAAACGTACCCGGAAGAAGTTCGCACCCGACGCCATCTCCTGCTTCCACCAAAATTGGATTCTGGGGCGGATATCCACATCCGGCTGATTATCCGGAGCATTATCCGAATTGTCATCCGGATAAATGTTCGACAAAATATGACCCAACCCACAACTCAACAGAACGCAACTTTTAAGATCTAAAATCTGCGGCCTCTCAGTTTTAGATATCTCTTCTCCAGCATACAACAACCAGCTCAACTGTGATTGTTACCCTGGCTCGCTCCCGGATCAAGTCATTGTTGGGGCAAAGCTTGCCTGTAGCAGTTTTGATTCCAATAAGAATGCAATACTACAAATTGATTGGCTACTGACGTCGATGGACGGTACTTGATTGGCTATAAAATGTTGAATTAGCCAATCAATGGCCTTCATTCTCTTTATTTATCGAAATGAGGCCGCCTCCACCTCGCCCAATCACCAAGGCGGACTATGCGGCGCTTATCCAGAGCGACGTGGAGCTGTATCCAACGGACAATCCATTGACGCCAAGTGTTTTGTCAAAGTGGTTTCTCCGGCATCCTGAATTTGGCATGATCTACGAGTCGTTTGGGTGTTGCATCTTTGTCCCGCTTGTGCCTCAAACATGGCAAAAGTTTATTGACAAGGAGATTGAAGAAGTCGATCTTGTCGATGGAATCTTCGATGCAACGGCAACAACGACGGGTGAGCTGTGTCTTCACCTCTATCACATCGAGAAGACCGACAAATGGACCCGTGAATTCGACCGAATGGCGCAAGTCGCTATCCAAGACGTCCGTATGATTATTCATCGTCTCAACTCGACATGCCAGGGAGGTCCTGCAATTCACGTGACTGGCTGCTCAGCGTTGACGGCATCGCCGTCTGGCTTCAAGATGACTCGTGATGTCTTTCAAATGAAAGTGCTTCATGCCCCTCAAGAAGTTCTCTACCGTCATCGATTGGATGGCCATATTTCCATCTTTCAAGTCGGCGACGTCGTATCTGATGATGAATGGGATAAGATTGGTGAAGTACAGCTTATGGCGAATAAAGACCAAGCCGCTGCGCTCTTTGCTTAACCTCAATCTGTGTTCCTTTCATCCTTCCAACTCGGCAACAAGCATGGGTTCCTTCAAATCCCAGCTTCGTGTCCATTTTTGCCGCATCTACTAGCATGCCTCCACCGCCACCACATCATTAGAAATGTTCCTGTAATTCCATCACGCAGCAAGCACTCCGTGGTTGGAGTAGCAGTGGAGTAAGCGTCTCCCATTACGTTTGAAGCTTTCTGCAGTTTCCTTGCAGCCATCGACATGAGGCTGCCTCTCGATCGTCATGGCGCTTTTAACGCTTAGTGAAGGAAAAGAAAGAAGTGTTTGAGCATGGACATGCCAAAGTCCCTCAAGAACACAAGCAATCCCCCTCTCAAAGTTTTGCCCCAACCTCGTCTCCATCTCGAGATTACAACGATGTCGTCCTGCTTGCCATGGTCCAAGCCAACACAGGGCTGAAAACGTTTGTCGTCGTGGCATCCAAGTGAGCTTTATGAATCGTTTCCATTGAGTTTGGTTGCTCATGAGCAGAAAGTTCGGAAACTTTTCGGTTGTCAAAGAGTGGCAACTGTTCTAAAACTATTTTAAGAACAATTCTCATTGTCTTTTAATCTATTCATGCCATCATGGATCATTGATCCTCTCAACGACTACACGCAATGAAAGCATATCTTTTCATCATGCCGTTGACACATAGTGCAGGAGATTCCGTACAACTTGTCTACGATGAGTTGAAACCACAGGACGATGAATCCTGGAGATTAGCCGAGTCTGGTTTCCAGCAACTGGTTGTCCAGATATTTCTTAAAATAAATTCATGTGTCGTAAAATAGTTTTAGATACATTTTTAGAAAGCTGTCTTTTAATCCTGGTGATGGAAAATTGTGATTGGCGGAGCGCTGGTGGAGTGCAATCGACGGACGCATTCGAAAAAGCGACCATGGCTGACCGCGCGCACTTGAATGATACAATCGACGTCGAAGATGACGAAATGATCCTCGAAGATGAAGTCACGGAGGAATACGACCTCGGCGACATGCCAGGTACACGTTGTCTTTATTGGAAAACTCACACTGGCTGTAGAGGAGGATGACGACGACATGGATGTCGGCGATGAAGACGAAGCAGATATCACGGCAGAAGTCGTGGACGATGCTCGATTGGTAGGCCATCCACAGTAAGAGCCAAGTCTCAATGCCGATCGTAGGTCTTTCGCGGCCATACAGGTCCCGTGTATGCCATGGCGATCCATCCTCTCGATAAGAGCATCGTGCTCAGTGGTGGAGGTGACGATGTTGGGCTTATCTGGAGCATGGACGATCTCTCAATCAAGCACGTTCTCAAGGGACACGAAGACTCTGTCGTAGCTGTCGGATTCAGCTTTGATGGCACGTTGGCTGCCACTGGAGGTTATGATGGTGTGGTCAAGATTTGGGTTGTCCAGACAGGAGCACTCTTGCACACACTGGATGGCCCCTCGCAAGAAATCGAGTGGATCAAGTGGCATGCCAAAGGCAACGTCGTTCTTGCAGGATCTGGCGACGGTACGGCGTGGATGTGGCTCGCTGCGACTGGCGAATGCATGCACGTCTTTGCTGGCCACGAAGACTCGATCACATGCGGCTCCTTCACTGGATCGGGCAAAATGATCGTCACGGGCTCGGCAGATGCGACTGTGCGTCTGTGGAACCCCAAGACTGGCGAGTGCGTTCATGTCTTCCGCGGGTACGTTGCTCCTCTCTCATGCCTTCGATTCTAATCCCATCGTAGCCAAGATTTCCATGAAGGACCTATTTGCGACGTTGTATGCCATCCCAAGCAGCCCGTCATGATTTCATGCGCTCAAGACGGCACAGCTCGACTTCTTCAGATCCAGGCCAAGCGGCAATTAGCCATCTTGGCCCATGGCACGAACGAAGCAACACGAGGCACTGTGGCCGACGACGAAGGCGAAGGCTTGGTCAACTCTGTCGAATGGTACATTCTTTCTCCACCATGGTCGCCATCCTCAACTTTATCCTAGCGCTGGTTTTTGCAACACGCTCAACTGGTGCGCGACTGGCGACTTGGGCGGCGAATTGCGCATTTGGGACTTGGCCACATACCAGGTAGAGCTCTCGTGAAATGTCCTCCCTTGACTTGACGTCCGAGTAGTGCCGTCACGTTTGTCGTCACGATTCCGTCGGTGTGATCAAACTGCAATGGCATCCAACTGAACCTGTAAGTTGTCTCTCGATGAAACGTTGGATCCAGGATGGCTTTTGTAGTTTGTCTACACGGTGACGACGGATGGGATGATTCACGTCTGGGATGCACGAAATGGACAACTTCAAAAGCGCTTGTCGGGGCATCAAGTACATCCGTGTCTCCATGAACCATGTTGAACACATTCTGCGTAGGAAATGATCCTCGAAATGGAGTTTGTCGTCCGAAATGGCGTTCCGCTCGACGTGGTCACAGCCAGTGAAGACGAAACTGTGCGGATATTCTCTCTCAATTAAACGCGATCCTGCATCCTGAAATGTCGACTTGATGGAGGATCTCTCTCGGTCAACGCGCCTGTTGCCTTTATGGCGACTCGAAACTTAGTACGACCGGTGGATAGGAGCGACCACAGGCTCGCCAGCTTCATGGAGGAGGGAAGTAAAGAGAGCACATGGAGGATGGATGGAGGAGCATATCTGTATTGTGTTGGTATAATTACAATATGGCATCATGCAGGAAAATGAGAGAAAAAAGACACTATCGACGGTACATTCGCCGCTACTCTAAATTGGCCGATGCTGTCGTCTAGGCATCGTAGACTCTACAAGGACAACCATGAGACCATTGCACACCGAGGGAGACTTTTCATACACTTCGTTTTGATAACTCGATCCGCTCGCCGCTGCATCTGCATGGGATTGGTACTTGAGCACTTCGTTCTTGTTGAGTTCCAAGACTTTGCGAAAGTTGCGCCCGACGACCTTTTGCAGCGATTCGTTGGTTGCCGTCTTGGTCCACACGGCAATGCGATCTTGGGCTTTTCGTACGCTCACGACAGCACCACAGAGATCGTCGTCATCTTCGAGGCATTCACCAATCAAGGCGAGCATCTATGCACAACAAAAAACGAACGGCCATGAGGACTTTCGTGAGGGGAGAAATCATACCGTGTGCATCCACGCATCGTCCAAACGAGCGCGACGTTGGCGGGAGTTCGTGAGCACCCACTTGCCACCTTTAGCGTTGATCGGGTCTTCCCACATCGGTCGAATGCCATGTTTGAAGAGATGGTAATTGCTACCACTGGCGAGTTTCGTCGGCGGCAAAATGTTGTTAAACATGCTACACACATCAGCGTCATCATCACGATTCCATTCCACATTCAGCAAACGTACCACCAGAAATCTTCCACGGTGTCAAATGTGTAGACCGTCTTGAGGTTTTCTTCCCACGACTCGTTTGGGAGTTTCTTCTTGGGGTTGTCGTACCAGAGAACCCATCGATGTTGCAGCGGATGCTACGGCCGATCAGGTCAAGCGACAAACCTAACGAAAGTGTACCTTGACAATCGGTTCCGACGGCGTTGGCGGCACTTCTGTCACGGCATTCGAGGCCTCGGCGTCGCTCTGGGCCGCCACTACGGGCTTAGATTCGTCGTCCGACATGGCGTCTTTGGTTGGGTTTGGCAATTGTTGGTCAGAACCGACGTCGTCCATAATTTGGGGTTTATTTTATTTCGACTCAGCCAATGTATACAAATTCCAAGTCGAAATTAATTCCGTAATTAATTATTTAATTAAATTCGATTTATTTTTCTGAATTTTCATCGAACGCACTTAGCATCAATGACAGGTCAACCAAACAAGATGGGAATGACCTCCCGGTAGTTGATTCTCCCCGTCGAGCGACGCTCCAGCTGCGTCTTTTCGCGCGTGGAAACCTACGTGGAAAGCCCACTGAGCACTCCAACGGCGTCATCTCGTACCTCAATGCCAAGGTGAGTCAGGGCGTCGAAAAAGCTCGTCGAATCGATCTCGCCGGTGGAGTCGGCGTCGTGGGCGACGCAAGCCAGCGCAAGATCTTTGGCCAGAAGCCCCTTGGATCGTATCCTCGGCTTTAATGCTGCCCAGGGGTCATCGCTGCCTTGCGAACGTATTCTCTCGACGACTGCGTTCATATCAATCTTGGATTTGTCGTCTTTGGAGCCGAAATGATCCACCAGACGTTGCCACAGCTGTCGCGTCAGGGTGACGCCGTGCTTTTCAAAGAGACGCTCGACTTGCGCTTTCTCCATGTGGCTGATCTTGTCTGGAAGATCTGCAAGCGGCCGTAGCGTTGTCAGAAGCGTCGACAGACTCTCAATTGCGTCGTCAAGTCGATCCAGATCGATTCGTCCGTGCTGTCCAAATGCTTCCAGGACTGCCGCGACTTCGTCCTTGTCAAGATGGACGCCTAGATCTTCCAAAGCAGCGCGGAATCGTGCCGCGGACATTGTCTTGTCGGCGGAATCGTCCATGTCGTGGCGCAGTCGAGCCTACATGGTGGATATTGAGACTGTCGTGGGATTGTAACGTACAACAACATTGCCACCTGGACTGCCGTCGTCTTGGAGCTTGGCCAGGACGTCGGGTATGACGTGGCGCGCTGTGGACGCAGCGGGAAACGCCTCCGCCAGGAGTTTGCGGTAGTCAATCAGTCGTGGCTTGTCCTCGTGGTCGTCGTGGCTTGGATATCGCAGCACCAATTCCCTCACTTGTTCAGGCGTGAGGACAAGGCCCATGTGCTTCATGGAGAGGAAAAAGTCCGCGACGGGCAGTGTGCCGTCGTGCTTGGCGTCTGCAGCTTCGAGGACATCTCGGGGCGATCCTTTGAACTCTCGCAGCGCTCGCAGCGTCACGTCGACGACAGAACTCGCTTCAGACGTCGTCGGGCGACCTCTGGCGAGAACGCGCAAGACAAGTTTGTACGACAACTCACCCGTCTTGGAGCGGTTCACGTCGAAGAGATGCTGCAGCCGCACGACGTCCGACCGACTCAACGCAATGCCAAACGAGCTCAAAGTCGCCGTGAAGACGTGCGCAGGGACGACGCCGCGGCCTGCAGAGTCGGCGGACGCTAGAGCATGCGAGAGACTTGTAAACGTCGACGGAGCGCTCCATGCGGCGGTCGTCAGGCGGTCGGTCAAGTCGTGGCGGTGTGGATCGAGGACGAAAGCGTCGAATTCAACGCGGGAGAGCACATTGGGCGTCCGCAAGACTGCCATGTCGTCAAAGACCGCTTGGATTTCAGCTGCAGACCTACAAGAACGCGTCAAATGAGCGGCGGCGATGGCGGGATGGACGTACGCGTCAAAGCGCAGCGCGACAAGACCCGCCGTGAAGCTTTCCAGCGTCAGGAACCCAATGTCGCCGCGGTCAAAATGTCGGAACGCGGCGGTGAGACTGGCGTACGGCGGCTGTGGCGCGGTCACGTCGAGGTTAGCTTTGCGACGAATACGCAGACAGAGCGCTTCCGTGAGCTGCCACACGGCGGACGGACTTTGCCGCCGTCGACAGCGTTGTCGCGCCGCATGGAGCATGCGAATGTAGTCGATTCCAGGCGGCGACGACGGCGGGCGGAACCCACGGATCAACTGGCCGACAGCAGCGAATCCTTGGTCCGCGACGACGTTCATGCCAAGCTGGACGAGCGCTTGCTTGACGTGCTCTGGGGAGAGAGCACCGTTCCAGTCGCTGTCGTACTGGTCAAAGAGCTTGCGGTAGTCCACGCCATGGTCGACCGCGCGCTCGAGGAGCGTTCCAAGGACATGTAAGCTCTGGTCGAGGTCCAATTTGGCGCCGTCTGCCGCCGCTGGAGTTGCCGCCGCGATGTCTGGCGCTTGGAATTGCCCAAGGAACGACTCGAGTTCGGCGAAAGCGACTTGGTTGTCGTGCTCGGGACGCTCAAACGTGTGGAGGAAGAGCTTGGCGGCGTCGATAAAGTCGTCCGAGGGCATGCTCTTGACGAGAAGACGCTCGGCCTTGGCGCGCGAGACGTGGAGGCGTCCCTTGGCGAGTTTGTGGAGCTCATGGAGCCACGCCGTGTACTCTTCCGGCGCCGTGCGGGTTTTGTGATGGATAAACTCCCGCGCGAGCTCTCGGTGCTTCTCGCGCTGCGTCGCCTTGTCGTCGTTTCCGTCGCCAGCGCGGAGATGATGCTTGAGGAATTTCATGTAGTCGAGCTCGTTGTCGGCGGTTGTAAACTCGGCAAAGATCGCGCGGACGTCAGCGGCGTCGATTTGGACGCCGAGTTTGCGCCAGACGAGATGGAAAATCTCCTGCTCGACCACGCCGCTGTGGTTGCCGTCGTAGGCTTTGAACATGGCGACGACTTGCTTGGATTGCTTGGCGACGACGCTGCGCAGCGCCGCGAGCACCGTCGGGAGATCTGTCTTGGCTTGTCGACTCGTCGCGTCGCTTTCATGGACGTCCAAGTGGAAAAACGCCGCGGGATGGATCGCGTCGTTGAAGTGCGCATCGACGTGGTCCAACACGACACGCATCTCGACGGCATTGAGCGGCAAATGCAAGGTTTCCACCGCGACGGCGGCAAACATCCGACGGGAAACTGCCTCGGAGGCCGACGGCGGCGGCGGGAAGGCTTGGAGCCATTCCTTGACCAAGTCCGTCATGGAGACGCCGCGCGCCTTGGCTTGCGTCTGGACATGCCGCTGGAGCTTGGCTTGGACGGAGCGGTAGGAAATTTCAGTGGGCCACTCGCTCCATGCCATGAACGCATTGTACTGCACGCCGCCGCCGTCGGTGTAGAAATGCCGCGCAATTTGCGTCAAGCTCGTCATGGAGAGGACAAAGCCCACTTTGTGGAGCACGGCGACAAACTCGGAGACTTGGAGCGCGCCCGACTTGGCCCAGTCGTAGCGCGTCAACGCCCGCAAGAGCGTCATGGCGTCCGTCGCGACGAAGCTTCTCGAGTTCCAAGCGAGTTGCTGGAGAATGCTCAAGTCGATCGGTTCGACAGGCGGCACATGGACGACTTTGGACTCGGCGGCGATGAAATTCCACACGGCAGACGGCGCGACGGCGCCCACGCGCGATGGATCCAGCGCTTGCCATGCGATCGTTTGCTCTGCGCTCGACAGCTCGACGTTGGTTTGCTTCCACAGCGTCCCAAGCTGCAGTTTGGTCATGCTGGCGTCGCCCAGTTGCGTCAGCGCCACCTACAACGTCCATGGAGCGGGTCGACAGACGCCGGCAGTACCTGAATCGCACGGAGCGTCGGATGCGGCAGGTTTTGAAAGCGAGCGCGGAGTTTGTCGAGCGCGACGGCCGTCGGTTGCGACTGGACAAAGTCAAAGAACGCGCGGACGTCGACGCCAACGCCATGCACGTTGAAAAGCTGGAGAATCAACTGCGTCTGCGGCAACGACAAGTGCGGACAGCGCGCTCGGAGACTTGCGGCAAAGCGCGGAAACGCCACCACGTCGTCGGCCGCGTCGTTGGTGAACGCGGCCCAGTCGTCGTCCTACGTAGATCCGAGTCAAAATGCCGCCGACGACGGACGCAATGTACCTGGAGATGAATCGTCTCGATGAGTTTGACCAACGGCGGCGGCTTGGCCTCCCCGCACGTAAAGATGAAATGCAGGAGCGGCGCAAACATGACGCGGTTCGATTCCGTCCGAAAGCGCTGGACAAGGCACTGGAGATGGAGCGGCTTCAAGCAGAGCGGCGTGAGCACATGCGTCATTTGCTTGATGGTGAGCATGCCGCGGACCGCCAACGACTCGCATGTCTGGATAAATTGCTTTTGAATCGCGTCGGTCACTTCAAACGTCGCGCGGAGGAACGCTTCGACGTCCAGGAGCGTCACAGTCGACGACGCTGAGAGTTGAGGCGCTCTTGGCGCGGCATGGAGATCGCGGCGGTGACGACGGAACGATCGAAAGCGCTGCTGGATCACACGCGCGGCTCGATGGTTTGGCAACGACGGGACAACTCGCGGCATGTCCAGCACGAAGCTCTTGTGACTCGCGTCGGCAGCCATCTTCATGCGTTGATGGAATGCCGCTTTGCGCTGCTCGAATTCCGTCGCAGCCGACATTTTCCCCGCCGCTTTGGACGTTGATTTCACCGATGCCGCCTGGATTGCATCTTGTGGCTCGATGATCTCCTCGACCGTGTCAACGTCTCGTTGGATCTTAAGCGCTGCTGTCGCTGACGTCGTCGGTGGATCTGTACCTGCTCGAGCGGTGGATGGAGCGGAAGAAGCAGCCGTCAGCGCTTGTCTTGCTTCTTCTTCATGAGGATCGTAGAGATGAAAGCCAAGAACGCCAAGTCCGCGCTTGAACTCTGCGCGGCTGACGTATCCGCAGTGTGTCGGATCGTAGCGCTCGAACGGCGCGAGAACTTTGTGCCGTTCGCGCGCTCCGAGTTCGAATTGCCGCAGTGTGTCGCGGCACTTTTGAGCGACGAAGCGCGTATGACACGACGGCGACGGATCGATGTGGACCCACAGCTCGGCGGTGTGGATGAAGCCATTAAGGTCGCCGAGGCCGTCCGCCAGCACTTGGACTTGGCTCGGCGAGACGACGATGCCGCCATGCTGCTGCAACGTGTGGGCGATCTCTGTCTTGGCGTACATTGGCTTGGGCAGTCTCTCCGCCGTCGTTGACTTCATGGACGCTTGAATCGCGCCGACGACTTCGAGGAACAACGACGTCGTCACGGCGGAAGCATGCGCATATCGGAGGAAGGCTTTGTAGTTGACGCGGCCGTCGTTGAGCAAGCCAAACGTCGACATGAGTTCGTGGACGCCTGTGAGCGTCAACGCGTTCATTTGACTCGCCAACGCCGACGACGCGCCGCCCATCGCGACTTGGAACGGATTCTTCCACTCGAGATGGACGTGCAGCTCTCCAACGACGTTGTCGTCGCCTGTGGATGCCGTTGCGCGATTGTTCGTGATGGCAAACCAGCCATCGATCGCATCGCCAGCAACGAGAGCCTTGAGGGGAATCTCCGCGACGCCAAGGACGCCCGGTCCGAGCGGGGACAAGTCGACGTCATCGTCCATCGCGTGGTTGTCGTCAAAGACCGTGCAGCGGAGCGAAACTTTCTTGAAGAACTGCTTGAGGCACGCATCGACGCTGAGCGTGAACCAGTGCGTCGCGCTCGTGCTGCCTTCAAACGACGGTGCGCCGGAATGCGCCACGATGTCCGTGAAGACGTCGGGAAAGCCAAGGAGTTGGTAGTGGACGTACGCGCTTGGCGGTTCTCCCGACGGCGTAAAGAGTTTCCGGCACGCAAGGACGGAGATCTACCACGACGACGACGTCAATAAATGCAACACTGCAACGAGGTATGTACTTGGAGATCATTGAGTGGTCCAGAGAGATCGTCGCGCGCAATGTCGAGAGCTGCCGCTGCGGCGGTTATATTGTCATCTTGATGTGTGGTCAGGAACGCTCGATCGCCAGGATACGATTGGAGATGGAGCTGCCAGATCTCGCTGAGCGGAATCGCAAGACGAATGACAAGATGGAGCGTCCCGAGGATCGCGTTTGTCGTCACGTGACGCACAGGCACGGCGTTGTCGTGGAGAGCGCCTTTGGAATGCAAGAGTTTGTCGAGACGCAGCGCGGTCTTCCCAACGACGTGGAACTCGCCTTTGATGGCTTGATGTACTTCGAGAGCGAGCGTTTCCGACGCCAAGTAGCGCAGAAAGAACGCGTCCGCGGTAATCTACACAGGAGCAACCATGAGCATGAGCTCTCATGGAGAGAGAGGGAGACCTTGTACGTCGCGGCAAAGTTGTACCGCGGCTTGCTTCCCATGACGAGCGACGTCGACTGCGACTCAAAGTCGAAAAAGTCGCACAAGACGAACGTGCAGCCCGTGCCGTTGATGTACTTGGCGTCGAATTGCGCTTGGACGATCCAAAGCTCCATCAAGTTGTCGCCTAGACATTTCCCATGACATCTTGATTCCAGTGGCGTGGCGTACGTACCTGCGGCGAGATCCACGGCGGCGAAATCCAGCGCGGGAACGTCGTCCACTTCGTTCTCTGGCTCACATCCTGGAAGCGACAGCGTGTCTTCATCGTCGCCAAAGGCGTTGAGACGTCCGCGCGACGACGTTTTCAAGTCGTTGACGCGCATGTACTTGAGTTGACGGAGCTGCGCTTCCAACTGCGCGATCTTGCGCAGGCGTTGGTCGGCGACAAGCTCGAGCTCGTCAATCTTGCGGCGGAGCGTGTCCTGCGCGGCTTCCTTCCGCGTCACGAGCTCCTCGATCTCAAACGTGAGCTCGCGGTTGATGCTCGTCTGTGCGTGGAGCATCTTCTCGCACCGCTCCAGCTCTTGCGTTGACGTCAAGTGCGCGATCTGAAGGCGGTGGACTTTGCGACGGAGATACGTGATGCTAGCGCCACGACTGCATCAACTTTGGACCGTCATGGAGCGTCTACCTGTTGCTGTCCTGGCCATCTTGGTCTTCCAGGAACTCGACATGCGATGGATCCTGTCCTCTGCGCATGACGACAGGGAGCGCTGCGGACATTGGCGGTGGACGATCCAAGTCGGCCATGGCTTGCGGCGGCGGAATTGTGATCCGCATTGGACTTGTCGATCGACTCATGCCTTCTTTCCGCGGCGGTGGAATCTCCTGCTGCTGCTCTTTGTGCGCTGGCGACGGCGGTCGCTGGAGCACGGGCTGGCCGCCTTGAGGACGGCTGCGCTCTTCGTCGAGAAGCTGCTTGACCCGGAGGAATTCTTGATCGACATGCTCCTTGGCCTGCTTGACGAGGCGGACGTTCGCCTGGAGCTCTTGGATCGCCGCGACGTGCTTTTGGTTGTCTCCACGGAGCACGTCAATCTGCGCGAGCTGCTGCTTGACTTGCGTCTCGAGCGCGACGATCTTGTCAATGCGCTCCTTGCGCTGGAACGCGTCGTTGATGAATGGACTTTCACACAGCGACGTCATGCGCTCCTCCAACTTTTGATTCTATGACACACAGTCAGCGCGCCGCTCGGCGACCAAGATGACGGACGTACTTGCGTCCGCAGCATGTCGAGCTCGTCGCGCATGTCTTTGGCTTTGGCGACTTTCTTCTCGAGCTCTTCCCGGACAACATGCGCTTCCTCGAGCTCGGACCGCAGGCGGTGGATCACGCGGTTGAACTTGTCCATCTGCTCGAGCGTCTTCTCCTACAAGCGAGCCGTCAAACGACGAGGAAAGAGCGCGGCGCCGTGCCTGGATCTCCCGCTCCGCCATCGCTTTCGACTCGAGATTGTCGTAGCGAGCGTTCAAAATGACCAACTGAGCCTGCCGGTCGCGGAGCTCGCGCTGGAGCCGCTCCATGTCGGCGTGGACTGTCGCCGTGGCGCCGTCGTTGTTGTGCGCATGGTCGGTACACGCCGCCAAGGACTCCTTCAGCTCGGTGTTTTCACGCCCCAGCTGGACAAGTTGCCGCTCGGCCGTCACAAGACGGGCTTTCAGCGCCGCTTCCAGCGAGATGTCCTTGGATCCATGGTGGAAGTCGAGCGCAGTCTTTGAAAAGTGATCTAGCGTCTTGGTCTGGTTGCTGCTGTGGCTAGCCTCCATGCGCTTGACAGCCACGCGCGGCGATTTCCTCTTGGCAGGAACGACAGCCGCGCGGTGTTTCTCCGTCAAGTATCGGTGGTGTTGGGCCATCTCTTGGGTCTTGCGACGCAGCGCGGCATTTTCCCGCCGAAGTTCGTCAATGAACTTTTCCGTCTCGATGTCGCGCTTGTGGCCTCCTTTTGCTATGTCGACAACACGGTGTGAGCTAGAAAGGATGCGCTCTTACGTACGTGGCGAGTCGGCTTCCGGCGTCGTCTCTTTGGTCTTGCGCTTGAGCGTCTCCTCAACCATGGCCAACTTGGTAAACATGCTACATATCAACCATGAGACTGCTGCGAGGATGGAGAGTTGGCGGCGATTCCTTACCGTTTGATCGTGGCTTCCTGCTCATTCTTCTTCTTCTTGAGGGCCAAGTACTCTTCCTTGAGGTCCAAATACTTGTCCTCGAGCTCTTGCTGCCTCGCGTCCGCCATGTCGGCAGCGCGAAAGGTCACGAAAAGATCCAAACTCGATTGGTGGAAATCGGAGTTCCCCAACATTGAAATCTTCCATGGGGTCGGCCAATTCCGCCATGAATGCGCCGGTGCAAATCGCTCTCAGCTGTCCTTCCAAGGGTTAAATGGACGACTTGATTGCACGTACAAGGGAATTCGAATTCTGCGGTGGTTCTTGTAGTCCATGGGGGAGCCAATATCTCGTTCTCCAAGACATCAAGATCGACGTGGATATCACAACAACCCTCCCTTGCCGACGAATGGCGCGGCTATCAGCAGCTCGATACACAGGAGGACGACGAAAAGAGGAGATGCATCAAGAGCAAAGAGTGACGAAGAGATGCACCGACGAGTTTCTTTCCATGGATTGTAGTGGTGATGTCCTGATGATTGCTCAACCTGCGACCTAGGACATATTCAAGGGGGTTGAATGGATCTCCAGCGTGCTCTCAACCTCGACAGCGCATTCTCCTCGGCTTTGGCATGTCCCCGAGCGAAAGTTTGGCTCTGCCGAGGACGTTTGTCGATGATTTGCTGTTCTGTGGTTCTGTGGTCACTTGCAGATCCACTTCAACATGCATATCTTCGTGCCGTCGTTCGAAATTCTAATGGTTCACCCCAGAGAGCGTGTCGGTCGACGAGGAGAAGAAGAAAAGCTTCAGACTTGCAAATGCCCATGCGATGGCGCGCGTGTGGTGTGCATGCCATCCTCCTGTGAGTCTTTCCCCTGTCATGGTGTGATCATCCCTGACGTTGTACAGGTGCATTACGGCTTGGAATAAATAAACGACAGGACTATCAACATGGCTACACGACGGACAAGACGCGACTTCCGCGGATGATGAGCATTTCGACTCTCCGCGGCGTTGTCACTTGCACGGGCGCTCGGTCGATCGTTCCATCTGCCTGGCCGATGACTTGTGGTTCGCGTTGGTCGAACGAGACTTTTTTCGGGCTCTCTGATGTCCTGTCGGTAGAATTTGCACAGTTCAACGCCGCGATGATCGCCGCGTCGATCGAGAGGCGCTGTATCCTCTTGAAGAGTTCATAGATCGACGCGTCCGACTGGTCAAATCCGCGTTCCGTGGCGCGGGGATATTCCCGCAGCATGGTCGAGAGCCACTTGTTTTGTCTTTGAAAATGCGCCAGTTTGTCGGCCAGGTCGAGTTTGGTTGCGTCGATGAGGTCGGCGATCGCTTGATGCGGGCGGTCGACGTCGCTGCCGACGAGTTTAATCCGAAGACCCGTCTTGGCTTTGAGCCACGCGGCGGCGATCAATGGCATATCCTGGCACGTGGCCATCCACCGCTTGATAAACTGTTCACACGGCGAGACGAGTGGTTTGTGTGCATGCGCGAGCATGGCGACTTCGTCGAGGATGCTCGCGACTTCATGGAGTGCGACCGGGAGCGCACTGTAGCTCTCAAGGCATTGGCGTTTTAGCTTGAACGACAGCGCAAGCGACGCTGCAGACGGTAGTCGTGCGTCAAGCATGAAGGAAATCCACAAATGAAGAAAGGCAGGCGCATGTTTTTGCATGTGGTGGCGGTGCAAAAAACACGCGCAACGGATTGGTTCACAAAGTAACGGACATCCAAGCAAGTCATCATGACATCCGTCGATCCGTCCGATGGTCGGTGGCGCGAGCTGCTGCTGCTTCGCTCTCCGCATCTCCCTCGCTGCGGAATGCCAAGGGAGCGAAGAGAGGCAGATCGTCCACGACTGCGTGGATTTATGCGCAATCGATCATGGAATCGAGAATCGAACCATGCGGGATTATAAACGCCGCAGCGAAATGCGAAACCGTCGGCGCATAAACATGCTAGCTCGTTGAAGATCCAACCTCTTGCATCTCCGACGAGGCGCCGCATAGACCATCCATCTCATGGCGGTCAGGATGTTCTGTCCGTCCCGAGGCCAGGCAAAGAAATTCTCTGCTGAAGTCGGTCCTTGCCACTGCGACAACTTCTGCCTGCTCCATAGAAATGCACCGAAATTTTTTATCACACGTTTGAAATGTCCATCGTCCCGTTGATTTCCTTCCATGGGGAGACCTCAAGACGACGGCGCTGGCGGGATGCAAGAGTGAGCATGAAAAGAGAGAGAGCGGACGAATGAAGGGCTCTATTGACATCGGTAGCGACACGATCGAACACCGCTGCCAAGTTGGTGGTGGTGGATTTAGTGTAGTTAGTAATATAACACGTCTGAAATGTCCATCGTGTTGTCAAGGGCGCTTTCAAACGAGCGCATGCAACATGCTCACGGCTATGAATACCAGAGCGATCCTGCAATCATATCTTTCTGGCTATTGGGCTTGAAAGTTGTTCATGTGTTGACTAAAAAGATGGATCTTATCTTGAAACGACAGTCAAATCTCCACTGTAGAGCACATAAAAAGGCATGCACAAGATGAAGGTTTCCTTGACATTCTCCTCGACTTCGTTCCTGGGCTCGACATCGTTTCGAAGACTCAGCACCGCCATAAGATGGAGAGATAACAAGAGGACGTACGTTTACTTGTCCGTGTTGTATAAACAGGCTCGAAGATCCGACGACAGATCTTTCTCCACCAGAGAAAATAGCCAGCGAAATGGGATCCGTCCGAGATATTCCAAGAGGCATATTGGCGCCGCCGATGGATGGAGGATATGCAAATCTTTTATTTTGCATTATGGACAAAACGGCAAGCGCTACAGCTCAGGATAAATAGTCTTCTAACACGCACAGGTCAAACAACTTGGAGGACGCGACTGCCGCGGATGATGAGCATTTCCAATTTGCGCGGTCGGGATGCTGGTACAGGGGCTCGGTCGACGTTGCCATCGGCATTGCCAATGACACGCGGTCCATTTTCATCAAACGATACTCTCCGTGTCGTCTTGGTCATCGCTGGTGCACACCGTGACGACGACGCGAGAATGGCTGCATCGATTGAGAGGCGCTGGACGTGTTTGAAGAGATCGTAAGCGGATGCATCCACTTGGCAAAAGCCTCGCTCTGTCACATGAGGATGTTGGCGAAGCATGCGCGACAGGCACTTGTTCTGTTCATGGAGACCGCGGAGTGTGTCGGCCATGGTTTCCTTGGCGGTATCCATGAGATGTTCGATGGCTTCCCGTGGACGTTTGTCTGCGATAGCCGCGAGTTTGACACACAACCCGACTTTGGCTTTGGTCCACATGATGGACAGTGTATACGGTAGGATTTCCATCGCTTCGAGGCGCAAGAGGAAGGTATTGCATGGCTCGATGAGCTTGGTATTGGCGTGACAGAGCATCGCGAGTTCGTCCAGCGCGGTCGCCAATTGGCACACGACGCGATCAAGACAGCACGATTGCAAGAGCTGCCACTTGAGCTCTAGCGACAGCGCGAGCAGATGCGACGAGTTGGTCGTTGAGCTGGTTGCATACGAGAGGGACAAGGAAGGTGTGGAGCGAAGTGTCATATTTCTGGACAATTTCGAACTGCGGTGCCGGCCATGACCCGTCGCCAGGCTCGGAATCTCGGTTGCAAAGATGTGCTCGAGCCGTTTCGAATTTCCATTTCCTGGCGTTTCATTGGATGGATTTATAAGAAATGACATCTCCAAAAAAGACTTTTCCCTCACTTTAATGCCATATTCCTTGGTCGAATCTTCCTGGAAATCGACGGAGAAAACATATATAAATTAATATCCTTTCATAATTAGTATGACATACTTCGATCTAAAATATAAATTAACAAAGGTTTTCTGAGTCTAATGCTAGAGAGTACAGCTGTAGTCACATCGTGTTCATACTTGTGCCATTGAGGAAAAACTCTGCACCACACTAGTGATGACGCACTCTGGCCCAAAGTGGGCCCTGATACCCTGGCCTATTTGAAAGAACGACGCTGAATTGTACAGATGGCTAATCAATAAACTGCATGAGTAATGTTGCCTCAACGTCTTGAGCTTTGAATTGTAAGCTACAAGATGTAACTAGCCTTGACGCCTAACTGCTGAATATCCCTCGGCGTGCAAATGTTCCCGTGGAGTTCATTCCTCGTTCAGTCGGCGCCTTCTCGTGCTGTGAAATTGTACCTTTGGCATTTTATACTTGTGTTGGAATAATACCTCTCAGAATGAATTTTGATGATGAGCGGGGTATGTCGGTGAAACGGCAGTAAAAGCGTGCGGCGTTGGGCCGTGGATGGCAGTCGATGGAGGGAAAACAATGCAACTTTGTTCTCCTGCAACCGTCGGCGTGTCAAAGTCATACATATCTCACATGCACAGCTCGGTTCGTTTTTTCGATTATTCATGTCGACGACTCTTGCGCTAGCGTCGGTGGTTCGACTTGTTCCTGCACTGCGGTAGTGGCGGTCGCGATCTCCTGCTCCATGACTTTGACACGGTGTAAAACCCGCGCGGCATCCATTTTGAGCCCTACGGCGTTTCACATCCAAGGCCGTTTCCATGTCATGTGTCTACCTCTTTGAAACAACGCACGGGCCAATGCCTTGTCGCGAACAATACGTGCTCGCAAACGCTCTAAATATACATCGAGCGTTAACTTGCCCGACTGCATGTCGATTTCCAAGAGCTACAGACAGCCACACGAGATTAAAATCCACGAAACAACAACCAGTCGTTACCTGTTTCTTCAACGCGAGCGACTCGTACCGGTCGACGACCACCTCTTGCTTGGGTTCGATTTCGAGCTTCTTGGATAATTTTTCCATCTACGAAACATTGATGGCCCAAGCAGTCAACAGCCAAGAAATGTCGCGACGATACCTCTTCGCAGATGACGTCGTAGCTTACGAGCAGCTCGACATCATGTGGATCCTCTTGGTCGGTTGAAATATCCACCGACGCCATGGGGGGGACAGGAGGCGAGGGGACTTGAACCGGAGGAGGTGGTAATGCTGGCGCATCGTCTTCCAGTGGAGGATACGAGTCCACGACAAACGTTGTCGTCTTAATCGGGCGAAACTCTTTGTCGCGAAGCGGAACTTGTAGACGTAGGCGAATCTATTCTCATGGAATAAAATGCATCATCGTCCAGCGGCGCGCTACCTCAATGTCAAGTCCACATGGACGACGGCCGACCATGAGAGGGAGCCAGCAATGAATTTCACAAGACGACACGAGCGGCAAGAGTGGCAACGACGCTTTCCCAACAGATTCGGAGCTTGTAAAGAACCCAGCCGTGGTGAAGACTTCAATCTGTGCCTTGCGAAGTTCGCACAGCTTGACAAGTCCACGAGTGCGCTGGATTGGAAACTTCGCCACGCTGTTGAACGTGTACATGGCACCGCCGCGAGCACTTGACGTCGTGAGCTCATGTGGGTTCTGCGATGGAATGTTCAACAAGAGTTTGGCAAAGAGATCGCGCTGGACAGTCGATGCCGAGCGAAGCTGGAGCACGCTCACTTCGATTTGGTTCAAATCCACGTCGCGATTCATGTGCTCGATCATGTTGACCGTTTCGACGACGCGAGTTGACGGAGGTGGTTGCCTTGGATTTGCTTTCGCAGCACGGAGGGTCTCAAGAGCTGCCGCGTATACCTTGTACTGGTTGAGCTGTGCAAGAGATTGTTGTCGGTCGATCGACAGCAATCGATTCGCTTCAGCTCGGCTCTCGTTGCCAAACTCGACGAGCTGTCGCTCTATCGCTTCAAATGCCGCAAGGCGTTGCTGGTCTTTCAATCCTGGGTTGAGTTGTGTCTCGAGAGACTTGGCAAGACGAAGCTGTGCCAATGCTTCTTGAATTTTACCTTGGCGCTTCAGAGCCACTGCGGCAGCTTTCGCGGCATCCAACTGGTCTTGTAGCGTCGGTTGTGGTGGAGTTGGAGGCTCAACTGCGTCATGGAACGCGTCATCCTCATCTTCGTCAAATTCGTCAATGAGATGCGACGATTCAGAATACGCCACCGGTGCACGCGGAGGTTGAGATGGCGGTGGCGGTTGCGGACGCTCATGGAGTTTTCGGAGCTCATCGTCATATTTGTCCATGTCTTCATCGGTGACTTCGATTGAGTCATGAGCGTCTTTTTCAGGCTCTGTTGCTGGTGGAAGAGCTGCTGCAGGTGGAGGAGTTATTTGTTGCTGAGGTGCTGGTGGACGAGTCGTTTCTTGCTCAGCTTGGAGCTGTTGCAGGGTTGCCTCAAGTGATTTTATTTGACGGAGAGCAGCCAGGGCCTCTAGGATTTGATTGTTCTTCTTGAGTGCTACTGCTTCCCGTCGCTTTGATGCAATTTCAGCTTCGAGTTCTTCGATCCTGTTCGGAGCAAGGCTCGATGGCTGGCCGTTGAGAATGGCATCGAATTCTGGATTTGCCACGTCTTCATCTGTGACTTCGATCTCGTGGTCCTCGATAGAGTCTCGCCGTGGCAAGATTGCTATAGGACTTGGGTTGGCAGCGATCGGAGCAGTTTGTTGTCTTGGCTGAGCGACTTCTTGCGCAATGGTTGGAGATCCAAGGTTCTGGAGCTGAGCTTCGTACGACTTCATTGCTCGTAGAGCTGCTAGTGCTTCTTGGACTTTCCCTTCGCGCTTTAACTGCACTGCGCGTTGTTTTTCCTCGTTGATCAATTGCTGCAATCGTGTGCGTTCATCCTGGGGTGGTGGCGGCGGAGCTTTCGCACCAAGTATTGCATTCAGCTCAGCTTGAAGTGTTGGGTCATTCATGTCCGAGTCGCTCACATCGTCCATATCACCATCCGAGTCCTCGTGCATGCTCAAGTGGTTCATGATATGTGTCGCAGCATTGTCGCTTGCTCCAATACTTTGGATCTGTCGCATGATTTCCGACTCACCATCACTAAATGCATTGTCATCCTCCATGCTGCTACCTCCACGTCCAAGTTCTTTCTTCACATCGGCCATCAATTTTGCCAAATCGGCTTCGACATCCTTGTCACTCACTGGTTTGATGCCGAATTGGGCCAAGTTAAAATCTACATTGGAGATTCAGGCCGTGCATCGTGGCAGAAAACCATACCGTCGTCACTGTCCTTGGACTGCGACGCTTTAGACGCTCTCAGTGTCTTGGAATCCTCTTTCTTCTTCCAGAACATGTCCACTTCCTGGGCTTGATCTCGTCCCGCGTGACATGCATTCCGTGTCACCTTGACATTGATTTTCGAGAAAGTCTAAATTTCATAAAATGTTAAAAATGAACGAAAAGGCTGGTAACGAAATATACTTTGAGCTTCGTTTCCACAGCAAGTACGTTATAATCCAAGCAAACGTTTATGTTTATAGCAGTGAAAGCTCATTGAGCTGAATAATATGCCAAGAATCCCGCAAGAAGCTCGTCATTTCACGGCTTTGTGCCAGCTAAGAGAATGCACTTGAACAAGGTAATTATAGTCAACTTTGTGTGAGAAAGTACAGAATTTTTGCTAAAGATCTCAAAATTTACCTCATTTCAGTACATTTGTATTATCCGGACAATGCTGCCAATTCAAATCTTTCGAGGAAGATGGCGCTCGGGAGCGAAGTCGAAGCACAGATCCAACAAGCGGTCGCGACGCTTCCCAACGCCTTGATACGACATTTGCTTGTCCTTGCGACGGATCAGCTGAGTGATGCTTTGCCGTCGTCTCCGATCTTGCCTCCTTTGGATGATGCGACGCCTGGTACATGAGTGTTGAATGTTTCAAAGTTCACAGAACATTGGGCTAGAACATGCCCAAGCTGTGAAAGATGCATACGCAGCCTTCTGCATCTTTGTAGCTGAAGTTGCGCGAGAGAATCAGACTCGAGACAACACGCGGTATGTCCTCAAGTGTTTTTGATGTGCAGGTATTCATGGAATGGATCTAGGCGATGGCTCGTCGACTTGGGCTTCCCAGACAATTCTGTTGATGACTTCAGCGCCATATTAGAGAAAGCAATGCCTCAAATACAAGCACTGGGGGATGTATCGGGTACTTGCCATTGAGTAAGAACTATGGACTAAGTAATTGTGTAGGACTCGAGTTGGATTCCATCGTGGACGTAAACTGGCGTTTGGATCACTGCATTCGATCGGATACGTTTGGAAATATTCGCGAACCTGTGTACTTCGTTGTGCTTACGACGCAATCGCCCAAGACGGGACTTTTGACGCCGATTCGTTTCACATGCACGGTCGCCCAACTTGAAGAAATCGTCTACAAACTACAGGAAGCAACTCAACAAATCGACAGGGTTACGGCGTTCTTGGACGATCATAGTCAAAGTCTACATTCATAATCACGACCTGTTGATCAATCTTTGCCATTATGCTGTCCACTGCATGATCGTCGGTCTTTAAACCTGCACGACAACGGGTCGTCCTTCCAAGCTATCCACTTGAGATCGCACAAGTCTAAAGGCGCACGTCAATCCAGTTGTGATCTCCAAAGCTCTCGAAATGTGTCCATTCTGTGTGTCGTAGGAACTTTTCGTTCCCAGCCGCACATTTACTTTCCCGCGCTTTTGCTTCAAACCACTGAGGTTAGAATGTTCAATTGTTCGACTTCAAGCGAATGATCAATAAACCTTCCACACGTTCAGGGGCAGAACATTGCAATGGCTCAACATGCGTTCTGGGCGTCAGGAAGCCACAGAGCGGCGGTAATTCGTCCATTCAAGCGAGTGGAGCTGCGGCGCCTGAAGTTCAAAAGGCATTCATAACAACCACCTGGAAATAGATATCCGGATAGTTTATCCGAAAGCGCGTGCAAAGTTCCCTCCAAACATTTCCCAAGAAGCCGCCCAACGCCACAATGTCCGGGCCACAATTGGACAAGGAGCTGTTCTTCCGCCGCCTGAACAATATCTACGCGTCGTGGAAGGTATGTCCATGGATTTTGCAGGAAAAGTGACAAGGAAGCGATATGTAGGACCCGAAAAACACAGAATGGGACGATGTAGAGAGCTTTTGCATTTTGGCGGGGAAACCGAATGCCGATGACAGTGGCTATCGCAAGTCGGCAATCCTGCAATTCTATCTTCTGAACTTCCTGGAGTTTCCAGAAACACTGATGATCTTCACCAAGACCAAGCTTTACGTGCTTACGAGCGGAAAGAAGTACTCGATGCTAGAGGAGATTTTGGATGGCAATGACTCGTCAGACGTCAAGCTGGAGCTTCTCAAGCGAGAGAAAGCAGATGGCAATAAGGCCAATTATGAAAAGTTGATCCAAGCGATTCAAGCGGATAGCATCAAGAAACGTCTCGGGGTATTGGCGAAAGAAAACCCCGAAGGCGATCTTGTCCAGTCTTTCGTCAAGGAAGTTGACGCAGCAGGATTTGAAAAAATTGACATCTCCAAGGCGATTGAATGCGCCTTGCGGGTGAAAGCTCCAGAAGAACTGGTATAATTTCGACTTCACTTGAAGGGTTTGCTCACAATCTTGCGTAGGAAAACATTCGATGGGCTGCTGCGTTAACCAAGAAGGTGTTCTCATCAAAATTTGTCGAAGACATGGAGAGCATTATTGATGAAGACAAACGCGTTAAGCACGATGCATTTAGTGCCGACATTGAGGGGGTGTTCGAAGATCCCAGCAAAATCAAAGTAACGCTTAGCCCAGAAGACATTGAATCATGTTATTCGCCAATTATTCAGTCTGGTGGCAAATATGACTTGAAGCCCAGTGCCCAGAGCAATTCTGATGTTATGAAATTCGACGTCATCATTGCCTCCATCGGTGCACGCTACAAAGGATATTGCTCCAACGTTGCACGCACATTCTTTGTCACCCCAACCAAGTCCATGGAACGTACGTATGAATTGCTTCATGAAGCGCATGATCTGTGCATCAACGAGCTGCGTCCTGGCAAAACTGTGAGCCAAGTTGTCGAGAAGGTGACCAAGATGATCGAGTCCCGCAATCCAAAATTAGCCAAGCTCCTCACGAAGAATTTCGGATTCGGTATTGGCTTGGACTTCCGTGAAGCTGGCATGTTGCTCACAGCAAAGAATCATCATGTTATTCAAGCTGGACAAGCATTCAATGTCGCCATGGGCTTTCAAAACATTCCTCTCAAAGATGGCGAACGTGCGAAACACTTGCCCGAGACTTATTCTATCCTTCTTGCAGATACTGTCACAGTCCAATCAGACGAAACCAAGATTTTGACCAAGGTGTCTAAAGCTTGGGCAAAAGTGCACTACGACATCGATGATGACGGTGACAGCAAGCCTGAAAAGGAAAAGAGCCGAGAGAAGCGAAAAGAACAAATTGAAGAGCCCGACGACGACGCAGGGGCGACTATGAGCAGCAACATAGTCCAAAACCGTTTGCGTGATAAACAACGCCAGTCTGAGGGTAAACAAACAGACCAAGAACGTCGAGACAGGCATCAAGCTGAACTTATGTTGCGCAAGCGAGAAGAGGCCATGCGCCGCCTCGAAGAACAGAGTAGTGACGCTGTCCAAGGCAAGCGCTCCGATAGAAATGCAATCGTAGCTTACAATCACCCATCCAGCTACCCAGAAGTGAAACCACGACAAGTTTCAGTGGACATGCGCCATGAAGCTGTGATTGTTCCCATCAATGGTGTTCCCGTACCATTTCACATTTCTACAATCAAGAATGTAAGCAAGAACGAAGAAGACAAAGCGACATATTTACGTATCAACTTCTATTGTCCTGGTGTGGGTGGTACATTGGGCAAAGACGCGTCTCCAGCCATGCAAGCCGCAGTTGCGAAATTTCCCTCTTTGATGTTTATCAAAGAACTGGGTTTCCGCTCGACGGATGCCCACAACTTGAACAATCAATTCCGTTTGATCAAGGAATTGCAAAAGCGTGTGAAGCAACGTGAACAACAAGAGCAAGAAGAATCAGGTACTTGTGGCCCATATTCGGCAGAAAATTGACTTTGAATTGTAGATTTGGTCGTCCAGGAAGATTTGATCTTGATGCGCGATCGCCGTGTGCCTCGTTTGAGTGATTTGAGTGCTCGTCCTCATTTGAGTGGTCGTAAGACTCAAGGAACATTGGAGGCTCATCAGAACGGTCTCCGATTCACTACCAACAAGAACCAAAAACTTGACATTTTGTACGCCAATATCAAGCACGCGATTTTCCAACCATGCGACAAAGAACTCGTCGTGCTTATTCACTTTCACTTGAAGAATCCTATCATGATTGGCAAGAAGAAGCACCAAGATGTGCAGTTTTACACTGAAGTCATTGAATCGAGTCAAGCACTCGACAACCGTCGTCGTTCCATGTACGATCCTGATGAATTAGACGAAGAAAATCGTGAGCGTGCTTTGCGTGAGCGACTCAACACAACTTTCAAGGACTTTTGTCAAAAGGTTGAACGTGTGAGTGAAAGCATTGAGAAGACCATCACGTTTGATATTCCGTACCGAGAGTTGGGCTTTAGCGGTACGCCATTCAAGGAAATGGTCTTGTTGCAACCTACCGTCCACTGTTTGGTCTCGTTGACTGAATATCCTTTCTTTATCACACTCTTGGATGACGTGGAACACGTCCACTTTGAGCGTGTCTTTTTCGGCTCCAAGAACTTTGACATGGTCTTTGTCTTCAAGAATTTCAATATTGTGCCTGTTCGAGTGTCGGCCATTGCGACGAATGAATTGGAACGCATCAAGGAATGGCTCGATGACATCGATATATGCTTCACGGAAGGCACGGCCAACTTGAACTGGAAACAAATCATGGTCACGATCAAGGGAGACGATCGATTCTACTTGGATACGGACGACGATGGTGTGCCGAAGCCAGCCGGTTGGGAGTTCTTGAAAATGGACGGTAGTGACGACGAAGACGGCGAAGAGGAAGAAGAAGAAAGTGAGTTTGAAGGCGATGATGACGACGAAGATGATGAGTCGGAGGAATCGGACGACGATTCAGATGATTCAGATGTATCCTTGGTCGACGAGGACGACGAATCGGACGAAGTAGACGAAGAGGAAGACGGGCCCAGTTGGGACGATCTGGAAAAAGAAGCCCGTGCGTCCGACATGATGCGCAACGAAAAGCGAGAACAAGATAGCGACGAAGAGTACAGACGGAAAAAGAAGAAGTCGAGCTCGTCGTCGGGTCCTCCATCGAAGCGAGCCAAGTATTGAGCAGATTGAGTTGTATATTCTATTGGAAATGGTCGTCTACTGCTGATAGGTCTTTTTAGTAGTAATGGAAAAACAAGAGCAGGCATGACGCGCCGAAATAAAAGCAGAAAATCATAAAGCCAAAGCCTTCGCCGTAGTCCGCCGCCTTCTTGAGCGACTGGTTGCCGTGACCGACGTTGTCCCTTGCCATCGTGGCTTCTTTCGTGATGTTTTCCATCTTTTCCGTCTGTTGGCCGATTTCCTGTGCAAACTGACTCATCATGCCTTGAATTGCATTCACTTGCTGCTCCACTTTTCTACGAGGAGAGATGGAATCATATGAAGCAAGCTGGGAGGAAATATACCTCGCAGCATCAATTTCTTCATGAAAATGACGATGGAGTTGAAGATTCTCGGCCATGAACTGCCGTGACTCAGCATCCGTCAATCCAATCGAGTCGTCATTACGACGGGACTCTTCTGCAACGCGGACAGATTCACTAGGAGTTGACTGATGAGACACAATTGGTTTTGTCGATGGTTTGGATTGTGGGACGACTAATGTTACTCGATCCAAGTCGACTCCATCGGGTAACAGCCTACAAAGCGCATGGACTTATTAGAAGCATGCAGAAAATGAGAACTCACTTCTTGGAGAGGAAGAATGGACGACTAATGCGCTTCTGTTGATCTTCTTTCGTTGATGCAACCCCACGTTTGATTCGCTTTGGTGCAATCGTCAAAGTCCATAATCTCGTTCAGCTTGCTCGTACCTCGTTCAAGTAGAGTATAATTTCCGCTTGGAGTTTGGAGAGCTGTGGATGCTTAGTGTCATGGAGTTCGTGCAGCTCACTCAGACGTTCGTCGCAGACTTTGTAGGAATCGAGAAGACTCTGCAACATCATGACGACATTCATCTAAGATTGATGTGCATACCTCTTCCAATTCCTCTCGGTCCAAATCTGTAAAGGAGGAAGCTTTGCTTGGTAAGAAGTGCAAGGGATCCAAGTACTGTTTCCTCTTATCGTTGCGGATTGATGTGATCTTTTGAACACTCTGGAGCTAGACAGTACACAATCAGGCCCAGCCGAGCAACTCACACACGTACAATCTCGATCGCACTCTGCATAAAGTCAGACACGGCCGTCGTACGAGATTTGCGCCGTTGGGAAGATCCTGCCGCCAATTTCACGAACTCATTCGTAATGTCCATCGCCGTCATGTTGTCTGTCTTGGCGGAAAATGTCACTCCAATTACAATCATTTCATCAAACCTGCAAATAGTGTGAAATATTTATTGTGGGACTAACAATAATTGTGCGTTGTTGTTCAATAGTTTATTTTCTGAGGTAGTCTAGCATTTTCCCATTGAGATCGCAGCCATGAACTGTGGTTAGTCATAATTGCAGTGCGCATCTGCTGTAACCTAGCCAGCAAATTTCATGCTCTTCTCTTTTAGCCTTCCTGAGTTGTCAACATTCATAGCCAATTTTGCAATACAATAATTTATTGTTCTAATATCGAACTGTTGGACATGATTCAAACAAATTCTTGCACAAACCGCAGACATCGTCATGGGCTCGAGTAAATGCTTTGGCAGCCATGTTTGCAAGACTGTTAGGGTCAATGCAGACAGAGGATAGCCAAAGGCGCTCCAAGCGTTGTCGATGATACATCTGATTGTAACTCACATCTGACGCTCGAATATTGAATTCTTGAGGAATATTTGAGTAATTTTCATGTTTTTGAGAGATTTTTCTAGAAAATTTTGAATGTTTGGTCAGGAAATTGGCAAACTTGGAATGGTGAAGGTGCAATTTGAGGCCATAGATTGAATTGCCATGGCGAAGAAGAAGAACAAGCAAGGCAACCAAGGAAACAAGGAGTCGCCATCGAAGAAGGCAACGACCACCAAGCTTACGATTGAACCTGGTTTCTTCGGCGAGCTAGTTCATGCCGGTCACAGCTTGGTCTGCGAAGACCCAACGGAAGATATGGGCTTGCAGTTGACAGGTGCCTCGTTGGCGCATGATGCCAGTGAAGGCGCGACGACTTTGTATGTGACGACTGAACGCCGTGAATTGAAGGTTGCCTTGTGCTCACTAGACAAAGCCAAGACGGCACAATGGAACTTGAACCATACTTTTTCGCCCATGGATGGTGCCGTGACATTTACCACAGAAGGCCCCAACACTGTGCACTTGTCGGGTTTTGTCGAAGCTGAAATGGACGAAGACGTTGATGAAGACGACATGGGCATGTACGGTGGCGACGATGATGATGACGATGACGACGACGACGAAGGCAATGCTTTGTTGGAAGTTGTGGAAGAAGAAGATGAAGATGACGACGAAGATGAAGACGAAGTCGAAGACAGTGGACGATTCGAGATCCTTGAAGAGCGATCTCATGAAGAAAAGAAGTCGCCTAAGAAAGAATCTAAGAAGGACGACGGCAAGAAGAGTGACTCTAAGAAGGACGACGACAAGAAGAGTGATTCGAAGAAGGACGACTCGAAGAAACGTCCTTTGGACAATGCTGACTCATCCGAATCTCCCAAGAAGGCCAAAAACGTCCAAATGCGCAAAGGCGGTGTCGCCGTTGAAGAAGTGTAAGTGAGCTGGTTGCAAGTTTTTGTATTCACATGTGTGTTTCCTTACAGGACACTTGGTAAGGGCAAAGAAGCTGTTGACGGCAAGAAAGTCCAGATTCTTTACAAGGGCAAGCTCGCAAAGAACGGCAAGCAATTCGATGCCAACCAAAACCGCAAGAGTCCTTTCGGCTTCGTCTTGGGTTCTGGCAATGTGATCAAAGGCATGGATGTTGGCGTTCGCGGCATGCGTGTTGGTGGAAAACGCATCATCACGATTCCATCCAAGATGGGTTACGGCGCAGAAGGCGCCGGCCGAGACATTCCACCCAACTCGGACTTGATCTTCGAGATCGAATTGCTAAATGCATAATTTCAATTCTATTGTCACTATCCGGTTAGCACTTCAACTTCCGGATAAAAAAATCGGTTATTGTGAATCTTTATCCGGATAGCGTCAAATTCAAAATTGACAAATGGAAGGGACGACTGCGTCCAAAGCACTTTTTCCTCGACAAAGAAGCGTGTTTGGGGAGAACCTCGTGGCATGGACATTCAAATTGATAGCCTTTCTTGTGGGATTAATGCCTCCAACGTTGTTTGTCCCCATGGGTCGCATGTTTGGTCGTGTAGGCTATATCGGTGAGTCGGCTCGACATTGACAACCCACTCAGCATTGTAGTTGGTGCGCGCAAGAATATTGTGCAACGAAACATTGCTACAGCATTCCCGTACCTGAGCGCAGACAAGAGAGAACAGCTTGTGCGGGAAACGTACGAAAACACGTGCATTGTTGTTGAAGTGTGCGAATTTCTCTCATGGATGTTTTCTAGTCGCTGTTTTGGTATCTCCATATTCGCGCGTTTGACCGATGGCGATGTATGACACAATACGTTGACATTGAGCTTCCCACCGAGTACCTTGAGGATATACAAACTGGACCATTGATCATGACATCGGCTCATTTTGGTATCGACAATCTTCATTGCATCTCTTATTGCGCATATTTAGGCTGCTGGGAACTGCTACCATGCATCCATGCGCCACCTTATCTTAATGTTCGCCGTGTTTACGAAGTCGTCATCTGTGCTACTGAGCGTACTGAACAAAGTCATAGATCTATCGTCCCCTGCACAATGCAAAGTTGAATCAATTTGTACTCGCATATCGTCAGCATGATGCACATATCCACTTGCTTCCTGTGCGTTTTTCCGCCTCATCGAATGCCTAATGATGTGTTGTAGGACAAGCAATGTCTACCCGCTTTGACGAACGCGTTGGCTCAATCGACGAACGACATCGTAGCACTGGTGTGTGATCAACGCCCAAGTCGTCATGCCGTGCAAGTCCAGTTCCTCGACACACCAACGAATATGGCACCTGGAGCTGGTGTCCTTCACGCTCGTACCCAGCGACCAGTTTGGTTCACAACATTGATCATGCAAGCAGGACCAAAGCCTTTTCGCCTTGTCACTCTTCCCGTGCGGCTCATGGCTGACAGTATGAATGAGCTCACTGATTTTTGTAGATTGCTCGAGGGTCAGCGCTTTCTGTGGATGAGGTCCTACAGCGATATGCTTCCATCTTGACTGACCAAGTCAGCGCTCATCCAAGTCAATATCTGTGGCTCCACAATCTCTGGTCATTAGCATGACGACAACATACACTCGACGATGTTTCATTACTCAAAAGCACAACTTACAATTCATCCTTGTCTCCCAAACCAAGTTCCTTCATGATATCGTCGTCATCGTCGTCCACGATCGTTTCCACCTTGGCGTCCTTGCCGTCCCATGGCGTGACTGATCGAATGGTTGGCAATGCTTCGTATGGGTAGGTTGCTTGCTTGCCTGAGAAGATGCCTTCCAAGTACGTCGCAATCGACTTGGAGTCAAATGCACCACGCATGACGCTGTAGCGTTGCTTGTCAAGGGAGATGGCAACCAAGGCAGGGTAGCCAAACGTCAAGTCGAAAGCACTTTCAAGCTTGTCTTGGTCACCACCTTGCACCCAGCTGAACCGGAAAGGCTTGCCTCGGACCAACTTGGCAGCACCATCGACTTCCTTCAAGTATGATTCGCGGCCAGCAGCGCCGCTGTCGATAATGTTAGGCAGCAGAGCCACCACACAAATGGACTTGCCAGCACAGTGGTCGTTCAAGACTTTTGTTGAGGTGATTTCAGGTACTTTCAAGCCACCACCAAGCTTTTCGAGCTTGTTGAGAGCATATCCGACAATGCCGGCAGCTTGACGAGGTCCTTGGTACTCTTGGGCATCCGAAGACGACGATGCAGTTGGTCCAAAGAGCTTGATAGTAGGAAAACCCTTGATGCCATATTCGCCAGCCTTGCGTTCGTTAGCAGTGGCGTCAATGGCACCAAGTTTCACTTGGCCCTTCAAATCGGTGGCAGCTTGTTCCCATTCAGGGGCAAGGGACTTGCAGTGCCCGCACCATGGCGCGTAAAATTCCACAAGCCACACATCACCACTGTTGAGCACCAAGTCATCGAAATTGTCGTCGGTAAGAGTGACGACATCCGATCCTGGTTTGTTTGAAGGCTTCGCCTTTGGCTTTTCCTGTGGTTTGTCTGACGATTTACCAGAGACGCGGGCCTTGATAATGCTAGTCGCTTCCTTGACGCCCGCGTCGACAATGGCTTGAGCTGTGCGTTGGCCTTGGTAGTCCGATGGCGAGCGTTTGTTCTCACCAAAGACTTTGATAGTTGGGAAGCCCTTGACGCCATATTTGGCAGCGAGGTCCTTGTGTTGATCGCAATCGACGGCTGCAACGTTGACGATACCATCAAGTGCTTTGGCCGCTTTTTTCCACTCGGGGGCCAGATTCTTGCAGTGGCCACACCACGGCGCATAAAATTCAACCAGCCACACACCCTTGCCATTCACCACTTCCTTTTCGAAGGACTTGGGGTCCAAGTTCTTCACAGCGCTAGCCGACGTATAAAAGGCCGATCCAGCCGCCACTGCGCATGAAAGCGCGACGGTCATCCACCGCATCGCCATCTTGAACTCGATTTCCAAAATGGACAAACTCCACACAAAGATCGATTTTCCGATTGCCAAGAGGCAAATTTTGATTGGGTGAAATTCTGTGTGTATCCGGATATTCTTCCATTTCATTGGATGGAATTTAGATTATCCGGATAACTTGAAGCTTTCCCAAGTTTCCATGAAATTCCAAGCTGGTTAAGTGCCATGAAGGCCATGGAAGACTTGTTTGGATGACCAGCGCCTATTGCCATGACGAAAGAACCACAGATTCACGTTAAATAGTTACTGGCAATGGATGCCAAGAGCCAAGCCTTCTCGGCGTTGTATCCTTGCTGTGGCTCGTACCCATTCGACGTCAACACAGGAGTGGCAGCAAGTGGAGCCGGCGTGGAAACAGCAGACCGTTCGGGACGCAACGGATCATCGCGTTGTTCTCGTGGAGTCGACGACTGGATTAGTGAAGCAATGCGCTCAGCTGGCTGCGTGAGTTGAATACAAACGCCATGTTGCATGTGGTCTGCCATCTCCGCTTCATCATCGAGCATGACTTGGGTTTCGTACAGCCTCCGCATCGCTGACTCGTCGTTTGCAGCGACACAAGCTGCCCAAGTACCACGAGCAGTGGTGTGGAAACAAGGTTCAATGGGCAGCTTTCCACCGAACCATGCGTCGGGAAATGGTCCTAGCAATGTGTACTTGGCCTTGAACCATTCGTAGCCGCAGTTAGGATAGTGAAGAACCCATGGCGACGACGAGTGTGGCATCACTTGACCTAGGGCAAGATGTCTTGGGTCGGCAAAGTTTGTCCACGTCGATACGTTTCGCCACTGGTGCACGCTAGCTGGAGTAATTCCTCGGCGAATGCGCACAGCCGACTTGCCATTGTCGTACGCTAGCATATACTGGCGGTACGTCGTCCGGGTTTTCCAGCGGTTCATGCTTGCAAGAGCGGCTGGGGTGAACGGCGCGACGAGGTGGTTTACTTTGAAATGCGTCGCTTCGACAAAGTAATTGGATATCTCGCATGATGTTGGAACAGCTTCGTGGTTGACAAATGTAAACTGATCGACGGACGCGGCATTTAAACTGGCAAAAAATTCACGCAGCGAGTTTCGGAAGTAGAGCAGTTCGTCCAAGTCGAGATGCACAAGCCACTCCAGTCGCTCTGAAGGATGGTCGTCGTTCCAATTGAGGCATGCGTTCATGGCAAGTTCACAGTTCAATTGCTGTCGAGCTTGGACTTCGTTGGGTAAACATGGCATCAAGGAAGAGTACAATTGGCAGCTTGGATGTTGCACGTCACTCGAAGCACGGTCGACAAACACAACTTGGTCGTCCAGCATGGTTCCTTTGGCAGCCTCCATCAAGGCAGCTTTCACTTGTGCGATTGAGCAGGATGGTCTATCCAAGAAGACGAATATTCGCTCAAAGCCAACCGATAAATGGTACAGCAAGAAGCTACACAGGACTTGCATCTCACGCGACGTTGATGGATCGACCGCGACCGTCGTCACCAACGCCAGCATGCTGTTGCACAATTGATCTTTTGATTTTATTTACACTCTAAATTGTGATTGGGGAGAAAAATATATCTATTTTTCCAAATCTATTTGAAATCTATAGCCAATCAGAATCAAGTATTTGCCTTCCGTACAAAAATACACACAAAACACACATTCAAAACTTTACTTTATTGAATGTCATTTCATAGTACACTTGAACTCACTATGTTTGTATAGTATTTGAGACTATTTCAAGTTTGAGTCAAAAATACAAATTTCAGTGAAAAACAATACTTTTTGAAATGTCATTCTGACATATCACTTCTAAAAAGTGTTATTTTTATGGAAAAATCATCAACAACTGTGTGGATCGCCGCCAGCTCCATGACAATCAAGTCGCTGTCTCAAGCCTCTCAGACTTCCCTCGTCAAGCAAAAGAGAGGGCCCTCAAGGGGGCTGAAGGGGGAACACACCAAGTCCAAGGAGACCGCGCAACCACACTCAGACAAAATCGAGAATGAAAGCATATTTCTAAGTGTTTACTCGACTCGTTGGCGAGAATAAAGATAAACGAGCAGGGATCCTAAACTTGGTCTACAACTACATACTACTTACAGCGCGGTTTGCAAGATGGCTTGGGCTTGGGCGTCGAGGCTGCCAAACACAGCTTGCATTTGGTCTGGGAACGATTGCACGAGCCACTTGACGCATCCCTTGATCTTCACTTGGACTTCCTCGTCCACGTTCGAGTCGTCCGTGAGCGACTGAGCAAAGATCGACACGATTTGGCCAATGTGTTGGCTCGCCACGGGGTTTTGAGTTTCAAGGAGCTTGAAGAGAGCGCCGTAGACATTTTCCGTCTCGGTGAAATCCGCCTTCAATGGCAAGGCCTTGAGGAAGACAGGCAACACTTGGTCCAAAGGCACGGCATCAGGAGCAGTCGAAATCATCGACGCGACGGCCGAGCACGCGTTGTCAACCACAGCTTCTTCCTTGGAGTTGAAGTGGGGAGCCAAAGCTTGGAGGAGGTGCATGTACTGAGGACCGTAGGATGGGCCACCCATGCGGACAATGGCGCCAAGACTGAAGGCCGAGTTGCGTTGCATCGACGTGTCGGCGGAGGCGCAGCCCTTAAACAAAGCTGGCACAACTTCAGCGACATATTGCGTGCCTTGGATTTCAGGCAAGATCTCGCCAAAGGCGCCCAAGATGGCAGCGCGATCCTTGTCAGCATGGACACCGACTTGCAAGTATTGCATGAAGAGAGGGAAGAGCGGTTGCCACAATGGAAGGAAGCCTGGGCCAAAAGCCTTGGCCATGGCGCCAAATAATTCAGTGAGCAAGTCAAGGACAGTCGACTTTTCATCGTCTTCGTCTTCTTCATCTTCGTCTTTGTCATCCTTTTCAGTGTCGTGCTCCATGTTGAGGGTTTGCGAAGTGAAGTGGCCGATCATTTCGAAGTACGGTGCCATGACGACAGCGCCGAGTTCCGTCGTGAGCGTCGTCAAAGCACGCAACGTGCCTTCGACGACATTCGGGTCCGAGTCGACGAGCAATTCTTGGAAGACGCTTTGAATTTGGTTGGGTTCTTCGACGGTGTCCAAGGGAGGACCCATGAGCTTGTCCAAGAGCATCTTGGTACGTGGGTGGAGCTCCAAAATCTGGCCTTGGGACCATTGCTTGGTTTCTTCGGCGGCAGGGTTCGTCGCGTAGAACGAAGTGACGACAAGCGCGGCACAGGCTTCAGGGACGACAGCGCGGACGCTTTCGTGGATTGTTTCGACCATGAGACTCAATGCGACCAAGATATCAGGGACAAATCGATCGAATCCACCGCCCAAGTTGGTCGCAAGAGCTTCAATGCACTGCACGGCGCGCGTAAGCATTTCGGTCGTCGCGGTGTGAACTTTGAAGTAATGCTCCGTCGCGTCAATTTCGTCTTCGTCTTCAAACGCTTCGAGTTTTTGGTCGCCGTCACGGCAGATTTCAACACCGTTGTCAGGGGTCAACATGGGCAAAATGAGCTGCACGGCGGTTTCGGCATAAGGAAGGAACGCCTTCTTGTAGATGTTGCTCGCGTTGATGATAAAGCCCATGCACATATCGTTCAATTCTTCGTCGTTGAAGCGCATGGTGTCAAACACGTAAGGCATGATCGATTGGAGCGTCTGGCCAAACTTTTCAGCACCAAGAGCGACAACCAAATAGCCCAAGCATTCAATGGCAGTCGCACGAAGTTGGAGGTATTTCTTGTCCGTGATGGCCAAGAAAGGCTTGAGCAATTCGCACACGCCACCGAAGTAAGGTTCAAAACGCGACTTGGCGCCCACCGAGACGGAACCCAACGCGGAAATCGCAAGCTTTTGGATCCCTGGCTTTTGCGTTTGGATGAGGCCGACGAGCTTTTCAACCAAGCCGTTCAAGAAAGGCTCAATCTCTTCGGGTTCCATGCTTTCGGTGAAGACTTCAAGCACGTAGCACGACGTGGCCTTGACATCAGGCGTCGGATCGTCGAGCAACGCCAAAGCGACCGGAATAATATCAGCGTAGTGGGATTGAATTTCAGGCTGCAAGTATTCGGCGAATTGTCCGAGCGAGAAGCAAGCAGCTTCACGAACGTTGTGGTGAGGAGAGGCAGCAGCCGTGTACACAAGCGGCAGGACGCTCGAGAGGTTTTCCGACAAGAATTCGCACATGCCTTCCGACACGACACCGAGAGCCAAGACACCAGCCTTTTGCATGCTCGGGTTGGACGACCCGACGATTTGGTGGCTGCATTGCAAGATAATGGGCTTCATGGACTTTGGCGACAAGCTCAACGCCATAAAATCGAGCGTGCGTTGAGCCATTTGGGTCGTGTGTTCTTCTTCGTCGTCTTCCTTTTCTTCTTGCAAGATGCTGTAAAACATACCACTGGCCGAGTGGTTGTCTGCGGCAATGGCTTGGATCATGGTGTTGAAAATCACAGGAGCCAAGTTGGCCTTTGCAATCACCTTGGGCTTGTTTTCAATGATGGAATTGATGCACGAGTTGGCGGCGGCGCGCGTCGATGGTTCGATATCTGGGGCCATAAAGATTTGGAGGAGGAGTTGGATGAGCGTGGGCATGGATTTCGTCAAGAGAGGGAAAGGGATTTCAGACAACGAAGTGAACGACTCCATAAAATCGCACGCTTCCGATTCTTGCTGGCTCGCCATGCATCCCTTCAAGATTTCAATCATGGGTTCGACCATGTGCTGGAAGTCCGTCGCTGTCTTCTTGTCGTTGGTTTCGTTTTCGTCCAAGAAATGAGCAATACCGCAGGTAGCACGCATGGCTTCGACGCGAACTTTCATCTCGGTATCCTTCAAACCCGCCATGTAGAATCCCTTGACATTTTGGAATTGCTCGAGGAGTTCACCACCGATCGTTTCGTTCAATTTGTTGAGGAGCAACATGGCCAAGTAGCGAGCTTGAGCGTTGGGGTTGCCGGCACACGAGGTAATCATGTTGAACAATTCTGGCCATTGCGCAGCACCAATTTCGGATGCGACGGCGGCAATGTTGCGCGCAATTTCGACTTGGACAACCGACACTGGTTCTTCCGTCACACGTTGAAGCAATGTTTGAGCGATGCCTGCTTTGGTCGCAGCATCCAATTGTTCCCAGTGGGACGAAATCTTGAGGTGCATGAGGAGAGCAGCGTATTGTCGGACTTCAGGACGGCTCGATCCTTGCAATTGCGTCAACATGCCGACAATCGATGCAGGTACATTGAGATATTGCTTGAGCAAAGCTTCTGCTTCTTTAATTGTTTGAGTATCTGGTGCCATGAGGCGGAGAATGCATTGCTCGAGCTGTTCCGGGGCAAAGTCGGCCATCTCGTCTTGTTCCTCTCGCAACGACTGTGGGAATGACCTGGATGATGCCCAGGATTTCAAGAAAAAATGAATGGCCAAGTGGATTTGCCGCCAATCAACACAAAAAGCCGTCATCCGGATAACAAAACACACGAGATTCTCCAGGACAAAGTGGTAAAACACGTTCCACCCACTGAGTCAATAGAAAGTCCAAGTCCAACTGATCACTCTCTGGCGTCGCTCTGTGAGCGTTGTGGCAACCATGGAGCTGCGCGTGTGGTAAAGAGCATTTAGAGAGGATTTCCCGAGACCATGATTGCCTTTCATACCAGCTCCATCTGTTATGTACGTTGCATTTGATTGTGTGAACGATTGGGGTTTCGTTGACCACTAAAATCCATGACAAGAGACGAGCTAATTGAGTCTACAGTTCAGTGAGAATCATAACTCTCTCGTGGGATAGCGTGTGATATCTGTCCTTGTGGTGGAGAAGTTGCAGGAAGGAAGGAGGATATCGCTGTCGATTTCCTCACGACAGCAGTACGATTTGTTACAATTAAGACACATGGTAGAGAAGCCTTGAAATTGGGACTTATGTGTTTTTCCGGTCAATGTTACACTATATATGAGAAAGTTGAAGTTGTTATCTGAAAATAGTATTAGTTGTCAAAGGTGAGGACTGACGGCGGAAGGTGTCGACTGACAATCATGGACCGAGTATTGCATTCCCGCGCCATTTCGCTGGCTCTCGCTCACGACATGCAGCTTCTACATCTCCTGTAAGACTAAGAGAGGCCTTGGTTCGTCTCATGGGCTGCTCTGCAAGCCAAATTCTCGTTGCATTGTAGTTTCAACTCTACTACGAGAGGAATTGCAGAGCGCGGCACGGTGGAGACGTTGGCTGTCAATGTTCAGCCGTCGATGCTTCCTTTTGGAGTCTCGACTGGCTGTAAGAGCGAATAGTCAGCGTGATCCAAAGCAATTTGCGTTATTTCCGCAGCAACCGACGTTGAGTTGTTGCAGAAAATCGATTACCCGGAGAGTTCAAGTCATGGCAAACCCTCTTGGATCACAATCGGCGATAACGCAATTTTGTCTTAGCGCTACGTTGCCTCATTTGATCGAAGATTTCGAACTGTCATAGAAGCAGGCCTCAGTTATTTACAACGATAACGCCAACCCACTGGCCAACTCCGTCGAGGAATGTGTTGTCAGGATGGGGATCGATGGTTGGGACAAACGCTCGTCCACTAGAATCGACAGTTGCGACGACGACGTGGGCATGTTCGCCGCGTGGGGATTTACCGCGGAGGAGGACTGGCATGCCAACTGCCAGCGCGTTAGCATGAGGCGGCAGAGTGCCTTGAGGTGTCAAGTCGAGTTTGACAAATGTGCGGTCTTGTGGTTCAAGCCAAGCGTTGATAGCCGCCATGTATCCCCTTGGGTCCGCAATAAAGTTGGGCACGTCCTCGAGATTCTTGTCAAATATTGACGCAAAGCACGCTTGCAGCGCGTTTCCATTTGACGGCGTGAAGTCTGTCTGATGAACTGTCCGAAGTGTCATGACCACGCTTGATTGACAAAGTTGGCAAAGGCTGAATGAAGGGTTTGCATTTTGGGGGTTGAAGGGGTTAGGGGTGCTGGGGTTTAAATCTTGCCTTTCTGGTGCATTTTGATTGGTGGGATTTGTTCTCTGTTGTGGATCTTCTGAGGGAGGAATAAGAAGAGAATTCGTCTGAGGCAGTCAAGATGCGTTGGATCAGTCTCGTTGCCGCGGCGTTCGCAGCGATTTCTTTGCCGATTATAAAGGCAGACCATTGGGCTGTCATCGTTGTTGGGTCAACGGGGTACTGGAACTACCGCCACCAAGCCGATGCTTGTAAGATACCTCCGTGCAAACTTCGTCCTAACTGTGTGATTCAGGCCATGCGTACCAAGTTGTGCGTCGTCATGGCATCCCCGAGTCGAATATAATTCTCATGATGTACGACGATGCTGCCAACAGCACATCCAATCCATACCCGGGACAACTTTTCAACCACCCCAAGGCATTTAAGAGCGAAGCCGTTGATGTGTACAAGGATTGTCACGTTGACTACCGTGGCGACGATGTACTCTTATGAGAACGCTTTTGATCTGACTTCTAGTCTTAGGTCACCCCAAAGAAGTTCCTCCAAGTCTTGTTGGGTGACAGCTCGGCTGGAGGCAAAGTTTTGAAGAGCACAGCCAACGATCGCGTCTTTGTCAACTTCGTCGACCATGGCGCCCCTGGTTTTGTGGTGTTCCCAAAAGACAACTTGTACGCCAAGGATTTAGTTCAAACACTGAAGCTGATGCATGCCGGTGGCAAGTTCAAAGAGCTCGTGTTTTATGTCGAAGCTTGTGAATCTGGCTCAATGTTCAAGAACCTCTTGCCTACAGACATCAATGTGTACGCAACAACCGCTGCCAACGACCATGAATCATCTTGGGGAACGTACTGCCCTCCCCTCGGTGACAAAGTTGGAATGCACCTCTTGGGCACGTGTTTGGGCGACCTCTACTCTGTCAACTGGATGGAGGACAGTGACTTGGAGGACTTGAGCAAGGAGACATTGCACGAGCAGTTTGAGGTAGTGAAGAAGAAGACCAACAAGAGTCACGTGCTTGAATTTGGATCTGACGACATTCCCAAGGAGCCTGTGGGTGATTTCCTTGGCACTTTGGACAATGATGCTGAGCAGTCGGTCGTCCAAAGCGATGATGGCCTCGCAGTTGACACCAGCATGGATGTGAGAGACATTGAAGTTGTCACAAAGTTCTATCAATACCTCCGTGCTCCTGCCACATCCCGCCGCGCATTGGCTCAATCTTTGATCCACGCTGTGCAAAAACGTGACATGGCTGACACCATCTTTCCCGAGATCGAAGCTGCGATGCTCAAGACGAAGCCAACGTTGGCCGCTCTTAACGATCCTTTGGACGATGACTGCTTACGCCAAGTGAACAAGGCAGTGGACCGATCGTGCCAAGGCTACACGGACTACAGCCTCAAGTACGCTTCCACGTTATCCAAGCTCTGCGTCATGGGCTACGATCCCAGTGCTCTTGTCGCCAAGGTGGAATCGCTTTGCCGCCGCCACTTCCATGCCGAAGTGTATTCTCCATTGCTGGATCTTCCATAATAATTCAACCAATAAGAATTTCTAAAATTTTACATTCTAGCCAATGAAAAATTTACATTTAATCATTTAGAAATCAAAAGTAATTTTAGATTTATTTTAAATTTAATTATTAAAATTATACGATTGGATGTAAATAACATTTTATATCCAATCAGAAGGAACCATTTTCAAATTGTCAAGCCACACGATGGATGCACTCGGCCATGTCCGCGCAGCGGTAATTGCGAACCGTCCGATAGAGACCGAAGGCGGGGAGGTCGTGTTATACTCGCTAAATATTGAGACGGGTGAGAAGGTTGAAGCGCATCGCTTTCCAGGCTCGTTGAAGACGTCATTCCATTCCAAAGCATCGGGAAAAAGCTACGACTTGATGGCCGTTGTTACGTGCGTGAAGTACGCCGCGTTGACGTTTCCAGAGTATGTCGCGAAGACCCGCGCAGAGAAAGTCAATATGGTTTCCACGATTGACAAGAAAGAATTGATGGCGTATTTGCGTGGCGATATTGAAGAGTCAGTCCAAGTGTATGAACCATCATCAACGTCATCGTCGTCGACATCGACGGCAGCTCCAAAACGCAAGAGCGGAGATGAACGTACGAGCGATAAGCCCCAAACGTCGTCGAGCTCGGCACCACCAACGAAGAAGGCCAAGGAATCTGAATCCAAAACCAGTGCAGCCATAGATGGGGGCGAGACTGACACGGAAAACGAGGTGCGAAAGCGTATCCTTGCCAAGGAATACACGCACCGCGACCGCACAAGTATGATGACAACTTCCAAGGTACGCTCTCTTATTCTATCTTATCTTATTGAGTGCCAGTCGTTCGAGTCAACGTTGAGCATGTTTGACGCGATCCTCAAGGAAGAAAAGGAACGCTCGAATGCTGCAGGCAAGCCGTCGTTGTTGTTGCAACAATCGACGGCCGTCACGCCTCTCCACGTCGCCATGAAGCGTGGAATTCCAGGTAGATTCTTCAGAGCCCACTGCCCATATTCAAAGTGCGCTCGTAGACACGCCTATTATTGTCGTTCCCGCCGGATATTCCGACTTGATCACGTTGCTGAATGCCAAAGACTTTCTGGAAGAAGGTCACTTCGTCTCGACGGCGCAGAAAAAAGCCGAGAAGGTTCGCAAGCCGGCGTTCGAGATGATCAAAGTGGTCGAGCGTGATGTGACGTACAATTTCAAGATCGTGGACAATGTCCTTCGCTTGTCCGACCGCGAATGGTACGCTCCGCCTCGCTTTATGCCCTTTTTCACGGTGGACTCTGCTAGGAAATCCGTCGTCGGCGTGATCGTGTCGGGTCATGCGTGGCAATTCAAAGATTGGAAGTACAAGTTTCCCCTCGAAGTCTTCAAGGAAGCATGTGGTATTCATATTTATTCGCATGGCACGGCGCTGAATGAAGAAATCAAGAAATGGGATGTGAAAATCCTCATGGTACGTTTCTTCCTTCATGACGTACGCGCCGGACTCTGCTGCGATCTCTGTAGATTCATCCGCACAAACGGCACTTGGACAAAGTGGCGTCGAGCGAGTTTTGGCGTCATCTCTTCGCCCACCTCCGCATTCGCATGAATAGCTAACTGTCTTCTTGTAATATGACTGCGGTTTCGCCTAAATTTAGCTCGCCAAGTGTGTGCCCCGAGGCGTTACGTAGTTGCCATTCGAGAGACGACGACTCCCGCGACGGTTTAGACTGTGGAGGAACCAAGCTGGCACATGCTGTCCGCGGCGTCGTCCAAATCGGCCAAGGTGGCCAACAAGGTGAGCCCCGAGTCGCAGCAGGGCGAGGTGCCGCCCCGACAGATCAAAGCCGAGATCGTCGCGTTTCTGGATGGAAAGCGAATGACGCTTGCGTTTGGCGTCCTGACCATCTTTGCGTTGTTTGCCGACGATATACGCACCGCTGCGTTCACGAAAGCCGCCGACAGCGTCTTCTACGTGCTCCTCTTGCTCGTCTTTGTCGCGTACACGGTCGAACTTTGCTGCAACGTGTATGCCCGCCGTGGGTATTTCGGCCGTGGATTCAATTTCAACTTTTGGATGGACATCATCTCGACGCTGTCGATTCTCTCGGACGTCGGCTGGGTCGTCGACTGGATCAGCCCCGAAGACAGCACAAAAGGCACGGCGTCGAGCACGCTCCAAGCTGGCAAAGCGACGCGAACGAGCACGAAAGCGAGCCGCATGGTCAAGTTGATCCGTTTGATACGTCTCATTCGCGTCGCTCGTATCTTCCGCACCAAGATCAACGGCAAGGACGTCAAGATCACAGAGCCGTCCAAAGTCGGGCGGATTCTCACGGAGCTGACGACGCGGCGCTTGATCGTCTTGGTGCTCATCATGATTATCTGCTTGCCGCTCATCGACCAGACGCTCACGAGCGTCGACGAGTACCAATACGATGCGTTCTATCAACTCCATCGCATGGCGCAAGATTACAACGCGACGGGTGCGATCACGATGGAGAGTTTCCGCGGCGCATTCGAGGTAGATCCATCCTCCTATGACGTCGACGGCGACATGCTGACCGTCTGTCTTGTAGGAATACGTTCGTCTTTGCGATGGATACATCATTAGTTTGGTCATCTACGGCATCAACATATCGACAACGAACGGATGGATGAACGACATGCTCTTTCAAACGACGACGGCGTCGGGCGACATTGACGCCACGGCGGCCTATACGTTGACGTCGAATCCGATCACGGGATGGAGCGCCGCGGCGTACCTTGGCATGGATCAAAACTCGCTGCGCAAGTCCGACATGGACACGTCGTCGAGTATTTACGCCTGCTTTGACGGCAACGGCGCCGTCTACGACACGACGTGCTACTCTGGCGTTGTCTACAACATTCAAAAGCAAAACCAGACCGACGCGGCGCTCAGCATTGGCAAGACCGTCGTCGTCATGATCGTCTTTGGCATGAGCATCTACTTTTTCACCAAAGACTCGGACCATCTCGTCATTGGGCCAATTGAGCGCATGGTATAAAACTCCATAAGTCGATATTGCTCAAAATGTGTGGCTCTAGATGGCGCTGGTGAATCGCCTCGCGCAGAATCCGCTCGGCAACACGGACATTGAGGAAGATATGAACCAGGAATACGAAACGCGCATGCTGGAGAAGACCATTGCCAAGATTGGCCGCCTCTTGCAAGTTGGTTTCGGCAGCGCCGGCACGGAAATTATCTCGAAAAACATGAGCGGGACGGGCGAACTCAATGTGATGATTCCAGGCAAGAAGATTTCGTCCATCTTTGGCTTTGGCATCATTGAGCACTTCACGGAAACGTGCTCTGTCCTCGAGGAGAGCGTCATCACGTACATCAACACCCTCGCCGACATTGTCCACAGCGACGCCAACATGTATTACGGCGCGGCCAACAAAAACATTGGCGCGGCGTTTTTGATTGCGTGGAAGATTTGCGACGGCACGTTGCCTGGCATGCGGGATCCGCGCGATCCAGCGACGAAACCGATCATGGACGCCGCGGAACGGACCAAGCGGCGAGCCGACATCAGTGTGTCGCTTGCGGCGACGGGAACGCGGCCGCGGAAAATCTCGCCGCAGGAACTCGTCGATTCGGCGCTCATTGCCGTCCTCCGCATGCGCGTCGAAATCCATCTCGCAAACCAACCCAACGGCCGCTTCCAGACCTACTTGACAAACCAAAAGCTCCAAGACAAGTTTGACAACCATTTCCACGTCGCGATGGGCTTTGGGCTGCACATTGGCTGGGCGATTGAAGGCGCGATCGGCTCGCGGTTCAAAATCGACGCGTCCTACTTGAGTCCAAATGTCAACATGGCGGCGCGGCTCGAGAACGCGACGGGCCAATTCCAGTGCGACCTGCTCATCAGCGAATGGTTCATGGACGAACTGAGCCCCGTGGTCAAGTCGTACTGCCGCAAAGTCGACCGCGTGACGGTCAAGGGGAGCGAAATCCCAATGGATTTGTGGACATTTGACATTGGCAACTTTGTCGACATCCCGCCGCCAGTCATTGACCCGAACGGCGTGCAATTGCCGATGGATTTCAGCCGCAACAATTTTCTACAGACACTGCAGGAAGGCATTCCGCCCGCCTTCTTCTCGGCCTTCCGAGAAGGCATGCAGCAATATTTAGATGGCAAATGGGACGCCGCGCATGCGTCGCTCACGGCCGCCTACCAAGTCCACGCCGACGGACCCACAGACGTGCTCCTCAAGACACTCAAGCGGGAAACGTCCGACCCCAATGGCGGCTATGCATGTCCGACGTGGTGGAAAGGGTATCGGCCGCTGACAGAAAAGTAGTAGAGCGCGCGATGACGACAATGGTGGCGGCGGCGCGCGGTTAGATCATGTAACTAAATATGCGTGTGTATTATTATACCTCCAGACTCCCCGACAGACGATAGCTGTCGTCCTTGCACGCTTTAGATCGTCTCGGACGCGGCGGCGGGAGCGCCATCGGTGGTTCCAGCGACTTCAGAAGGTGGTGGCGGCAGTGGTGGTGCCGCCGATGTGTTGGCCTTGGTTTTGCCTTTGGATGGACGGGGGTAAATGATTTCATGGGCATAGCGATGCAGCATCGCTTCCATCGTCAAATGCTCGAGGGTGCAGTTGGCCTACAAGATCCATGGCAGTGAGAACGAGTGGCTACGAGAGCAGCGTATACTTTGAAGCAGCGTTTGGCCCACGTGAAGGGTTTGCAGTAGGTAAAGCTAGGTCGTCGTCGCGGTTGTTCCTTCTTGAGCGTCGGGCCTGCCGTCGCTTGATAGATAAATCGAGCTTTGCACTGGCGAATATGGACATGGCCACAGCGTTTGTCTACAACGTCATGGTCCATCATTGATCTTGCAAACAACGTACGCTGGGCAATGCGATCACAGCGGCCATTCCCGTGGAAATAGCTGGCGCAATAGGATGGTTGGAGAAACGTGTATGGAATTTGAACGAGCGATGGACTCCACTGCGGCAAGACGCCGGCCATGTTGGAGCGATCCCAAGCGCCAGCACGGTCGAGCCGCTCGTGGAGATCCAAACTCTTCTCGGACGACGACATGGTCGTTTCGCTGCCGTAGATTTTGACCGCACCGTCAGCGTGCACGAGTAAATATTGACCAGGCGGCAAGTCCATGACGTGCTGAAGGATTTGCTGCACGAGTTGGAACTTGGAGAGCGGGCTAATGCCACCATAATTCAGGATTGAGCTTCGTGTGTTCAACGTACTTTTCATCAGTAGACACGGTGGACGCGATGGTTTCTTGCTTGAGATCTAGCATGCGATGGCCATTTGCATGGAAGAGTCCTAGGGAAAGCTGCTTTTAGCTCACAAGTTGAGATAAAAGCTACCGTAGACAATGTCGGCATTGCCGCGGATCCACGAGTGTAGCCACATGGCAGACCGCTCGCTCTCCGTAATTTGTTCCGGCAGGCTGCTCCATTCGTAGTCGACTTTGGCGTGGATCGTCACGGGTTGCTTCGTCTACGTCGGCCACGATGAGCATTGAGACAGACCATGGTCGATTGCACCTCGGCATTGGTATAACTAGACGCCCGAAGCAAGACGGGGATGCCTGAAAAGTCCCAGACGTGGTAGCTCTGTGTCTTGACGTCTGGAACTTTCAAGTACTGCTTGAGAAGGTGTCGGCAGTACATCGTGAGCTTTTCACGGCTGCTCCACTTGGCATTCACGAGCGGTTTGTCCAAGTAAACCTACACGACAGCCATTCAGCAAAGGAGTCGTAGTTTTGCTAAATGTCTACCTCTCGGCGGCTCTCGACGGCGGTCACCGTCACTGGAATGGTCCAGAGCTACATGGATCGTCGTGGTGATGTTGAAACGCGTTCATTGTACCTTGCGGAATCGACCGTCGTGGTTGTCGAACAGAGCGCCAAGCGTCGACGCTGCCATTGCAATGCTGCATTTGTGTTTGGTCATGAGGCTTCGCATGGTGCCGTCGCCAGACACGACCGAGCCGATCGGCCATCGACACGTTGATTCGGGCAACTCGACCGACGGCATCTCTCGGATCGTCAGCGGAGTCTTCTTGACAAGACCTTGCAGCTTGTGCTTGGGTGTCGCAATCTCAAGCACCTACAGCGTTGATGAGGTCTAGAGGTGTCTATTCCGCCGCGCAGTGTACTTTGGCAGACAAGTCGAGCTGGCTAATTGGAGTATACAGCTGTGGATAGAGGTTCTTGACATGTTCACAGCGCAGACGCAGCTCTTCATCCACCTAGGCGTGCTGAGTGCGTATTTGCAATGTTGCCTCACCTTCTTTTCAATTGCAGCTGGAAGTGTCGTGAGCACCACCAGCTCCTTCTTGGCAAGTCGCTCAAACTGCTTGCGGAAATTGCGCTACAGCCGCACTGTTACTCATGGAGCACACATCGCCTTTTTCTTACTCTTTCCGCGACCACGAGGGCGTCAATGCGGGTGTATGTTTCGCGTTCCGACTCGGACAAGGCAAGAATTTCTGGTAGTCCACTCTGGAGCAACTCAGTGGCAAACGACGCGACTCGCAACGTACCTTTTGAGCAGCGAGCTTTCTTTGCTTGAGTTCTAGGTATACCTTATGATCCTCTGGCATCAGAGTTGTCTTTTTTGCATGCAAGACGTCCTCCCAACAAGATGCGGCCGCGACCACTGCCGCTGGGATGGTGCTTGTCATTTCATCTGCTTTGCGCTTCTTCGACTCGAGCAACGGCGTGGCAACAAGTGTAGTTGCTTTCTTTCCTCTGTTGATTGAATACATGTCAAAATCCGCTTCGGATAGCCACACTTGCGCGCCATTTCCTTCGGTTGCATGGAGTGGCAACGGGATGTTCATCTTGCAATTCAAAACTTAGACCCCTTCACCCCTAAACCCTACAACCCCTAAACCATACAACCCCTAAACCTTTAAACCCCTAAACCCCAAAAAAACCTTCTCGCTCCCAACTTGATGTTGGTCGACGTGTTCTCACCAACTCTGCATCCACCGACATGTGGACGAACTTTGACCTCTGCCATCGTCGATGCAACTCGGCCATTCAGCCACGATGGTGAGAGATAAAACGAATGCACTCCACCGTGACGGTTCGATTGGAATCTTGTCGTTTCACAGGAGCAGATCCATGCAAGGCCGCTTGCAATTCTCTCTCGCCTGTATGTCATGGATGGCTCTTCTGTGCCATGCAGCCAAGCCAAGCAAAACGTCCAAGCCAAAAACGACGGCTGACGATGTGTTCTACATGCTCGGGATGCTCCAAGCAGTCGTGATCGGCCCCATGGTGCTCTTCTTCCTCTACAACGTTGTGCGCGATCCTGCCTTCATGGACGTCCTCAAAGGTGTATGGAATTCAGTGCGGTCTCGCACGCTGTCCGATTTAAGCACAAGTGCTCCCGTGCAGCACGCTCCGCCACGTCAGTTCAAGGATCCGCGGTACACAGAGTGAATTGATCTTCTAATCAAACTCTTGAATCGCCGTGTCTTTCGTCGGTGATGTCATTGTGCTACCGGCGACGAGCTCCTGCCTCCAGGACGAAGACCGATCCCAATCCTGTCCACACTCCAAGAGGGGTTAGACAGGAGGAAACCCAATCTAGCTTGAAGATTCTAGCACCCTGAGCGAGTACAATCAGCAGCAAGCTGTAGCCTATTGTAGAATGCACCGAACACACTCGTCCGTGGTCGGTGCCATCCATCTCTCCGTCATGAAAGCTCCTAGAGCCAAGATGTCTAGGACCTTCATTTTGGACATTACATCATGGTCAGTATATTTCGAGTCTGGTGGTGAAATATACATCTCTCTGGTGTCTAGCACAGGCGCTCTGTGGTTCCAGAGAAGCCCTGTTCCCTTTCATATCCAAGCGGATTCTACGCAAGGCGCTGTTGCCTCGGCGACGAGCTGCTTGGAAGACTCTCCTAGAAGGTTCACTGGGTGTCGTTGGACATGGACATACATTCATGCTCCAGTATACTAATGACATTTTTATATACAGTATACATTTTGCAAGTATAAATTTGAAGCGAGCAATTAAGACGGAGCAAAACGTGATCAACCCGAGTACAAACAAGGTGGACAACCAATCCCACCGACACCAACGTAGCCGGAACGCAATCGCAATGACGAGGATAGAGTTGGACGCAGTGCGTAGATGGCACTGCAGTGTTTGACTCTCAATCGAGATGTGAACACGGTTAAGATTGTGTGGCGGAACTACGAGGCTGGTGTCGCATGGGGTACGGCGAGGAGGGTTCAAGTAATGCAGACCATCTTGGATCTGGGGTCTATTTGCGGATTTGCCTTGAAGAAACTAGCTGCCATGGCCAACGACAACACGCATGAAAACATGTCGGAGTTCCTCCAACAGGCCATGTTTCACTTTGACGACCAAGAGCTGAGCGACACGGAGGATGTCGGGGCGGCAGGGGCGACCGACAAGAACGCCACGTACCTTGAGCGTGTGTACACCATGCTCGAAGAATGCGTACCCACGGTTGCAGCATGGTCAAAGGGGGGCGCAGCCTTTGTCGTCTTTGATACAAAAGCCCTGGAAGCGATGTACTTGCCGCAGTACTTTACGTCGGTCAAGTTTGAAAGCTTTTGCCGACAACTGAATGCATATCGCTTCCAAAAAATCAAACTGGATGCCAATGTGTTTGAGTTTTCCCACCCTGAGTTTATTCGTGGCCACCGTGACAAGCTTGGTTTGATTGGACGTCGTCGCCGTGTGCGCAAATTGAATGCACGTGTCATTGACACCATGACGGACAGCGAAGTCCGCTCGACGTTGATTGACGTCGTCGCGTTTGTCCGAGCGATGCAAGCCGAGCTCGACGAGACCAAGGCAATCATTCAGTCGCTCTCTGCTGAAAACAAGCAGAACGAGTAGAAAGACTTGTCCGTTAATGTGCATTTCAATATGGCGTTCTTGAAACAAAAATTGGTTCAAAAGTACTTAAGTACTTATTAATAGGTACTCCTTGGCTTGGATGGCCACGGACGTGCGGTACTGTATTCTGGTCAAACTACCCGTGCTGTACAACCTGAGAGCTGTCAAGGAAGTTTCCCTGGGTACTCTGGTTGAACGCTAGCTAACTCCCATCTGGGAAACAAGTTGGAAAAGTTCGACATGCACTCGGAGCGACAAATTTTCTTAAGTTGTCATTCTAGCGGATGTACAACTGGACCATGGCCAACAACTCTGTCACTTGATCGTTCTATGCGCTTGTTCAACGCCGGAGCAGCGGCGTACGCAACGCTCTGCTTGGGACCGCATGTCGTCGCTTCTCTCTCAACCTTTCATTCCATCGCAGAATGTAGTTGGCGTCGCACTCTAGGCCGAGCTGCAGCTGTCGTTATCGTCCATGTGGCTTGAGCTTACCTCGTTGTACATATCAAAGAACTTGGTTACAATTCCAGAGTTGCTGGTGTTTCCCATAGTGCTTTGTCGATTTCACACTTTTCAAATGTCCATCTTGAAATCGCCGCCACCACCACAGCTGAGAGCGGCGATCCAAGACATTGCCGACGTTGTTTCACCTTGACAAAGGTTGTCCAAGATGTTGGACGAGAGCCAGAGTCGTCCCTGGTGGAACTGGGCAACAAGAAGAGTGAAATTTCTTTACGACCAACTCGGTCCAGTTGGTTCATCAACATTCATGCCGCGCCACCCATTTTCACCACCATTCCTTGCATTACATGACACCTTCCATGGATGAAACTCCGGCAAAAACTTAAAGACAAAGCAAGAATCACGCCATGGCGCTTGTCGATGGGAAGCTTTAGACGTGAACGAGCTAGAGGTGTCAAAATCCAATTCACCATCGCGCGCGCGCGCCATGGACTCGACACTGCGCTTTCAACCTGATGCCACCACCGACGCCGACGACATTGCTGAAATCATCCGTGCCGCTGGGATCATGGTCGAGGACGACAACGACTCGAGCGACAACGATGAAGAAGTCTCGGAAACAACCACGCCATTGACGACGATGACTGTACCTCAAGTCCATCTACGCCATGCTCGACGTCTGCCCACCACCCGTCGCAGCATGGACCAAAGACGGCACTGCGTTCGTGATCTTGGACCCAAAAGAACTCGAAGCGACGTACTTGCCGCAGTTTTTCAAGTCGGCCAAGTTCACAAGCTTCTATCGCCAGCTCAACTCGTACCGTTTCAACAAGACACGAGTCGGCACCGCACTCGAGTTCTCCCACCCAGACTTTGTCCACGGCCAGCCAGAGAGGATCAACTTGATCAACCGCCGATGCCGCGTTCGAAAGCTCAACGCCCGGTCGATTGAAAGCATGACAAGCAGCCAGGCTCGCTCGACACTTGCCGACGTCGTCTCGTTCATTCGAGTGCTTCACGCAGACCTTCAAGAAACCAAAGCGTTCGTCGAAACAATCAAAAATCCCGTCCACAAGCCATAGCTAGCTAGCTTGGCTCGTTCGTCACTTGAATGTCATTTTTGTTGCGCTCCATAGATGCGTCAGGCTGCACAACGCTCGTTCCATCTTGCTCGGAAGGATCGAATGGCCACAATGCGCCGACAAGGCCATCGCATACTGGTCATCCGGAGGCACACGGAAGGTCCAATCGCGCTAGCAACTTGCCGCATGATCTCTCCTTCAGCAGATATGTAGATGGAGCAGTGACGACGGACATCTCGTCAACTGGAGGCTAGGGATTTCTGCTTGCTTGAGACGAGAATTGGCAATTGTTGAGTTTGAACGTGTGGCTGCCACGCCGCCTTCCGTTAGATCCTTCGTTGGACACTCGTCTTGTTGTCATGAAAGCGGTCGATCCAGTGGACAAAACGTCCAAAGCTCCAGGGGTCTCATTCGTCACGGCGGTGTCCATGCCATTGGATGGATAAGTTTGAAAAGTTGTCTTTGCTTCTGGAGATGCCATATTACTCACGCGCCTCAACTCCACGGCAGAGGTGGATGCAAGTCGACTCGAATCAACGGCAGCGTGTGACTCTAAACGTGCCCTCTGTACACGATGGAGCTTGAAATTGGAGTCAAGATGCATGGAGAGATCGACGCCATGTCGGTCGTACTCATGGACACCTCCAATATGTTCATTTGTAAACTTGCTTGAACCATGGCGACGAGAACTTTGACCGCGAGTCCCTCGACGACAAGCATGTCGGCGGTCCTCCACAACGCGGTGCTTGCCGTGGACGACGCTGACACGAGCGATGCGGAAGAAACCGCATCAGACGACAATGTCAGCTTACCCAGACGAAGAACCACAGCCGACCATGACACCAATGCGACGTACTTGGAGCGGCTCTACGCCATGCTGGAAGAATGCACACCGTCCGTGGCGACGTGGACAAGGGGCGGCACGGCATTCATCGTCTTGGACCCGAGAGCCCTCGAGCTGTCGTACTTGCCGCAGTACTTCAAATCAGCCAAGTTTGACAGTTTTTGCCGACTGCTCAACTCGTATCGCTTCCAAAAAGTCAAAGTCGACACGACCGCGTTCGAGTTTTCCCATCCCGAGTTTGTCCGTGGCCTTGGACGCAACGTTGGCACAATCGGACGGCGGCGGCGTGTCCGCAAACTCCACAGTCGCGCGATTGAAGTTATGACCGACAGCGAAGTGTGCTCCACGATCGTGGACGTCATCTCGTTTGTCCACACGATGCGAGCCGAGCTCGACGAAACGAAAGCGATCGTTCAATCCATGCTGGCACAAGACAGTCGTGACAAATAGTAACATTGGATCGTTTGTTCGTCCTGTGGTGGTTTTCTCGTCGAGAACTTTGTCGTGAATGGCCAAGAGCAGTGCGTGTGTCGAGGCATGGGATTCACGTCTATCTGAAAGACTCCGTGGAGAGAGAGCAGTGTCTGTGCATGGTTGTGTCGAGGAGGTTGCACCGTTGGACGGACTTGTGAGGGAGATCGTACAGTAATGGTCGAGAAAGTCACCTTCACTCGACGCATCGAGCTGATCGTCGACTTCTCGATGTTCACAGACATGGCTCACGGAGTCATCCCTGGGCCACCTCCGACTGACGACATGCCAATAAACAATTTTTTGAATGGGTCCAAGCGAACTACAGTAAACCACGACTGCAGCTACCATCGCGACGTCCTCTCGGGTGCTTCGACTTGGCATGGAAGGCATGATGATGAAGCCAAGAGTTTGAAAACTTCGTACCAAGGAACGTTCCTACTCAACTCGACGGTATGTTGGGTCGTACTACACGGAGTACCGACTTGGTAGTCGAAGCTGGGACGAACTGTAGTCTAGAGTCTCCAGACGAACACGCAGTAGCTCCAGCTTTGGTTTCCTTTGAGCTTTATGAACAGGAAGCTTGTGCATAACACCGTCGTAACCTTCAGAGATTAGAAGTTTACTTTATCCTTGAGGGTGACAGATTCATGTTCCAGATTAACAGTGCGATAATAAAGTCACAGACTTGATGTTTGTATGTTCGGATGAAAACATGTCAGTATTAATGTGGAATATTTCGACTCATTTTGCATATTCTCACGTGCATTCTTCTTGCATTGCTCACGTCAATCTGGAAAAAATGTCAACATGAACCTGGGAAGGATCCATGGGCCACATCCACCGAAAAAGTTGAAAATCCGCAGCATCCGACGTGAGCACCGACCTCCGAGCGATCGTCCATGCATATCAATAAACAATTTCCGCCATGACCACCACATTCGACTTTGACAACGACATGAACGACATGTCGGATTTCCTCAAAGACGCCAAGTTCACACTCGACGACGGCAATGACTCGAGCGACAACGACGAGCTCAGTTTGGACGATTGGCCGTCCGAAACCACCACAGCCACGACGACACCATCGACTGGTCAAGAGAGCAAGAAGAACTCGTACCTCAAGCGTCTCTACGCCATGCTGGAAGATTGCTCGCCCACAGTCGCAACGTGGACAAAGGAAGGCACGGCGTTCGTGATCGTGGACCCGAAAGCACTCGAAGCGACGTACTTGCCGCTGTATTTCAAAGCCATCAAGTTTGCAAGCTTTTATCGCCAACTCAACTCGTATCGCTTCCACAAAGTCAAAATCGCCACCGCGCTCGAATTTTCCCATCCCGACTTTGTCCGTGGCCAGCCCGACAAGCTCACCTTGATCACTCGCCGCCGACGCGTCCAAAAGCTCAACGTTCATGCGATTGATAGCATGACAGACGGCGAAGTGCGCGCGACGCTCGCCGACGTCGTGTCGTACATTCGAACGCTCCACGCCGAGCTCGAAGAAACCAAAGCCACCGTCGAGACGTTGGTCGCGACCATGCACAAGTCGTAGCCTCGACGTAGAAGACGACATCCATGAGCTTAAATAGACTAATCACGACGTCAGTTGTTGATCGATTGGCCTTGCTTGGCTTGCTGACCGCGCTCCGACTCCATGCTCTGGTCTTGCTTGCTCAGTCGTTTGTTGTCCGTCGCCGCTTGTTCCTTGACGCGGTCGTGGCTCGTCTTGAAGATAATGAGCTTTTCATAAAAGATGTCGCCACGGTCGGCCTTCTTCTCGGCGGACGCACCCGAGTGCGCTTTGTCCAAGTTGCTCGCCTCGGCCTTTTGATTCGCATGGGCTTCCGCCGCCGCTCCAGCCGAAGCACCGCCAAACGGCTGCAAGAGATTCACAGAGTACTCGGCGGGAAGACTCGCCCGAGCTTCTTGTTTCGGAGACGGCGCGTCCTTGTTGGAAATGGCCGCCAGGCGACGGAGCGTTTGGTGGAGTGGCGAGTTGGCCTTGACGACTGTGATGTAGTCACGCCGTTGGTGAACCACCACGACGTCTTCGGTCGAGCTAAACATCTCACACGAAGCGAGAGCAGTGCAAAGAGCAAAGACGACAGCGACGACGTAAGTGTGGATTGCTGACATGGAACCAACGAGACAAAATCTAGACTGACTAAGCTGTGGGTTGTCACAGCAGCCACGACTTTTGACTTGATGGACAAGAAACAGGGCGACAGAGTCGTGTCGTCGACGGCCATGCTATCTTTCACGGACCTTGGGAGGGCGACTCTGCAATGGTGACGTGGCCCCGTTTATCCTCTGTGGATGGGTCATACCTTATCCTTTGATCCACAATACTGCGTGCGCAGAGAGGACGAGTTGCCGCGTATTCCTTGGAGCTATGATGGAGGGTATCAAAATTCACTCCTCAGTTTCTACTCGAGCCAAGTTTTTTACAGCTCGATGCAGAGTCCAAGCAATGTCGAGTCATTTGAAAACCTGTTTCCATGCCATCTCTTCGTGCCTTCTGCCTTTGCGTCGTGTTGCTTTCCTTGACGGTCGTTGTGGCCAACGAGCAGCGCTATCGACACCTACGCAGTGTCCAAGACGCACCAACAGTTCTCTTTAACTTGAACGTATCCATGATCGACTCCACGGTGAACATCACGAACACGACTGCCATGAACTCCAACAGCAACTCCACCAACGACGACGACGTCATTACGTTTCCACCACGTCCATCGCCCAGCTCTGAATCTCCAGACTCGACCAAGTGGCTCTTGGCGAGCATGGTTGCAGCTCTTCCACTCGTGCTAGCGTGCATCGTTGCTTCTCAGTGGCGCCGCTACATGCGCTATCGAACCTCTCGACATCAAACGTCACTTCCAGTAACAACCACCACCGCACCACCACCGTCGTCGGTGAATGCACATCCAAAACCATTCATCCATCGCCTCTCGTCTTCATTGAGCATCTCGACTCCACGACATGACACTCCTGCAGCGACTGCGTACTCGCGACAACTCGACGACAATGACGACCGAGGTTTCCGTCCCTCGGTGTCATCCATGCTGGCCAACGCAGGTAGCCCCGACGACGGCGGTGACGAGACTTCCAGGCCACGTCGTGCGTTCTCATGGGCATCGAATGTGAGCGAGAGGAGCGATCGTAGCGGCAGCGGCGTCTCGTGGGGCCGTGGTTCAAGTCGAGTAGAAGTCAGACCATGTTTGTCATAATGTGAAGACTGATACCGTTCTATAAAAAACTGCACCACAGCTCCAAGAAAAATGCGCGGCAACTCGTCCTCTCTGCACAATGCGCTGGACGAGCAACTTGTCGTTTGGTAGAGCAGAGGATAAGGTATGACCCACAGCCCCACTAGTCTCCTTATCCAGGATCAGTCGTCGCACTCTAATTCGATCCACGAGAATATGCGATGCCGAGGGAAGTTTTCTTGGGTTGCTCGGCTCACTTCGCTTGCTTCAATCTGTCAGAATGGCCTTGAACGAGCACGATTGACTGGCGCAATCAATCTCCCGTTGATCTGAAGATGGGGTCACCTGTGGGGGACAGCTCTGGGCGACGACAAGATCGACGGAACGTGGGGGGGCGATTTGAAACAACAGACATCGGCGAGAATGAGAAGCGACAACATAAAGCAGCGCCAGTGCAATCGCACGAACCAAGAAGAGCACAAACCAAATGATTGTGTCTCGAGAGTCCGATTCACTCGATGCAAAGCGTGGTTGACTTGGTCATGTTTGTCGAGTTTACGATGCTTCGCCCGAAGCTGTAGCCACGCTCGTTGCTCTTTCAACTGCGACAACAAACGAGCGTGTTGCCCTGGAAAGAATTGGCGGCACTACAGTCGCGGAGACTATCCACCAAGGATAAACGGGGCCACGTCACCATTGCAGAGTCGCCCTCCCAAGGTCCGTGAAAGATAGCATGGCCGTCGACGACACGACTCTGTCGCCCTGTTTCTTGTCCATCAAGTCAAAAGTCGTGGCTGCTGTGACAACCCACAGCTTAGTCAGTCTAGATTTTGTCTCGTTGGTTCCATGTCAGCAATCCACACTTACGTCGTCGCTGTCGTCTTTGCTCTTTGCACTGCTCTCGCTTCGTGTGAGATGTTTAGCTCGACCGAAGACGTCGTGGTGGTTCACCAACGGCGTGACTACATCACAGTCGTCAAGGCCAACTCGCCACTCCACCAAACGCTCCGTCGCCTGGCGGCCATTTCCAACAAGGACGCGCCGTCTCCGAAACAAGAAGCTCGGGCGAGTCTTCCCGCCGAGTACTCTGTGAATCTCTTGCAGCCGTTTGGCGGTGCTTCGGCTGGAGCGGCGGCGGAAGCCCATGCGAATCAAAAGGCCGAGGCGAGCAACTTGGACAAAGCGCACTCGGGTGCGTCCGCCGAGAAGAAGGCCGACCGTGGCGACATCTTTTATGAAAAGCTCATTATCTTCAAGACGAGCCACGACCGCGTCAAGGAACAAGCGGCGACGGACAACAAACGACTGAGCAAGCAAGACCAGAGCATGGAGTCGGAGCGCGGTCAGCAAGCCAAGCAAGGCCAATCGATCAACAACTGACGTCGTGATTAGTCTATTTAAGCTCATGGATGTCGTCTTCTACGTCGAGGCTACGACTTGTGCATGGTCGCGACCAACGTCTCGACGGTGGCTTTGGTTTCTTCGAGCTCGGCGTGGAGCGTTCGAATGTACGACACGACGTCGGCGAGCGTCGCGCGCACTTCGCCGTCTGTCATGCTATCAATCGCATGAACGTTGAGCTTTTGGACGCGTCGGCGGCGAGTGATCAAGGTGAGCTTGTCGGGCTGGCCACGGACAAAGTCGGGATGGGAAAATTCGAGCGCGGTGGCGATTTTGACTTTGTGGAAGCGATACGAGTTGAGTTGGCGATAAAAGCTTGCAAACTTGATGGCTTTGAAATACAGCGGCAAGTACGTCGCTTCGAGTGCTTTCGGGTCCACGATCACGAACGCCGTGCCTTCCTTTGTCCACGTTGCGACTGTGGGCGAGCAATCTTCCAGCATGGCGTAGAGACGCTTGAGGTACGAGTTCTTCTTGCTCTCTTGACCAGTCGATGGTGTCGTCGTGGCTGTGGTGGTTTCGGACGGCCAATCGTCCAAACTGAGCTCGTCGTTGTCGCTCGAGTCATTGCCGTCGTCGAGTGTGAACTTGGCGTCTTTGAGGAAATCCGACATGTCGTTCATGTCGTTGTCAAAGTCGAATGTGGTGGTCATGGCGGAAATTGTTTATTGATATGCATGGACGATCGCTCGGAGGTCGGTGCTCACGTCGGATGCTGCGGATTTTCAACTTTTTCGGTGGATGTGGCCCATGGATCCTTCCCAGGTTCATGTTGACATTTTTTCCAGATTGACGTGAGCAATGCAAGAAGAATGCACGTGAGAATATGCAAAATGAGTCGAAATATTCCACATTAATACTGACATGTTTTCATCCGAACATACAAACATCAAGTCTGTGACTTTATTATCGCACTGTTAATCTGGAACATGAATCTGTCACCCTCAAGGATAAAGTAAACTTCTAATCTCTGAAGGTTACGACGGTGTTATGCACAAGCTTCCTGTTCATAAAGCTCAAAGGAAACCAAAGCTGGAGCTACTGCGTGTTCGTCTGGAGACTCTAGACTACAGTTCGTCCCAGCTTCGACTACCAAGTCGGTACTCCGTGTAGTACGACCCAACATACCGTCGAGTTGAGTAGGAACGTTCCTTGGTACGAAGTTTTCAAACTCTTGGCTTCATCATCATGCCTTCCATGCCAAGTCGAAGCACCCGAGAGGACGTCGCGATGGTAGCTGCAGTCGTGGTTTACTGTAGTTCGCTTGGACCCATTCAAAAAATTGTTTATTGGCATGTCGTCAGTCGGAGGTGGCCCAGGGATGACTCCGTGAGCCATGTCTGTGAACATCGAGAAGTCGACGATCAGCTCGATGCGTCGAGTGAAGGTGACTTTCTCGACCATTACTGTACGATCTCCCTCACAAGTCCGTCCAACGGTGCAACCTCCTCGACACAACCATGCACAGACACTGCTCTCTCTCCACGGAGTCTTTCAGATAGACGTGAATCCCATGCCTCGACACACGCACTGCTCTTGGCCATTCACGACAAAGTTCTCGACGAGAAAACCACCACAGGACGAACAAACGATCCAATGTTACTATTTGTCACGACTGTCTTGTGCCAGCATGGATTGAACGATCGCTTTCGTTTCGTCGAGCTCGGCTCGCATCGTGTGGACAAACGAGATGACGTCCACGATCGTGGAGCACACTTCGCTGTCGGTCATAACTTCAATCGCGCGACTGTGGAGTTTGCGGACACGCCGCCGCCGTCCGATTGTGCCAACGTTGCGTCCAAGGCCACGGACAAACTCGGGATGGGAAAACTCGAACGCGGTCGTGTCGACTTTGACTTTTTGGAAGCGATACGAGTTGAGCAGTCGGCAAAAACTGTCAAACTTGGCTGATTTGAAGTACTGCGGCAAGTACGACAGCTCGAGGGCTCTCGGGTCCAAGACGATGAATGCCGTGCCGCCCCTTGTCCACGTCGCCACGGACGGTGTGCATTCTTCCAGCATGGCGTAGAGCCGCTCCAAGTACGTCGCATTGGTGTCATGGTCGGCTGTGGTTCTTCGTCTGGGTAAGCTGACATTGTCGTCTGATGCGGTTTCTTCCGCATCGCTCGTGTCAGCGTCGTCCACGGCAAGCACCGCGTTGTGGAGGACCGCCGACATGCTTGTCGTCGAGGGACTCGCGGTCAAAGTTCTCGTCGCCATGGTTCAAGCAAGTTTACAAATGAACATATTGGAGGTGTCCATGAGTACGACCGACATGGCGTCGATCTCTCCATGCATCTTGACTCCAATTTCAAGCTCCATCGTGTACAGAGGGCACGTTTAGAGTCACACGCTGCCGTTGATTCGAGTCGACTTGCATCCACCTCTGCCGTGGAGTTGAGGCGCGTGAGTAATATGGCATCTCCAGAAGCAAAGACAACTTTTCAAACTTATCCATCCAATGGCATGGACACCGCCGTGACGAATGAGACCCCTGGAGCTTTGGACGTTTTGTCCACTGGATCGACCGCTTTCATGACAACAAGACGAGTGTCCAACGAAGGATCTAACGGAAGGCGGCGTGGCAGCCACACGTTCAAACTCAACAATTGCCAATTCCCATCTCAATCAAGAAGAAATCGAACGCCTTGCTCATGTTGGATCTCTCGCTGTGAAAACTCTCGAGTTGACGAGATTTCCGTCGTCACTGCTCCATCTACATATCTGCTCAAGGCAACTCATGGTTTCAACGTTGTTACTTGAGCCCGAATTGTTCGTCCTTTGGCCGAGCCTTAGCACCAAGACGATGCGGCAAGTCGCTCGTCATTCTTGCTGGCCATGAATCGGACGACGGGGAGATTTCGAGGACTGTGTCGGTATCTCTCCATGGCTTGCCTCAGTAGTGTCTACCACGTCAACTTCTACTAGGCCAAGTTTTTTACAGCTCGATGCAGAGTCCAAGCAATGTCGAGTCATTTGAAAACCTGTTTCCATGCCATCTCTTCGTGCCTTCTGCCTTTGCGTCGTGTTGCTTTCCTTGACGGTCGTTGTGGCCAACGAGCAGCGCTATCGACACCTACGCAGTGTCCAAGACGCACCAACAGTTCTCTTTAACTTGAACGTATCCATGATCGACTCCACGGTGAACATCACGAACACGACTGCCATGAACTCCAACAGCAACTCCACCAACGACGACGACGTCATTACGTTTCCACCACGTCCATCGCCCAGCTCTGAATCTCCAGACTCGACCAAGTGGCTCTTGGCGAGCATGGTTGCAGCTCTTCCACTCGTGCTAGCGTGCATCGTTGCTTCTCAGTGGCGCCGCTACATGCGCTATCGAACCTCTCGACATCAAACGTCACTTCCAGTAACAACCACCACCGCACCACCACCGTCGTCGGTGAATGCACATCCAAAACCATTCATCCATCGCCTCTCGTCTTCATTGAGCATCTCGACTCCACGACATGACACTCCTGCAGCGACTGCGTACTCGCGACAACTCGACGACAATGACGACCGAGGTTTCCGTCCCTCGGTGTCATCCATGCTGGCCAACGCAGGTAGCCCCGACGACGGCGGTGACGAGACTTCCAGGCCACGTCGTGCGTTCTCATGGGCATCGAATGTGAGCGAGAGGAGCGATCGTAGCGGCAGCGGCGTCTCGTGGGGCCGTGGTTCAAGTCGAGGACGTTGACCAGAGTAGAAGTCAGACCATGTTTGTCATAATGTGAAGATGTACGTCGTCGATATCATGACACAATGCAGAGAATGTCGTGGTTCATGGACGTACAGCACATCATGGGAAAGCCTCAAAACGTTGAATCTCTCGACTGAGATCATGTCCAAGCGGAATGGCATTTTGCTATCCGACTTGGACCACGGAAGCGATGGATGACACGCAGGAGCGGCCTCGATTTGACCGCGTTGTGAACGGCGTCGCCGTCGGTCCTGGATTCAACCAAGATGGCTACGATGCGTTCTACAACCTCGACTTCAAACAAGACGACATTGTCGCGCTCACGTACGGCAAGTGCGGCACGACTTACTTGCAAAAGATCCTCTACTTGCTCACGCGCTTGGACGACTCTGGAAACTTCCCGCCAGGATACGACAGCTCGGCCGACGTTGCCGCGGAAGGCCAGCTCTACCTCGACTGGATGTATCATGAAAGCGGCGACAGAAGCTCTTTCGCAAGGGAGGAAACGGCGACTGGAAGAATTTCGTTGACGCGATCGACAAGGACGGGTGGTCCCATCAAGCACCGACCGCCCAGTAGGAGAGCTTTGACGACGAAATGGCCAAACTCAAGGATTTGCCGGTCGCACAGCCGTTGATTCTGTGGATGGAGTAACCAAAACGTGTGGTTGATCATGGTTGGTGTTGCCACCAACGTCACAGGTGGAGGGAGGGTCGCGGAGGAGGACACCGCTTCTGTGGCGCTTCTTGGTGTGTGTGGTCATCAATGTCGCTCTTCGTCGGTGTTGTCATGGACACCCGTCATAGTTTATACTCGTGATGCTTCGTCATCCATTATCCATGCCGGAGCGGGCAATCAGGATGGACACAACGCCATGACGCTCTCCAGCCCGGATCCTTCCTTCCTCTCTCTCTCTGCTGCACAGCGAATCCACGGAGTCTCTATCATGCAGTCGATGCTGGCGTGGTAAGCAGCTCGCGCGGTTCCTCCAAACGCAGTCGAGTTCAACCAAGGAGCGTGCTCTCTCTGAGCTTTCACGGAGCGACATGAAGTCCGAGCACTCCAATATGCTCTGCAGACTACTGGCAACCCTGCTGAAAGCCGCGCGAGGACGATTTGGCGACGAAAATGTCGACATTAGCGCTGGTGAAGAAGGTTTGTCATGTATGGCACCCGCGGCTTGATGAGATGTCCAACACGGGGAAGAACAACAGCGCGCGAACAGTCTTGACTGTGGGAAGTCCAAAGTCTGCAGTGGCTTCCACGGTCAAGCTTCAAGCGAGCGAGAGAGCATGGGCTTTCCGTCTTGCCGCCGTCTTCAGGTGGTTCAGGGAAGCCATATGACCCTTTGGAAACTTATAGCCCTTGAAGCAACAGTACCATGCAGACAACACATTCTTCCCGTTCACGCGCACGTCAGTCCTCGCCATGGAAGAGTCTTCCCAGCCCAAGCCGCTTATGACCGACTTGCGCTGCGTCAAGGGAATTGCCGTCTCGTCGCGATTCAGTGAAGATGGGTACAATGCGTTCTACAACCTCGACTTCAAGCCCGACGACATTGTCGCGCTCACGTTTGCCAAGTGCGGGACGACGTTCTTGCAAAAGATTCTGTACCTGCTCACACGTCTCGACGAGACGGGCGACTTCCCGCCGACGTATGACAGCGCCAAGGACACGGTGGCGCTAGGACAGTTCTACCTCGATTGGATGCACCGCGACAAGGGCCATGGACCTTACCCGGACAACACGATCGATGATATTGTCAACCAACCTTCGCCACGCATCTTCTCGACGCATTTGCGGCCTGAAATGGCTCCACCGCACGTTGCCGACAAGGCGCGAGTCGTCTACATGCTCCGAAACCCCAAGGACACATTCGTCTCGTTCCATCACATGGTGGCGAAAATGCGCGGCGGCGTCCAAGGCGGCTGGCTCGGCACACCAGAGCACCAAGGAACGTATTCCTACTACATGGAAGGGAGTTACTTTGAGCATCTCAAGGCGATGCAAACGTTCATCGACGAGCAGGCGAACGGCCGCGTCTTGGTCTTGTACTACGAAGACGTGGTGACGAATGTCCGCGACCACGTGCGCAAGCTGGCCGCCTACCTCAATGTGCCGCTTTCCGACGCCAAGCTCGACGCCATCGTGACCAAGAGCTCCTTCCCCAACATGCAAGCAGCAGCGCCTGAACACCGACAAATGCTCTTTCGCAAAGGCGGCAACGGCGACTGGAAGAATTACATCGACACGGTCGACAAGGACGGCATGCCGACGCCATCCGCCGAGCAGTGGCAGCGCTTTGACGACGAATTAGCCAAGCTCAAGGACCTGCCGCTCGCTCAACCTCTCTTTCAGTGGATGAACTAACACGACAGCCTCCTCTCGTATGGCATTGATCCAAGTCGGAGCCGCCTTCTAGCTGCCGTCTGTGGCGTCTGTGGCCGTCGCTGGCGCCGCCAGTAAATGCCATTTCCGTCAACTCTGCCTTGTATGTCCACCTCGACGGAAAGATGCATGGAGCCGACGAGAAAACTCATCGCTTGATTACAAACATGAAGTCGACAACGATTAAAGCACAAGGTAGGAGCCGCGGCCCCACCAGCCGCCGTAACCAGGATCGCTCGTTTCGCTTGGATTCGACGTCCAGGAGAATGCACGACTTGGCCTAGAACTCTCATGGCCGACACCGCTTGGAGGATGACAAGGAGCGCTTGGTTCACTTGGGTCGGTCAGAATGGACGTGAACGAGTACGACCGAGTGAATCGATCGCTCTCGCCGTCTTCAAGTTGGTTCGAATACGCCGGCGCGACCGGTGTGGCTGGTCTTGGCGTCAAGACGATCAATGACGACGACAAGCGATGCGCAGCTTGCGTCGCAGGGCATTCTCCTGGAGGAACGACATGGACGGTGGCTCGAGGTCGTGTGCGATGAAGCTTCGTGGAGCAGCGGTTTTGAAATGCCAACATGATGCACAGGATCGTCAATGGCACGGATGCGACTGAAAAGATCAAAAGCCAGTTGGTCGAGTACGGCGCGTCAGTGTTCAATGGACGTGGAGATGAGATCGCAGAGTCACCAGTGGAGTTGAGCGCTGTCAAGTTTAGGGGCGGCTTCGTTGCATTCGACGTGGCAATCGGTAGCGGCGCGGCTTGGATGGATCGAAGGTTTCGATATTTCTCGACGTCGGCGGCAATGACCGCAGAGCACGCAAGCAGAAAACAAAGCAAGAAAAAGCGACAGAAGTGCATGAAAACGAGTTTCAAAATGACGACAAGGGCTTCGACAATGCATGGAGTTGTAGAAGTCTTCGCATCGAGTAGAAACTGTCGACAGGTCCTTGAAGCACAAGCAAAACCAAGTCGACTTTAAAAGGCAATCGTGCAGATGATGGCGGGGGGAGAGCGCGAGGGACCGCATTGACATCCATGACAAGGGGGGCGTCGCGTCAAAGAAAGCATTAGCGTCAGCACAGCAGTGTTGAGGTCGTAGGACGAACCAGGTTTGCCCTGACAGCGTCGAGTCGTCGATTCATCACGCGTCCAAAGCAAGTGTACAATTGAAAGACGCGGCGATCGCAAAGCAAGTCCTAGTGCAGTTGAAAGCGACCTCAATCGAGCATTTCATAGGAGACAAACGTGAAGATGCGATCTTCAAGCATGGGGGGAACCATCACCCTTGTCCGACGAGTCTAGAAGAACGACTTGTTACGAGCTTGACGATGAATAGATCAACGAAATCGTACCTCAAGCACACTATCGCCAAGGAATTACGCATAGAAGCAATCTCTGAGCGGCTCAAGCGGGCCAGTCAACGCCAGAGACGATGGCGCCAAAGTTGACCCAATGGACGAATTCCTGCTCATTTTGACCAATCTCCATTTTCGTTCCAGTTGGTTCAAACTGCCATGACGAGTGCGCCGATGGACGTTCATGCACATCAACCTGGCGTTCAGCGCAACGTATTGATAGTTGGTACGGCTTCTGCTCATCTCCAAGTCTCTCTGATCGGGTGTGACGTCTAGATGGGTCGTATGCAAATATTGGCGCGAGAAATTTAGTACGAACGATTGGTCCTAGACGAGACTGACATGGCGAGAATTTGTAGCCCGTCGGCAGGATTGACTACATGGAGCTTCGTAGCGACATTGAAAAATTGGTCGGCACGCCACTGACAGGTTTCACGACGCGGGAATCGCTCTCCGTCGCTCATTGTTGCGGTAGAATGCTGGTATTTCGATCACGAGCAAAAGGCAAGTGTCTACCCAGACGTCAAGAAACTCAAGCTCGCCCCCCCGCTCGGCCCGCAGGTTTGTCGTCTCTAGAAACACTTTTCATCGATGTCGTGACTCACGTGCGAGTAGTTTCAAGTCAAAACTTACTCCACCAAGGGCTACAAGTGTCATTGTCCACGCTGCGACTTTCAATTTCACCAAAAAGTTCAAAAAGGCGTCGACAATGGGTACGCTCCATGCTGCCGGCTGTGTAATTCACCGCTTTTCCTCTAGGATTGCCACCAAGATGCTCTCTCTCGTCTACGAAAACGTAGAAGCGCTTGACTCTCTTGTGGTCTCACTCTGTTGTAGCTGGTCGATCGATTGATTCTCTTGGCTGGTACTGAAAGTGCTTCCATCATAGCCAAGTCATCTCGGCATCTTGTAGGCGACGGCGACTTCTACGACACGCTCGACTTGATCAAAAACGTCCGGCGCAAGGATCTTTGGGTGTTTGGTCCTCTTGATGCGATGGCATTTCCAAATTGACGGTTCTGTTTGTAGGTTTTCGAACGTCGGTGTCGCCCGACCTGCAGCAATTGGCCTCTCGTGTAATTTGGCTTGAGGACTTGTACGGCGTCCATGACGAAGTGGCCGCTTCGTTCCAGGAAGTGCCCATGGAGCCCAAAGACGTCGACTCGGTCGTCATGCACGACAATGAGGAGTCTGGACCAAATACCGTCGATGACGACAATGATGTCAATGACGAATCGTCCTCTGCTACCGCGGCACTCACGTTGTTTGTAACCAATTACCCCTTCGACACAATGGAAGCCGAACTTGCTGCGCATTTCCAGACAAATTGCGGCGGCCGCATCGTAAGTGTGAGAATGCCGGCCGACAAAGCGACCGGCGCACTCCGTGGCTATGCATTTCTCGACTTTGAGACGCACGACGCCATGCAAAAAGCGCAGCAATTACACATGACCAACTTTAAAGGCCGCAAGCTCGCCGTCAGATCTGCAAGCGCTCGGCATCACGCTGACGAAAGAGAACAGCCTCGGAAACGAAGCGCATCGACTCCGCGATTGTCCAAGAAGAAAAAACGGAAATTGCAGAATTTGCTAAAGATCAATGTTCCCGTCGTCCCGACGCCGCGCACACAGGCTCAACAAGGTTCATCGTCATTATCTTCCTCTGAATGTTCACGGCGAGATGCGCTAGATGCGATGGACGTCGGTAAACTACTCGCTATGACGGAATCCGAGCCTGTCGTGCTGCCACGTAATTATATGGAGTTTTGTATACTGGCCAGCGAACTGACGACTCTTTTGTAGACAAGTACACCACGATCAAGCCAAGCAATAGTCCACCCGAAGTGATCGACTTGTGCCTGTCCGACTAACTTTATCTATTCTCCTGAAAGCATTTGAACCCCACGAGGTCTTCCAACGGCGCGAGGAGATCCTTGACGAACGCATACGCTTCTTCCGTCGTTCGCCCGGCGATGCGCACGATCGCGCCGCTTTTTCCAAGAGGACTCACTGCCGAGCGGACATTTGGGTGCACGTTTGTCGCGACGTGGCCGTAGGGAATGGGAGATTCGTTGGGCTTGAGGGCTTTACGAGCGCCACGCTGGATAAGCGCATCGGCCATGGCTTTGACGCGGGGACCAACTAAAACAACAGTGCCGAGGACAGTCATGCCGCCCATGCGCGCTCGTAAACTGTGTTCTGCTTCTTCTTGCAGTCTCATTCGGTCTAAGAGGATCGGGGCATCATCTCCTTCCATGACCACTTGATTGCAGCTTTCGTACGATGCAAATGACCACGATTCACCACGAGCGTGGCGGCCACTCGTCATCCAGTCGATGAAAACTAGACTTGCAGTTGGATGCACGGTGAAACGCTGATATTGCTTGTACATGGCTCCGTCGAAGCATGTAATCGGGTCAGGGACTAGCGCTAGGAATGCATTCGAGTCTAGCGTCACGGACATTTCTTGCGACGTATGCGTCGGGGCCGTTGGCTTGGGTTTGTACACTTTGGTCGTGGCTTGTGTACATAACACGGCTGGAAAGTTGAGTAAGTTGGATCGAGAGTCGTAAAATCAACAAACCCGTCGCGTCTGGACCGACTTGAACGTTCATACGAGTGCAATCTCCACCGACGAGACCACCACCATAGCCCAAGATGCACTAGAAAAGAATGAGAGGACATGTACACATACTTCAACGAGCTTACGGTCACGGCGGTCGGGAAGCTCAGCGGCATGATTGTCGACGGATGGAGAAATTTGAGTGGATACGCCACGTATTCGTGCGTCGCAGTAGTCTTTCCGAGGCTGGACACTTGCTCAAAGACGAGCTCGCCCGTGCAGCGTGGCGACGAAGGGTCGACCATGTCGACGAATGTTCCTGCTGTCCCTGCTGGAAATCCTTCAATGCACTTTTTCATTTGGACATTTCAGATCTGTTCTTTTATTTTTTTCTTATTTCTTTTATTGTTTCTTTTTGTCTTTTTTGCTCTTTTTTAACGAATAGCAAATGCCACCGAGTCAACCGCGACCATGTTCTGTCTTCCTCTTGAATCGCCCTACGTAAGGTTCATCGCGCCGCCGAAAGCTACGTCTGTCTTGTTGTAGCAAGGCCTCTCCATGAACCCTGGCTATTCATCCGCTGGGGCTTTCAATTGCTTAAAAAGCACATCATTGAAATCCACCAGGTTATGCCTCTACAACTAGGTCTAGAAGCGACGTCGGCAGGAGCAAGCTACGCCATGAGGAAGTCTATGAGTCTGGCGGCAAGGAACTCAATCTAGGAGTCTATCGATTTGAGTATTGTCGTCACCAAAACGTCGGATTGCGCAATTGTCAAGAAGGCGGCGAAAAGTATCATTTCTCAAAATTTGTATCATTTAATTGAAAATTGAAATATTTTTATGAATTTCCAGTATTTTTTTTAGATTTTTCATTTATTTTCTTACGAATTGTGTCCCCTCGATGCGACGGCGATACCGTAGAAAGACGAAGTGAGGATGACAAGACCCAAGCAGAAAGCACACTCGGCATGTCCTACGCAGGAGTCGAGCAATGAAGATTGTTTGTGCCTGTCTATGCTTTGGACGGAATTGTACGGTGGCATCTTGTCGGGCAAGCGTGATTCGCGGGCGAAAATAGATTCAAGATGGGGACGAATGAGTTGAACGCAGTCGGCGCTTGCAGCAACAACAAGAAGGCGCTCTTTCTGGTAGTTACGGCACGTCGGTTAAGGCTGCTCCCAAATTAGCACAGACACCGACCCGTCGGAGGTTACATATTTCATATCTATAATTTCTCGTGAGAGGTCACAGCGCCTCCGTCGCCGCTGACCGACCAGACCTTTTACGACTGAACAGGATCATCGCGTCTGTACAAACGATCACACATTGCCATGGGCTGCACACAGAGTAACCTAGATGCCGACAAAGATGCGCAAAAGTCGCGTGAAGTGGATGCGGCCAACGAAGAAGCGCACCGTCTCGAGCAAGAAAAAGTCAAGCTGCTTCTCCTTGGCGCAGGCGAGTCGGGCAAATCGACGATTTTCAAGCAGATGAAGATTCTTTATGGTATGCCGCTGACAGAAGAAGAACGGCGTCACTGCACGCCGATCGTGTACAACAACATCGTCACATCCATCAAGATCTTGCTCGATCAATGCGTGGAGCTCCAGCTCAAGAGCGAAGTCAAGTGTCTGGAAGACTTTGACGAGATCAAGGCCATCTCGGACGAGACAGAAGTGAATCCCAAAGTCGGGCAGAAGATCAAGAACTTATGGAACGATCCAGGCATTGCCGCGACGTGGGCGCGCCGCGCCGAGTTTCAAATCGTCGAGTCGGTCAAGTTTTACTTCAATGACATTGACCGGATCATGCGAGACGACTACCAAGTGACGCAGCAAGACATGTTGTACGCCCGTGTGCGCACGTCTGGTATCGTGGAAGAGAAGTACCAAATCGACGGGGCGACGTTTGTCATGTACGACGTCGGTGGGCAGCGTAACGAGCGCAAGAAGTGGATCCATTGCTTTGAAGACGTGACGTCGGTGATTTTTGTCGCCGCGCTGAGTGAGTACGATCAATCTTTGTATGAAGACTCGTCGACGAACCGCATGATCGAAGCGATTACGCTCTTTGACGAAATTGTCAACAACCGCTTCTTCTCCAACTCGGCGATGATTCTCTTCTTGAACAAGAAGGACTTGTTCGAGGAGAAAGTCAAGAAGATCGACATCAAGACCATCGAAGTGTTTAAAGATTTCCCCGGCGGCCTCGGCGATTATGACAAGGGCGTCACGTACTTCCTCTCCAAGTTTCTCGAGATGAACCGCCAGCCCGAGAAAGAAATCTACCACCACGTCACGTGTGCGACCGACTCACAGAACGTTCAAGTAGTCTTCAACGCGTGCAAAGACATCATCTTGAAACAAAACATCCGCGGCTCGGGCTTCATGTAAGCGCCACGAATGAACGACCGAACGACCGAACGATCTTACGAACCAACGACGATGGACCGAACGAACGAACGAGAAGAGAAGATGAGGGTAGTTTCCAGCTTGTGTTTATTTTCCTGCATTTGACTAACACGATAAAAACCATTTAGAAGAGTTCCATCTTCCTCGCGCTTCTGGCACTTCTTCCTGCTCTTCCATGAGGAACATGGAATGTCGTTTTACGTAAAGTGACCCATATTTGACGTAAAGTGTAAAGTGTCAATGTCGATTGCAATTGAGACTCCGATTTTCGTCCTAGGACTCTTCCTCATCGTCGCCACACTCATAACCACAAGAATTGCCACCACGTTTGACTACGTGGCTCCAGAAATGTCGAGTAGACTAAAAGTGCAACAAAAGATTGGACTGCTTCATAGTGTAGTGTAAAGTAGTAAAATTTACTTCACAAAATTGTACGTCAAATTGACTACAGTTATGGCCCGATTTAACGTACCCACTGAAAATCAATACCTTGACACAATTTATATAGTATACAATTATAAAGGTACTGTTTTATAATTATAAATGCATTATAACCTTTATGTTTCTATACCTCTATTTAATCTGAAAACATTTTAAATTAATATTGTTGAAGGGTGCGTTAAATCGAGCCATAACTGTACTGTAAAGTTACACGTAAAGTGTACACGAAACGGACGGCGCGGTATGAAACCGCCATGGATCGACAATCTCCTTGGCATTGATTTTGATCCACAATGGTCCGAGTCAAGTGGAATGGCATCGCATGCGTGCTTGGTTTGACGGCGGTCCTGTGCAACATGATCACGATGCCGCTGCGGACGCTTGTCCTTCCGACGACCGAGCTCCTCGACACGCCGCACCCGATTCTCGCGCTGGATTACCTGTTGGACGCCATCATGCTCGCCGTGTGCATGGTGAATCTCGTCTGCTGCCGCGCCACGTACTTGCGCAGCAGTCGGCGGCGATGGCTTTGGATTGAAGGCATGGCGTTCGTGCCACTCGATCTTGCTGCCCATGGCATGGGCTTTCGCGGCAATTTTGGCCTCTTTCGACTCAACCACATCCTCGGCATCGTGCCCATGCTGCGGTACCTTCGCATCACGGAAGGCCACTTTTGGCGCATGAGCGTCCAGAAACGCCGCACGATGTACATCTTGACAATCCTCCCCATGTGCTCGCACTGGTTTGCCTGCATTTGGTTCTACACGGCGTACGTCGAGCGCTTCCAAGAGTTCTCATGGGACAAGCAAGCCATGTACCCCGAGTTCTACAACACGACGACGGCCGTGGCGTACCTCCGGTCGATCTACTGGTCCGCCACGATGCTCACGACGGTCGGCTTTGGCGACGTGACGGCCGTCACGCGGCTGGAAACGCTCATCGCGATCGTCGTCATCTACATGGGCGTCTTCATCTCATGCGCGTCGATTGCATGTGTGCTCAAGCTCATGGAACATGCCGATCGCAATCAAATGGCGCTCCAAGAACGTCTCGACGACGTCTGTGGGTACTTGGAGTGGCGTGGCGCGTCCAACGACTTGGTGGATCGCGCCGTCGCGGCTGTCCATGCCAACTTTGTCCCGCAGATCGAAGCGACGCAAGAAGCGCTCGAGACGATGCTGCCGCATGCCCTGCGCGCTCGCCTGCAGATCGAATTGGAACAAGTCCTCGTCCATACTGTGCCGCGCTTTCAAACCGCGAGCAAGACATTGCGCGCGGCCATTTCAGAGCATGCGATCTACGTGAGCAAAGGCCCCGGCGACGTGTTGATCCACGACGGCCAGCGCTTGGATGGCTTGTACCTCCTTCGTCGCGGCGAGGCCAATTGTGTCCGAGGCGCCGACGGAACCGTGCTCAAACCCTTCAACGAGCTGGAATTCATCGGCGACGAAGCGCTTCTCCGCACGGACGAACTCGCGCTCCACTCGATTGTCTGCGTCACGGCGTGTGAGTTTGTCTTCCTGGCGCGCGTCCACTTTCAAGACATGTGGCAGGTCGAGTTGGATCGGCATCCCGACTTGCCCGTCGACGACGACAACGCCCGCCGCAGCACGAGCCGCGATGGAAAAGATCACATTCTTGCGGTCCATCGACACGGCCAGCCCGACGACGACGACACGGCCAGTCGGACCAATTCAGCGCAGAGGATGCAGCGGCGCCGTCGAGGCTGTTGGTGTTGCGTCATGTCGTCCGACTGGCTGCCGAATTCCATGTTTCGTCGGCTGTGGACGTTGGTGTGCTTTAGCGGGCTGCTCTACAACATCTACGCCGTGCCGCGGGACTGCGCGTTCTTTCGGACGCACAATCGCTTTGAAGACCCGGACGTTGAGGCCGTGGTGGATCTCGCGCTCTTTTGGAGCTTGGACGTCGTCTTTCTCGTCGATTTCTTCTTGCACTGTCGGCGGTTCTACATTGAATACGACGGTCATTTGATCACGGACCGCCGCAAGATATTCCGCCGCTACGTCCGCTCGATTTGGTTTGCCGTCGATTTGCTCTCGATTCTTCCGTTGGATCTCGGCGCCGCGTGGTATTCCATGACCAACTTGCCGTTTTTGCGGCTCAACAAGGTACGAAGCGCGTCGACGGACTTTAAGAGTTCAATCGTGCGGTCCGTAGATTGTGCGGATCTTACACTTGAGCGAATACTTCCAAGTGGCGGAAGCGCTGCTCCTCTCGCGCTTCCACGTCCATGTCTTTGCGCGGCGCATCGTCCGTATCGTGTCCATTTTGGTCCTCTCGGGCTATCTCGTCGGGTGCTTTTGGTACTACGTGGCCGAAGTGACCGTGGACGACTACCCGACGGCCAACTGGGTCGCGGTCGACCAAGCGGATCCAAACTTTTACTTCCAAGCGTACGTCCACAACCGCTTCTACCTCATTCGCTCCATGTACTTTGGCTACATTGGCGGCTCGACGCTTGGATTTGGCGACATTGTGCCCGTCAACCCGTACGAAACGTTGGTCGCGACCATCATGCTCTTGTACGGCGCGATTCTCAAACCCGCGCTCGTCGGTGGCGTCGCGTCGCTGCTCTTGACACGCAACAAGACACGACTGACGTACCAAAAGACGCTCGTGGGCTTTCAAACGCTCGTCACGGCGGCCAAGCTGCCCGACGCGATCAAGCACAGCGTCGCGCGGTACCTCGAGTTTACGTTTGAGCATGAATACTACGCCAAGGAACGCGCCATCTTGGAGTTGCTCCCGGATCTCCGCGGGGAAATCCTCGCCATGCTCTGCCGCAGCAGCGATGAATCCGCGCCGCTGGATAGTTCCATCCACGACGACGAGTGGAGTTTCTTCCGAGTCGTCGACGAAGACTCGATGCGCGCCATCTACGCCGCCATGGAGCCGCAATTGCTCCTGCCGCAAGACGCGATTGACTTGCCGGACGGATCGCTCGCCGTGCTGCATACAGGCACGCTCTTCCAGCTCAATCTCGATGGGATGACCGTCGACTCGGTCGATGAAACGCTGCCGCTCCACGAACGCACGATCGGCGTCGACCGTTTCCTCGGCCTGCCCAGCGCGTCGACATACCGCGCCGGCGCCGACTTTTGCGAAATTCTGCGGCTCCAAGCAAGCGACGTCGAGACGATTGTGACGCCCGCCGTCTGGACAGCCATCCGCGACGCCATGGAGGCGCACGCTGCTCGGAACTCGAGAGAACATAGCGGCAAATCCGCCTTGTTTGACGAACCCAAGGCGGCGGTCCACACCACGCACAAGTCCAACCACGTCGTGCCGATTTCGCTCGCGGACTTTGGTCTCTCCAAGGGCCAAAGCATGCTCTCGATGAAGCTTGAAACCAAGTCCAGATGCCATCCAAAGTCGCGCTTCCGCCGCGCTCTCAACGTTCTCGTCGGTCTCGCGCTGCTGTACAATGCGTTCTTGGTGCCCTTCCGCTTGGCGTTCTTCTCGTCGCGCCAGCCGCCGTCGTATTTGTACGGCTTCCTCGTCGACTACGTCCTGGACGTCTTGTTCATTGCGGACGTCGTGGTCAACTACCGCTACCGCCTCTTGCGGCTCACGACTGGCTCCGCGGCGGCATCGTGGCAAGCGCACAAGTCGATCTGCCGCGAATTGAAATGGGACATCGTCTGCGCCTTCCCGATCGAGCTGTTCGTCGTCGACTTTGTCGCGCGCCATCCTGATCTCCTCGTCGGCGTGCTCACGGTCTGCCGTCTTCCCAAAGTCGTGCGGCTTTCGTATTTCACCAAGCGCGTCAAGGCGCTCGCCCAAGCCGCGATTCGAAAATGGCCGCATGCCGCCGACTTTGTCGTCGTCTGCCGCTACTTGCTCTTCATTCTCTTCTTCTCCCATGTCTTGGCGTGTGGCTGGCATTACCTTGCGTTTGCCGACAAGGGCATCTTTCCATGGTCGACGGAATGCAACGCGCTCGACAACACGGTCGCCGAAGCCACCGAAGCGACGCAGGAAGCGTCTTGCTTGTTTGCCGGCACGTGGATTGAATTCCAGATCCACGGCATGTACTTGCCGCCCGACGGCGGCACGATCTGGCAGCGCTACTCGCGGTGTTTCAACTTTGCGATTCAAATGCTGCTCGTCGTCAGCTCGGGCGTCATCGTGCCGGTCAACATGATCGAGACGTTCTTTTGCATCGGCGCCATCTTTTCTGGCATTTTCTTCTCCGCGGGAAAGATCGGCGTCATTGGCGAAGTCGCGCTCAAGGTAGACGCCGTCTCGGCATCGATCCGACAAGCCACGGACGCGCTGAGTAAATACGTCGCGTTCCACGACGTGCCGCAGCTTCTCCAGGACAAAGCGCTCGGCTTTATGGACTTTTTGTACCGCCACCGCCGCACGCTGCGATTCCAGCAAGACGACGTCGTGGCGCATTTGCCGCCGCAGTTGCAAGACGCGATCGTTGTCCATTGCAAGCTCGCTCGTCTCCACCAGAGCGAGCTCTTTGCGTCGTTGCCGCTCGACGTCTTGCACGCGATTGCCGTCCACATGAAGCCGCGGTGGTATGCTCCCGGCGACGTCCTCGTGCACCAGCTCCATTATGGCCGCTGCATGTACTTTGTCAAGCCAGGATGCGTTCAATTCCAAGACGTGGCGATCGCGACGGCGCACAGCAAGCGCTTGGCGGTCTTTGGCGCACGGAGTCTCCTCTTGGACGAGCCGCATCCACGCACGATCGTTGCTTGTACCTTTGCCGAGGCATATCTTCTCCACGGTCTCGACGCGGTGTTTGGTCAATTCCCAGAGTTGAAAGCTCAGCTGGAAGCGCAGTTGGAAGCGGACGACAACGGCAATGAAACGCCACTCGATGGCGACGACATGGACAAGGATGATTGCGGCGGCGGGCAGCAGCATCGTCTGGAGAAGATGGACAGCGACGCCGGGCTTTTAAATCGCCGATCGACGCGGCTCACGTCGACGGAAAGCGAACAAGACGACGATCTCATGGACAACAACGCAATCCAAGCATGGACGCTGCCGAATTCGCGCTTCCGTCGCGTCTGGGATATGTTGCTCTTCTTCACGACGGTCTATGTCTTGGTCATGCTGCCGCTTCGAGCTGCGTACTTGGTCGAAGACCGCGTGGGTGTGTGGCATGAACTAGTCGCTTGGTACACGGGCGATGTCGTCGCGGTGGTGCTCTACGAGGTCGACACGGCGCTGAGTTTTTCGTGTTTTGCCTACGTCGACCACTCGAAACTAGTGCGGGACCGCGTCAAGATCCAAGAAAACTACCGCGCGTACCTCTGGCTCGATGTCACGTCGATCGTTGCGCCGTTTGGGCTGCTCCTGGCTTGCGTCGCTGCTGTGAGTCGCAGTGGAGATGGTGGCGGCGGCGGCAGTAGTAGCTGGACGCTCGTGTCGGCTTTGAAATTCTGCATGTTGCCGATGCTCCTGCGGGCGAAACGGTTCCCGCGCTACTTGCGCCGACTCACGCGGACATTCCAGCACGCGTCGTGGTCGCGCTTGAGCGGCAGCATGATGCATATCGTCCAGTGCATCCTCTACTACTTGATCATGGTCCACTGGTGGGCTTGCATTTGGATGGCGCTCCATCGGTACATTGAAACCGACTCGGCCTTGACGTGGGCTGTCCGCGATCCATACATGGGCGGCGGCAAACTTTCCGTCTACAATGCGACGACGCATGCGCATAATATCTGCACCGACATGGTCGACTGCTACATTCGTAAGTCCATCCTGTCGTTGCCGTCTTGTCGTCTTACCATGGCTGTAGGAGCGTACTATTTCGTCATCACGTTCATCGGCACGGTCGGCTTGGGCGATATTCGCACGGGCGGACACTTGGAATACTTTTTCGAGAACATTGAAGCGCTGTGCGGCTCGTTCTTCTTTGCGGCGCTCACGTCTTGCTTTGCGTCGTATTTTGACTATGCCGACACGTATGGCCGTGGCGCCGTGCAGGCGAAATTGAGCACCCTCGCGAGTTATTTTCGAGTGGCGCATACGACCAAACCAACGTCGCGGGCGATTCTGGCAAACACCAAGCTCTGGTGTAGCCGCACCGGTGGCCTCGTCGACGCAGCCGTGACGGCGCATCTTCCCGTCGCTGTGCGCGTCGAATTGGCCACGTTTATCCAGCGACAGCTCTTGGAAACGTCGCGCGTCTTGACGACGGAGTGCGACCCGTTCCTGCGAGACAAGATTGTCCTCTGCCTTCATTTTCAAGTCGTCTGCTCTGGCGGGAAGATCTACGACGTCGGTGAAAACTTGGATGAAGTTGCGTTTGTCCATGACGGCATGGTCAAATTGATTGACGAGAATGGCACGCTCCTACGCACGGGCAGCGTTGGATGCCACGTCGGTCGTGGCGAAGCGGGGCCTTGCCTTCACACGGTGGTCGCTGTGGAGCATGTGGAGCTGTATGTCCTGGATACGAACGCCAAGCAGGAGGTGCTCGGGCACATGGCGAGCGTCCAGCGGATGGCATTTTTGCAACTCCTCGATCAAATGTCGCTGCATGCCATGGACGAAACCAAGTTGCGACGAGATGCAACGCGTCGACGTGCAAGTGAATTGATCGAAGAAGAGGAGGTCGAGCTGCAGGACGACAAAGATGGAGACGATGACCAAGAAGAAGAGCAGCTTCCATCGTGGTTGCCGCAAGCGTTGTTTAGATAATGCTATCAAATACTCGTTAGAGCAATCGACGATACCCTCGACGGAATCGAAAACGCCACGACATTGCAACAGCCACACAGCCGACGACGACGACAAGACCTGACAGAAGAGATATGCCAGGAACGAATGTCGCCGCGGCGTCCAACTGGATAGAGGCATGACGAGGGTTCGTGTCGCTTGGGGGATCGAGGAATGGTTTGAGGAATTCAATCCAGTCGTGGTACGTCCACGCCGGATCGGCATCGATCGCCACGGCGTTGAGGAGAAACATTGGCGTGCCAGAGATACCACGGGAGCACGCATATTTCCACGCCACGCGCGTATCGTCGTCCCGATCAGTGCCTCCATGTCCCGTCATGCCATCCGCCCACTGCGCATCTGTCAAGTTGGGGAATGTCTTCTTGGCCAGCGCATGGATTTGAGCTGTCACATTCTTCTGGCCTTGGTTTTCCGTCACCTTGTTTCCAAACCTACACATACAATCCATGATCCATCCTTTCCCAGGTCGACTTACGAATCTTGTTCTTCAAACACAGCTTCCATCCACGTTTCAAACGTCTCTCGGCCGAGGGCAAACGAGATGGTTTCACTTGCTTGGGCAACCGAAAATGCCTGGTGGTGATATGGTAGGGGGAATTGATGCACACGGAGACGGAAGCGATCGGGTGATTCATGTTGCACGAGTTGTTTGAGCGCGGGATATGCCATTTTGCTGTATGGGCAGAGCAGATCGACAAACACTTCGAGCTGGACATTAGCACTGGCCGAGCCATGGCCTATCGTGAATCCAGGCGGTGTCGGAGGTACTGGGACTTGAGCCATCGCCACGAACGGCAGAACAATCAGCACCGCGTACATGAACATGACACGTTGGAGGAAAATGAGAGAATGCAATGCAGATCTCTTTCTTGACGTTGTTGAAGTGGCCGGTCAGTCAAAATAGTCTACAAATACAAAATGTCTAACCAATACAGGTGATATATTTTAAATCTATCAGGCTTTCCAATATGAATCTTCGTCCATGTTAACCTCCAAAGTGATGCATTCCTTCGTGCTCTAGTTGTATCTTAGAAGGAAGAGAGCAGCTTAATGCCGATATTATCACTGTCAGATTGGTTCAAGGCACATTGCCAGATTTGATAAATATCTCACCGCAGGAAGACACTAATGCTGTCTATTTTGCTCAAACATTTCATTGAGGGGCAATTGTCAATCGCAGACAGTCTTGGCGAGGTCCCAGTGACTGTACAGTGTATTGTAAACTGTACAGTATACAGTGTAAACTGTGATAAGATCAACGATGAACAAGTGGCTGCAGTGCAACGATCCTCGACAAGCTGCTGAGGCTTGAACCCGTGCGGAAAAACACTGCAATCAACGTCGCTGTCGTCTTGTTCGATGGCCTCCTGGCTAAGTTATTATAGCCAATTATTGTCGGCTTGCTCGATATTTGCCAGTTTGGAGCGATTCCTCGAATTGATTCCAAGAAAATGAGAGCTTTTGATTGGCTAATTTTATCCACCGTGCAGAGTCCAAAGTTCATTTAAGCATTTTGATTGGTTCAAATTCTCGAAATGTATATATTGACCAATGGGAATTGGTTCTCTCCTGGACGAATTCTTGTGGAAATTCGTGTCAAATCGATAATAAATTGAATTCATTATTTTCGCCAATCAAAAAATTACGTAAAACGAATTGTAATTTTTTTAAATTTACATTTTTAAAAAAATGCGAATGTCAATATTTTGAAGATGTTTAGAAACGCACAAGTCAATGAAGGCAAGACCAAAGAATCGACAAGCGTGGCTCGAGGGAATGATTGAAGCATCGTATTGTTTTGACACTGGCTTTTGCATGGTCTACATGTATTGGTATTTTGCGTACATTCCAGTTTTGGTGGATCAAAATCTGTGAGTGATGTTTGCGACCAAACGACACATGGGATCCATTCACGACCGCTTCTTGTACATCCATGAGACTGAGAGTGAGCAAAGCCATTTTCAAATTCCTCCTATCATGGCCACATCATTGCTTGCTTCTCTTGCTCGTTGTCGTTCATCCACAGACCTTTTCCACCTTAGCGACATTTCGCCCATGCGCACCTGGGACTACTCGTTGCCCACTTTGACCAAGACGAAACGATTTATGGACCGGAAGCCGTGGGTGGATGCGTCGCCATTTCGTCAAGCATTTTATCAAGCGTACCCGCTTCTGAAGCAAGTCAAGTTGGACAATCTAGCACTCATTGGCGGATCCGTGTTGAGTCTCCTCACGGGTGTCTTCACATCAAAAGACCTTGACTTCTTCGTCATTACGAATAATGACAAGTTGTCTCCTGAAGACGCTGCTGAGTTTGCCCATGAACGCGTGAAAGCATTCATCACAGACCTTTTCAATGTCATGAATGCGCACAACACCGAACTCAATGACCTGGAAACGAATACTCGCAAAACGAATCCAGACTTTCGCATCCGTCCAAACCAATTGTACAACCTTGACTTATTCCGTGTCCGGCGACAATTGAATGTGTACACCATTGAGTTGCCTCAACTGAATGGCATATCTTTGCCCATTCAGGTCATCTTGACGCCATACGAGAGCCTCGCCCAGTTGCTGCAACGCATCGACATTGCATGCACGGCGATTGCGTTTTTTGAAGGCGACGTGTGGTTCTCTGAAATGTCCAAGTTTGCATTTGAGAACAGCTGCTTCGTCGTGGATGGTACATCGCGGGCCCCCGACCATCTTCATCGCATTGTAAAATACTTTGACCGTGGCTTTGACATCATTTTGACGTCATTTGACATGTCCAAAGTCCACACGCGCAATTTTGCCTTTGGCGAAGTCGAAGTCATCGACATGGCCGCTCTCACCGTCGTTGCGACGAAAATTAAGGGCACCAACAAAATCCGTGTCGATCATATCAAGAAGCCAAAGGTGACACGTCCACTAACTGAGGAAGATGGACCTGCTGGCGCATTTGACGAATACGGCCATGTCCAGGACAGTTCGTTCAAGGTGTATGCTGGCACGATTCGCCACAACAACATCATTTGTCTCCTCAACGACAACCCAGTAGGCTTTATTGTCGATGGGGAAGGCTCCAACTTTGCAAATGCCTTTCGGCAATGGCCTTATATCACGGATCGTATGCTGCTTTTCTCGTACGAGACGGTCAAATCAAATGTGTACTCCGAGGGTGCACTCCAGCTGGACATGCTGTTCAAATATTTTCCCTTCCTCAAGCCAAACGACCTTGTTCACCGGATTTTGGGATCTTACGTTGCGACCATGCAGCAAGACGGTCGTAGAGCTGCAGCCATTTTCAACAGCACGTACGACGAGTACGTCGATCAAGTCTTGGACGAGTTGATCGCCGAGCAGATTGAAATTGGCAAGAAAAAAATCCTCGAAATGGGCAAGCTCCCTGTCAAGATGGTCGCTGTCGAGTTGCGATATCAAACGAGCAACTGCACCCCTGAGGAATTCTTTGGCACTTATTTCAAACGAATTGAAACCCAACAGTAAGCACACACCCGTGCTTGAACCGCGATGTTTTCTGGGAGGGAGAAGGGGAAAGCGACAGCATCCCCCTCCCCCCCTCGTCATTACGAATAGCGTCCGGTGTAGCATTTTTATTTGTAATAACATCTGTCGTCACTACGCGCTGCATGCACGCAACAAATTGACCATGCGTTGTTCGCTTTGACAGTGAAATAACACACTCTTCCCGCCAAACAAGTCGGAAAAAAACATCATCGCGACAACATATTCCACGTTCGCTTTTCTTGGCAATTACTGTATTGTAAATTCCTTATTATTATATCCTATGAATACATATATACTGTATAAACTTATTTTAAAATTTAGCATAAATCATCGAAAACAAGTCCTTTTAAAATTTATACTTTAATCAAACTTATACTTTTATTACGTATTGAAATTCATGCGGAACAATTGAAGATGACAAGCTGCAGTCTCTGCTGTATTTGTGTCCAAGCTTTGGACCTTTAGACCTCTCTGGTAGAGCATGGAATCACCCGATTTGCCGCTTATACGTAGCAAGAGCTGCCTATTGAGTTTCTCCCGAGATCCGCAAAATTACGCCAGTCTTGTCCAAGGTGCCGAAATCGTAAGGGAACGAAAATGTCACTAAAGCGAGGGAGCTTCGCATTAACAACAAATTGACAGCCCAAGCCATCCAACAAGCGTGCGGCAATCGCTAAGTAAATGAAAATCAGGTTGTCTTTCATAACGACGACGAGTGCAACAAGATACATCCATTGAAACGCATATACAGCCTTCATGAAAAGTTACCAGGCGACAAGTTGTTGCATAGCGAAGCGTAGTGTGTCCATCCCCCTCCATGAGCTCCTGGATGACGTGGAAAACAATAGACGGGGGGATGAAGAAGTACCAAAGTCTTCTAATGGAAGTTTGGTCCTTCCCCGGCGTTCTTCACACGAGAACGGGGGACTTCTGTACGTAGGAGATGGCTGCATCCTTTAGTCACTCCGACGACACTATTCACAAGATGCGTGTCACACACATCATTCGCCACACAACAGCAGCTTGCGTGCACATGGCAAATCAAATCCTGTCGCAACAGCCGGACGAGCTCTCTCCCAAAAGCGTTGCATGGTGTGTGTACCGGAGTCGATTCTTGCAAATATTTCACGCACATTTCTGCCTTGGGGATTGGTCCATTACGAGAACAGTGTCGACTGAACGGAGGGTGCTGGGGTCGTGACAAGGAAAAATTATCCTCCCGACCAACACGATTGTAGAAAGAGAGCTGACAAGCGCGCGGAGAAAGCGTGTTGACAAGCGTGCTGGACGACATACCGACAGGAGCCACGCCGACCCACGTTGTGAGTAATCCACGGCCTGGTTCAGGTCAAAAGTCGATTAAAAAAATGTTTTTTCACATAGAATTTCCAAAAGTGGCGTGGGAAAACAAGAAATAAAAAAAACATTTTTTATTTCGTACACTATTTAGAGTGCATTTCGCAGAGGCGCCATATCGCAAGTAATATCTGCCAGCAGGAGCAGCACTTCATATATTTCCACCGCGGAAGGGACGAATCGCGTGTCACTTCTGCAGGAACGAAAGGACGAAAGGCTCTGGCGACCGAACACTGGACGTAACTCAAGCAAGCCCTTCGATATGTACTGCTGACCATGCGTCCCGATTTCTTGACGTGAACGTTTCAATAGATATATCGCGACAAAGCATGAACAAAGCGCGCGCAAGACCGACGTCCAGACAATCCAAAGACGCAGATTTCATACCCACAACATCAAACCAAACAGAAATTGCAAAGTATTCTATCCGACCCGTGAAGACAGATTCGAATGATCCGACCACGAGAGGGCATCCGCGATCAAATCAATCGTTTACTCGAGATGACGACGAAGACGAGTCATTATGTAGCAATGTGGAGCTTCCAGGTCGAAGTGTATTTGCAGCAATGGGCGATTACAATATGACAATGAGTTTTTCGCGTTCCATTGGACTACGATCCTCCGATTCGACGGTAGTCTTGTGCTGCATTGTGACTGTTGACGCATTACGATCGTAGAGAGATGAATCCCTAAGCGAAGGCATGCCAGAATTCACAACGGGTGGTCGGTTCAAGGACCAGCAGTTCCAAACCAAAGCGACTTCAAAGTTTTCAAATTTTTTCCGCCGTCGCCGATCCGTTTCTTCGAAACTAGATTCTTCATCCATCTCTGCCAACGATATTTATATGCAAGGCTATCTCTCAAAGCAAGGCTCATGGCGCAAGAATTGGAAAACGGTAGGTCCTTTCTACGATAGTCCTTCTTGACGAATTGGCCCGTAGCGATACTTTATCTTGCGTATCGACGACCCCTGCTTAGTCTACTGTGACTCTGAGGAGAATCGAGAAGTCTTGGGCTTGGTTCCGATAAGAAAGGAAACGACAGTTCACATTGTTTCGTCTTCTCATATGCCATCGGCTCTCACATTTGCCGTGGAAAATCCCCAGAGGAAATTGTTGCTAGAAGCCCCTACACAAGACGAACTACAGCGATGGATTGACAAAATTCAAGGTATGCAAACCTGTACAATGCCCATTCTTATTATGTCTTAGAAACCATCGAAGCTGTCAGTAGTCGGCAAGAAGACGATGCGGAAACATCGCTTTCAGTGTCTCGATCGTCCCCTGAACCACTTTCTTCATCAATGAAAGACGACGGACCTCTGTCGATGCGGTCTTCAACGACGTATTCATCAATCGTGAGCAGCGACAATGCCAAAGTGTATGACATTCGTATCGAACTACTTGTGGACTGTGGAAAAGATCGCATGGCGTACTACGTCCTTCTTGAAGGGCTAACAGATGACAACGAATACCGTACTATCTCGCAGACCGATATTTGCCGCAGTCCAGACACAAATCAATCGTTCGCTTCATTTCGGTATCCATATCGCCCTGAACATAATCTAAGAATGGATTACTTGTAGGCAAGCATTCACTTTCCTCTTGCCACTCCAACAGGAAAAGTTCCTGGAACTCCGCTTTTCTCTCTTTCGAGCTCCTCAAGCCGATGACGTGCATTTCACCAAATCTCCTTATGCTGTGTCGTCTGTGGACATGCATACCTTCCTCTCCATGGCTGTGTCCACGATTGGTCTAGATTTGCCGCTCCAGCTCGCCAAGAAAGAGGTGAGACATCTATGAAATTTTTGCTTTATCAATCATTCAAATTAGAAAGGTAATGCTAACCGCAACGTCACGGCTTCGGTACGCATGCTTTTGTATAGTGCATTGTATATGTAATCGATTTTGTAGCAAACGAATGGAAACAACCGCAACTCGCTGAGATCGCACGCTGAAGATTCGGAATGCGGTGTCAATTTGCATGTGACTGCCTTTGCCCCCGACAAACGACTTGTCATTGGACTTCCTGACACTACAGTCGTGACAGCCCACCGCAAGTACATCATGCCAACCTCGGTCAACCCTTGTGGTGTTGTTGTCGTTGAGAGCCTTAGTGTCCCCAAGTCAACGTTCTCAGTTCCCTTGGCATATCTGCAATTTCTTATTGAAGATCTCGATGGTCGCATCAAACTCCTCAAACAAACAGTGGATGAGAAGAAGCTGCCCCCGATCGTCGAGCAATATGAGGCGATCCAAGCAGATGCTCGTGCTCACATTGTATTTTTGCAAGAAGAATCTCGCGGAAAAGGCAACTTTAAGAGAAGTACGTACAAGAAAAAGAAGGAATGGTCGATGGTCTCGACCAATATGCATGCACAAGTGATGCAAGTGTACAATGGTAATGACATCATGGCCTCGTATACAACCATCACGATGGGTGCCGTGGCTGTTCACACGAAAGGTTTTGCAAACGGTGGTGGTTATCGAATGAAGGAAACCCTTGTCGAAGTGCTGGAAGAGGCGAATCGAATGCGGAAGTTAAAGTCGAAAGAGCAAGACCCGCTCATGATGTTTGAGTTATTCCATATTCCAGTCGGTCTACTCAGTTCAGCTGGCGGCACTGTGAACGGCAATAAATCGTACGATCCTATTTCAGTCGCCCGGAAAGCCTGGTTTGAGCTCGAGAGACGTCACCATTCCCTTTGCATCCAAATCTTGTCGGCGACTGCTGCTCAGATTTGCACCATGTTGGAGCTTGCTGCAATGGGCAGTATTTACCACACCATGGTCTGGCGCGTTGTGTTGCGCAATAACTTGCTTATCAACTTTGAATCGCTTTTGAGTACTCAAGGCAATGAAGGAGGCATGCTCGAAGACTTTCGAGTGGCGTGTAAATGGCTTGAAAGCGTTTTCTTCACGTTTGAAGTGAGTCCGAATATGTCTGAAGCCATCTCATATCGCATCACGCGTGAAAACAATTATTTGACGGTCACCATGCGCATCCCTGTCACGTATGCCGAAGTATTGCCCAAGGACCTCGCTACGGCCAAGAAAAAATTCCGCGTCCTGGCTGTCATTTTTACGCAAGGCGTGAACGAAATGCAAAGTTTGGCTCATGCAATGCACAGCTCGCATACACAAATCCAAGATCAGATCAACCAAGAAAGCTTTGCTCGTCTTGGTCACTACTACGCACACTTCAAAAATAACAAATGGGAAAAACTTGCCGTACCGGAAGCAGGCTACGGCAGTCCCTTCCGTCCGAACATTGAAGAGCTTGATTCCATGTGGAAAGAGATTGAAACAGATATCATGAACCCATTGCACAAGAAAAATGTGCGATTGCTCATGACGACATCCGAATTCTGCCGTGCATTGGGCGGTGGCCGTGTCACGTGTTGCAAGAGTGGCAAGGATCGCACTGCCATGTCTGTGACGTTGGAACAAGCCCGAATATTAGTCCAAGAGGCGAAGGTATGGAACAGAAACTCCTGGCACAATGAATTGACCCTGGTATTAGGCTCTCAACCTCAAGCACATGGTGGAAACAATGCGGTCATGTGGCGTGCGCCGTGAAAACGTCTTCAAGAATATTCAAACTCACACATATGCGTTCAACGAACTCCAACGCAAATTATTACCCGAGTGCTACAAGCCACCCATCGGGACATACAAGAAAGGCACAACATAAACGGTTGCAAATTGTTGTATATGTCACCACTTATTTGCTTCACCCCGTGCAGTGTTTCTGTTTCATTTGGTCCTCCATCTTCCGATCGACATCGCATTTCATTAGCCAGATGCCCATGTCAGGTGTGAGGAATGTCGCGACATGGTTCACTTTGCTAGGTTTTATTGGTTTATCGTCTGCTTTCTTGAGGAGTCCATCCAACTTCGTGTTGGACTTATCAGAGGCTGCACTCCGGAGGGGCTCAGCTTCGAAGTCAACCGATTCATCCCAGTCGGACAGCTATGTCGTTCTCGATACCTTTGGGCGACGGAATCAGAGGAGGTCGTGATGGTTGTGACATCTTCATGAAACCCACAACAAGAACCCAGTACGTCTTCCAGCACAGCGTGATCTGGAATGTCCAAGTCAGCTTGCAGAGCTGCTTGGCTGTCTCCCAAGCACGAAAGAGCGGTAGATTCAGCACGACATTCTCCAAATGCTGCTAGGGACAGCGTAGACGGTCGCAACTAGTTTATATCGTTTGCTTAGTTGCTTCCCTCGTTCAGTGTGTCAACGCCGCCGGTCGCTTGATTTGTTTCACTTGGTCGTCCATCGTCAAGACAACATCGCGTTTCGGTTTGACTTTGAACATGCCGCATTTCTTGAGCCAGAGAGTCATTTCAGGCGTGATGAAAGTCGCTGCATGATTGAGCTTGCAAGGCTTTGTCGGCTTGTCATCTGCTGGAGTCTTGAGGCCATGGACGCCTTGATCCCTTTGACGTGGAGGGCTTGGGGGTCGTGGAGGATCCACGGTGAGCCTCATGTCGATTGTAATCTTGCGTGCTGGGGATTCTTCAAGCGCTCCAATCTTGGAGGGCTCCATGGGGGCATCTTGGTCACCAACGGAGTCCTCACTTTCAGACGACGGCTCGGATAAATCGTCGTCCGCCCCGCCAAGCACCAAGTCGGGCGAGGTTGAAATCGTGGCGATGTTGCGTCTGGCGGCGACGACAGAGGCCACTGGTTTGAGATCGTTTAATTTGTGGAGAATGTTGAGCTTGCGCAGCGATGAAGGACGTTCGAGCGTTTGGCATTCGGACGTCGTGGCATGACGCGTCCAAGTCGCATGGGATGTTTTCCTACACTTGGCGTGACACCAACGTCAGTGTGTAGCAGTACCAAGTTCGCTTGATTCGCTTCTTGCGTCTTTTCTTCCTCTTCTTCTTGGTTGTGGTCGGGATTGCCGTCGCAGGGGGAACGATGGACGGCATGGATCGTCTTGGTGGAGGCCTCGATGATGCCAAATGCTCCGTGGTGGGGACTGACATGCGTCTTGGTTTCAAATGGGGGTCGATCTCATCCTGTGGTCTTGGCAACGCAGCAACTGCCACTGCAGGAGGAGTGCTGTCTGTCTTGTTATTCTCGTGATGACTGTCGTTGTGGTGGCTCCCATGCTCGTCGTCGACGTTGAGACGAGCGATGTGCTCCATCGTCGCTAGCATGCAGACGAAACGTTGCCCCAAGTTGGTTTGGAGTCGACGGTGGGGAGACAAACTCTCAGATTTTACCACCGTCATCGCTGTCGAGTCGCGGTGAGCATGGCTGCGCTCTGAAATCAACCCAAACGTCGGCTGGACAATCGGTCGATACGATACTTTCGGCATGCACAAATATATATCAACTCACATCCAAAGCTGAAACTGCTGCCTTGACAACATTAGAGTAAAGCCAGGCCCCACCATCTTTCTCTTTGCCATGCTCACGTGCATGGCCTCTGCTCGATTGCATCAAGATCCATTGGGTGGCTGGTTCGTTGTCTGGCCCAACGAGGAGGATAAATGGTCGACCGATTGCAAGCCATGACGATCCATGCTAGTTGGCAGGTCTTGAGGTCGGCTGTGAAGGAGCAAAGGCGACGCAGGTGGGCGTGGCAAAGAGGATCGGCGGGGAACATGACTCAAGTTAGAGTAATTACGCCATGGACGGTCAGTTTCGTCAAGCAGGAACGGTGTAAGGCATGCACGAGGCTGTAGAAACCTTGACTCTGGTAGAAATCGTTGGGGGCTTCGGGGGGGAGGGGGGCAATAAATGCGCACCATGTCGACGTCTATCGATCCCACGATCTGTTCTTGCCGCACACTACAGCATTGACACTCTCAGTAAGGTTCAGGTGCGTCTGAGGTGCCTCCCCCTCGACGCTTGCATTTGGTCGCCCCTTGACGCTCCTTGACAGTTTCTACGTCAGCCAAGACTTCTACAGCGTCGTGCATACTTCGGTCCCTTCATTTCTGAAGTCGACCTTCATGACGCAACAACTCGTTCTTGTCTACCTCCTTTGCTCTCTCTTGGCATACGTCGGCGTGTTTGCATCGGCGCCGCATCGCCTCCGAGCGACTGGCAGTGAACCAACGACGACGACGCCAACCAACTCGACGACGCCGCTTCCTCAGACGGAGGCGAATACGGTCAGCTCAAGCCAGTGGTTGATTATGTGCGCGGTGGCAGCCGTGCCAGTGACCATGTTAATCGTCTTAGCGTACAAATGCCGTGGATACTTGGCACTTACCATCAAGCAGCGAGCGAACTCGCCCACCCGTCAGCCCATTTCGACGACCAGCGTCGGCACGCCCCCATCGACTTGCACGGATCGCCATGACTTGCAATCTCGTCCACGTTTGTCCTCGTCGTTGGATATCTCGACGCCGACGGCATCGACACCGGCGGGGGCTTCGTTTATGAAGTATCTTGAAGACAACGAGAGCCCTCAACACAGTCGTTCCTTCTCCTTTACGACTCTTCCGCTCGATCTCAATGAGCCAGACGACGACGACGATCCAGCCGCCAGCCATCGGATCTCGATGCAATCGACCGGAGGCGACTTGAGTGATCGCGGCAAAGGGGGGCGCTGGGGCCGTGGCGTCTACCTTGTCCTCTAATGTTGTCCCATCTGTAGTTTCACCTTGTAATGTGCTGATAATATATTTTTGCTAAAGAGCGACTCCTGCCGAGATTGATGGCCTCTTGAGTTGCTAGGGGGGCTCAAAGGGGGGGCTTCTACGACACAGCCAACCCAACAAACAACACGGCAACATCTTCGCTCGTTGGCTCCACCACGAGATCCCCCCGTGCCCCAAACCTCATTCCAGGACGGAGGACAATTGCTTGTAGCTCGGGGGGAGCTCAGGGGGGCAGGGGGAGCTCATGGGGGGGGGCTTTCTAGGTTTATCGTAGAGTACAGGGGGGATTGTAGAAACTATTGCTACGCCACGCTACGAGGCCCCAGAGGCAAGTTGAGGGCTGTAGCGAGGATGTATCAAGTGGGGATGCGGACGGCCAAGCGCGGCGTTTGGAACATTTCAAAGTATGCCGCGAAACAGTCTCGAAACGGCACCTTAAGCGTCTCGATGCTCTTGCGCGAACGATGTCTCGTCACGCTCAGCGCCGTCTTGGTGCTTGAGCTAGAAGGCATGGCAGACGTGAAGGCGCTCGAAACGGTGCCTCTCTGCGTCCACGTCAGCCTCTTGTACGATTTAGAACTTGTTTTTTCCTACTGTGTCTATGTCTAGACCGACCCATCTCAAGCTCGACTTGCTCTCGTTGGTGATTCAGTCGCCAGTGTGCTCTGCAGCCGTCCTCGCGACGCTTCTAGCCACCGACATGGACCGCCTCGAGCTGGAGGGATACAATCTCGACGACACGTCGGCTCTGGAACGAGCTTGGACCTTTCGACAGATGGGCGACAACCTAACACACATCCATGTCGGTGGTCTGGCGCTCCAAGCGTCCGACTTTGACGCGCTCGTCCACCACGTTCCTAACCTCCAAGCGTTGGACGTGTCGTACAACAAGCACTGGCACGACAAGCACACGCTCAACGTGCTCCTGGGCGCGCGGCAACTCGTCGAGATGAATTTAAACTGGTGCCACAATGTCACGGACGTGTCGGCTAGCCACATTGCTCGCCGTGGCTCCAACTTGAAGCGTCTGGGGCTCACGGGCACGTCCATTTCGTCGGTTGGCGTTGTGAAACTGCGCTGCTGCGCTCTCCTCGAGGAACTTTCCCTCCAAGGTCTGCCAGCAGTCTCTGTCGTTCTCCTCATGCTGCCATAGCATGTGACGCCGTCGACACACTCCCTCGAGATCTACTCCACCTCCAAGCCATTGATCTCCGAGGCCTTAGCTACATCCCAGAGCGCACTCTGGTCGACTTTATCGCTCGTACGACTACGTTCCTGTCGTCGTCGTGACGTTCTTGCTGTCTGTAGCTGTGTGGCGTCGACTGCGTAAAGCGAATCTTGGCGAGAGCAATCTCTCGTCTGCGTCCTTCGCGGACCTCTTTTGCCATGGAGAGTGTCCACTCCTTGAGGTACAAAGCTCCACTGGCTGTCGCTCCACGGCAATCCATAGAGTCTCGATCTCTCGTGGTGTTTCCAGCTCACGAACGATGCGATTCTTGCTTGCTTCCAGCACGCGCCGTCATTGAAAACGATCAAACTGCGCTGTGTCGATGTCGACAACTCGTGTCTCTTGGCTATCGGTGCGCTGCGACCTCTTGAAGCGTCTCGTGAATCTTTGTGGCGTTTATAGGCAAAGCATGCCGACAGCTTGTCAAACTCAACGTCGCGCGGTGCCGCAATCTCACGGACGACGGGCTGGCGACGATTTTGAAAAATTGCCGACAGCTTCGCGAGATTGATCTCTCATGGAGTCTTGTCTCGAATGCCGCCGTGGTCGAGCTCGTGAACGCATGTCCGCAACTTGCGCGGATTCGTCTCCAGGGGTGCAAATGCCTCACGAGACATCTCATGCACGATTTCGTCGAGCGCAAATCGCTCGCAGCGCTCCAGTACATGGATCTTTCCTGGGTCGACGACATTGGCGCGGACGACATTGCTCCCGTCGTCGCGCGGTATCCGTCGCTCCAGATCAAAGGCTATTTTGGAGAAATATACCACGACGACATGTCTTGTTACTTTCGCTTGGTGAATCGATCACTCATGGCTTCAAATGCCTTGTTGTCGGCCAGTTTGCCGTCCATGGCGGCGAGACAGATTGCAAAGGCCTGCATGGCGGACAGCGGGTACTACACGGACGACCAACCTTTAGCGCCAACCGTTCGTTCGGAGGACGAGGCGTACCTTGAAATCCAAGTGGAATCTGTTCTTGTGGCACGAACACTGCTCGTGTGGCCCTGGTGGCTGGCACGACACGCGTCCAAATTGTAAAATGACGTCGTTGCTGTCGTCGATTTCTTTCTCGTCCGTCGCGGTGTCGTCGTCGTGGCGGTGGTTGTCGCATTCCAGTTGAAAGTTCTTGATGGACGACATGGTGATCCGGCCGCCAAAGTTGAGGACATGGCCGCGGGCCTTTTCATCGTATTTCGGACGCTACGACCACCGAGATGTAGACGATGACGACGATGCCGTCATACCTTGTTGCGTAGCTTGAGGCAGTTGTCCTCCATGAGTTTGTCCAGTTCGTCGCCGTCGCTGCCGTCGGTGCATATTTTGTCGCGGATGGCTGCCGGCACGCCGACGCTGTTGACTTTGGGGACACGGATCTACAAGCAAGCAGAGAGCTCGACCAGCATGTTCTTGTCGGGAACGATCGTACCGCCATGCGTCCAGGGCCCATCTTGTCGTACGTAAAGTCGATCGTGCCAAGGAGACATCGGACATTTGAATCGAGTGAAGTTTTGTTGGGATTCAAACCGTGGTCGTAGATCGTGTAGGACGCGCCCGACTAGTACGTCGCTTGAGCGACTGCTTTCAAGACGAGAGACGAACCCAATTGCTGCGGAGTTTGCCGACGATCAATGCACTGCGTCGGTCGGTTGGACTGCGATCCATGGAGAGGAGGTAGTTGGACGTTTTGTTCTTGCTTCGTTTCTAGACAAAGTAGGAGGAGCCGTCCATTTCGTGCAGCGAGCGTACGTACTTGCGCGCCGAGGAGGAATTGGTTGCTGTCGTTGAGAAAGAGCCGATAGATCGGCCGCATCATGTTGACGCCGCTCTTGTCGCGCTCGACATAGCACTAGGAGGCGTCAAAATCGAGTCGTCAGGTTGGCGCATACCTGGATCGTCGGTGAGTTTTTCAACGGAGCTTGACTCACAAACGACCGCAACGCATTGAGATCGCAGCTGATTTCAGGCACGCCGCCGCTTCGTGGCTTGTCGACAAAGTCAAACCTACCACCACCGACGTCAATCGGACGGCAGGACAAAGGCATACCCTCGCTTCAAACACGTCACTCGAGCCGCTACATCCTCGGCGATGAGCTACTACACACTCGTCGTCCTGTCGTTTTTACCTATGCTTTCATCGTCTGAATCGTCGTCACTCGCATCGTCGTCTGACTCGTCGTCACCGCTGTCTGCTCTAGCTTTGGCCAATTTCGACATGCGGTCCGGGATTCCTTTCGGCTGCGGCGCGACATCGCCGCCGACGTCGTCCATCTCGTCGTCGATTTCAGCCATCATCGACGCTTGCAACTTGTTCGACGGTGATGATGTTCGCCACTTTTCGCTGCTCTGGTTCATCTCTCGCCCCACCCCACCGCCGTTGAGCCGCCCAACGCAATGAAGTCTGCAAAGTTTTGTTTCTCTCCTCCATGCCAACCGTCGTTCCAACCGTGGCTATATTTGGCACACGCCGGCAAACTTGCATGTTCCTCGTTGTCCGTCGTAAGATCCTCCACGATCAGCGCAGTCTTTTGGACTCTTCTAAGAACTCATCTTCATGAATCGACGACATGGAATTGCTACTGCAAGAAGCCAACGTCCAACTTCTTTCGACCGAGGCATCCACTCGACAACGTCTATAGTCGTCGGAAGCACCCAAAGATGTTGAAGGCCAGTTGATGAGGACGCGTTTGTTGCTTGTGAATCCTGTGCTGCTGCTACACTGCTGCCAAATGCCAAGACCATGCGCAACAGGTTACACCGTGTGTGGAGTTACGCTAGAACTTGGAAGGACAGACGAGAGATGGAGCCATGTGTGTCGAGTCCAAAGTTGAATCCACGTGTAATGGAGCGTGTAATTGAGTCTATGGGTCACTCGATGTTCCATCGCAGTTGTCCATGAAGAAATCGTCAGCAAGTTCGATATGGACCGCCTCTACGACGTATTGATCGACCACCTTCCACATGGTGATTCGACTCTTCCACTCGAAACATTTCACACACACCATGGGACCATCCAAAACTTCAATCCATATTTTTATCCTCGGGTCAATATTCATTTAAATGAAATAATACTTATAATTATTTATTTATTATTTATCCATGTCAGAAACGAATGAATAGGAATAAATTTAAATCAGTTCGTTGGCAAAATCGCCGTTCTGAGATAATAGTTTCAACAACATCCCGAAAGAAAAGCTCAAACACTTTACAATTCCATCCTCAGCACAATCCAGACATGCTAAATATATCCAAGGAAGGGATATCCCTCAAACACTGGTTGTGGTAGTATGTATGGTACATCCTGTGTCTCTGATTTGATTGGCTTATGGTATTGTCTATTCTTTTTTTGATTGGCTTATGGTGTTGTCTATTCTTTTTTTGATTGGCTGATAATGAACCATCAATACTTCATTGTCAATACAATCCACATTAATTCATTTATTATTAACGAAGAATAAATAAGAATATTATTTACACAGCCCTGTCCATATTCATTTATCGGGTCAATATTTGCCGCACGCTCGACGTCAGCACGACGCCGATTTGCTTTTTCCATTGCTCTTGGCCTAGCCATGGAATTAATGCACTGCTGTGGTTTATGCTAGAGCTAGCGAGAGAGAGAGATGGTGTTTCAACTTGCTTGGACTCTACCACCCAAAAACACACCGGTGGGATATTCCATCTGTGTGATACATAAACTGCACAATGTACTACTTGGGTAAACTCGGTACCTTGGCTCTTCCAACTTGCATGGGAAAGCACGAGAGAGAGAGCGCGGAGGCTAGCTCGCTCTCGATGGATTCAATCGTTCTTTGATGGTGTGCTCGGACTTGACGCTACGCGCGGCGACGCAGGAGACGATCGAGTTCTTTGGGTTGACGATGTGTTCCATGCGTGGTGAACCAACGGTGGCACTTTTTCACACCGCCGCCCTGAATTTACATTTTGCTTCGACCGGATGTTGTTGCATCCACTTCTCTGTTGGTGAGCAAGTAGGTTTCATTTTGAAAAAGCACTCGCATGGTGCGCATCTCGCTTGCGATCGGTGTCTTGGCCGCCGCCACCGCCGTCGCCCAACAACAGGACGGACCCAACACAGCGGACCAAACCTTCCTCTCTCGATTTGCTCAACCGTCTGGTGACAACGCGAACGAAGGCTATGCGCAACATGGCGTTGAACGCAGCTTCCAAATCGCGAGCGAAAACAACGGCGCTGTCTCGGAATTGAGCAGCGACGCCGACACTGGCGCGCAAGAATCGGCCTTCCTCGTCGACGAACCGGAACACCCGATCTTCACCAATGACAACTCGGAAACCACCGAGTCGACTTCGAATGATGTCGTGTCGGATTCGACCGACTCGACCGCTGGTGTTAGCAGCTACAAGAACTCGAAGGACTACATTGCTCCTGCGCACGTCGAGGCGACGGAAAACATCGCCAACTCTGAAGACAAGTACAACGGCGACTTTGACCAAGACGATGACGCCACGGAGGCCCCTACCGAGGCCGCTACAGATGCCTCTACGACGGATTTCTCGTACAAGATCTCCAAGGACTTCAACGCTGATTCGAATGACAATGCCGTCTCTGATATTGCTGCTTCCGACAACACCTCCAGTGAAGACAAGTACAACGGCGACTTTGACCACGACGACGACGCCATGGACGCCCCTACTGATGAAGAGCCCACTGAAGCTCCTGAAGAACCAACGGACGCCCCTACGGATGAAGAGCCCACTGAAGCTCCTGAAGAACCAACGGATGCCCCTACGGATGAAGAACCTACTGAAGCTCCTGCCACTGAAGAACCAACGGATGCTCCCGTTGACGTGGAAGATGCCTCGAAGGACTTTATCGCCCCTGTGGTGTTCCATGGTCAATCCAACGACGCCCCTGCTGCCGACTCTGCCTCCACGGAAGGTTTCTTTATCAGCAGCGAACCTGTAGTTGAATCGACCGACTCGCAAGAATCGGCCTTCCTCGTCGGCGAACCGGAACACCCGATCTTCACCAATGACAACACCGAAACGACCGAGTCGACTTCGAATGATGTCGTGTCGGATTCGACCGACTCGACCGCTGGTGTCAGCAGCTACAAGAACTCGAAGGACTATATTGCTCCTGCGCACGTCGAGGCGACGGAAAACATCGCCAACTCCGAAGACAAGAACAACGGCGACTTTGACAAAGACGATGACGCCACGGTGGCCCCTACTGAGGCCGACTCGGCCTCCACTGAAGGCTTCTTCATCAACAGCGAACCTGTTGTTGAATCGTCCGACTCGACCAACTCGGCCTCCACTGAAAGCTTCTTCATCAACAACGAACCTGTTGTTGAATCGACCGACTCGACCGACTCGGCCTCCACAGAAGGTTTCTTCATCAACAGTGAACAAGTCTCGGACGATATTGTTGGTGAGTCGACGGAAGCTCCTACTGAAGCCCCCACTGATGCCTCCACGACGGATTTCTCATACAAGATCTCCAAGGACTTCAACGCTGACTCGGATGACAATGCCGTCTCTGATATTGCTGCTTCCGACAACACCTCCAGTGAAGACAAGTACAACGGCGACTTTGACCAAGATGAAGAACCAACGGATGCTCCTACTGAAGCTCCTGAAGAACCAACGGACGCTCCTACGGATGAAGAGCCCACTGAAGCTCCTGAAGAACCAACGGACGCTCCTACGGATGAAGAACCCACTGAAGCTCCTTCCGCTGAAGAACCAACGGATGCTCCTGTCGACGTGGAAGATGCCTCGAAGGACTTTGTCGCCCCTGTGGTGTTCCATGGTCAATCCAACGACGCCCCTGCTGCCGACTCTGCTTCCACAGAAGGGTTCTTCATCAACAGCGAACCTGTTGTTGAATCGACTGACTTGACCGACTCGGCCTCCACAGAAGGTTTTTTCATCAACAGCGAACAAGTCGCGGACTCCACTGAATCCTCCGCCTCTGACGATGTTGTTGCCGATTCTACGGATGCCCCCACTGAAGCCCCAACTGATGCCCCTACGGCGGACTACTCGTACAAGATCTCCAAGGACTTCAACGCTGACTCGGATGACAACGCCGTCTCCGACATTGCTGCTTCTGACGACACCTCCAGCGATGACAAGTACGACGGTGACTTTGACCACGAAGATGACGCTACGGACGCCCCTGCCGAGGCCGCTACTGAGGCCACTACGACGGATTTCTCGTACAAGATCGCCAAGGACTCCAACGCTGACTCGGATGACAATGCCGTCTCCGACATTGCTGCTTCCGAGGACAGCACCACCACTGACTACACTGTCCCTGAAAGCGGTGTCGTCGAGCCCTCCAATGACTTTGTCGCTCCAGTCTACTACCATGGAGATCAAGTGCGTGGTGTCGACGGTGACTTTGGCAACGATATCGGTGCCGGTGATAACACAACTTCGGAAGTCAAGAGCTACTCGGCTTCCGTCGCATCGGACAACGGCGTCGCGTCGTCTTCGTCGGTTGACTCTGGCTCGAATGCCCTCGTGATTGGCGGTATCGTCCTTGGCTGCGTTGCCGTCTTGGCCGTCGCAATCGTCGCCCATCGCATGCGCCGCCGCAACAACACACAGGCCTCTGAAACACAGCCCGTCATGACGTCGGATGTCTACAGTGATGACATTGCCACGCGCGGCAACAACAACGGCGGCAAGAACGAGATTTTCCGATTCTAAACTTGGATGTCGTGGATAAGAGTAGATGCTGCGTCGACTCTGAGGTTAGTGATGATGTACTTAAGGTGTGATGTATGAATTTCTTCTTGCCTTTTCCCCTTCATCATTCCCCTCGCGCCCCCCGCAAGAGGCTCATCCCTACAGCTTTCCATCCTCCATGCCATTGTCGTCTCCATCGTTTCCCCCAGCCCCCCCCTTCAATTGCCCCCTGAAACTCCAAGTAAAGATTCACCGATAGAGGCGGAATGGGGAAAGTTGCCCTTACGTTGGGGAAAATGTGAAATTGACGTTGGATTTCAAGGTATACACAAGCTATGTTCTGGTTGTTGTTTTATCTCCAAGCTCGATGAGCAAGAGAGGATGACGACGACTTAGAGCTGCAAGCCCAAATCTTTGGCAATCATCTTGCGAGCAATCGGGTGGTAGTTGTCTTTCCACTCGAGGAAAATACGACGTGCGGCGTCGCTGCCGAATTTGGACTTGTACAAGTCGCGGTACAAGGGCCGGACAAACTTCATGCGGCCTTGTTCTTTCAAAAACACTTCGACTTGAGGAAGAATGGCCCCATGCTCGGCACGAATGCAGAGCGTCTGGTATCGCAAGCGCACTTCCGAGTTCTTTGTCGTGGTCAATTTGTACAGCGTGCCAAGTTTTTCAAGCGTCGCGCTGTCCAAGAATCGCTTTTGTTCCGTGCACAATTCCAAAATACGTTCGAGCATGACAACATATTGCGACGATGTCCAGCCTTCGACGTCCGACGAGGCAAAGTTGCCACTGCCTTGAACCCAACGGTCAGCAAGCGATTCCGAGGCAGCGCTGATCGTCGTGTCAAAGGCAGGACGGGTGGGCATACCAGGTGCGTAGAACAAACGGTTCCAGTCGATCGTGGCATTTTGAGCAGCATGCGTCGCCGAGAAGTGCGAAACGAAAAGCGTTTTGAACTCGTCGCTCGTGACAGTCTTGTACTTGAAATGTTGGACGTACACTTTGGCAAATTGGGCAAAGTTGTCATCGCCGACCAATTTCGACAAGTAGTAGAGCACGTTGAAACCCTTTTCGTAAGGAACGCTCGAGAACGAATCATCAGGATCGACGCCATCCAACGTGGGCACCAACTTTGTAAATTCGTGGTCAGCACCATAGCCATCGACAGAGTCTTGCAAGGCGCTCCATCCAATGATCGCGTCAAAGTCAAAGTGAAGATCGGTGTAAATCTTCGCCATGATCTTGCGCTGGAGCCACATGGTCCAGCCTTCGTTCAACCAAAAGTGTTCCCACGTTTGGTTTGTGATCAAGTTGCCCGTCCAGCTATGCGCGATTTCATGAGCAATGACATCCGCCAAGGATCGGTCGCCAGCAATGAGCGTCGGCGTGGCAAACGTCAAGCAAGGGTTTTCCATACCGCCGTATGGGAACGAAGGAGGCAAGCTCACAAGATCGTAGCGACCCCAGACGTACTCTTGACCCATGATTTCTTCAGCATTCTTCAAGAAATCCTCTGTTTGCGCAAATTCGTACGCCACCGCCTCGACTTGGCTAGGTTCACTCCACACGCGGCTGCGGGGTCCGACCTCGCGGCTTTCCAAACGACCCACAACAATGGCAATCAAGTAGGATGGCACGGCGACGTTTTGTTCGTAGAAGAACGTCGTGGTGGTTCCCTGGGGAGCAGGATCTGCCGATGCAACGGCACTCATGAGGCACGTCGCCCACGATGGAACGGTAATGGCGGCCTTGTACACCGTAGTAACCATGGGAACATCCTGGCATGGAAGAAGCGAACGAGCGTGGATGGCTTGGCATTGCGTGAACAAATATGGATGAGTTTTGTCTGCCGTTTGTTCCTTGGGGAGCCACTGGATCGCCGAGCTGTCAGGAGTCGTTTCGTAATACACACGGGCAGTGAACGTCGATCCAACCGTGCGCAAGCCGACAGGGAGGGGCAAATGAAGCGCCGTTCCAAACGTTTTGTCTTCGACTTGGGTCGTCAGGACATGTTCGCCATTGATGGTCGCTTTCTGGATGAAAAGTGCACGCGTGTCCAAGACAAATTCCGTCGTGGCGGCGAGGACTTTGGCAGCAATATCGACATAGCCGTGGAGCACATGACGGTCAAAGTCAGCAGAGAGATGCAACTCAATGCTTGTGCTCACAATCGCTTCAATGTTGGCGAGAGAATGCTTGTCCACACGAACCATCGCTTAGGGAAAATCCGAAAATGATTCCAAGTGCACTTTGGCTTGACCAGGAGAAACGACAAGATCTACGACGACAAAGTGCATCATATCATGTTGTCACGACCAGCAGTATTTCAACAGATCTTCCAAATATATCGCTTTGACAATCCTCTCGACGACAGATTAATGCCTTTAACAGCTGAAAAATGTAATTGCAGCCATTTTTCATCTCCAAGTGGGTCCAAAGTGGTTGAAAAATCTTGCCAAACCATTGTCGTCGTGACTTTGCCGCTGGTTGTACACAATTGTGTGCCGTTGAGATGGAGTATTTTATATAAGAATTTGTATGTACGTCTCCTTTCCGCTGGAGATTTTCTCAGTTTTGTAGTTTATCTTTAATAGTAATACTAACTGGATGCAGAACAGAAGGCTTAGTAAATGACAGTACGACGTTGGACGTGCCGTCTTCCTTTGCCTTTTGACGCCTCTCAAAGATGCTCTAGAGCTAATTTAGCTGTTCAAATAGACCTCCTAAGGGCAGTCTCAAGGTGTCCAACGAATATCCCATTGAATACCTGTCATTGTGCTGCTGTTCCATTGAGAAAATCAGCGTGGATTCGAATGCGGGTTTTGCTAAAATTTTCATCTTGCAAACGTCGTAAGGCAATAGAACTTTGAGCTTGGACTGGATTAGACCCACTTTAGTGGAGATAGAGCTTCGTTTACGGTCAATTTTGCATTGTGGCAGCGTGAAACGCGACCAAATTGGTGGTCCCCATTTTATACTCCCCTGTCAATGTGTCCTTTTTATTTTAGTATACTACTATATATTTAGTAGTCCTATGGTGGTAAGAACTTCGACTTGAACTTCGATTGCTCCATCCATCGATCTTGAATGAATCTGCCGCGAAGATGCGACGACTTTGGGCTTTCCATCAAGGTCAGGGATACCCTGAGCTCTAAAACATCGAGTATTCGTCTTACTTTGCTCGCCCGGGGCTCGTTATTCTGTCAGAATCGAATGAGGCAACGTCGGAGTCCAGCCGTGCCAGCACTGCGACAACCACAGCCAAGACGCAGAAGATAGAATATGCGCATCCAGCTGAGGCATTTTACGCTGGATTTCCGACGGACATGGACGGCTTATCGAGCTCAACGCCGTGGAACGCCAAGGATGGGAACCATTTGGATGATGTGAAGATGAACGGTCGAAGTTGAATCTCTTTTCGCTTCGATTTGCAAAACTTATTGGACGTGGACGAACCATGGCGACGACGGCGGAACGTGTGGAGTATGTGTGTCGAATGTGCCGCACAAAGCTCTTTACGAGCGACGATTTGATGGAGCATGAGCCACAGAAGCATCAGATCTCGACACGAAAGGTTCGGCTCGTAATGTGTTTCTGGCGTAGCTCAAACGTGGGTTTGTAGAAGCTGAAAGAAGGCAAGATTGGCATTGTGGATTGCAACTCGTTTTTCCTCGCCGAGACAAAAGAATGGATGGACGAAGCACACTTGGCCGAAGGCAAGTTGTTTTGTCCATTGGCCAAGTGCAATTCGCGTCTTGGGTCGTTTGATTGGAGCGGTAGTCAATGTTCGTGTGGGACTTGGGTCACGCCGTCCATCCAAATCACGAAAAGCCGCGTCGATCCCAAGATCAAGATGCACATTCCGTCTGTCTTCGTTCCCGTGATTGCTCCGACTGTCGCTGCCACCGAAGAGGTCAACCAAGCCGTTGAATCGACCGAGACGTAGTCTCCCTTTACTTTATTCGTTCCTGTGTTTCCTCAAGCGAGATCTTTGGCGACCATTTTCACGCAGATCGGGTGGTAGCTGTCCTTGGCTTCGGCAAAGATTCGGCGTGCGGCCGCGCTGCCAAATGTCGACTTGGACAAGTCGCGGTAGAGCGGACGGACGTATTTCATGCGGCCTTGTTCTTTCGAGAAGGCTTCGACATGCGGGAGGATAAACGCTGCTTCGGATCGAATGCACAGCGTGTGGAAGCGCATGCGGACTTCAGAATTCTTCGTCTCGATGAACTTGTACGCTTCGCCCATCTTGAGTAGAACGTCGGGACTTAGATAACGGTGGCGAGCTGCACATCCGTCGATGACGGATTCAACCATAGCAACGAGTTGGGACGACGTCCATCCGTCGACATCGGCCGCAGACAATGTTTGGCCGAGTGCGTCCTCTTGTAGCCACTTGTTGGCTAGAGCTTTTGACGCTTGGATGAGCGTCATGTCAAAGTCTGGCTTGGGCGGCATGCCAGGGGCAAAGAACCAACGAGGCCAGTCGATCGCGGCGATTTCATCTGCCTTGGTCGGGGTGAAATGTGCAATGAAAAAGTCTTGGAACTGCGCGCTTGTGACCGTTTGGTACTTGAAACGAGCAACGTACGCTTGGGCAAACGCTTCAAAGGCGTCGTCGCCGACGACGGTCGACAAGTAGTAGAGCAAGTTGAAGCCTTTTTCATATGGCACGCGCGAAAACGAGTCGTCAGGGTCGCACTTGTCGAGCGTCGGGACCAACTTTGTAAATTCATGGTCGTAGCCGTACTGCAGCACGGATTGCTCCAGGGAGTTCCATCCCAAAATCGCATCAAAATGGAAATGAAGCATCGTGCCATGGATACGCGCCATGATCTTGCGCTGAAGCCACATCGTCCAGCCTTCATTGAGCCAAAAGTGTTCCCAAGTGGCGTTTGTGATCAAGTTGCCCGTCCAGCTATGCGCGATTTCATGCGCAATGACGCTGGCAAGCGAGCGGTCGCCCGCAAGAAGCGTCGGGGTCACAAAAGTCAGGCATGGGTTTTCCATGCCGCCCAGGGGAAACGAAGGAGGAAGACAGACCAAATCGTAGCGACCCCAAACGTAAGGCTGCGTCATGATAGCCTCGGCGTGCTGGATAAACTCTTCCGTCTGTGCAAACTCAAACGCAGCGGCGTCGACCATACTCGCCTCACTCCACACTCGGCTTCGAGGGCCAATGTCGCGGCTTTCGACCTTGCCCACGACCATTGCGATCAGGTAGGACGGTACCGGGATGGCTTGCTCATAGTAAAACGTTCTTGACTCGGACGTTGTTGCCACTGGATCGGCCGACGCGACGGCGCTCATGAGGCACGTTGCCCAGGATGGAACAGTGACGGCTGCGCTGTAGACACAACTTGCAAGTGGAGCATCTTGGCACGGAAGAAGCGATCGAGCGTGGACAGCTTGGCATTGCGTGAACAAATACGGATGCGTTTTGCCAGCCGTTTGTTCTTTCGGAAGCCACTGAACGGCTGTGCTTTCGGGAGTCGTCGAGTAGTAGACTCGAGCGCGGAACGATGCTCCAAGAGCAAGAGGGGGGAGAGCTACATGCAACGCCGTACCAAATATGGCATCGTCTACCAAATGAAAGGTGACGTCTGAGTCGTCGATCGTCGCTCTCTCGACAGTCAGCGCTCTCGTGTCAAGGATAAAAGTCGACGTGGTGTTCAAGAGCGTCGCGTCGAATTCAACGTAGCCGTGGATGGCACGGCGGTCAAAGTCCACGGACACATTTAGAGACAGCTTGGAGACATGGACAGCATCGACATTCGCAAGCGAATGCTTATCCTTACGGCTTGCGGTACTGCTCATTTGCAGATTTGTGACAAAATGACAAAATTTGTCACTTTTGTCAATTTTGTACAAATTTGTCCTTTGACAACAGACAATGAACTGGAAATAAGTCGATGGCCAATTTCTTTTGTCATTGAGATGGAAAAGTCTACTGGGTTGATTCCGCAGTGCCAAGCTTTCTGGCTCATCAGAAGGTCGACATCTCTCCGAGTTGGTAGGATCGAGGTGAATGCCACAACGTGGTTGAGGCGATTACCACGACCGTGAGGCCTTGAGTGACAGTTCAACTGGGCGCCGAGGTACGCAGCTACGCACTTGAAGCTCACTCAACAAACCAAACTTGTAGGAACTGCACAAGTGAGCTGAGAAATAATTCCACCAGGTAGAGCTCTACAACTTGCCTGGCATCAACGTTGGTGTCGCTCCAACGAGATCGTAAGACGCTACGGCACAAGCTTTAACGTCAAGGGCGGGGAGTAAATGATATGTTTGGAACTCACTATCCTTGGATGGCAAATGGACAAGAGAATGTGTTTATTACAGCAATGATGTGGTGTATTCTTCAAGTTGGGAGTCAACAATGGCGTGATCGTACGGCAGTGGATTCTGGTTTGTGAGAATACAGGGAGCCTTCGCTGCACGCACGACCGTCATGACTCCTTTGACTCGGTTTCCTAGCTCTAAGCGCACATGTCCATCGAAGGCGGCAATGCCATACTCAAGAAGATCAAGACTTCCGATCAAGCAAAGCCTGCTCCAAGCGATCGTGCCCATTCGACGAGGGCAATGCAACCATCAAGAAACCAAAGACAACCGCGACCTCGCTTCCCAAGTCCAATGACGAATTCTCACTTGACGACAACAATGTAAAGCGCGACAAAGACAAGACTTACGCACAAAGCGAGCACGTCTGCTTCACAACTCAAACGGCCTTCCTGTACGAGGTCGACGTCGGTCGTTGCACATTTCCACGCCATCTTCGACGTAGAGATTTCTACCGACGGCGACCTCGAACAGGACGGTCGTTTGAGTCGTGAAGCGGACGTGCTTGGACTCGCTTTGTGCGTACGTCTTGCCGCTGTCGCGCTTTGCATCGTGGTCGTCAAGTGAGACTTCGTCGTTGGACTTGGGAAGCAAGGTCGCGATTGTCTTGGGTTTCTTGATGCTTGCATTGCCCTCGTCGAATGGGCACGGGCGCTTGGAGCAGGTATTGCTTTGATCGGAAGTCTTGACCTTCTTGAGGATGGTGTTGTCGTCTTCGAATGGACATGTGCGTTTGGAGTTGGTGGATGAAGTCATATTTGCGCGCGAGATCTTGCGATTCCTGAATTTGAGGTGTAATTGTGCTCATTCAAGCCGTCTACCGCCACACAAGCAATTCATGCTCCATTCCGTCCAGTTGGTAAAGCTCGCTGGGACACATTCAACAACGTCAATTGTTCAAAGTTTTCTCACGAGCTGGTATTTTGAGATGCTTGAATTCCAGTGACCATCGCCTAGGAATCCCAGAATATTGACGAGCATTGAGTCCGTCGCACGCTTCGACACACGAATGCCACGGGGGAAATCGACCATTTTGTCCTGCTGACTATCAAGAACTACAGTGTTCTGGAGCACTGAGTTTAACGACGAACTTATCCCTCACATGGACCGCAGCGATGTTAACAACGAAAGAGGATGATGGTAAATATTGCGCAGATTGTCAACCGAGACTGAATTGTTGGGCTCGTGGTCGAGGCAAAGGAAAGTGTGCCAGCAGATCCGAGCTCTCCAGTCAATTTTCGGATTGGGAGCTAGCATTATGGGATGGGATGAATGTGGCCATTACCCCGTAGCTCAAACCTGGCTGCTCGGAGATACAAAGCCCCGCCCCCCAGTGCGACGAACCCAATCAAAGAGTTCGTCCATGGCAGAATTATGTCGAAACCATAAGAATGGAAGACGATTGTGGATGTACGAATTGCCCGAGTGGCCATAACCATGAAGACAACAACGCAAGAAGGAATAAGGTGAAGTGGGAAATGCTTTAGGAGATAGTTAGAGCACTCTATGATAGGTGCTTGTTCTTGAATAATCAATTAAATAGCTTGCTTGATAAGACACACTCAGACGGATGTGACAGCCTGAAAGTCAGAGTCGACCAAGAGTGCATCGATGATGTTTTGCTCCAGTTCGACGTCATCAAACACCAAATTCATATCGATGTCAAAGTCAAAGTCGGGCAGTGCGAGTGCGTCGTCTTCAGCGTTGGCGCTACTGCTGTGGCGTGTGCAGTATCCACGCGAGCGAGCATTACCAGAGCATCCTTCAAAGCGACACGGCCTCCGGCCTCCATGACGAATGCAATGACCGCGGGCGTAGACTTGGTTGTGGCAATCAGGAGCGCCACAAATGCCTTTCTTGGCATGGAATGTGCATTTGAGTTTGCCAGGCGCGGCGACTGGATTCGGGCAATCTTTGAAAAAGCACGTGCTGTCCATGGTGAGGGAAGTTGTCAAGTGAGTGGTAATCAACAAGCGCAACATCCAAAGCCCTGGGACGCAGTGGTGTCCTTCATTACGCTCGTTGCCACGAGAATGTTGTTGCGAAATTGCTATCGTGCTGTCGACTTGTCCAAGGATTTATTTGTCTGCCACCTGGTTGGTCAAAAGTCTCATCTTTTGTGTCATCCACGGCGGATTCAACGAGCGTGCGACGGCCCAAACGCGATGTCAAAGTCAGCCTTGTGGCAAAGTTGAGACGTCCACGATGACATTCCCAGAGCTTGCGTGAAGGGTGGAACCGATTGCAGCCTGATTTTATCTGCATGGGGCTTAAATATGCCGAGGGCAACGCGTGGACAGTCTTGCTTGAGGAACGTTGGGGGATCGTACACTGGAATTGAGCTGTACGGTATCCAGTGGACGACACTCGGGCAACTTTTTGAGATTCGGGCCTGGGTGTAGGTCGAATATTTCCAGCCCGTCTGTTTGACAGAGAATTTGCTGGCATGCCTTTAATGGATCCTTTCGACGTACCCACGCTTGAGAGTTGCCCCAGTTTTTTAGGTGTGGACGATCAAGTCTGCTCTGAAACATGGGCACGTTTACGCCTGATGTATCTTCTCTGCAAACTGTATCCCCAGTATGTCAAGACACGAGCTTGCATGATGTAATCCTTGACATACTTCGAGAAAGTGGGGCTCGATTCGTCACTGTGCTGGTGTCTGTGCCTGAAGCAACAAGGGTCATCTGTGTGACTCTTGTCGGCCGTCAAAGTCAAGTTCTTAGGGATGGTCTAGACACAGCATTAAGATCGGAGAGATGGACGCCGTACTACTAATGACGTGGCATCATGTGCGCGTCAGGATTGTGATATAGCTGTCTTGTGCATTACGCCAGTCGCATTCTCGTCACATCTGGGTCAACTTGTTGCCACAAAGTTGCTGATATTTGATTGGTTCATAAGTTTGACCGTTTACATTTTAGCCAATTAAAACTCGTCAATGTGTCTGAACTGTGCGATGGATTGCTAAGACACCATGAAGCTCAAAAGCGAAAGGAGAGAGCTTGGCTTACAAACACCGCGGTTATAAAGGCTAAGGGATTCTACTGTTCCTTTGTCTTTCTTTGTTGAAGGGGGAAATCAGGGAATGTATTGACAACCAGGCTTGGGAACAATATAACTTATATGGCCCTAATTAATGGCCATCATGACCCAACATGGACAAAGTAATTGCATTCACAAGTGAAAAGGGTCCTAAGAATTGGTATTATGGTTGGTCATTTCGACCCTAAACATACAATTTGATAATGAGCCACCCCTACAAGGAAGCTCAACTTCCTTTCCGCAGGGTAGCCTGTGGTAGCTGACGATAACGAGCAACGCCTTCTTGTACTATTTATTAACTGTAAATACAATTGAGTATGCCATGTACACCATATGCATTTATGTGCTAGCTGCACTTTTCACCTTTGCTCATTGCACTCACGTTAAGATTTCAGGGCAATCGAATTTACTTCGCAAATCTAAACCTGAAACTAAAGTTGTCAATGACAACTTTGCAGTCAATGAACTTGGTTTTGAGTCGATATTATAGTACAAATCGCACGCCCAGGCGCCGATAGCACACCACGTTAGGTGCGGCAAGTGGAAGGGTGGAATAGGCAGCTTCTCGAGCTACGGCCAGCTTGTCGAATGCCGAAAAAGTTTGCCTTTGGAGCAAAGTTGTTCAGCTCGATGAATAACCGGAAATCAATAGCATTATCCGGTGACGATCTTCTTGGCGATGGAGAAATTGCTGCTGTCATGCGAGACGTCGGCACAAGTTGATGAGATTCTCGAGCGATCGTTTTCCATAATGCTGCATGGAAGCAATATAAAAGATCTCCACTTGGACATTGCTCAAAAGGAACTCCAGTGTATTGTGACAGCAGCGATGTCTCCAGATGACTCTCCATATCTATCGGATACTCTGGCATTGATGGTCCAGAACGCCAAGTTGCAAGGACTGCTCGGCGAACTTCTCCACTCAGCTCGACGTCAACTATGGCGAGATATTGCGACTCGTTCGGAGTCCTTTCCATCTCCTCCACAATTGCTCGACGTTGCATGGCTAGTCGACATGCCAGTGGCTGCTGACACGAACCAAAAGCGGGATCCAACAGCCCATGTAGACTTGACGATCCAAAATATGCCGAATCGTGTGGATGTGTTTCCTCCATTGCGACACATTGCTTTCAAACTCGACCGCGGTAATCCTTCCACGTCACATATAGCTCAAATGCCATCTAGATGCTCTAGATTCTATCGTTCATGAACTCCACAACGTCCGCGACCAAATCCAACGCCTCCACAACACGACAGAATCTGCACATGCTTGACCATTCCATTGATTTTAGTTGTCGGAATCATAGTTTGTATGAACACTCGATTGAATGCTTGAAGTCTTCTACTCCATCGTTAAGCTAATGAGTTAAAGAGAGAGAGATTAATACCTGGCGTGATGGTGAAGGATCATCGTCGTCGTCGGCCGAGTCGATAGCTCCTATCTTGGCGAGTCGACGGGCAAGCTACAGACAGCATTAATTTCTCAAGCAGTCAGTCCTGGTTTACATTGCCAGTGGGGAATTCGTCTTCGGCGCCAGCACGAACTCCGTCCGTTAATCCCTCGAAGCCGATGATGCGATTGGAGTTTGCCACACCTTCTTCGAAAAGGATGATTGTGGGGAGAACGCGCACAACGAGCTTAGATACGAAAAATGGCGCCTTCTCCGCATCAATCTTGAGCACTTTGCATTCGATGTGTCGTTTAGCAATTTTTGCCAAGTGCTACAAATTGCTTGAGCCTCAGATGACAACTTGAAACTCAATTACCATATCGGTAATCTTACATCGCTCGAAGTCGCGGTGGTAGAAATGAACAATCACACGGGGACTGGATGTGACTTCCTTGAGGAATTCATCTTGGACAATTTCACTACAAGTTTCATTGAACATCCGAGCACTTCAGTGAGATCTTACCGATATTCGCCATGTCCTTTCGCTAGATTTTCTTGTTTGATTTTGTACTGGTCTTGTAGTTGCTTAAGTCGCATTTCGCGCAGCCTGAGCACTTATCACTTCAACATTCACATGGTTCAATATACCTCATAAAATCGGGATCTTGATCGAGCTCATCAAGGAATTCATCATCGTCATCATCTTCACTCGCATGTTTCGGAGGTTGGAGCGCACTTGGCTCATAATGCTCTGACCGGATGGTGTCCTTGATATGTTGGTTCACGAGCGCATCTAGCTCCACCGCACGTTTCTTTTCTTGAGCGAGCTGAGCTTGTCTTCGCTGCTGTGCATCGTGCTCTTCTCGGATTTTGAGTTCTTCCATCGCATGGCCCATGCGTTCCGAAGCTTCGACATGATCTTCTGCGCCAAAGAGGCCCGATCCCCCCGCCATGCTAAATTTCCCCGCCATCTTCACCAAAATGGAAGTTTCAAAAAGTGCGAAATATTAGAAATTATGTAAAGGTCAATGATTTCAAGGTTTTATACTTGATTTGAGTATGAACAAATGAGAAAATCCTATTTTTCTGAAATCTATTTTCTATTTACGAGAAATATCCGGACATCCGGATATTTACCACAGTGTTGTCCATCAAAATTTGGCGGCGACACAATGAGGTGAAGCACTTGAACACCGACGACCGAAGCTGATTCTCTACGTAGCGCATCTTACGATGAGATCTGCGAGCAAGGCAAAGCAGAAGCAGAGCAGCGTCTCATTGATCACTTTGTCCGTTTTTGCTTCAATATTCGCTTCTGATTCGTGAGTAGAAAGATAATGGTGGTGAAGTGTGGACAATTCGATCTGGTTGCATGGGATGCAAAGCAGTAAAAGAATCTCTCAAGGTGTCAAGATGCTTTATATTGTACTCAAGAATTCGAGATAGACGTGTAGCCAATGCAAGACTGCACTCTTTTGTAGCAAGGATTGCCAAACGCGAGCCTGGAAGACACATAAACACGAGTGCTCGATTATTGCGACCCTGTCCGAGAAAACTATCGACGAAACCGCGGTCAAACCCACGTACTTGCCAATCAACAGCTCGCCTAATGTCGTCCAACAGGATTCAAACCGCTCTAGAGACTCTCTCGTGGAGCCAAGAAGACAAGACGACGACGGATGCTGCGTTGATTAAGGTCGCCGCCAGCATTGGCCTGTCTGGCTCGACATTTCCTGGCTGGTTTTGCACCATCAATTTTGTTGAAGTAAACCACCTCGATTGCAATTCAATGTTTTATTGTGCCGCTGTAGCATCCTGCGCGTCAATCTATTCATGTCAAGGCAATCGTCCAGTTGTACGCTCTCCTTCGGGATGAGCAATGTTGGTTGGTGACTACTGAGAGTTTTTACTGACAAGACACGCAGGGTTCGAGACACGGACAGTTTTCCTCGTTCGTCGTACACATTTGCTTCGGTATGGTTTGTTCAGCTGAGATCGTCCGCTCATCATGCTAAGTAGACGATTCCAAAGACGTCTGCAGTGCGGAAAGAAGCCATCGATGCATTTCTCAAGCTTCAGGGGCCTCTCGTTGTTTTCTCAGCCTGGTTGCAAGACCCGCAGCCACCTGCTATCCAAACAATTCCGTTCGAGAAGCGTTTGATCCATGGCCTCTTGGATTCTCTGCTCC